>CM032420.1:265602-1000602 GCA_019049465.1 Dryas iulia moderata | reverse complement strand
AATTGAGACATTGTGTCTTGTATGGCGGAACTCAACGCTGTGTTTTGTCTTACCAGAGCAGAGAAATTGAAATAATTTAATTATCATCATTACGCCGAGTGGAAATCGAACCCATAACCAATTACATATAGGCAGACACAATAAACTTTAATCAATAGAGTTATTTGGAAAAGCCGTTCCTCACTAATGAAGGATTTTTGGAAATTCAACCCCCAAGGCGGTGGATTAGGGGTCGAAGTTTATATGCATCAATTTTACAATCCGAAACATGATACTTTATTTCTGAGTTAGTAATTAAAAATAAGTAATTATAGCGCCTTTCCTCATTCTACCCCTAAAGAAATTTAACAGGGGTTTAATTTTTCTACTAAAATTAGTATGTTTTGATAGTGGGGACATAAAACTCTATATAACATACAACCGCGGGCGACAACTAGTTGAGAAATACTTTCACTACTAATGTCACTTCCTTTGCTTGGTACAAAGAAATTAAACAGTAATATTCTTAAAGAATTTTACACCTTAGTATTATTTACATACTTGAAATATGAAAAATATAATAATATAAAAATTGGAACGTGTCAGAATTCGAACCAGTGCCTCTCGCAGGCTGTCTTAGCGGTATACCCAACTAAGCTAAACGATCCTATCGAGAGGGGAATATAAAAATTCTTATAATATAAGTTACAACAAATTTTTGTCATAGTCATTATTACTATTGATATCCTAG
Organism: Dryas iulia moderata; assembly: GCA_019049465.1. Classification (NCBI taxonomy): domain Eukaryota; kingdom Metazoa; phylum Arthropoda; class Insecta; order Lepidoptera; family Nymphalidae; genus Dryas; species Dryas iulia. The sequence continues at coordinate 999,872 of CM032420.1, read as the reverse complement.
GATACGAGTAACATTTTTATAAACTTTTAAAGTTATTATTATTATTTTTTGGGGCCAGTCGTGGCGCAGTGGTACAAGCGTGTGACTGTATTAGACTAGTTGCGGGTTCGATTCCCACTCGAGGAGTGAAAATATTTAATATTTCCATTTTCTTCGCTCTGATATCGAGGCAAAGCGCGGCGTTAAGTTCCGCCACTTAACACACAATGCGTCCGAATTCGGCGGAAAGTGGGGAACGGAGTGTCTTAACACTAGGTTACCTCTGCCTAGCCTTCTATATGCGGGATACAGCGTGAAGCTAAAAAACAATGTTTATTTTTTTGAATTTCTCTAATTTAAATAACAATCTTGGTATACAGAAAACACCTTAATCGTTTCATATTAAACAAAAATCAATTTTATTTTAAAACGCAAAGCCGATTATCGTCCGGAAAACCGGTATTATCGAATGCAAATTCTTTTCCTCTCAAACAAAAAAAACAATAACCGTTAACCGAAACCATACGACCCAATGAGCTGTAAATTTACAATTAAGAACTCGAAGAAGTAAAAAGCTATAGGAAAGTAAGAATAAGTTTTAAATATTAATTTTACATGAATTTCAGTTTTTTTACAACAAGATTTTTCTTGTTACTGTAATATATACGTAAGTGTGCTTGTCAGTATGTATTTTTTTAGCTTTACCTTGTATCCTACCCACAGTAAAAAGCCAGAGGGAACCTAGTGTTAACACATTCCGTTCTGCATTTTCTGCCGAATTATGGAGGCATTCCGTGTTGAGTAGCTGAACTTAACGCCGTGCTTTGCCTCAACAGCAGTACGAAGAAAATGATATATTAAATATTTCAAATTCTCTAGTGAAAATCGAACCCAAAAGCAGTCACGTTTACAGTCATACTTGCCCCTACACCACAACTGGCGTAATTACATTTCGAGAGATAATTTATCTTTACGCACCTTCCTATGTATTTTTAATAATTCCATTTATTTCGTTTTTAAGTCATCATGATGTATACAGATTATGTTTGTACATTAAATGACTATGTATGGAATTCGATTCTTATTTGAGAAAAGATTTTATTTTATTAACTTGATTTTTCTTTTGGGTTAGTAAGGTCTAGTCTAGGCAAAGTTCCAAGTCTTGATTTCGCCCAAAAACCCAAAGAACGGAGAATCTTAACTCTTGGCTCTCTGCCTACCCTCATACGTCAATCAGTCAATTACATTCACACTGACACTAATTATGATATATAAATACTTTCCATTGTTTTCCAGCTAATGGCTATGCGTGAGAGGTGTAATTATATCGTGATTTCACTGTTGCTGATAACAACGCAATTATAATTTGCTTTGTTTTTGCTTTCGAGATGACATTTAATGGTCGTACTGATAAGAAATAGAAATGACTTTTCGTCATAAAAATGGTATATGGACGCCCATTTGGATATTATGTATTTGAAAGCAGTATGTCGAGCCAAGTTCATGCCTTAAGTGTTGATTTTTAATTTCTTGACTTAACTGGTTTTTTTGGCTTTACGCTGTAACCCACATACTATGTGTGGGTTACAGTGTAAATGAGGCAGAAAGAACCTATTGTTAGGACACTCCGCTCCTTATTTTCCAAAGAAATCTTTTGGAGTTATTGCTATTAAATGGCGGAACTTAATGCCGCGCCTTGTCCCGACACCAGAGCAAAGATAATGGAAATATTAAATATTTCCACTTCTCTAGTAAGAATCGAACCCACAACCGATCATTATTAAAGTGTAGCTACGCCATTATACGCCTCTGAGCAAAACCGTCTCGCTCATAATAAATTAGGAAACGAAGAATTTCTTTTAAAACAGTCATATTTCAGTGAGTCACGTACAATATTAGGTTATTAGGATAAATGAGACGACAGAACTGGGGTAATTTAATTTCTGCTTGATTTATATATATATCAAACAAATGAAAGTTAAGTCTTTATATGGGAGAATAACTGTTGGAATAATGTCTTTGATATTTCAAGTCTAGGTTCAAATTTGAATATAAAATTTTTATAAGTTCATACGTGATGGTTGTCGGTTCGATTCCGACAAAGAAGAAAGCCTCATAAGATGGTTCGTTTTGGCCTCAAGCGGAAAGTGGAGAACGGAGTGTCTAGACACTAGGGTCTACTATGTGGAAAAAAGCGTAAACCTCACATAGTAAGGCTATTAGAAATAACTTTTCACAAAAATAAAACAGTATCGCACGCCATCTAGTTTGAAAAAAGATAATCTAAATAAATAATACAAATAAAAAATTGAACGCAGTGGGATTTGAACACGCGCTTCAAAGCTGTTTAAGCGCTCTGACCGCTAAACCATGCGTTCTACAACCAACTACGTCAAAATTGTTATGCGTAAAAAAATGTTACGTTTTCTTAAATAAAATATTTAAAATATGAAACTAATTTTGAATGTCAGTTATATATATTACTAGCGGCCCGCTCGCGGCTTCGCCGCGTGAACTACATGACTATTTCGTTATATTGCAATCCTCGGTGGGGGGTTTTTGAAAAATAAAGTAGCCTATGTTTAAGCTTAGATTATCAACTATATTTATGCCAAAATTCATTATAATCGGTCAAGCGGTTTAGATTTTTCTTATAAACTTTCATCCCCTATTTTAACCCTTTAGCGGTTGATTTTTGAAAAAATAAGTAGCCTATGTTAGACCCAGTAACTTTTACTACTTTCATTCTAAATTTCATCCAAATCGGACCGGTAGATTAGCCGTGAATCCATGACAGACAAACACACAGACTTTCGCATTTATAATATAAGTATGGATTTTAATGCAAAGAAAAAAAATTGTGAGTGATACAATATTCTTTTCAAATACAAATCTTCTTAAAAATATTTTCAGTAAATTACAAGAACTGTTTCAGGAAGAGCTAGTAATTTAGGCAATAATCTCGTAATGACTGTGGTTAGTATAATTTTATAAGGCTAGTCCTCTACTACGTTATTAGAATTATATGGATTAGCTTCATTCACGCTGTATCCCGCACACAGCAGGGTAGGCAGAGGGAACCTAGTGTTAAGACACTCCATTCCCCACTTTCCGCCGAATTCGGAGGCTTGCGTGTTAAGTGGCGGAACTTAACGCCGCACTCTTTCCCCGCACATCAGAGTAGTCAGAGATATCCCATGGATAATTCACTGCGTTCTTCATAAAATGTACAATATCTGCAATTTTTGGCATTTATGGTCAGCGGCCTAACTCCACGTCGCGCTTTGTTTAAGGCACTATAGGAAAGAAATAAAAATAATTTAATTAAGACATTATTCCTCAGTGTAGGAATTGAACCTAATACTGAACTCTCATTATTTTGCAGAAGAAAATATATGTATATGTGAAATAAATGTATATCTTTTTCTTTTTTCATTTTACGAAAGACAAAGTGCGGCGTTGAGTTCTACCATTCATTACGCAATATCTTGACTTTAAGCGGAAAGTAGAGAGAGTAGAATTTTGATATTAGGATGTCTCTGCTAACCTGCTGTTTTGAAAAAAGTATGACACTGTAAAGAGATACCACACTATAAGCTATTTTTTTTTAGCTTCACGCTTCCCGGACACAGCAGGATAGGCAGAGGGAATCTATTGTCAAAACACTCCGTTCCCTAATTTGTGCCGTATTTGGAAGCATTGCGTGTTAAGTGGCGGAACTTAACGCCACGTTTTGCCTCTGATAACAGAGCGAAGGAAATGGAAATATTAAATATTTCCACTCCTCGAGTGGTAATCGAACCCACAACCAGTCGTTTACAGTACACGTTCGTGCCATTGAACCACGACTGGCCCCAGCTATATTATAGCTATATTAGTAATTAATTAAATCCGGTCAGTGGACGTCCACCATTACGCCAGTGTTTGAGGTAATTAAAGCATGTTTCTTTTATTGCGGGTCTTTATAGCTTCCTATTTAGAAAATTCTCAGGCAATTTCTAATTTACTTTTCCTTGTATGTGTAAAAAGATACAAAAATCGTATTTTTTTTTGTGAAAAATATTTATTATTATTTAGGGACCAGTCGTAGGGAAATATTTAATATTTCTATTTTCTTCGCTCTAGTTTCGAGGCAAAGCGCGGCGTTAAGTTCCGCCACTTAACAGGCGATGCCTCCAGAATTGAGCGAAAAGTGGAGAACGGAGACTTAACACTAGGTTCCCTCTGCTTACCCTGCTGTGTGCGGGATACAGCGTGAAGCAAAAAGGTTCTTATTTAGTGAAGCCATTATAGAGCAGTGAGACAGCATCTGACTGTACCATGCAGGCTGTGGGTTCAATTCTAAAGTGGCGGAATGTTTATTTTAATCTCGCAAAACAATCTCGCAAAACAATATCTCGGAAAACGCAGTGGCACTAAATTCTAGTTGATGTCTCTGCTTTTGCGGACAAAAATGTGAAGGTATTTTTTTATTTTTTAACTTTTTTTTTATTGAAGAAGGGGGGCAAACGAGAAGAAGGACTACCTGATAGTAAGTCGTACCTTCGCCCATGGACATCCACAACATTAGAAAGATTGTGGATGCGTTGCCGATATTAAGGGGGGGTGGAGGAAAGGAGAGAGGAAGAGGGGATGGTGGGGAATAGGGACAGAGAGCTGGCTTATATATCATCGAATTTTTGGCGGTTCGTTTTTGACATGATAGTGGTCGCGAGCCAGTCAGAGAACGAATCTCCTACCACCAAGCTACTGGGTTACCCGCCTTTTACGGGACGCTGCCCAGCGACGGAGGGGAATTGTATTCTAACCCGTCCCCCACGGGTAAAAGTCATTCCTTAAAAAATCACAATTTAAACAATTTTTTAAACATTCTAAGGATATATATAGATGACCTTGAAATAAAGGTAATAAAATTATCAATATAGCTTCATTATCACACAAGCCACAAAGGTTTACTCATTAGCAATAGCTAATAAACTTGAACAGTAGAAACAGAACATCAGTATTATGATACATAATGAATCAAATCACGATGGTCGTACACTGTTGACTGTTTTGGTATTACTGTATGATATAAATTGTAATTTAGTGTAACCTAATAAAGTAATTTTAATTTAAAATCTTGTTTGAAGGAGTTGTAAAAATGAATATTTTTGTGAAGACTATCACCTCCCCCCCTGTCCGTTCTCTCTCGAGCAGCCATTCGTGCTTGCATCTCGTAGGGACTGAGTATCCTCAACCCCTCCGCAAATCTATAAAAAAGAACAAAAATATTATATACATGAAACACAAAAGAAAAAGACACAAAAAATAAATTCTAGCTTATGGCAAAAGGTGTAACTCAGCTCTGGATGTTTGGGGTGAGTACCTCTGACATCGCTTGTACAAACGAAAGTTTTATGGGGACAGCAAAAACTAAGATAGTATATGAATAATCTTTAAAATAATTAAAATTCTACAATTTAACACTCACAAAGCCGGTCAAAACTAAATAATCCTCGGAACGTAAAAAACTAACTAACTTAGATTGAAGATTACTATAGATAGAGGTAGTGTACTAAGGCAAAACTCATGAAATATCCTACAGAAATGCAATAAAACTAAAAAAATTGAACAGAAAGTGTGGATAGAAACTAAAGTTATATGGTAAAAGTTATAAGTCTACGTAAACAGCTTGAGTAATAATTAGTTAAAAATATAATTAGTATATTTACTCTACAGTATGCAGACACACTAACATAGTCTATTATAACTGCGTGGTTATTTAGTGAGAATAAAACACGATGAATACGATTAGATATAGAGAGATAATAGAGGACTTTACTCATGAAATGTTCCGTAAGAGTTAAAACGAAAATAAACTGTTTGTTAAATGTATTTTATTGCTTTTATAAAGAGAAAATCTTCACAATATTTTCGGTTTTCGCTTATTCCGAGAAAACTTAGTGTTAATACACTCTGTTCTCCGCAATCTGGACGAATTCTAGACGACTCTGATCGATTTGACACCCCATATTCCGCCAAAAATGTATTAACTATTCCCTAAAGAAAATACAACATACAAGAATCTATAAACTTTTTTTTAGCTTCACGCTCGATCCCGCATTGATGATTTTATTATCTATAGTCTTTAAAAAATATTTAAAATGTGTTTTTTTTTAAAATAACTTAACAGAAATAAACAGCAAAACTTTTTTTTAAGCAAAGAAGAACAGTCAATGAGAATTTAGTGTCAAGACACTGCGTTGTCCGGGACATTGTGTATTGAGGCGGCACAACCCCGTACTTTGTCTTAGGTAATAGAGGTGGGAAATGAAAATGATTTAAGTATGAACATTCTACCGCTTTTGAATTGAACCCACAGCCTGCATTCACAGTCCGACGGTGTCACACTGTTCTATAATGGCTTCACTGAATAAAAATATTTTTTTCTGCAAAATGCACAAAACCCACTACCAGTCGCTTTACAGTCACACTTTGTGCACTTGCGCCACGACTGGCCCCAATTAAAAATTATGCATGCAAACTAACATACTACAAAATAAAATTATATGTAATGGCATAATTAGTCATAGGTAAGCACCACATGCGATAATAATTGTCTAATGAAAACCCGAATAGCAGTAAATACAGCAGTGGACAGCGATAAAGAGAAAAAAATGAAATTATTAGCCTTATAAAAGCAAAAGTAATTCAGAAAAAAATTCATTGTAACATAAAACATTGTGTGATAAGGAGTATTATACTTAGTGATTCATCACATTGCATTACTTGAAAAATATATAATAAAAAATATGTTTTAAACAATAAAAACTTAAAAGTTTTACTGAAATCATTAGCGATAAGATTTCACACAAAAGTATCTTTATTAGAAGAGACTTGTGACATATATATATACAAACATGTCACAAAAGAGTAATATATCAAAAATCACACTCTACATTTCTCATCTTTGAAATGCTTGATTGAGCTTCAAGTATTGTATCTTTTACACATTTCATAAGTTTCTTCGAATACATTTGAAAATACAAAAATATTTCTGTATGTGTAACTACAATATATGAACTACAATAAGTTAATGACGACAATGTTTTTTCCTTAGTAGAACTTTAAAAGTAAAGGTTTTATTAAACTTCATTAAATGTTAATTAAAGATTTCTTCTATACTTTATATTTATGCAAGGTTATGACTCAGTAAGAGCGCGTTAGACAAAGGCCAGTCGTGGCGTAGGGGCACAAAGTGTGATAGGTTAACGTGACTGTTTGTGGATTCGATTTCCGCTCGAGGAATTTATTAAATGTTTAATTTTCATCGCTGTGTTAGTGAGGCAAGGCTCAGCGTTGATTTCCACCAATTAACACGTAATGCCTCCAGAATTCGTTGGAAAGTTGGGAACAGAGTAATTTAATAAGGCAGGGAGAACCTAATGTTAATTAACCTTTTTTTTTGTTAATATGGCCGAATGGTCGAATGGTCGAATGGCCGAAGTCAATACTCCATTAGAACGGCCATTTTAGAACGGAGAAGTAGGGTCATTTGCCACAGTGGGGATTGACTTACTTTAGACTCACGACCAATCACAATAACTATTTTATTGTCCCTCGATGACCTATTTATTTAAAATGGTATTAATAAATAAGAACTAATCCTCAAAAACGGTTTAAGTTTTTAGAAAACAAAAGAATTTGTAGCCACACTGTACTCACGCCGACATATATTAAAGAAGCTTTTTCAACTAAAGAAAGCTTGTGAAACGCGACTGGTTGTGGGTTCGATTCCATTTGAGGAATTGAAATATTTTATATTTAACTAGCTGTAGTTACACACGGCTTCGCCCGTTAAATGAATATAAATGACTTTCTCTCATACATTTTTAACCCCTATTTCATCCCTTCAGGGGCTTAATTTTTAAAAATCCTTTCTTAAAGAACGAATACTGGGTCTACATTATTGTATAATAGTTTATGACGAATCAGTCCATGAGTAAATCAGCTATTTTATATAAATAGATTTTTTTCACTACCAAAGTGACGTCAAGAAAAAAAACCGCTGAGTTCCGCCACTCAAATCGTAATGCCTAATCGTAATCGTAATCGGAAAGTCGTGAACTGTGTGTCTTAATGTAAGGTTCCCTTTGCCTACCCTACTGTGTGCGGGATTTAGCGTGAAACTAAAAAAAAAAAATACTCCATTCGATGTAACTCGCATTTAAACAGAATTTCAATGAAATAGTAAAAAAATAATAACAAAACGACTCCATCCCATTCTCAAGAGAAGTTCAATTAATTAACAGATAAAATAATTTCTTTCCGCAACTTATAATTGAACTTGCATACATTTAGTTCGACGTAATAATATTTTTCTACGCTCATTGGCTATTTTGCATATAACTTATAAGCTTTTTTTACTTAAGTACCTTACGTAGCCTCTTAATATTCAGAAATTATATATTTTTTTATTTAGAGACCATCATTGTACAGTGGTATAGTACAGCTGACTGTAAACATGGTTGAAAATTCGATTCCCATTTGAGGGAATGTTTATATTTAAATTAATTTCATAGTTCCGATTCGATTTAGTACCTAAGACAGAAGTGCAACAATGAGTTCCATCACTCGATATGCAATGCCTCGTTTTCTGGTGGAGAATAAAATGTATTGACAAAGACACTATGCGGAAGGAAGTGTAAATCTACTAAATATAATTTCTCAATATGCTTATGCTTAGGAACTACAATACAATAGTTGCGTTAAATTCATATGTATATTATAAATGCCAAAGTCTTTTTTTTTTGTATGTCGCGCTTTCACGGCTAATCTACCGGTCCGATTTGGATTAAATTTATAATGAAATGAAAGTATTAAATAATCCAGGGTCTATGTTTGATCCTATGGTTGGCTATTTATTTTTCAAAAATCACCGTCTAAATGGTTGAAATAGAGGATGAAATTTTATATGAAAACTCTAAACCACTGGACCGATTTTAATGAATTTTAGAATATACGAGTATATAGTTGATAACCCAAGGTTAAACATATTTTTCAAAAATTCACTTCCGAGGGTTGCAATATAACGAGACGTTTAAGTAGTTATAGCGGCGAAGCCGCAAGCGGGCCGCTAGTGTTAAATAATTTATTCTTATATCATGAATACTTATATATTAACTTTTACATAGTTGTATATTAACTTTTTGTCAGCTTGCCGCTTTTTCATAGCATGGCATAGCAGGGAATACAGACACACATCTAGTGCCCAGACATTTAGATTTCCACTTCCACCCAAATGCTTGAATGTGTGTTAAGTGGCGTAACTCAACGCCGCGTTTTGCCTAAGCACACCGAAAATCGCATCGAAAATAAAAATAAGAGGAATTCGAACTCACATCCAATCGCGTTTACATTCAGAGTACCGCACTGCGTCACGACTGCCTCAATGACATGAATATAACATGAATTACATAATTCTACCCAAAGATGAGAAACTTGCTGAAAAGCTATGAGAAAAATCTTTTATTTACTGTAAAAAGTCAGTTCAACGCTGCCTATATGCGCACTTGCGTCGTGTTACACAGCTGTTTCCATTGGGCATATTAAATATACATATAATGAAATTGTAATTTTTATATTTGAAAAGAGCAACTGTTGAGTTCCTTGCCGGCTCTTCTCAGTAGAACTGCCTTTCGAGTCGGTGGTAGCGCCATGTACATTCGACGACTCAAAAGTGCTTACAAAAGTTTATTTGAATAAAGATAATTTGGATTTAAATTTTTATATTTATTTTATGTATAAAAAACGCATTTTTACAGTTTTATGCTATTTTCCATAAGCAGGATAGGCAGTGAGAACCCAGAGTCAAGACACTCCTGAGTGGCGGAACTAAAGGCCGAAATCTTATTATAAATTAATTTATTATAAACTGACGATTATGCGTTCTAATTAAAATAATATTAATATATTATATTTTTAATATTATTATATTTATATTTTCCGCTCTGAAAAGACGTTTATAAATGTCAATTTTGTAAAACATATATCTTAATTAAAATAATAGATAAATATGTTTTTAAAGTGTTGTTCACATTCTTAACACAGGAAGGAATAATCCCGCGTAGGATCCTTTTAATATATACCTATAAAGTTTGTACAGATGTTGGTTTCTTTTGCGCATAAAAACTACTGAATTGATTTTAGTGAAACTTTACAATAATATAGTATACCATATATAGTATACCATAGACTAAAATTTCTAATTTTTTTTTGAGAATTGTCCAACATATCATGTAAGTTATCTCCTTTGCTTTTACAGTTATCACTGACGAAAACGCGGGCACATGGGAGGCTACTTTTAAATACTATATATAATAGAAGAGCGGTCAAATCACATTTCTTAAGTTACTTAAAGTATTATATATAAGGCCCGTTGGTAAAAAAATGCTTGTTACTGGTCTAGAACAATGGAACCACGCTCCCTATTAGAAGTTGCGGTCGCAGCACATGCATCTCCTGTATACATCGCATTGTCTTCAACGTAAACCTTGCAACTATATACTGTGGGTATTTTACACGTGGAACTCTGTATACTTTTTATTTTGTATTTAAAGTTAATGATTGTATTTTAAATAATTGAATTGAACTAAATTTAATATTAAGACATACATACGAATATATAATTCGAGAAGAAAATTCAGTGCATACATATATATTTGGGTAAAGACCTAAATGTAAGTAAAGCCATCGTGGCGCAGTGGGACAGCGTATGATTGCATACGCTATTGGCCGTGGGTCAATTCCACTTGCGGAATTAATTATATTTCAATAATTTTTATTTTTCCTCTCTGAAAAGACGTTAAGTTAGTCTTGAATTAAGGCGGTAAATGGAGAACGAAGTGTCTTAACACTAGGTTCTCTCTGACTACGTTGTTTTACGGAAAGAATTTTGTATTATTTATATTTTTAATTCCAAAGTTAATGATTATATTTAAATATTTTAATGAAATAAAATTCATAAAGATATATGATACATATGTAAATAATGGGTTGACATAAATGATTGTATCTTTTACAATAAAATCCATCATGGCACAGTGGAACAGCGTCGAAATGGCAATTGGTGGGGTTGTATTCCCTCTCAGAGAAATTTTTATATTTAATAATTTTCCACTCTGAAAATACAAAGCAAGACATGAAGTTCCTTCACCTAACAAGCAACATCTTGTTATGAGGTGGAAAGTGAAAATTGAAGTGTGTTTTTTTAGCTTCATGCTGTATCCCGCACACAATAGGATAGGCGGAAGGAACCTAGTGTTCACACGCTCTCCTCTTTCCGCTGAATTCGGAGGCATTGCGTGTTAAGTGGAGGAACCAGAGCGAAGAAAATGGAAATATTAAATATTTCCACTCCTCGAATGGGAATGGAACCCACAACCAGTCGTTTACAGTCACAAGCTTGTGCCATTGCGCCACGACTGTCTCCCGGTCGACGATCGGAGTGTCTTAACACTATGTTTTCTCTGACTACCTTGTTTTTCGGAAAAAGCGTAAAGTTGTAAAGTTGTTTTTAATAAAATAATTTTATTTTCAATCATATTTCCATAAAAAATATAATACTGATTGACGATGTTCCCTTATTTCCTTTTTCTCGTTAATTGCTTATTTACTGGAGATTTGTATTCAGAAATGTATTGTATCATTATTGTTTTGCGAAAATAAATTGCTTGGCTTAATGAACCGGTTCGTTGGGTTGGGTTCTTCTTGTGTTTTACTGTACATACATATACTGGTAGGTACTACTAGCAGCCCGCTCGTGGCTTCGCCGCGTGAACTACATAACTGTTTCATTATATTGCACCCATTGGTGGTGGATTTTTGAAAAATAAAGTAACCTAAGTTTAACCCTTGATTGTCAACTATATTTATTCCAAAATTCATTACAATTGGTCGAGCGGTTTAGATTTTTAATATAAACTTTCATCCCCTATTTCAATCCTTAAGAGGTAGATTATTGAAAAAAAAAGAAATCGGAGCGGTAGTTTAGCTGTGAAAGCGTGACAGACGCACAGACAGACTTTCACATTTATAATAAGAGTATGGAAACGTATGTTTGTATGTATGAGCCATAAAGTTATTAGAATGGGGCTCAATGCTTTGTCTTAATTACCAGAGCCTAGAAATGAAAGTATTTCAAATATAATCGTTATACTGAGTGGGAATCGAGCCCAAGATAAATAACGTTTACAGCCGTTATCGTCACAATGACTTTATGATTACTTTTTATGTAAAAAATCAACAAGTGTTTAGTTTGAAACTGTATATATTTATAGTATTGCAAGGTTTACCACAACCGCAGTGTTTTCCTCATTATAATATGCTTTACAAGAAAAAGTTGCAATTTTAAAATTATTATTACAATTTTACAAAATGTATTTTTAAATGTTACTTTATAACAGATACCTATAGCCTACTTTACCTCTACTTACAGTGGCAAGAGGGAGACCTCGGTTGACCTTCGAAAACACAGTATCGACGATACTGGAAGAAGGTCACGTAAAAAGCATAAGGACCCCCCGGAGGGCGTGTATGAAGAGGTTGATGATAGTGGACGAGGCGAAAGAAGTATACAGGGATCGTAGCGTTTGGCACTCCGTTCTCTGTGACTACTCCGCAAGGGATACAGCGTGATGATAAAAAAAATAATAATAACAGATACGTATATCGACTGTACAACAGAGACAGTAGTTTAGACTAGAGTGTGGAATTCCATAAAAATGTGAAGTTCTAATTTGAAGAATTTTCTCTTTTCATTGGATTTAAGTTATGATTTTCGTCTTATAAAATATTGTATACAAATAACTTAAATGTTTTTTTTTGCATAAAGCAAACCACCTTACCGGGTATGTATCTGCCAGGCATGAAAAAACTACAAGACAATGAACTATCTTAATTACTGGACGTAGAAAGTTGGCATTAGAAATGAAAAGGTAAGGTTTTGGGGAAAATTAGGATTCCTAAGTTTCATATTTTATCTTCGCAGTCGAAATTTTAAAATGAAATAAACGTGTTAAAAGTATTATTCCACACTTAAGAAAATTGAAAGAGACCCGCGCCTCCTGAATACCGTCCAGGCGCTCTGATCGGCTGCGTCGAATTTCTTATAAGAATGCCGCTGCGTTCAAATTTTTATACGTTTTCTAAATGTCTTTGTCAAAAAAATTAAATTAAAATAAATTAAATAGTTGTTAATTGTCACGAAGTCCCAAGCGGAATATTGCGATCGACAGTTAATTTTAAATGTCAAGACACTCCGTTCTCCACTTCCTATTCGAATTAAAGACGGCGGGTGGCGGAATTCAAAAGTTTTATTTACTACAGAAAAGATATGACTTCCACGAGATGAAATCGATTTTTTTTTAAATTTAAATACCTATCACAACAGACACACGATCTCGTATCCTTGTTTTCCTTAAAATGGTTTGATAACAATTCTTAAATTTAATTGACATGCTACTCAAAACTAAAATTACATTTTAAATTATCTAAGCGAGTTATCCTGTTATATCCTGCTATATTTATTTTTACAATTAAATTAACTTTTAATTAAGACAATATCATATCATACTTTAGAAATAGAACTTACAACCATCGAGCTTACAGTCAGACGCTGCGCCACTGCGCCATAACAGTCTATTTAAACACATATACAAATATATATTTGTATGTACATATATAACACGTATAGATATTAGATCCTGGTAATTAATTGTAGGCTTTGCTATAATTAAATCGAATTATTAGCAATTTCAAGGTATTAAGACTATTATCGGCTGTTAATGAGCCCTTCTGTGTTAGATAGGAAACCTTAGTTCAATATCAATTTGATCTTCTCTGTTAATTACGTATTTGCACTTAAATATGATTAACTAGCGTCCTGATCGCAGCTACGCCCGTATGATTTTTCAAATAAATTTTCATCCCCTATTTTAGTCTCTTAGGACTTTGAAATGTACTTAGCTAAAATGTGTCTTGCTCAATTATTTTTTCTCAACTATCAACTTGACAACGTACTTATAGTACCCGGCAATAAATAATGCACATCGTGCTTAGAATGAAACAGTCGGTCAGTTTCGGTTTCGTAGAGCGCTGTCTTTGTCACTCAGTTTATATGTGACGTTTCTCATTGTTATTATTTTAAGCGACCGAGACAACGCTCTACGAAGTCGAAGCTAACCGACTGTTTCATTCTAAGCATCGATGTGCATTATTTATTGCCGGGTACTATACATGTGTATCTTTCTGTACTTAAATAGAAAGTCCAAAAAAATATTTGTAATTTTTCCAACTGCAATTAATGTAATAAATAATGAATTAATAAGTTTGTTCATTATATAATTTTGATAAATTAAAATTAAATTCAATAATAGAAATAAATGAAAAAAGCCCGTTCAAGAGAAAACTGGGCATCTTTGGAGGAGACCTTCACCTGTAGACCCCTTTCTCTTGCAAAAAGTGAATAAATCCATTTAAAGAAAATAAAGTAACAATAATGACAAACTGTATTTACTAACACAAACTTAATTTACTAATTTACTAACACAAAAATTATATTGCTTCACTAGAAGTAATATTGTACATAGCTTACAAGAAATATAAGGCTTTTTATTATTTCTTAATACATTTACAATTAATAAAAAATAATATTTCCTCATTCAAATATAAATTTATTTAAATTAAATTATTTTTAAAATTTAAAGAAAAAATAAATAAATTAAAGTTATAAATATTAATATATTATTTCAAGTTGAAATTTTAAATAATTCGTTAGAAGCACGCACGTTAATACACTAGAGGTATGGTTTTTGAAAAACTTGATAGTTTATAGCTGACAGTTGTGATTGATGTAAGGGTTGATTTGTTAAAAACAAAAGTAGTTTATATTTTACTCTCGGTGTTCAAGTAGTTTCATTCCAAATTTCATTCTAATCGGTTAATCCTGGTATTTTGAAAATTAGCCTGTATAATTAGCCTTGAAAGCGTAGCAAACAGTCAGACAGGCAGATTTAATAATAGTATTACTTTATTACACATTATATTTATGTACCAATGCGTGGCTTTATGTTTCGCTTTAAGTTTGGGCGGAAAGCAAATAACTGAGTCTTGCTGCTAGTTTCTTTTCTTACATTGCTGGGGGAAATAAAAAGTGATACTATATTTATATAACTTAGGATAATATCTATATGAAAAAGTCGTTTTTAAAATAACATGTAAAAATTTGAACTCAGCAATAATGTTAAAAGTAAAAGAACTAGTACTAGACACTCTGTTCTCCATTTAATCGCGTAAAATTAAGACATTGTTGTTGTTCAGCGGAACTCAAAGAGCAATGAGCTTGTTCTTAGATACTGATGCGGAGAGTTAAAAATATCTAATTTAAACTCCCCCAAATGAGAATCAAACCCACAACCATTCACATTTACATTCATTATCCCACTGCGCACATTGGTCTCAATACTCCTATAAATAGTGGAACGATATACATTAATTACATAGAGTGATGCTACCAACACAACAACGTGTTTATCAGCAAATTGTTCGTAATGTATAGCCTCGTATATTTGCATTTGGAAGTGATAATATTATATAATGCTTAGTCGATTTGATTTTGATATTGATTTTGAGCTTAGTGTTAAACGGAATGATTGTGGGTTCGATTTTTACTCAAAGCACTTCGTGGAGTATATTTTAATTTTTTTCACTTTAATATGAAAAAGTGGAGAACAGAGTGCCTTAACACTAGGTTACCTCTGCCTACTCTGCTGTGTGCGGGATACAGCGTGAAGCTAAAAAAAATAGAAAAAAAGAAAAAAAAAGCGCGGCGTTGAGTTCCGCCACTTAATGTTTAGATATCTCGAATTATGTTGGCGAAAAGGGGAGGATGGAATGTTTTATTCTGTCGTTATTGTTCTTTCTGTATATACTGCTACGCGGTAGAAAAGTGTTATGCTGTTACATTTAAAGTTTTTTACATGGTTTTTAATATAATTTTCACAAAATATTGACATTTTTTTTTTGCAATTTTTTTTTAGCTTCACGCTGTATCCCGCACACAGCAGGGTAGGTAGGTAATGTTAAGACCCTCCGTTCCCAACTTCGAATTCGGAGGCATTGCGTGTTGAGTGGCGGAACTTAACGCCCCGCTTTACCTCGACACCAGAGCGAAGAAAATGGAAATATTAAATATTTCCACTCCTTCAGTGGGAATCAAACCCACAACCAGTCGCTTACAGTCACACGCTTGTGCCACTAGGCCACGACCGGCCACTACATTAAAAGTTTTTTTCGTAGTTTTTATTATAATTTTGACAAAATATTGACATTTATATAATATGTTTTCATTTTTTATTCGATTGAAAAGTGGAGAACGGAGGGTCTTGACACTAGGTTCTCAGCAATATGATATTTTTTTAATATAAATTAAAAAAAATGTCATATCGTTCGTTCATTTCTATATATCTTCAATGACTTTTTTTTTCTTTTTTACATAGTTTACTTTTTCATGTTAAACGACGACTTCTACAAGATAAGCGTGTTTCTGATTACTTGCTAAGATTGCTTCAAATTCCGTTATCATTTTTGCTGTTAAAGAAAATTGCCTCGATTTAAGAAAGTAAATATTATATAGTATTACGTAGGATATATATATTTTTTTTAGCTTCACGCTGTGTCCCGCACACAGCAGGGTAGGCAGAGGGAACCTAGTATTAAGATACTCCGTTCCTCACTTTCCGCCGAATTCGGAGGCTTTGCGTATTAAGTGGCGGAACTTAACGCCGCGCTTTACCTCGAAACCAGAGCGAAGAAAATGGATATATTAAATATTTCCACTCCTCGAGTGGGAATTGAACCCACAACCAGTCGTTTACAGTCACACGCTTGTGCCACTCGGCCACGACTGGCCACGTACGTAGGATATAATATTTAAAATTTAGACTATATTTCAGAACACGTTATTTTTCATAGTCTCGAGTCTAGTGTAAGGACACGTTCTTCTCCGTTCTATGCTTTCTGTTCTACGACACGTTATATGTTGAATTGCAAAACTCAACGCCGTGCTTTGTTGTCTTGCCAGAGCGGAGCAATGAAAAAATATATAGGTAAAATAATTTCTTTGAGTGGGAATCGAAGTGACAACCAGTCGTGATAACAGTAAAACTTTGCACTGCACTGAGTCATGTGACAGACTCACTAAACATCTTTGATCGTAGGTTCGATTATTTTAGATGGAACTGTTATATTTAAATAGTTTTCATTTTTTCTCTCTGTAAAATACTAATTTGGGCATTCAATACGTAATTGTCCGTCTCCGTCCGTTGGCTCAGGGAATCAGTCGGAAACCGGATTTCACTTGACATATTCTACTTACTATTATAATAAGTTGTTATAATTTTGAATTCAAATTTCAATTTCAACAATAGGCAATATAAATAGTAGTAATTAATATATCATGCTTATAAAGTCCACACAAACGAAATTGCGGGCAGCCAATACTATTTAATAAAACTGAAAATTTTCTACGAAAGTTTAAATAAATAAACAAATTTCATAGATTCAGTAATAAATAAATAGTTTCACTTGTTCTTAGTTCTTTGATGAAATATAAATTATTAAAATCTTTCCACAAGAAGGGTTCACGCATTACTTTGGTGGAATATTTTATAAAGTGTGGGCGTCTCATGGCTGAATGGGGATTTTTGTTTGCCACAATGCCTTTTATATATCTTAAATTTTGTATAATTATTATATTTTGCTGTTTAAACATTTTTAAAGTGTTATTCCACACTTAGGAAAATTTGAAAAAGACATTCATAGAAAACGTATAAAAATTTGAATGCGCATGAACGCATGCTCAGTGGTGAGAGCGTTCAGGAGGCGCGGGTTTGAATCCCGCTGCGTTCAAATTTTTATATGCTTTCTTTAAATGTATTTTACATATTTTGCTGTGTTTTTGTCTAGTTGTTGCCGTCCAATGCTGAACGTAGACCTTCTTTATAGAGCGCCAACCTTCCCGGACCTGGGTATTGGTATTAGAATTAATCAATATTAACGACAATTAACATTGCGAATAGATTAGTACAACTTTTTTTTCATTGCTAAAGTTTATTTGCTAAAAGTGAGCTAAAAGAGAATATTCTTCATAATCATGCTAAAAAAACACAGTAGACTATCTAAATAATTACCACAGATACCATATTAATAGCATATTTAACATAATACTTTTGTATAAAATGAATTTTCATTTTCTTTCATCTTCATTCCTTTCCCCGCGTACTGGACTACCCTCCAAAAGGACATGGTAAAACACTCCTTTCTCCAGTTTTCGCTCGAAATCAAGAGATAACTTGTTTCGTGGCGAAGCTTAACGTCGCACTTTGCCAGGAAAGATGAAAATAATTTAAATATTATCATTGTTTCCAGTAGCGTCGAACAGATAACAATCGTGTATACATATAGTGAATTTCTCTTTTATATTAAATGATAGTAGCTTTGTCTTAAATAATAATAATTCTAAAGGGGCCAGTCGTACCACACAGGCACAAACTGTGACTCTAAAGCAACTGGTCGTTGGTTCGATTCCGACTCGAGGAGTAGAAGTATTGAATAATTCCATTTTCTTCGCTCTGGCGTCGAGGCATTAAGATCCGCCACCTCACACACAATGCCTCCGAATTTGGCAGAAAGTGGGGTACGGAGTGTCTTAACATTAGGTTCCTTCTGCCTACCCTGCTGTGTGCGGGATACAGCGTGAAGCTCAAAAATAGCAATAATAATTTTAGAGAATTGACATCAGTACTTTCACACAGTATTATCAGTCTTTCAAACAGTTATCAACGACTCGGAAGGCAATTCGGAGAAGGAAACGACAAATAACAGTTGCTCTTTCGACTGCAGCATTTATTTATACTGCAAACCACAAATCATAATAAATGTATAGATATGTGACATTTCCACAATATCTATTCAATAATTTATGGTTTTTTGGTTAGCCGACTAATTGTAAACATATAAATTGCATCTGTTTTCTAGTATAGTTAGTTTGCATGTGTATACATACATATATGCTTTTACTTTTTTTTTATCTTCACACCCCTGTATCCCGCACACAGCAGGGTAGGCATAGGGAACCTAGTGTTAAGACACCGTTCCCCACTTTCCGCACAAGTCGGAGGCTTGCGTGGTAAGTGGCGGAACTTAACGCCGCGCTTTACCTCGACACCAGAGCGAAGAAAATGGAAATATAATTTCCACTCCTCGAGTGGGAATCGAACCCACAACCAGTCGTTTACAGTCACACTCTTGTGCCACTGGGCCACGACTGGCCACTAGCTGTATCATATATGAGATAGTTTTTATGGCTCAATGGTTTGAAGTTCATTACAGGTAGTCGATGTAGGTTTGAATTCCAATTTAGTTATTATTTTTTATTTCTTTATAAACGTTTTTTTATGAATTTTGACATACCACAGGCTTAATGCGTCCGCAAGTAAACAACTCGTGAACTCTTTCGTATTTATTTTGTTACTCTTTGTTATTTTTTTAACTTAGTTTATGTTTTTTTTTGTATAAAGAAAACTTAGTATCAGGATATTACATTAGCCAATTTCCGACCATATTCGAGACATTGTATGTTAAGTGGTGGAACTCAACATATTGAGAATTGAACCTGAGTGGGAATTGAACCCACAACTGTTCTACATTTTCAAAAATATTAAATAATAAATATAAAATGATAAACAAATTATTTGTTTCTTAATATGACCTACCAATTTATATACATCATACTTTACTCTTACCAAAATATTTTTAATTTGAATTATTATGGCTTAGCAAGCTCGATCATAATATTTAAATTTATTTCTTTCTTTATTATTATTAAAACACTGTACTTTTGCTTTAAATCTTTAATTCACCTTTTTTTACAAATTTTCTGTGCATGTACTTTTACCAGTCATAAAGAGCTTAGCGTCTCTTTATATAAGAAATAACACAACGGAATTCGAGCCTGTGCCTCTTGGTAACATTTGTTACATAATGTGTTATTAGAACGCATAGCTTTGCGGTCAGTTACATTGTTTATAAGAAACGCGGGTTCCAATCTTACTGCGTATATTTTTTTTACGTTTTCTAAAAATGTCTTTTTCAATTTCCTAGGTGTGTGAATAACACTTTAAAAAATGTTGAAAGTCTCTATGAAGTCTCTAACACAGTCAATAGTAGACATACTATCTAGTACATACCTTATAAAAATTTCAAACAAAATTCATTATTCTGATGGATAGTACCCAAGCTTTAATAATGCAGGTACGTCTGACCACAATACATCAAAATGGGATAAACTGCTATGGACTTCCTGTTTAATAATTCAAATCTATTATACTTCTAAACTAGCTTTGAATTACGTTCAGTTGGAACTATTCATTTATTATGAAACGCCCTAAAATAATATTTGTTTTGTAAATCTTCCGTCATCCACGAGGAGTCGTTCTAAATGTGGAACAATGGTATAAGGTCGTATTACTTTGTGTTAGTAGTTTTTGATAATGTTACTATTGTAACTTTTAATGGACGGTCTTCTGCCTCAGTGGAAGTGTTTAACTGTAGTTTGGTGGTGGTAGGTTCGATTTTCGCTCGGGGTAATGATTATACGAGCTATCTCTTTGATCTGGTAAAGAAAGGCGCGGCGTTGGGTTTTGCCATTTAACATACAATGTCTCAATGTTCAGTTTGAAAGTGGATAAGAGACTATCTTGACATTAAGTTTTTTCTGACTATTTGTAAGTTTTATTTCCACTCGGGGGAACTATTAAAATTGTATTCATGTGGTAATATTCTCTGGTACTCTCACACTGGTACCTACTGTAAAAGGATGCGTTATGTTCTGCCACTTAACACGCAATGTCTAAGATATTTCGGAATGAAAAATGTTGTTGACACTAGATTCTACATGACTACCATTTTACACGGGAAGAACCTTAAAGCTGCAAAAAATGTTTGTCCTGTTTTAAGTTTTTATCAACTCTTCTCTTCTTTTACTCTTCCTAGTCTTGCCTTTCTACAGACATAGTAAAAATATTAACTAATATTAACCAACAAACTTTATCAGGTGGGGAACGGAGTGTCTTAACACTAGGTTCCCTCTGCCTACCCTGCTGTGTGCGGGATACAGCGTGAAGCTAAAAAAAAAACTTTATCAAAAGATACAAGTAACTTAATTTGAACTATCTAAATTAGATGGTCAATGGAGACGTCAGTAAGGTTTTGCTAAATACGTATTGTTTGTGAGGTAAATGCAGGCGGTGGGCTCTTGGCTCACAGCCAACTCTGCAACAGTACCTAGCAGAAACTAAACTTTTATCATTAGTATAATGTGTTGACAATATAATTGGTATTTTAGAATAGAATAGAGTAGATTAGAATATTCTTTATTGCGTATAAATAACACAATAGCAAAAATAATAAATATTTAATAGTTGGGGCCAGTCGTGGTACAAGCGTGTGACTGTAAACGACTGATTGTGGGTTCCATTCCCACTCGAGGAGTGGAAGTATTTAATATTTCCATTTTCTTCGCTCTGGTATCGAAGCAAAGCGCGGCGTTAAGTTCCGCCACTTAACTCGCAATGCCTCCGAATTTGGCAGAAAGTGGAGAACGGAGTGTTTTAATACTAGGTTTTCTCTGCCTCCCCTGCTGTGTGCGGGATACAGCGTGAAGCTAAAAAAAATATTTTAAAAAAATGTGTACCGTAAGTTTTATTGTTTTAAGCAAGCTATTCAATTTTAATTTGCTATATTTTAGAAGTTGGAGAGCAACGTAAGCTCTTTTAACCGCGTTCTAATATCTAATTCCAAAGGAACAAAGTAAATCTTTTAAGATCTATTGCTAGATATAAGTTTTTTGAATTTCATTTTAATGTCGAATAGGAAGCATCACCCTCGTGTGTCTTTTATTTTGAACTTTTTATTAACACTCATTGACCATGTGATAAAAGTCGCAAGTAATAGAATTAATTAAATTAAAATATATATTTTTATAGGTACAGTATAGTAGCAAAGATGAGTAATGAGAGAGATAAGGAGACCTCAGTTGACCTTCGAGAGTTATATATTAAGTATCGATGATATTAGAGGAAGGATTATGTAAGAAGCTTGATGACTCTCTGAGTTGAGGAGAGTGTGTATACAGAGGGTGATGACAGTGGAGGAGTTGTGGAGAGTTGATAATGACGACGAAAGAAGCATGTAGACTATCACGCTAGGGTTCGAGGATATATGTGTATAAGTATTTATTTTTTCTCTTTTTTTAGCTTCACGCTCTATCCCGCACATAGCAGGGTAGGCAAAGGGGACCCCTTAGTCTTAGTAGACACTTCATTCCGTATGTATACACGTATGTATATTCCGTTCGTATACCTAGTCATCCTTCACATAATCTACTGTGGCACAATATGACTGCGTCTGACCGTAAACACGATCAATTCGATGCACTTAGTCTAACAAGGCTACTGCCTTGAAATGAGATTTCAGTCCATAAGCCTAG
This sequence comes from Dryas iulia moderata, assembly GCA_019049465.1. Lineage (NCBI taxonomy): Eukaryota > Metazoa > Arthropoda > Insecta > Lepidoptera > Nymphalidae > Dryas > Dryas iulia. The sequence continues at coordinate 977,305 of CM032420.1, read as the reverse complement.
AATACAAACAGTATAAATTAGTCCATACGATATATAAGCCTAATACGCCGTCTGTACTAATAAACATTTAGTATTTATCTGTTTAAAATAATCGTTTCTTACTAAAGTACGGTAAATATACAAAAATAACATTTTTTTACAATTTTTGTCTGTCTGTCTGTTTGATCTGGCTGGCTAATCTCTGAAATGGCTGGACCGATTTCGACGGGACTTTCACTGACGAATAGCTAATATAATAAGGAGTGACTTAGACTACTTTTTTTTTTAAAAATTATATTTTTTTATTGTATCCCACGCGGACAAAGCCACGAGCACAGCAAGTACTAAACATAAAATGAATATTAATTCCAATTCATTCGTGCCACATTTTTCATTTTTGTTTTCAAATTTTCAACACACAATAAAGCAATTAAAACCAAACATTCGAGTCGAGGTCGTTCAGGTGTTTTAGTTAAACCACGATACGGAATCATTCGAAAGTATTTTACCCGCAGAGAGTTGAAAAATATTTTCATATATTATATGGTATACCGTGTGAATGTTTTAACGTTTTTAAGAGATATTTTTTTTGTTTGGATATTCTTTTATGTTCACGCCTGACTGTGATAACAATGATGAATGTTATTATTATTTTATTTTTAGCTCCACCCTTTTTCCGTGTAGCGGGATAGGGAGAGAGAACTTAGTGACAAAACACTCATTAAGGGCATCGTGAGTAATCAATGTGACTCAACGCTTTGACGTTACAGTGGAGAAATTAAAATAATTAAAATTCAATCATTCCCCCTAAAATAGATAGCCAATTATTATTATTATTAGTTTTTTCTATATAAAAGAATTAAAATATGACAAAACGTTTTTAGCAATTGTTTATTATTAAAAAATGCAATTTACATATTTAGCTTCACGCTGTATCCCGCACACAGAGGGAACCTAGTGTTAAGACACTCCATTTCCTACTTTACTTTACAGTGGGGATTTACATATTTATAATGGGAAAAATGATAAAATTATTTGTTCTATCATATTTTATGGATTTTAAATTATTTTGATTTTTTCACGGCACGGCGTTGAGTTCCGCCACTTAACACATAGTATTTGTCTGCCTGAAAAGGTGTAGACTTAAAAGAGAATCAATAAGAATATATAGAGGAAATCACACCAATATAACTTACAGTGTTACATCAATTATATACAATTTATCTTTCTAAAAGTAGCATAGAGACGAATGGTACAGCTAAGCGACTCATCTTGAAAAATGTGCACTATTACATGGGATTACTTGTAAGATCGTAAAACCGTTTGAATTAAGCTTTGTAGAATAAATAAGACAATTAGATAAAATAACTATTTCTTGTGGATATAAAAAGGTCATTAACTGAATGAACTAGTAGTGTTTTGACTGACTGACTGACTGAGTAGTTAAAAAAAATAGCTTCATGCTTTTTTTCGCATAGCAGGGTAAGTCACGTCATCGAAATCATCCTTCATTTGTGGTCCACAATTGTATTGAGTGGCGGAACTCAACGCCGTGCTTTGTCTTACCTACATTAAACTATATAATCGTTCCCCGTTCGTTGGTGAAAGAAATATTTAAACTTATTCAGTATTTTTGTATTTAAATCCACGTAAATTCCTTCTAGGTATAAAAAATGCATAATTTCCATACAAATTTCATCCTCTTTTTTTACTTCTTACGTTTAGGCGTTAATTATAAAACAAATTTTAGCTTCACGCTACATCCCGCACACAACAAGGTAGGCAGAGGGAACCTAGTGCTATGACACTCCGTTCCCCACTTTACACCGAATTCGGAGGCATTGCGTGTTAATTGACGGAACTTAACGCCGCGCTTTGCCTCGACACCAGAGCGAAGAAAATATTAAATATTTGTACTCCTCGAGTGGGAATCGAACCCACAACCACTCGTTTACTTAAGTACGAGTACGTTAACTGTAAACGACTGGTTGTGGGTTCGATTCACAAGCTTGTGCCACTGCGCCACAATTAGCCCCTGGTTTCATGAGTGGCAATCGAACTCCTTGCGTTTCCAGTCAGAAGCTGTGTTACTGCGCCTCAGTAGTGTTTACTCATTAGTTATGTGTACTTTATACCAAGTATATAAGTTTATACCAAGTTAAACACGTGATATTTTTATTATTTTGTATACTTTTAATGATTAATTCAGAAAAACATTGCCATTTTCCTTATTCCATATAAACTTTAACTATGACAAATTTTATAATACAGTCTGCATCCGTAGCAAGGGAGCGAAAGTTCGCGTACTCGAATTAATATATAAGATTTAAAGAAACTTTTAAATGAGAAGAACTTAAAACCATTGTGTAGCTAAAATATTAAAAAAAGATTATTTATATTTAAAATTTTAGCAGTCCTTCACGAAATATTTACACCACATTTTATTTAAAAAGTCTTTGAACATCCGAAACTTCAATAATCAGTGAAATTGCGGAATGGCGAAATATACTAAATGACATCTACACTGCACAATATAAGAAAATACATATAAAATATATAACTTTTTAAAAATAAATCTTTTTGCACACTTTTTTTTATAAATATACATATATTTTATCCCTTATATTTTTATTACATCTCGACTATAACAATAAATATTGTTTCTTAGTTTAAAATAAATTTGAATTTCAAACATAGACCTTTGGGGAACTAAATATAGCTAGAACAGGCAAACATCTTAATTAATACAATATCGAATGGACTGGAGTATGGTCTAATAACATTTCACACAGCACTGCTCTGGGTCAAAGTGCGCTCCGCATCATATAAATAGATATAACTTCAGGAAATTTACATACACACGTACAAGATGAAACAATATATGGACCTACATACATACATTGTTTCAATATGAAAATTTAATATCTATACTAATATAATAAAGAGGTAAAGATTGTAACTTGTAAGTTAAACTTACGTAGGTACTTTAAAGTACTTCCTAAGATTACCCATCTTGGGAAATATTGAAAACTTCAAAAATTCTTTCACAATTAGAAAGCTACACTATTTAGGAGTGCTATAGGCTATATTTTATTATGATTGAACAGAAAGTTCAGAGAATCTTAAAGGGGCTCGAATAGGGGATAAATTTAATTCTGCCTCTCGACTCGCAATATTTCCAATTGGGGCAGACAGCGGAGGACGGAGGGTCTAGGTTCTGTCTGATATGAAAAAAAATGTAGTGAAGCTCCTAATGAAGTTCCACATCAGATATTTTAGATCTTTGATTTCTATGTGTTAACCGAAAATACTTACACATTACATGTTGGATCACATTTCCTTAATTTTTAGAGTTTACGTAACGTAGTATTGGGTGACCTTTTTTTTTAAATTATTTTTTTTTCACGCTGTATCCCGCACACAGCAGGGTAGGCAGAGGGAACCTAGTGTTAAGACACTCCGTTCCCCATTAAAATTCCCTTTCCCTTTTTAAAATTAAGTATAGTAATTAGGCTTCATGATTTACAATAAAAAAACTATATCGAGATAGATTTTGAGATATTTCGTGTTAAATGGAGGTACACCACGCCACGCTTTGTCTTATGTACCAGAGTGAAGAAATGAAAATAATTAAAATATACTTTTCCCTTTCCTGAGTGGGAATCAAATCCACACAACTAATCGTGTTTACAGCTTAACCCGATGTCCTGAGCCTTGTTAATCGTGGGAAAAGTCTTATACATAATATTTAAGATTTGTGGCCAGTCGTGGCCCAGTGGCACAAGCGTGTGACTGTAAACGACTGATTGTGGGTTCCATTCCCAGTCGAGGTGTGGAAATATTTAATATTTCCATTTCCTTCGCTCTGATGTCGAGGTAAAGCGCGGCGTTAAGTTCCACCACTTAACACGCAAAGCCTCCGAATTCGGTGGAAAGTGGGGAACAGAGTGTCTTAACACTAGGTTCCCTCTGCCTACCCTGCTACGTGCGAGATACAGCGTGAAGCTAAAAAAAAAAAGAAAAAAAAACATAAGATGGAATTTAAAATTTAAAATAATAGTACTAAATATCTGCTACAGGTAAACCTTACATTCTAAGGACATTCTAACAAAAACGAAACAGAAACATTTTATCCATTAAGCAATCAATAGACACCTATTGGGTGCTGCAAAACTTCAAAATCTTCGCCACGCGCTTAAGACACGGTAACAAACAACTAATGACGGAAAATTAAATTTATATTAATTATTTTACTACTACATTCGATATATAATTAAATTATTGTCCAAGGAGGCCAGTTGAGGCGCAGGGGCACAAAGTTGTTTTATACTAAAGCAGTTATTACCGTTACAAATTGTTATAACTATGTACCACAGTTTAAAATGAATAAAAATATTATTATTATTATTGTAAACGCGGCTGGTTGCGGGTTCGATTTCCACTCGAGGAGGGGAAATATTTAATATTTCCATTTTCTTTTGATGTCGACGTAAAGTGCTTCGTTAATTTCCGCCACTTAACACGCAATGCCTCAAGAACTATGTGGAAAATGGGATTCAGTGTTTTAATACTAGGTTTCCCCTGATCACATAGAAAATTCTTACTGCGATGGATTGACTTACTAAAATAACTAGCAAAATAGGTGGACCAGAATTACCTAAAATGGGGAGAGATATCGTATGGCACAATGTATACTGCTTCTTATTAAAATAATATATTGACCAGGACCACTCTACTGTCATAGCGCCTAACTATAAACACGATGATTGTGGATTTGGTTTCCACTCTGAGAAGTTATCATTATTTAACTATTCTCATTTCTTCATTCGGGCAAAACGAGACAAAGCTTGGTGTTGAGTCCCGTATAACATACACACAGTACCTTTTACTAAGATGCTAGTACTAAGCTTACTAAGTTTCGAGGATCTTATCTACTGTCGTCCTACTACTATTGTAAAGATAAACCTTGAATACCAAAAATAAAACATATTTGAAAGCGTTTACAATATTTTCACGTCGCGCCGTCAAAAAAGAAGTTACGAAGACTGATTTTATATTCAGATCGTTGAAACAGGCGCCGTAATCGGTTTGAAAAATCGCTGCATTTCAACTACTATTTTGCAGAATTTGATTTCTAGATGTGAAAACGTGCGCGAGAGAATGCTAGATAGATTTTCTGAATTATGTGTAAAAATGAAAAATAGATGCATAAAGATTTCAAATTCAAAATAATTATTGGTATATTAAAATTCATTATAAAATAAATCATATGTATAGATTTATTCGATTTTTTAAGGCCATAATATAGTAGTGGAATAGTGTCTGAGTGTAGAAGAGATACACTCTTTTTAATAAGTCTTATTTCTCCACTTTGGTACATAAGACAAAGCGCGGCGTTGAATTCCGCCTCCCAATATTCAATATCGAGACATTGCGTATTGAGTGATGGACTGAAAGTGTATTTAGGGTTGAAAGTGCAGAACTAAGTGGCCACACTGGCCTTTATTGACTACCACGCTGTTTGTCTGTCATGCTTTCACGACTAATTTACTGGTCCGATTTGGATGAAATTTAGAATGAAAGGAAAGTAAATAATCCAGGGTCAAACATAGTCTACTTACTTTTTCAAAAATCAACCTCTACAGGGTTGAAATAGAGAATAAAAGTGTATATGAAAAATCTAAACCTATTGTAATAAATGTTGAAATATACATAGTTGATAATCCTAGGTTAAGCATAGGTTACAATATTTTTCAAAAGTCCACCCGGAGAAGCCGCGGCCGGTCGCTAATTAGTATATATTTTTAACTTTTGTAATTACGATATATATTCAGTACTACAGAATTTATTTAAGAATAGTAGTTGCTTTTATTCTATAGTAAAAATACAGTCAATTAGACTCGCAGACGAAATATTTCGTCCGAGCTTCTGAGTCTAGTCTATTTAAAGCAAGACAGACGGGCAACACTGGCTTAATGTCCAGTCTATACATTTACTTGTAAACATTGAAATAAATTGTATAGGATTAGTTTCTTTAAATTATCTTATATCATTGTGGCTTGAGAGAAAGGGATAAAAACACATGATAGCAGGTTTGATTTATTTATAATTAATTAATTACAGTCATGGCGCAGTGGCACAAACGTGTGACAGTAAACGACTGGTTGTGGGTTCGATTTCCACTCGAGGAGTGGAAATGTTTAATACTTCAATTTTCTTCGCTCTGGTGTCAAGGTAAAGCGCGGCGTTAAGTTCCGCCACTTAACACGCAATGCCTCCGAATTCAGCGGAAAGTCGGGAACGGAGTGTCTTAACACTAGCTTCCCTGTGTCTACCCTGCTGTGTGCAGGATACAGCGTGAAGCTAAAAAAAAAATATAAAAAAACGAAGCCAACTAATTTTAAAAAAGGTAAAAATATTTATATATTATAATATTTATATAATAGTATTTTTTTAAAATGTTGTACACATACTTAGGAGATGCTAATGAAAATTTTCAGAGAACGTGTAAAAAATTCCAGTGCGTTCTATTTTAAAACGTTTTTAAATATGTTTCTCATATAAATTACAAAATTAAAATTATTTTAATTTGACTGACAATTTGACTCTATTGAGGTACAACGCAGAGTTCAGTTCAGTCATTCAAAATGCTTGTTCATTTGGGACAAAAGTGTTCAGTTATGGCAGAAAATAGGCTATTCTGCTAAGTGGATTTTTTTAAACTTAACTGAAATTGAAGATGAACAAGAAAAACATTGAATACAATGTACAGTAATATAATTTTCTCTTAGATTAAGAAGACATTTAGAAATCGTATAAAAACTTGAACGCAGCGAGATTCGAACTCGCGCCTCTTGAAAAGTACTCTGACCGAATGCGCCATGCGTTCTACTACGAGCTGCGTCGAAATGCTTATACTCTTATAACAACTTGCTTATATTGTTGACGGTAACTTATTCGTGGGTCCTAGTCCCGCTGCGTTCAAATTTTTATACCTTTTTCTAAATGTCTTTTTCAATTTCCTAAGTACGAGAATAAAATTTTAAAAATGTTAAAAATATTCTCTAAGACTATCCAGTAGAAAAATAAAGATACGTTAAAAATAGGTATATAACAAAGACGGAAATCGAACTACGAACTTATATCTACATCCAAAGAGAGCTGCTAATGATAAATTTTAATAGTATTAAGATCTGATCGTCACGTACTGGTCGGTCACGTCCAACCAAACTCTTAACAAGGTTTTCGTCGACTAAGAAGTTTCCGAGATCGTGATAATGGCATCGACAAATAGACTAAAAAGCTATTCAAAGTATCATTGCCTTATGCTAATATGTTCTAAACTTATATTTAATTAATATAACTTTAGGCCTTTGTAGGGTAGTTGGATAGTGGATGACTATAAATGTTATAGGGTTGTCGGTTCAATTCCCCGTTGAGGGAATGATCAAAATATATATTTAAATTATTTTCTTTTCTTATTTTATTTATATTTTCTTAGGGGTCAGTCGTGGCGCAGTGGCACGAACGTGTGACTGTAAACGATTGGTTGTGGGTTCTATTCCCACTCGAGGAGTGGAAATATTTAATATTTACATTTTCTTCGCTCTGGTGTCGAGGCAAAGCACGGCGTTAAGTTCCGCCACTTAACACGCAATGCCTTCGAGTTCGGCGGAAAGTGGGGTACGAAGTATCTTAACACTAGGTTCCCTCTGCCTTTGGTCATTGGTATTTTAGAAAAAGCCGGTCGTTAAGTTCTGCCGCAAAGCACGCAATGTTTTAATTTCGGACGGAAGGTAGATTCTTCTATAGACGTTCTCTATGTTCTCTTTGACTACTTTGCTACGGAGGTAAAGCGTGAAGCTGTAAAAAAAAATTCTTGTAGCTTATTACACGTTACAGTAGACCTTTTCATTGAAGTCACGCGTTCAAATCCAGATGATATATATGTAAAATTTTCGTAGCACTAATAAAATGGTGGATGAATGGCATGACTGCATGTGATGGTGTGAGCTCGGTCTCCAAGCGGTGAATTCATATTTAAACTATGTTTACCTCCTGTAGTGCAGCATTGAGTTTTGCCATTCAACACGCAATACCTTCATTTCAGACGAAGTGTAAAATATCTTTCGACTACCCTACTGTGCTGGATAACGCGTAAAGCTGGATATATGTTGTTATTGTTATTGCTTATTATAATGTTTTGTATAAACAAATTAAAACCTGGCTACACAATAAACAATAATTAAAAAATAGTTAAAAAAATTCGTGTGAGTGTGATAGCGACTGACGGCATACACGAAGATTCTATACACAATTTCCCCTTAAGGAACTAATTAGAATTTAAATTATTTTTATTTCTTCGCTCTGGTAATAAAATAAAGATATTGAGTGCCGTTATTAAACGGTATCTGAAACTATTAAGCTTCAGATTTGTATTAGCACTGGTTTCCTCTGCTTACACTAATAAGCTTGAAGAAAAAAATACAAAAAAAAAACAAACAACAAACAATCAACTTAAATACGTAAACATGAAATGATTAATATTAGAAATTCATCTATTTATAGAAAATATCATTAAAACTAAAGCAATTTGCGGCATACAATAGGTCTAATCTTTACACATCACTTTAACGATAAGAGTCACGCTCTAAGTTAGTTTGAGGCGAGTTCTATTATCGAGACCGAAATCCCTGAATCATCAGCGACCCCTCGGTTGTCAGTATGGTTTGGGTTAAAGCATAAGTTGAAAGCGTTTTTTTATATGTTAATGGAAAACGGAGTATTTTGACATTTCATTCTCTCCCCACTGTGGGATTTTTTTTCAGCTTTTTAGCTGCAAGAATATTTATTGTAGCCATCATGGCGTAGTGGTTGCGTCTGATATACTCGTTTGGTTGTGGATTCGATTTCCACTCCGATGAATGATCAAATGTATTTAAATTATTTTTATTTCTCTGCTCAGGTAAAATTACATGCGATTTTGAATTTATCCGCCCAGTACACAATGTCTTCGTTTAGGGTCTTTTACAACCTTTTTTTTTATGGAATAAAGGAGGCAAACGAACAGAAGGCCCACCTGGTGTTAAGTGGTTACCTTCGCCCATAGACATCCACAATAATAAAGTTATGGATGCGTTGCCAGCCTCGGGGATGTAGGATAGAAGGAGGAAGGAAGAATGGGAATGGTGGGAAAAGGGAGAGCTGGCTTACGTGCCATCGACCCGGAACACATCATCAGGTGTTTGGCGGTTCGTCTTTGACACGATAGTGGTCGCGAGCCAGTCGGAAAACGAATCTCCTACCACCAAGCTTTTTAGCTTAGTAAGATGATAGACAAATAAAAGCTAGTATCAAGACACGTCGTTCTCCAATTTGCCATGTGTGCTGATAAGATGTTAATTTCATAACTTGTGGTTGTAGGGAATAAATATAAAAATAAATTATTTACATTGATATTTTCGAGCTATAATCAAAAGGACAACAATTACGTTTGCACCCAGATATATTTTCATGGCATCACGATGGCCTCAAATAAAATGTTATATAAACTTTTCGCCCAAGATCAAATCCCACAGAATTCAAATACGTATACTAAAAGTACATTTTTTTAAAATTATAAAACTATCACTTTAAAAAATATCAAAATATATAGTACATAATCTCATCCACTTATAACTTAGACCAAACGGACACCTATACTCGTCCGCCTGAGAATTCCACTGATATTTGCATTTTTTTCCTTTGGGTTGTAACGATACCATTATGAAATGCTATGATCGCTTCATGACTTGCGTAGAAAAGGTAATCGGGTATCAACATTTCATATTTTATAGGTCAATGGCTATAAATTTCGTAGACATCTATTGAAGTGATGAAAGATAGCTTTTTTCTTTATTATTGATATAAAAGTTAAATTTCAATTATATTTTGTTGCTATCGGTTTCTGAAATCTCTCCATATACCTACGACATTCTTTCACGCTTTGTCCCGCATAGCTCCTTGCCCCACTTTCCGCCTGAAATTGAGAAATTCTTTGTTAAATGGCGGAACTTAACGCCGTGTAACTCCAACCTTAATTTACAGTCAGGCGCTGTCTTGCGCCATGATGGCATTTATGCTTTAATAACTTTTTAAAAACTTCATATATTTAAAATTAGAACGTATATTGAGGCCAGTCACGGTGCAGGGCTACCAAGTTGGACTGTAAACGCAACGTGGGTTTGATTCCTACTCGAAGAATTTATATATTTATATTATATTTTTTTTTGCTCTGGTGTCAAGGCAAAGCACGGCGTTGAGTTCCGCTACTCAACCCGTAATGCTTTCACAATTCGACGGATAGTGAGGAACGAAGTATCTTAACACTAGGTTCTCTTTACTTACCCTGCTGTGTGCGGAATATAGCGCAAAGCTAAAAGAAAGAACGTTTATTGTATCTAGCTGCAGACAACAATTTTCAACCGAATGCTCTAAAACAAAAACAATAAAAAGAAAATAATTAATATTTGTTTCCCTGATTAGAAATTGATAGCACCACAATGATAACGAAATATAGAGCTCACTTTGCCACTACACGCTACATTTACATTTTCCATTAGGGACATAGAAGAATTATTTGACATATATCTCTCAAAAGACTTTTCTTTCATACCAAACAGATTTGAGTGAACAAATACGACGGTGACAGCTGTAATTGATGGATCAGCGCGTCACATATTTCTGTCACGATTTTCCGCGACGGGATTGTAGCGTATTTGCCATATAAATGACTGAACGAGAAGGTTCGGTTCGTCTTAAGGAAATCGGAAATTTAAGTTTTATATAAACATATCAGAAACTAGGAAAACTGATAATTGGCATGTAGTTCCTTGGGGAGTGTACATTCGTCAATTTAACTAAGTCTATTTCGCTCCAGGATATGATTTTCTAAAATTCTAACGTAAACAAATATAAGAGACAGTAAAGATTATAAAGTCTGTGCAAATGATGTTGTAAGTAACAATTTGTTAGTCATTTAATTCTTTCCTTATATACCACGTTGTATCTTTAAAAATTGAATCATTAAAAAGGTTCGGAAACGGTAGTAACCGCTTCACTCCGCTTGTCTCGAAACCGAGACATTGCGGGTTAAGTGATGGAACTTAACGCCGTGATTTATAAAGAAACATTGTTTTATAATATGTCCAATAATATGAAAACCAAATCACTTCGCTACGAGACTACGGAGCATTTAACTTAACGTCGCGTATTGGCTAAAGCCAAAAGCGCTAATGTGCTAGAGCAGAGAAATGAAAAAATTTCTACCCTTTCCCGGATCGGGAATCGAACTCCCGACCATCAAATTAACATTGACATGTTATTCAACTGCGCCAAAACGCTCTAACCTACCTAGGTACCTGAGTACACTGACCGAGCAAAAAAAAAATAAAAAAAAATTAAGGAAAAGGAAATACAATCGAGATTAAGAACAACATAGGCACGGAGCTGTGTCCGTGGAGAAGGAAATCTCATTTAATAATAAAAAAAAAAAACCTATCTAGGTAGCGAAATGTCAGTTATATTTTTCAATGTTTAAGTTAAATAAAAAAAAAGTCAAAACTAAAAAATCTTCAGTGAAAAGAATTTCAGTCAAGAGTTAAGAAAAAATATAAAAGTACAATTTAAAACGAACACAACACGGTTTGCAGTTACGGATCTCAATTGATTTATCGTTAACTGCTGCTGTGAAGTACTGTTTCGTAGTAATTTTGTATACTTAGTAATAGTAACCTGAAAAGAATGTTAGTTAAAAATTTTCTAATTAATTATATTTAGGTCGTTGTGGTACAGTAGGCCAGACTATCTGACTGTAAAACTATGGTTGTAGGTTAAATTCCTACTTGAAGAGTGATTATATATTTTTTTATAACTATATTTTTATACATATTGAGATGCTAACAACAAAAATAAATTGTAGTAAAGCGTATAAGAATTACGACGCAGTGTGTAGTAGAACGCATGGCTTAGCGGTCTGAGCACCTGGACGGTTTCCAGGAGGCGCGGGTTCGAATCCAGCTGCGTCCAATTTTTTTGACGTCTTCTAAATGTCTTTTTTTAAATAACTTTATTATATTTTTAACTTCGCTCTTGTGCTTGAGATTAAGCGTAGAATTGAGTTCCGTCACTCAAAAAGTCTACACGTCTCGATTTCGGGCGGAAAGTGGAGGATGGAGTGTTTCAACTATTCCGACTAGGTAGTTTGACTAACCCGCTATGCGGTAAAAAGGCTTGAAACTGCAAAACAAAACAAAAATATTATATATTCCTCCCTCCTTCTGTCCTACATTCCCAAGGCTGGCAACGCATCCATAACTTGAATGTTGTGGATGTCTATGGGCGAAGGTAACCACTTAACACCAGGTGGGCCTTCAGCTCGTTTGCCACCTTCCTTCCATAAAAAAAAAAATATTTTTTCCCGTCAACTTGACAGAGATAAACCTTCTATAAGTTCTCTTCTATAGTTAGTTCTATTTATACATATTAAATGAAAACAAGGTGTTAAACACCTTTCACCTTTCACCAAAGAAAATAAAAATAATTTCAAGTATATAAAAGACATTTAAAGGAAACGTATAAAATTTACACACAACGGGATTCGAACCCGCGCCACCTGAATACCGTCCTTGCGCTCAGTGGTGAAAGCGCCACGCGTTATCTTTAAATGTCTTTTTCAATTTTGCTAAGTGTGGAATAACACTTTGAAAATATTCAAAAGTAAAAAAAAATCAAATATAATTTTCTCCTAGAGGAAATCGAACTTACAACGATCAAATATACAGCAGACCCAGTACCACTGTGCCACGAGGGCCTCTAATATATGAATGACTGTATTAACATTTCTTCGCTATCTCAAGGGTGGCTCTTCCAACTTGCAAACCAGAAGGGTCAAACTTAGAATTTGAAATTTAGTGGGTGTACCAGTTGTTTACCTCTGGTAAATACGGGCGAAACTCGGAAATGATTGCCACTTATGTAAAGTAAATAAAACGTTGTATTTATATACATAGGTATCTATACTAATATGAGTTTCTCACCGGCTTTTCTTAGTAGGAATGTCTTTTGAACCGGTGGCTGTAAACGTGCTGGTTATGGGTTCAGTTCCCAGTTGAAGGAATGTTTTTTTTTCATTATTTTTATTTATTCGCTATGGTACCTAAGATGGCTGGCCATAAAAATGTGGCTTTGACCTGTGACACTCAACTGTTTCAATTTTGGGCGGAAAATGGCGAATAGAGAGTAGAAAGTGGCCATTAGGTTTTGTCTGACTACACTGCTATGCGGGCAAAAGCGTGAAACTTTATACAATAGTCGACATCATGGCACAGTTGAAAATATTATTGTTATTTTGGCTGATGCGTCACAGTAAAGCATTTATAAATTAAAGGAAATCAACTGTACAAGAGGTGAATTTATGTTTAAAAAAAACGGTATCTTTGAGACAAGATAAAATATGGCGAAGACATGGATACATATTTACGTACACATAAATATATAATTTGTGGCCAGTGTGACTGTAAACGACTGGTTGTGGGTTCGATTCCCACTCGAGGAGTGGAAATATTTAATATTTCCATTTTCTTCACTCTGGTGTCGAGGTAAAGCGCGGCATTAAGTTCCGCCACTTAACACGCAATGCCTCCGAATTCGGCGGAAAGTGGGGAACGGAGTGTCTTAACACTAGGTTCCCTCTGCCTACCCTGCTGTGTGCGGGATATAGCGTGAAGCTATTTTTAAAATATATAATTTTATATACCACATAGATAATCTAATAACATGTTATTTCTGTTCACTCAATATACGAGTATCCTAGTCATACAGCTTTAAAGAAGACACAAAAACGAAAATAAAACTTTCTACCCATTTCATGTTACATTAAAACGTAACTAAGTCTAACCCTTATCAATTTTTCAATATCCTTCACTTTAAACAAGCATCATATTATGAAGCTACCAAAAAGTTTTAACGACTGTTAGATATTTTAACGAGTTACATTGTTCAGTTACAATTTGAAAATGTTAAGCGATTTTGTGAATATGCTTCGAAAGTTTCTTAACGGATGCATTGAATTGGATGAAAAACTTTGCTTTATGTTAGCCGAGTGTAGTTTGGCAGAAAGCGATGGTTTGAGATGGCACGTGCCTGATTATTTAGTGTTTTAGTATGGAATGAGCATAGTTTTTAGTATATAATTGATTATATGCTAAAAATATATTTTTTTAGCTATCGTGGCCAGTCGTGGCCCAATGGCACAAGCGTGTGACTGTAAAGGACTGGTTGTGGGTTCGATTACCACTCGAGGAGTGGAAATATTTAATATTTCCATTTTCTTCGATCTGGTGTCGAGGTAAAGCGCGGCGTTAAGTTCCGCCACTTAACACGCAAGCCTCCGAATTCGGCGGAAAGTGGGGAACGGAGTGTCTTAACACTAGGTTCCCTCTGCCTACCCTGCTGTGTGCGGGATATAGCTTCAAGCAATTTAATTAAATTTAATTTAATATTTTTTAGCTATCAAAATGAGGCTATCAATAGATATAAATTGCTATAAGCATAAACAGATTTTGTTGCAGATATAAAACGCATGGCGCAAGTGGCGCTTGGCCGGTTATTAGGACGCGTTCTCTTGAATAAGGTTGCGTTTATATTCTGTGACATATATGTTATCTAAAATTGTTTCTCATTTATTTATAATAAATGATTATAAACATTTTGTGTGGCCAGTCGTGGCCCAGTGGCACAAGAGTGATTTCAAACGACGATTTGTGGGTTCGATTCCCACTCGAGGAGTGGAAATTTAATATTTCCATTTTCTTCTCTCTGGTACCGAGGCAAAGCGCGGCGTTAAGTTCCGCCACTTAACACGCAATGCCTCTCAATTTGGCGGAAAGTGGGGAACGGAGTGTCTCAACACTAAGCTCCCTCTGCCTACCTTGCTGTGTGCGGGATACAGCGAGAAGCTAAAAAAAATAAATAAATAATAAACATTTTCCTACATAGATGCTACAACAAAAGTGAGTTGCATAAGAATTGCGACGTAGCCAGATGTAGAACGCATAGATTAGCGGTCAAGTGTTTGGATGGCTTCCAAGGAGCAGGTTCAAATAACACTATGTTCAAATTTTTATATGTGTTCTAATGAAATACATTTTTTATATTAATGTAGATATGATTACAAAACTTTTGCATTATTTAACTAGCTCTATGAGAAAAAAAAATAAGTGTAATCAAATACATTTGTTATTGCCATGTACTCGAAAGATGAAAAAAGTCCGTAACATTTCGTGGATTCGTTCATCACGTGCCTAGGAGTTCCTGTTCACTACGAGAATCCCTATCTGTCCTGTCAATTAACCAAATCTAAGCTTATATAAAAAGCGTCATATCTTTGTACTCACTCATATTTATCCATACTTATATTATAAATGCGAAAGTCTGTGTGTTTGTCTGTCACGCTTTCACGGCTAATCTACCGGTCCGATTTGGATGAAATTTAGAATGAAAGTAGTAAAATTTACTGGGTCTAATATAGGCCATTTATTTTTTTCAAAAATCAACCGCTAAAGGATTGAAATAGGGGATGAAAGTTTATATGAAAAATCTAAAGCGCTTAACCGATTATAATGATTTTTGGCATAAATATAGTTGATAATCTAAGCTTAAACATAGATTACTTTATTTCTTAAAAACTCACCCCCGCGGGCTGCAATATAACGAAACAGTTATGTAGTTCACGCGGTGAAGCCGTGAGCGGGCCGCTAGTTACATATAAAGCATTCATAATGCAAGTAAATGTATTATCACAAACTTTATTCATAACTAGAAGGCGCCAAGAAATTCAACTCATTCTTTCTACAAACTAATTATTAAGATCATTCTAGCCTGAAATAATCTCAAAATGTAAGTTCCCACCAGCAAAGTTCTACCGAATCGTAGTTTAAACGTCTTAAAGTGTGGAAATATGAAACAGTGTCCAAATTAAACTTGTATAATACAAATTAAATTTCGACTAAGAATTGGTATAAGATATAAAATTAGTTTAAGCTTTTTAAATTAAATGCAATAAAAGTTATATAATAATAAAAATGCAGTTTAACGCTTTGTCGCGTATAGTAAGTTGCTATGCGTGCTATGGAGGTAGAGAAAACTTAGTGTTAAGACACTTCGTTCTTCACTTGCCTTCACGTCTGAAATTGAAATTTTGCGTGCTAAGTGGCGGAACTCAACGCCGTAATTAAACGAAGGTACATTTAAATATAATCATCTATCTGTATTTACAGTTATAAATCGTTGCATGCTCCACGGCTGCTCAATTATACGTAACTGTGTATTACTAGGTACTTCAATTAAGACATTTTTTACAATTTTTTGATAGTAAGAAATTTTGTGTTCATTCTATTCCCCACTTTCCCGTTGAACACAAGTACTCTACACCGGGTTTTACTTACCAGATTAAAATATATCCATACTTCCAAATGAAAATTGAACCCAGAACCTTTGTCAATATTGTCATACACTATGTCACTGCGCCACGATAGATTCACCTATATTTTTATACAAAAACAATCTCACAACAGTTTCCTTTAGTAGTAAATAAAGCTTAGATACCAGCAGTGCTATTGTAAAGCAATTCAATAAGCATACAGTTAGACTGTGCTCGGTATTGGCGGCGGTACATTTATTCTCGGCTGCATTTGATACTTGAGCCAATATATTTTCTTAATAGCCCAGATACCGTATTGTAGTCGGAAGCAAACTTTCAATTTCAAGTGTTAAAATTCGATGGACTGTAAAAGGCTGGAAAACTTGGCATTCTGAAATTAAAAATGTTAGTTTTTGTAAAGTCCAAGGGTTTTGTCTTATCAAAATGAAGAAATAAAATAAATATTTTGAATATTAAATATTAAGCTCAATTTTTAAATATGGGGAAATAAATAGAAATTAAATTAATATCCTTTGTCCATATATTTAAATATGGAGAATTGCGACCACAATGGCCTTGGCCTGGTATTTTATTTCGTGCTTATTTCATTTAAGTGTATCATACCTATATTTTTTTAGCTTCACGCTGTATCCCGCATACAGCCGGGTAGGCAAAGGGAACCTAGTGTTGAGACACCCCGCTCACCAGTTTCCTCCAAAATCTCGAAGAAAATGGAAATATATTATATTTCCACTTCTCCATTGGGAATTGAACCCACAACCAGTCGCTTTACAGTCACACTTTGTGCCTTTACGCCACGAATATAATTTAAAATTTCCGAGCAATCATGTAAAATTATCGCAAAAAGCTTCGAATAGTGCAGAATTGTAAATGGGTCTGTAAAGAAAATTAACAATAAAATTTGTAACAACCGCAGAAAATTTTCATTATGTTGGCATATCGGTAGATTATTGTTGATTGCGTTTTTCGTTTCTTTTGTATCTTTATATTATTTAGTAATGGGGCCAGTGGTAGTGGAGTGGCACAAAATGTGATTGTAAATCGTCTGGTTGTGGATTCGATTCCCAGTCGAGGAGTGAAAATATTTCATATTTCCATTTTCTTCGCTCTGGTGTCGAGGCAAAGCGCGGCGTTAAATTCCACCACCTAACATGCCAACAAATTCCGCGGAAAATGGGGAACGGAGGGTCTTAACTCTAAATTCCCTCTTCTTACCCGCACACAGCAGTGCGGGATAAAGCGTGAAGCTAAAAAAATAAATTAAAATGATTCAGCTTTTAGAATAAATTTACTGGCGTATTGATATTTAATTTTTAATTTTCCATTTATACTAATAGTTCGGTTGTGGTTCTCAACACCGCATTTTGTCTGACTTGGTGAAGCAAATATTCTAATCAGTAATCTTTCTGATTTATCTGAGCCTTTGGTAGTTTCCCGTAAGGATTGACAATACTGGCATTTTATGTAATTAACTATTTGAAAGTCCTTGTAGCTAGTAGTCTATTTGTATAATAGTTATTTCCATTTTGATTTGATTTTATATGAATACGCAGCTATTAACTAAAAACGTACTGATGGCCATAACAAAGTAAGATAGAAAATATTCATATAAATCATTACTTAGTTATAATATATTTTGAATACCTATATGTACAAATAGAGTTCAACTTCAGGATTCTCGTGTGTCACAACACTCCATTCTCCATTTTCAACCAAAATTTGAGACGTTGCGTGTGACGTGGCGGAACTCAACGCCGCGCTTTATTTTGTTCACAAGATTGGAGACATGAAAATATTTAGAGCCATATATTTGTGGCGAGCCGTGGCTCAGTGGTACAAGCGTGTGAATATAAACGACTGGTTGTGGCTTCGACTCCCACTCCAGGAGTGGAAATATTTAATATTTCCATTTTCTTCGCTCTGGTGCCGAGGTAAAGCGCGGCGTTAAGTTCCGCCACTTAACACGCAATGCCTCCGAATTTGGCGGAAAGTGTTGTACGGAGTATCTTAATACTAGGTTCCCTCTGCCTACCCTGCTGTGTGCGGGATACAGCGTGAAGCTAAAAAAACATATATAATATTTAGATTATAATCCTTCCACCAACTTGGAATCGAACCCACAACCGGCCTGATTTTTGAATATTAAACACTAATCTTTATTAGTGTTTAATATTCAAAAATCAACACATTTGGTAAATTAACACAAACAAAAAAGTATTATAAATACAAGCAAAATGTTTTCCAAAACCTTTTATCATGGCTATAACCGTCAGATATACTCTATAGGTGATTCGGGTCTCGATGTCCGGCAAACTAGGCCGGAACGAATTAATCGCTTTCTGTCCTTTGATAACGCTGTACTAGATTGTATTTATTTTATTTCATTCGCGTCTGCACGATATATGTAGGTAGGAGCAGGTTCGATTACATTTTGTTAATGAATAAAAGTTTTTTGTAGCTCCGTCCCCCAAAAAAACCATGAGGACCCCCTATAAGGCGTGTATGAAGAGGTTGATGACAGCGGACGAGGCGAAAGAAGTATGCAGGGACCGTAGCGTTTGGCGCTCCGTTCTCTCTGACTACCCCGCAAGGGATACAGCGTGAAGCTAAAAAAAAACAAAGATTTTGTATTAAAAAGATTTAAGATATAAAAGTCGTTATTGCGCGCACTGGGCATCTGACTGTATGTGAGACGGTTGTTGGTTCATTTCCCACTCTGGGTTTTAATTACTGTATGGTCAAGATGGATTAAATTAAAAATATTAAGCTTGTATGTTCGTTTTTTTCTTAATCTTTCATCTAAAATTTGCAGTCCTTATATACCATCGGCTATTAATTCACATTATATTTAAATTATTTTAATTTCTCTCCAGTAAGGTAAAACGCGGCGTTAAGTTTCGCCATTTAACATGAAATGTCTTAAATTTTGACCGAATTTTAGTCAGGTCAGAGAGATCCTAATATCAAGAAAGTAAAAAACATGGCGATGATTTGCGTCAATCAAAACACAATATTTCAAATATGAAAGAAAAATAGAGAAAAGCATGTCTTGACATTTCGTTCTCTTCCTGCTTATCCTGCTATCCAGGTATAAACGTGAAGTTTAAAAGAGAAATGGATTTAAAAAGGCGAAAAAGCTAGAAGTGACCACATCATAAATATTAAAAACAAAAAAATCTTATTTTATACTTTGAAGTTATTTTAATATGCAATTTGATTGCGAAATACATATGAGGTTTTTTATTAAGTCTTAAGTAAATCTAATAAAGCCTTATAGTTTATAAAACTCAACAAGTAACAACGTACTTTTTCCAACTAAATGTTAACATGGAAAATATATTATAGATGTTCCAAGAAATTCAGCCACGATGGCTTCAATTGAAACTTGTAAAGGCTTTTCCTCGAAAAGACTTGTAGATAAATTTAAAACCTATTTTAGCGCAATATTTATATTTCTTTCTCATGAAGCAGAATTTTAAAGCGAATCAATAATACTCCGTTCTACACTTTTTTCCCAAAATTGAAACATGTAGCAGGAAAAGAGCTTGTCCCGAGTGGAATTGAACCCTCAACCAGCAGGTTTTCAATCAGATTCTATCCCACTGTGCCACGATGGGCTGAATAATGAATGTCTTTTTTTTTTAGCTTCACGCTGTATCCCGTACACAGCAGGGTAGGCAGAGGGAAACTAGTGTTAAAATACTCAGTTCCCTATAATGAAATTTGTTAATAGAATTAATGTCTAATTTATCCAAAAAAATAGAGAACCGTCTCCATTTTTTGTCTAAATTTGAGACGTTGCGTGTGGAGTTGCGGAACTCAACGCCGCGCTTTATCGTGCTCACAAGATTGGTGACATGAAAATATTTAGATTATAATCCATCCACCAACTTAGAATTGAATCCACAACCGGCATGATTTTTGAATATTAAACACTAATGTAGGTACATTTAGTAAATTAACACAAACAAAAAAAACAAATACAAGCAAAATGTATTACCGAGTTTTTGAGACAGAGGAATTGAACCCCCAACTATCACATTTTTAATCAGAAACTGTTCCACTGCGCCACGATGGGGCCTGAATAATGAAATTTGTTAAAAGAATTAATGTCTAATTTATCAATACACGAACTTCCCCCGTTGCCCTCGTGTTTGACGGAAGCCTAATTTATCACGGAAGTTGACCAACTTTGCTAACGTCACGCACTTGTTAGGTGACCGTTTTGTTGTAAGTATATTGAGTTACAGTTTTTGTACTTGCAGAATAAGTGACGTTTAAGTTGAAGTTAGAAATAGATTATCTTCACGCTGTATCCCGCACACAGCAGGGTAGGCAGAAGAACCTAGTGTTAAGGCACTCCGTTCCCCACTTTCCGCCGAATTCGGTGGCTTGCGTGTTAAGTGGCGGAACTTAACGCCGCGCTTTACCTCGACACCAGAGCGAAGAAAATAGAAATATAATTTTCACTCCTCGAGTGGGAATCGAACCCACAACCAGTAGTTTACAACTACACGCTTGTGCCACTGGGCCACGACTGGTCACAACTCACCACACACACTTTAAAAGAGTTTAATATTGATATAGGAGAACGGAGTGTCTTGACACTGGGATCTATTTGACGCGTCAATGTGGGAAAATGCCTATTTTTATATTATTTTTTTGTCATAATACAAGATATTGTATGTTCAATGGTGAAATTCAACGGCGAGTGGATAAATTTATTTGAAATTATTTTTAACATTTCACATACAACATTTCGTATAAGTAAATTACGTTATTTTGTACAAAATTATTGTATTAAAATTGGAGTAAAGGTAACTAAATTGGAAACCGCACGTATTTCAAGGGAATTGAATATTTTAGTAAAACATATTTAAGATATGAAGATCAATATATTAGAGCTTTATATTAAACATACATGTATACGTACATGTATACGTACAACCATACTCACAAACAATGATTAGTACTTAATTATAATAAAGTTAGTATAAATTATTATTTTGACAGCATCTGCCTGTGTATGCGTTGGTCATGGATTCGATTTCCACTCAAGGAAATTATTATATTTAAATCATTTTTATTTCTCTCCTTGAGAGCTTTGTCACTCGTCTTGACACTACATACTCTCTGTCTACTCTATACAGCTATTATTTAAGAAGATAATCTACATGGGGCAGTCGTGGCGCAGTGGCACAAGCATGTGACTGTAAACGACTGGTTGTGGGTTCGATTTCCACTCGAAGAGTGAAAATATTTAATATTTCCATTTTCTACCCTCTGTTGTCGAGGTAAAGCGCGGCGTTAACTTCCGCCACTTAACACACACTGCCTATGAATTCGGCGGAAAGTGGAGAACGGCGTAGACACTAGATTCCCTCTGCCTACCCTGCTGTGTGCGGGATACAGCGTGAAGCTAAAAAAAAGGGGAAAAAAAACGAAGAAGATGAAAAAATGAAAACTACATATAATCAATATTAAAAAATATCAGAATTCTGCATTCTTAACTCAAGTTGGTTTCAATCAATGCTTTTAAATCAATATTTAAAAAAAATAATAACTGAAGCTAGAAAAAAGACGCATTCAATAGAACTATTAAGAAAAAACCTATTTGTATTCGCCCCATACAACACCATTTATCTTGAACTTTATCATTGGGAACTTTTCTTTTGTGACACTTCGAGCTTTTGCCAGAAAATATTGTTTGTTGCTCTCCCTTTGAGATCAACCGAGTAATTGTTTCAAAATTGTTTTTCTAATAATATTTTGGATATAAGTTTATTAGTTAGTGTTGAGTTCGATTTTGTGTAAGGAATATTGATTATAAGGGCCAGTTGTGGCGCAGTGGAGCAAAGTTTGACTGTAAAGAGACTGGTTGTGGGTTCCATTCCCACTCGAGTGTAAATATTTAATATTTCCATTTTCTTAGCTCTGGTGTCGAGGCAAAGCGCGGCGTTAAGTTACGCCACTTAACACGTAATGCCTCCGAATTCGGTGGAAAGTGGGGAACGGAGTGTCTTAACACTAGGTTCTCTCTGCCTACCCTGCTGTGTGCGGGATACAGCGTGGAGCTACAAAAAAAAAACAGCAGGATTAACCACATTACCTTAAACAGACCACAGAGACAAGGCATCAAAGGCGTATTCGACATATCGTACATAATAAATTATTACTTGATTACTAATTAGTAAATACACGTCGTCAATGAGAAACCAGTTCATTATTAAATTTGGTTAATTAATATAATTATGTAACCATTATTCAATTATTACACGAGATTACATATAGTGAAATAGATTTTCACGGCTAATCTCCCTATTTGAGCAAATGACTGTTGCTTTACACTGCGGGGAACGATTTTGGCCTCACGCTTGTTCCCACATGAGAACGATTTGAAGCTCTTTCTTCCGCATATTAGGGTAGTCAGAGAATACTTAGTGTCAAGACACTCCGTCTCTACTTTCAGTCCGAAAACGAGATGTATCCTATCCTGTTGAGTAGCGAAACTCAACGCCGCGAATTGCCTTTGATGTCAGAGTGAAGATATGAAAATTGAAATATATTTATTCTCTGGTTTTCTTTTTTTAGCTTCACGCTGTATCCCGCACACAGCAGGGTAGGCAGAGGGAACCTAGTATTAAGATACACCGATCCCCACTTTCTGCCGAATTACCTCGACACCAGAGCGAAGAAAATGGAAATAATAAATATTTCCACTCCTCAAGTGGGAATCGAACCCACAAGCAGTCGTTTACAGTCACACGCTTGTGCCACTGGGCCACGACTGGCCACACTTTATTCTCTGGCCAGGTGACAATACAAAATGCAGCGTTAATTTTCGCCACTTAAACCTCAATGGTTCGGATTCGGATGAAGAGTGGAAAAGGGAGATTCTTGACTCCTATTATGTGAGAAAAAAACATTTAGAAAAAGGTAAAAAATAATTTTCGAATGTCATATTTTTAAATTTGTAACTAAAAACGTCTTTTTAAATTTCTATCTATCTTTCTATCTGTCTATGCATCTATATCTACACATACATATAATATTTAAAAAAACTTCCCTAATTTACTTACTGACTGATTCATCATCGTTGAGCCTAAAGCATTATTAAATTAGTCACTTACAAATCTAAAATATAATGGTTTTTAGCTTCACGCTGTATCCCGCACACAGCAGGGTAGGCAGAGGGACCCTAGTGTTAAGACACTCCGTTACCCACTTTCCGCCGAATTTGGAGGCTTGCGTGTTTATTCTCGGAACTTAACGCCGCGCTTTACCTCGACACCAGAGCGAAGAAAATGAAAATACAATTTCCACTCCTCGAGTGGGAATCGAACCCACAACCAGTCGTTTACAGTCACACGCTTGTGCCACTGGGCCACGACTGGCCACTAATGGTTTTTAGATTTAAAATAATTTTTAACTACATTTATATTACGATATTCTTACAAATGAAAAATACATTTAGTAAGAGAATGTGTTTTGACTTATTTCAAAGTTGATTATCTTAGGAGGATATCTTCAGACGCTATTGAATGGCCAGATTTCCCATCGGACTAGCTTCTGTCTTCAAAATCATTTCTGGGAAAAGATAATGTTTAGATTAGAGCTTTAAAGCTACGCAGTTCTTCTTATAATTTTAACGTGGATTCATTTTGACAATACGTATAATATAATTTCTTTAGAGGCTAGTCGTGGCTTTGGGGCACAAAGTGCGACTGTAAACGCGACTGGTCGTGGGTTCTTTTCCCACTCGAGGGATTCAAATATTTAATATTTTATTTTATTCGCTCTGGTGTAGAGAGAAAGCGAGGCGTTGAGTTCCCCCACTCAATACGTAAGGTCTCCAAAATTCGGCGTTACGTGGTTACAGTGTGAAGCTAAAAAAATGTTCTTTCATACAACTTTTTTTTTTTAAATATTACCGAAAATGATTTGTCACAAGCGTTTGAAGTATTGCGTGTTAAATGGCGGAACTCAACGCCGTTCTTATCTTAAGTACCAGAGCGGAGAAATGAAAATTTAAATAAACGGACCGCCAAACGCTTCGGTCCCTGCTCACTTAATTCGCCTCGTCCACTGTTATCTACCTACCTCTTCATACACACTCTCCTGTCTCCGAAGAGTCTTTTATATATGAATTTCTTCCATTATCATTAATACCTATGATGATGTCTTCACGAGGATCTCTCAAAAAATATATACTAATTCGTTTTCTAATACCATATACTTTCTATAAGTTTAAATACAAACAAGTACAAAAAGCTTGTAAAAGCCATGTTGCAAGCCACTCTATAGATGGAGGGGTTGCGGTCGGCTCGCGAAGTGCGGTGTTACGGTCGCCGACTCTGATTTATACGTTGACTGTACAGGAAATTCTAATAGTAAGCGAAAACCGAAGGAATTCCTATACATTTGTTGTATTTTAAACGAAATTTTAAATGTATTTAGTGTTAATATTCGTTTTTCATTGTATTTTGTGGGTTAACATTGTGTGTTGTATGGTGGAACTTAACGCCGCGTTGTTTGTGTTACCAGATCGTCATAATGACAATAATTTAAATGTCATTGTTCATCAATAGCAGAGTGTTTTCTACTTTCCAACCCAATATCAAGACATTTCCTGTTGAGAAGCGGAACTCAACGCCGTGCTTTGTTTGTGGTACCAGAGTTAAAACATTTATAATAAAATCCATCCCAGTGGGAATCAAACACTCTACCAATCACGATAAGAGTCAGATGCTGTCCCACTGCGTTACTATGAAGACCATCGTACATACATATATACTCGTAGTTATACAAATTTTGAAGTAATAGTCAGACTATTATAATTTTCTTAGCGGGCCAGTCGTGGTGCCAAAGCACAAAGTGTGACTGTAAGCGACTAGTTGTGAGTTCAATTACCAATGGAGGAGGGAAAATATTTTATATTATTTTCGTGCCAAGGTAAAGCGTGGCGTTAAGCTCCGCCACTTAACACGCAATGCCTCCAAAATTTGGCGGAGAGTTGAGAACGGAATGTCTTAACATTAGGTTTCCTCTGCCTGCGTTGCTGTGCGTGGGATACAGAGTGAAGTTAAAAAAATACTTATTCATGTAACCTTGTTTAAGTTAAGCACCTATTTAATTATTTCAAAATTAAGGGCCATAATTTTAAAATAATTGTTACTTAACCGTAATAGTTAAAATTAATAGTTAACTGTTCAAGTTAAAGGAATTACAATGTTTTGTAACTTGAAAGAAAGGACAAATATAACACGAAATGTTTACACTAGTTTCAGTATTGTAAATTTATATAGCACGCACATTTTATAAGCTATTGCGTGTTGATTGGGCGGAACCTAACGCCGCTTGTTTATATCAGACTAGCGATATGAAAGTAATTTGAAAGTATGTTTTTATTATATAATATGTTTAACTTTATGTTTTAATAAGTCATCGTGCTCCAGTTGGACAGCATCAGTCTATATACGCGATGGTTCTTAGTTCGATTCCGACTCAGCTTACATGCACCTTTTGTTAGAAATTTCTAAAATTGTCACTGTTTCTCTACTCTATCATGCATGTATTATACATAAAACCTTTCCTATGAATGATTCTATCTATTAAAAAAAACAACATCAAAATCTGTAGTGCAGTTTCTGAACAATTAAGCATACATACATACAAGCAGACGCGAGAAGCAACTTTACTTTATACTATAGACAAAATAGATAAACGAGCAGAAGGACCAGATGGTAAGTGGACTTTCGCCCATTGACATCCATAACGTCAGAGGAATTTTGAAAGCGTTGCCAGCCTTGAGGTTGAAGGGAGGAAAGAAGGCGATGATGGGATTAAGAAGACCTGGCTTACTTGCCATAGAACCGGGACACATCATCAGATATTTGGCGGTTCGTGTTTAATATGTTAGTGGTCGTGAGCCAGTCGGAGAACGAATCTCCTACCACCAAGTTATTGGGTTATTGTATTCTTAATCCATCCACCCTCGGGGAGAATACTAATACTCTGAACCACAATAGAGAGAATTAACATAAAAGTGCAGCATAATTAAGTAGTTTCCCACGTATTATAAACATTGTTAGTATTGTTATTTAATTTTATTAATTGCATAACATTAATAGCGCATGTTAAATTAGCATTTTGTTTAGATAGCGTTGCTTAAGTATTGTTAAAGGTCAGAGTGATATAGTGATACAGTATAATTATAAACGTGTTTGTGGATTCGATTCCCATTTGAGATTTTGTTTGGCTTCACGCTGTATCCCGCACACAGCAGGGTAGGCAGAGGGAACCTAGTGTTAACACTCCGTTCCCCATTTACCGCCGAATTCGGAGGCATTGCGTGTCAAGTGGCGGAACTTAATGCCGCGGTTTGTCTCTGATACCAGAGTGAAAGAAATGGAAATATTAAATATTTCCACTCCTCGAGTGGGAATCGAACCCACAACCAGTCGTTTACAGTCACAGGTTCGTGCCACTGTGCCGCGGCTGGCCCCATTTGAGATAATGATTATATTTAAATTTATATTTTTATGAGATCATTTGTAAACATGAGTAGTTGAGATTTCCATTCGGAAGGAATAAATTATATTTATAATTATTTTTTCAGTTCAAATAATTACGATACAGGGCAGCGTTGAGTTCCGCCACTCACAACACAACGTCTCTAATACAACTGGCAAACGGATTACGGAGAGTCAAGACACTATGTTCCTCTTCTCAAAACATGAAGCTTTTATTCCCTATATATCTAAAATGGGAAGAGAGAAAAAAAAACATTGTATCTAACCACAACCCAGTTGTCTTTTTCTTGCCTGGTTAAATAAAAAAGCTGCGTAGATTAAGTTAATTTTCTCGACCCTTCCCTTAAAGCAGCGAGCGTAAGATTAAACGTAAACACAAATTAAGTACTTAACACCAAGAGCTTTGCAAGCTTTTAGTTTCATCAATTATAATTACTTAAGGAAGGACGAGCACTCGGTATTGATCGTAATGGATTATTTAATTTAAAAACTATTTATATAATTCAGTATCTAGAAACCATTTTGGTATTGTGGCCAGCCGTGGTCCAGTGGCACAAGCGTGTGACTGTAAACGACTGGTTGTGGGTTCGATTCCCACTCGAGGAGCGGAAATTATATTTCTATTTTCTTCGTTCTGGTGTCGAGGTAAAGCGTGGCGTTAAGTTCCGCCACTTAACACGCAAGCCTCCGAATTCTGTGAAAAGTGGGGAAAGGAGTGTCTTAACACTAGGTTCCCTCTGCCTACCCTGCTGTGTGCGGGATACAGCGTGAAGCTAACCTTAACTATTTTAAGTTCAGAACTGATAAGATAAATGCAGCGTTAGGTTCCGCCAAGTAACCTGTATTTTTTGGATGTATATAATTAGATATAATTATCAACATACACAATAATAGAAATACACAAATAATATTTTAAATTATTCAAGATTTACGTAAACGTTAAAATTAATTACATTCGATTTGGTGATCAGCTCCACCCGTCATAATGTCATAATAACTCATGGTACATGGTACGTGCGAGCTACGAACTACCATTAATTGCTACGCCGTAGCCTCGTAGCAAAGTGATTTGGTTGGATTGAATATTTTTAAATTTATTATTACAATTTTAATATTTTCAATGGGTTTTTTTATAAATAAATATACTATATCGCATCTTTACACCTTTTCCTGCATTGTGGTTACGTAAGAGAGACTCCAGAGAACCCAGTGTTAAGATTCTCCATCCTCCACTTTTTGCAGGAAATCAAAACATTTAGATATCGAGTGGTGGTATTCAACGCCGCGCCTTTTTTTTTTTTTTTTTTATGGAATAAAGGTGGCAAACGAGCAGAAGGCCCATCTGGTGTTAAGCGGTAACCTTCGCCCATAGACATCCACAATATAAGAATTATAGGTGTGTTGTCAGCCTCGGGGATGTAGGACACAGGGAGGGAAGAAGGATGGGAATGGTGGGAATAGGGAAAGCTGGCTTACATGCCATCGAACCGGAACACATCAGATGTTTGGCGGTTCGTCTTTGATACGATAGTGGTCGCGAACCAGTCGGAGAAAGAATCTCCTACCACCAAGCTACTGGGTTGCCCGCCTTTTACGGGACGCTACCCAGCGGCGGGGGGAATTGTATTCTTAACCCGTCCCTCACGGGATAGTGGGGGGATGCTTTATTTAACGTATCATAGCGAAGAAATAAAAATATAAATATAATCTTTTTCTGAGTGAAAACTCACAACCATCGCTTTTACAGTAAGACGCTGTTCAACTATGCCAAGACGGTCTCAATACATTTATGCTTTGTTACAATGTTAAATATCAATAATAAAAAATATATATTTTATCTGTCTAAATAAGCGACTGAAATGACTACTTTACTTTATGAAGTAACAGAATTAACAAAAAATCCTTTTTTTTATAAAAGAAAACACTCGAAATGTATTAAACTGAAAAATGAGCTTAAGTTAAGTCGTTTTCTCCTTAAGCTATAATAACACTGATGGCAATCATTTATTTCGTTGTTCCTTATCGATTAACTTACGAGATATCACAGTATGGTGAAACTTTACTATTTACGTTGTGTAAATAAGTCAAGATACATATAATAAAAATAGATATTTAATCGAATTGAAAAGATATCATTAATTTTTATAAAGAATATACTTCTCTCTCTTTCTATTTCACGATCTCAGGTTTTGGAATTAAATGATTGCATTATTTTGGTTATTGCAACAATTTTCCTAAGATCTAAACTTAAGAAACCTATAGAGAACTATTAAAATCGGTTATCTAGACGTCTATAAGCTCTACAAAATCAAAAAGCATTTCAAATATTTAAAACAAAGTACACAAGCACAGTACTAAGACACTCCAACAGCCAACAGCGTTATGTTACGCCATTTCTAAAACGATTGAAAATAAGGAGAAACAAATGAAAATTAAAAAAAAAATAGTTCACTAACTTATATAGTACATGTAAAACCACAAGCATAGACTCTACTACTTCTAATTGCAAAACTTGCAAATAGACCACCAGTCGGCGTTGTAAATACACGTTCATGTTTCAACGTCATTACTTTTGAAATAATTCAAAGTTCCGCAAAAGTATATCACGCGAATACATTTTAAATCTAGACTTAAATACGCCTAGCTGTAAACTTAGGCTTACAACTTACTTGTTAAATTGCTATATAAAAA
The DNA here is from genome assembly GCA_019049465.1 of Dryas iulia moderata. NCBI lineage: Eukaryota > Metazoa > Arthropoda > Insecta > Lepidoptera > Nymphalidae > Dryas > Dryas iulia. Next base: position 947,623 of record CM032420.1, on the reverse strand, counting down.
TGGGGTTAGTTTTTATTTTCCTGCGTATTTCTGAGAGCTCTTTTCTCTCATCTTCCTCATACGTTTTGTAAAGGAATAAGGAATAAACATATTTTTTGGTGATTCTTTTTTTTTATAGAATGAAGGAGGCAAACGAGCAGAAGACCCATCTGGTGTTAAGTGGTTACCTTTGCCCATAAACATCCACAACGTTAGTGTTATGGATGCGTTGCCGGCCTCGGCGATGTAGGACAGGAGGGAGGAAGGATGGAAATGGTGGAAATAGGGAGAGCTGGCTTACATGCCATGGAACCGGAACACATCTTTAGATGTTTGGCGGTTCGTCTTTGACGCAATAGTGGTCACGAGCCAGTCGGAGAACGAATCTCCTTCCACCAAACTACTGGGTTACCCGCCTTTTACGTGACGCTACCCGGCTGCGTGGGGAGAATTGTATTCTTAAGCCATCCCCCCACGGGTATAATTCATTAAAATATATTACATTTAACATGATGGGACAAATTAACATTTATTGTTGTGTTTGAATATAAACACAATTAAATCATACATGTTACATTGAGGCCTAACGGCCACCATAATTGATTTGACAGGATTTGAGTGCATTCATGAATGGTCGGTTCGATTATCACTTAGTAGAATAATCAAAATTGAATTACTTTTATTTCTTCACTCTGATAACCAAGACAACATGAGTTCCGCCACTCTCTCGCAGTGTCACGTATTTGGGCGGAGAGAACGGAATGTTTTAACAATAGGTTCTCTCTGACTACAGTACTATGCGGGAACGAGCGTGAAGCTCAACACATAAGAAAAGTGGGGAACGGCGTGTCTTAACACTATTTTCCCTCTGCCTGCCCTGATATGTGGGGAATACAGCGTGAAACTAAAAACACAATACCTAAAAAAAGAACCCATACCTATTGAGAGTACAGTTATATAAAACTGCGCTATGGATACATCATTTTTCGTAAAATAATTATTTTATTAATACACCATATCTAGTACAAAATGATAAAAAAATATTATTTTTTCATTTCCAGCAATATATGTAGGCAAGACATTGAAATAGCTTCATTTAAACATATCATGTTCTAGCGTATTTATGTTTATTCAATTTACACTCTTAGGAGGAATAAAACACTTAGTAGCAAGTGTTTCGAGTGCGTGTGAAATTAGTTGAAACTACTGCTTTGTAAATGTAATACCATTACCCGAAATTGAAGTCCGTGTTGCAGTTGATTTTATATAGATTCAAATTTTAACTAAAAGAAGTAACTCTAAAAAAGTAACTATAAAGAAGTAACTCTAAAGCAGTAACTCTAAAGAAGTAACTCTAAAGCAGTAACTCTAAAGAAGTAACTCTAAAGAAGTAACTCTAAAAAAGTAACTCTAAAGAAGTAACTCTAAATAAGTAACTCTAAAGAAGTAACTCTAAAGAAGTAACTCTAAAAAAGTAACTATATTTATGACTGTCTGACAGATATTAGGTTGGCTGGTAGATAATACTCTTTAGCGTTTAGCTCGCCTTTTGTATATATTTATTGTTGAATTATGTGTAATTAATGATTTAAATAAATAAATAAAACAAAGTTAATAATAGACAACATAGTAGATACCTGAACAAAAGCTGAAATTTAGCATGTAAATAACCTTTTAAATGCGACACCATACCTTGTCGTTAGATAAACATAACGTAAATTCATAAGACTCTTAAAGTTTGTTACGATTTTTTGCTTGATTGTCCAACATGTGACAAAGACTATACACATTTATCATTAATTGATTGCATTAATATTTGCTATATTTTTCATTATCCTTTTAGAAGTATTAGATTTTATCGAATACATACTAATAATAAATAATACTGTATAATAAACACAAATTTAAAACATTTAAAGACATTATCTATTACGTCAATATTAACGAATTCGATAAATACGCTTCTGTTACTCCAATATGCTTATCAAAGTATGAAATCGACATTCCAAACGTAGCAGATAGGAACTACCGTAGCCACGAACGAAAACTCTATGTAGAGTCAAAATCTTAATAATAATAATACAAAAAATACTATTTTAAAACATTATTTAATTAATATTTATATTAAAAACATATTTTAATTCATTTATTATATATTTTAAAGCTTTTTTACTATAAAAATTAAAAAAAATCGTCGTCTCTACATACATTCCAGTCAGTAGTAGACGCGCCATCACGCCGTTCGGTCGTTGCTATGCGGACTCTCATTCTCATATACTTCGCGACGTTGGTGAATTGTGATTTTAAAAGTGATGTGAAACATTTAAGGCACTCCCGGACACTGATAAGGCATGGAAGGTCCAGGGTTCATTTCAGTCGGATGCACACTAGGGCGAGGGATTTGGTCGCCCAAGTGATAGAGGCTGAGACGAGCAGCGAATTAGGTATTGTAAAGTTTTGTTAATTGAAAATTAGGTTTTTAGGGTAATTAATGACTTAAGTGAAATTTTTGGGTAAATTAATGACTTAAGTGGGATTAAGTGGTGGAGATAATGCCTTAAGTATGATATTCTTTGGTGTTAGTGGAGAGCTTTTAAAGCTTTATTTGAGATGCAATTTTAATAATTTACTTATATTTTAGAATATAAATATTGTTTTTGTTATTTTAAACTATAAAAGTTGGGTCACGTAAGTGACTATGTTGCTCTGATTAGTACAAGAAATCGTCTTAAAAAATATAAGAAATGATTATAATTTGAAAATAAAATTTCTATTGTAATTATTTCATTGCACAATAAAAATAGCTATTATATTTTTTTTTATTATGTATTATTGTACAATTATTTATCACATAATATATTTTATTTAACCAATGAAATCTATAAACGTTTCACTTTAATTACTATTTCTAAATATATTATAGGGAATATACTACCAATACCTACTTATACAAGCTATGTATTGGCTTGTTACTTCTTCATGCTATATTTTATAACCAAAAGTTAAAAAAATAATAAAAATACTATTATTTATCTGTACATAGATCTAAGTTTAGGCTAGGCCTAACTTTCAGTCTGAAATTATGACCTAAGAACGTAATGGTGTGTGAAAATGATGATGGATTTGCCTTTGCCGTGATTCTTGACTCCAATTTTTCATAATAAATTATTTATTACTACATTACAAATACTAAATTAGGCAAGTACTTCTTGAAAAAACGAAAGATTAAGTTTAATCTAATAAATAATAATACGATCAAACGAAAGTGCCATATGGAATGCTTTGTTATGAGTAAAGAAAATTTATTCAGGTAACGCGGCGTTGAGTTCCGCCACTCAACATGCAATATCTCGAATTCAGATGGTTAAGTCTTAACACTAGATTCTCTTTAACTACTCCGCTACGCTAAATTCTTTAAAATTACTTTTAAACATTTTTAAAGTGTTATTCCACACTTAGGAAAATTGAAAAATACATTTAAAGAAGACGTATAAATATTTGAACGCAGCAGGTATCGAACACGCACCTTCCGACGGTCTGTCCTGGACGGTATTCAAATTGTTATACGTTTTCTTTAAATGTCTTTTTCTTTCCAAATTCTTATACTTTTGTAGAATTTTGCCAAGGAAACATAATATGACTTTTTCATTTACTCGTTTCAAAAATATTACCTATTGCCTCTGGTTATACAAAGTACAAATCGGTACAAAATCGAACTGCTATGATGACTTTAATTCTATATGCCGATGTAGTTAATTTTATCTCATGTTTATATCGTAATAAGTTAAGTATCTTAGTTCTTAATAAAATTTGCTGGAAATTTTACCTAGGTTTTATAACAGATAAAAGACTCTCGTTGTTTAATACATTGAAAGCTCAAATTTCAATTTTATTATAAAGATTTTCGAAAGAAAATAGACGATTTTCCTTCAAGGCCTATAGTAACAAGATTTAAGGAATAATATCAATTTTTGCACACCTACACAATGATTTCCCACATGTGAAGGATGGCTGGTAGAAAATGCTTTTCAGCGTTAAGTTGTGTGCAATAAAGAAATTAAACATATACATAATAATGAATTATGAAAAACTAGTAGTACTCTGTTGTTAATATTGGCTAAAAAAATGTCTTTTCTCGTTCGTGAACTTTTGGAAACCTACATGCCGAATTCCAATTTTACTTTTCGTCCACCTTATGCATTGTCTAGCTGCCACTTAGTAATCCAAGAGTTCTATTAGTATAGATTAGAAAATCTGTTTTTGTTATTTCAATATTTGTGTGAGAAGATTGCGGCATTGAGTTTCGTCACTTGCTTACTTCTATGAACATATATATTTTTTATAGATTCACGCTGAATCCCGCACACAGCAGGGTAGGCAGAGGGAGCCTAGTGTTAAGACACTCTGTTCCCCACTTTTAGCCGAATTCGGAGCTTTGTCTCGACACCAGAGCCAAGAAAATATAAACATTAAATAATTCTACTCCTCGAGTGGGAATCGAACCTACGACCAGTCGCTTTACAGACACTTTGTGCCTATGCGCCACGACTGGCCACCATCAACATATGTATCTATTAATAATATCTGAAACTCGGGCGTCATTTGCTACTAGGTTCCTTTTATATTTTCCATACTTATCAATACCAGTTACATCACATATAATGAATATCGTGATAGAAAATTTCTTCGCACTGGTGTCGAGGCAAAGCGCGGCATAAAGTTCAGCCACTTAACACGCAATGCCTCCAGAATACAGAGGAAAATGGAGAATGGAGTGTTAAGACGAAGTGTTAAGACACTAGGTTTCCTCTGCCTACCCTATATAACATATACATTAACATATTGTAAATGTGTTTTTTTTATTAGTGAAATGTCGATCCACAAACTTTTAAACATGTCCAATAGTGTAGCCCTCTTGTAGTTCTAGTACTAACGAGCTGAGTTATTAGAGACGACCCTTGTCAATAGTTTTAGATTTTAGAATGTTAAACTGAAACTAGAATTAAATTACTTAACTTTTATATTCACAAGTATTAGCTTATAAGAGTGCAAATAATTAACTTATAAACACAAACATAAACATTTTCATAAAATAGCAGATATTTTTTGTGTGTGTTAAGCTTAAAAGATACCCTATTCCCTATTTTCTAACAGAATTCTTATTGGGTCTGAAAATTAAACAAAAATAAATTAATCAATCCTCTGCCATCCACACTCCTATCCATAAATAAAAAATATATCAATTTTTAGTAGTAAGAAATATATGTAATAGATATCCATACTTATATTATAAATGTCTGTTGTCTGTGTGTTTGTCTGTAACGCTTTCACGACTAATCTACCGGTCCGATTTGGATGAAATATGAATGAATAATAGTAAAAGTGACTGGGTCTAACATAGGCTACTTATTTTTTCAAAAATCAACCTCTAAAGGGTTGAAATAGGGGATGAAAGTTTATATGAAAAATCTAAACCACTTGACCAATTGTAATAAATTTTAGTATAAATATAGTTGACAATCTAAGCTTAAGCATAGGCTACTTTATTTTTAAAAAATGCGCCCCTGAGGATTGCAATATAACGAAATAGCTCACGCGGCGAAGCCGCTAGCGGGCCGCTAGTCAGAAATAGTATTAGTTATACACTTATAATAAATTAAATTAGTTTACGTTTAATATTAAAGTTGTATTTACTTAAAAACAGGCAATTTAAATTTGAAATAACTAGACTCTCTTAGGGTGTATTCCTTAAGCATTAGTTATAAGTACTGAAATTGTAAAAAAAATGTTTTGTATATAAAAAAGGAAGAAAAAGGTACAAACCTTATGTACGTAGAGTAATAAAATAGAAATATAAAAAAATCTATGCCCTGTTTATAGAATGTACTACCATTGCGAATATAGACCGAAATTTGACATTAAAATTTTGAAATCTTAACTTAGTTTTTTGACTTAAAGATTCGTCTCTAAATTTTGTTCTTGCAGCGTACAAATTGTAGTGGGTAGAAAAATATTCTTTGGTTTTATAAAACTAAAAAAACATTTTACTTTGTACAATGTACAAATTGTCATAATTATATTATAACACATATTTTTTCTGGGGCCAGTTGTGGCGCAGTGGCACAAGTGTCTGTGTGTACACGACTGGTTATGGGTTCGATTCCCACTCGAGGAGTGGAAATATTTAATATCTCCATTTTCTTCGCTCTGGTATCGAGCCAAAGTGCGGCGTTAAGTTCCGCCACTTAACACGCAATGCCTCCAAATTCGGTGGAAAGTAGGGAACGCAGTTTTTTAACACTAGGTTCCCTCTGCCTACCCTGCTGTGCGCGAGATATAGCGTGAAGCTAAAAAAAACATTAAAAAAATATTTAGATAGACCAGACTATGTATATCCATTATATTATATATAAATACTTACTATTTTTATAATTGTTTTTCTGTTGAATAAAATAAAAAAATAAATGAAAATATTTTTATTTATATAACAATTAATGTACTGTAACATCAGAAACACTTCGCACAATAGTAACCACATTAGTCTAAAACTGTCTCGTGGTTTTTAACGCCCACTGAAGCGTTGTTACTAATAAATATATATTACTCATATTATATTAACAAAGTAAAGATTAAAGACCTTTGTGGTGCAGTGGTACACCGTTTGAATGTAAATGATCGTGGGTTTGATTCCCATTTGTAGAAATAATTATTTGTAAATTATTTTCATTTATACGCTCTAGAACCTGAGATAAAGCGTGGCGCTGAGTTTCGCGTTTTAACTTACAATGGAACGGAGTGTATGATACCAGTGACTATATCAATGTCTTGCCATGCGATAAAAACATGAATATGCATAGAAGCTGCATTAAAACTATTACAAAAATTAATAAAAAGATGCTTTAATCTTATTAAATGATTGATTGATTGATTAGCTTCACGCAGTATCCCGCACACAGTAGGGTAGGCAGAGGGAACCTAGTGTTAAGACACTCCGTTCCCCACTTTCCGCCGAATTCGGAGGGATTGCGTGTTAAGAGGCGGAACTTAACGCCACGCTTTGCCTCGACACCAGAGCGAAGAATATTGAAATAACAAATATTTCCACTCCTCGAGTGGGAATCGAACCCACAACCAGTCGCTTTACAGTCACACTTAGGTAGGTACTCGTATATAAATAGTTTCATATTTTTTCCCAAACAAAAATCCAATATATAATTATAATAATTATAATAATTAAATAATTGCCTTTTTACTGACTTTGTATATAGTATCCCGGCCCTATCAAGGGTATAGGAGATAAGGTACAAATTTACTCAATTTGGATAAATAGAACTTCGGCGTTCGAGAGATATGCTGATAACGCTATAACGTAGCTTAACGTAGTATGTGAGATATCTAAAGTACAGGGGTGAGCAACGTTTTTTAGCTAGGGGGTCTGTATAAAATTTGTTTTTTTTGCCGTTTCAACTCCTTCTAATTGTATTTCTCAAAATCATACTTTTTAATAGATTTAGATTCAAGATGTATCCCGCACACAGCAGTGTAGGCAGAGTGAACCTAGTGTTAAGACACTCTGTTCTCTATTTTTTGCCGAATTTTATAGACATTGCGTGCTAAGTGGCGGAGCTTAAGGCCACGCTTTGCCTCGATACTAGAGCGAAAAAAATAGAAATCTTCACTATTCCTTCTCCTCGAGTGGGAATCGAATCCACAACCAGTAGCTTTTACACTTGTGCCCTCATGCCACGACTGGCCTCATCACATTTTTTATAGTAGTTGAAAAGTAGTGATAAAATATCAGTAGTACACAAACGCTTAGCGGGCCGCAAGAAAATATAATACGGTCCGCTTGCATCCCGAGGACTGTGAGTTGCACTGCAGTGCTGCTTAATATATATTATATTAAAAATAAACATATGAAAATAAAAATAAATAACACTACCTTGTCCAATCTATGAAATGTAACATATTTTTTTCGCACCTTTTCCTCGCATAGCAACGTAGGTACTCATATATAAAACCTTGTGTGAAGTCAAATCGCTTTATACATTTTTCGCTCGAATACAAAACTTAGCGGAACTAACTGCTATATTTTGTTATACTCACCCCGAGGGGAGAAATTATAATAATTTAAATATAATTCCTTGAAATGCTGATCAAATCCACAACTAATAACGCTTGCAGTGAGGCGCTGTACAACTATGCAAATATATTAATAAATAATAAGCATACCGGAACAATAGATTAATAACAATACGAGTATCCATAAAAAAAATATATTAGTTTTACTGAGTGATTAAATATACCTTGTAGGTATAAACATACCTACAAGAAGTATATTTGTTACTATCCCTACCTTATATTATAAATACGAATGTCTGTCTGTTTGTCTGTCACGCTTTCACGGCTAATCTATCTACCGCTCCGATTTGGATGAAATTTAGAATGAAAATAGTAAAAATTACTGGGTCAAACATAAAAATTAACCTGTAAAAGGTTGAAAAATAGGGGATCAAAGTTTACATGAAAAATCCACACCGCTTGACCGGTAATAATGAATTTTGGAATAAATATAGTTGAAAATCCAAAGTTATACATTCCCGAGGGTTGCAATATAACCAAACAGATGTGTAGTACACGGGACGAAGCCGCGAGCGGGCCGCTAGTTATTTTTAAAACAATATGAATAATAGTCATGACATTATTACAAAGCAAATATATTACATACAGTAGGAGTTATAAATTGAAATTGTAAGACCAGTCAGTCAGTTTGACTAGTCTGGTAAATCTGGTGTTAATTACAAAATACTAACAAAAACATTCAATTCAACGTAGTTTCTATAGACGAGCCGAAAACGAAATGCGGAGTTATCACAACTCTTTGAATACATCGCGAAACGTGAAAGGATGCATAAAGATAACAGAAATAGTTAACTTTTACCAACTAATTTTAGGTTTAAAAGCTGTTTACATGCTTTTATTAGTATTCCTCTTCATTTATAACGTCTCTTATCTGCCTATTAGTATTTTTTATTTTTTTTATTTTTAGCTGTACACTGTATCCCTTGTGAGGTAGTCATAGAGAACGAAATGCCAAACGCTACGGTCCCTACATACTTCTATCACCTTGTCCACTGTCATCAACCTTTTCATACACGCCATCTGGGGGGTACTCATGCTTTTTACATGACCTTCCTCGATTCAGTATCGTCGATTCTGTGTTTTAGGTCAACCGAAGTCTCCCCCTGCCTCTCTTACCACTCACCTTTGCTTTGTATATCTTTCTCTCTCTCTCTTATTCGCATATCGTCTATTAATATATAAATGTATGTGTGAAAATTTTGCTACGTTCTTCTAACTCACATCTTGGTCATCAATTTACCACCTCGGTCTACTATGTTTGAAAATTAACTTGTGTTCGGATCTGATGACAATAAAATTTTTTTAGTAAGAAATCTGATAAACCCATACCAGGGTAGCCAAAGTAATTAGATCATAATTTATAGTGTATTCCCTTTAGTTTCTTTGATTTCACGCTGTATTCCGCATATAGATAGGATAGGCAGAAGGAATCTATTGTTAGGATACTCCGTTCCCCCACTTTCCATCAAATTCGGAGGCATTGCGAGTTAAGTCGCGGAACTTAATGCCGCGCTTTGCTTCGACACCAGAGCGAAGAAAATGGAAATAATGAATATTTCCACTCCTCGAGTGAGAACCAGTCGCTTTACAGTCACACTTTGTGCCTCTGCGCCACGACTGGTCCCTATTTCTTTGTTAACAGCTTCACGCTTTTTCTTACATAAGCTCGTAGGCGGAGAGATTTTCTCGACTTTATTCCTCTTCCGCTAACTCAACCCCTAGCTTTTCATGTCACCATAGCAGATATATAAAAATAATTTAAACTTTTGACTGTTATTTGAAAGACCGAGAATGGAACCCACAACCAAACACATAAAGAGTCCAATACTGTCACACTCCGCTATTCCACACTTAGGAAAATTAAAAAAGACATTTAGAAAACATAAAAATTTGAACGCAGCGGGATTCGAACCCGCGCTTCCGTCCGCTTTCCGAATATCGTCCAGGTCATTTCACCACTGAGCCATGCATTGAATGCATGAGCCATGCATTAAACGCACTATACGAATTAAAACTAATTCGTTCTAAAAAATAAGCATACAAGATTAAACTCATAAAAAAATACGTATGCTATCAAATATTTACTTCAATAACTGAATGTTGAAATGAATGGTGATAACATCTATGTATATTTCATTACTTATTTTTACCCGCGACGGAACGGCGACTGTATATGTGTTTGGGGTGAGAGGTTGTTTGTTTGTTTGTTTGTTTGTTTGTTTGTTTGTGTGTTTGTGCAAATTACTATGTCAATTATTTCCAAAACTATAAGTCCGATTTTGATACGGTTTTCTATGATAGGTTAAGGTTCAATTGGCGTATGTTCTTAGATATGTCTTATTGCCTTAACTCACCAGGGGGCGCTGCAGTAAGCATTTTACGTGAAAACGAATGTTTTCAATTATCTCAAAAAATAGTAGTCGGATTTCGATAGATTTTCAGTGATAGATTCAGATTTAATTGGTGGATGTTCTTGGATATGTTTGATCGTGTCAAACCACCAGGGGGCGCTGCAGTAAGCATTTGTTTGTACTTTTTTTGTATTTATTTGTCTAAAACCGAAACTACTGCTCCGATTGAAAAGAGTTTTCATAAAAAGATTCATCTTTGCTTGATGCATATTTTAAGATTTTTCTTTTGTTGTTACGGGGAAAACTCACCAGGGGGCGCAGCAGTAAACATTTGTTTATGCAAATCAAAAACTACTGGTCCGATTTACATGTAACTTTCAAGGATAGGTTCAGGCTTAATTAGTGCATCTTTTTATATATGTGCTACAGTGACCACTCATCAGGGGGCGCTGTAGTAAGCATTTGTTTGTACTTTTTTGTGTAAAACCAAAATTTTTCTTGTATTTGTTTGTCTAAAACCGAAATTACTTATCCGATTGGCTAGAGTTTTCAGAATTAGATTCAACTTTGCTTGCTGCATATTTTAAGATTTTTGTTTTTTTGTTACGATGAAAATTCACCAGGGGGCGCTGCAGTAAACATTTGTTTATACAGAGCAAAAACTACTAGTCCGATTTAGATGAAACTTACAACGATAGGTTCAGGTTCAATTGGTGTATCTTTTCATATATGCGTTACGGTGACTACTCACCAGGGGGCGCTGCAGTAAGTACACTTGTTTGTGCGAAATTAAAACTACGAGTCCGATTTGAATGCAGTTTTCAATGATAGATTCAAGTTTACTTAGTGCATATTTACATATATGTGTCATGTATGTTTACTTAGTGCATATTTTCATGTATGTGTTAACTCTCTAGGGGGCGCTGCAGTAAGTAGCTGCTTCTATTTTTTTGTGTAAAACCAAAACGACTAGTACGATTGAAAAGAGTTTTCAGTATTAGATTCCGCTTTGCTTATAGCATGTTTTTAAATTTATATTACAGTGACAAGTCACCAGGGGGCGCTGCAGTAAAATATTGTTTGTGCAAAGATAAAATGACGAATTTGATTTGGATGCAGTGTCAATGATGAGTTCAAGTTTAATTACTGCATGTTCTTGGATATGTTTTATCGTGTTAACTCACCAGGGGGCGCTGCAGTAAACATTTGTTTGTAATATTTAATGCAAAGCTACAACTACTAGTCCGATTGCGCAGAGTTTTTAGTATTAGAGTTACCTTTACTTGGTGTAAGTTTTTAGGTATTTTTTTTACGTTATGAACACGCCAGGGGGTGCATTAAACATTTTATTATGCAAAGCTAAAACTACAAGTCCAATTTGGATGCAGTTATCAAAGATAGGATCAGGCTTAATTAGTGCGTGTTCTCGTATATGTGTCATGGTGACACCTCACCAGGGGGCGCTGCAGTAAGCTTTTGCTTTTATTTTTTGTGTGAAACCTATTTAGATGCAGTTTTCTGTGATAGGTTCTGGTTTAATTACTGCGTGTTTTTATATGCCATATCACGAACTACCACGGGACGCTCCAGTATAAATTAGTTTGTTCAAAATCAAAACTACTACTGGGTTTTGTGATTTTCACTGATTTGGTTAGACTTAAGTTTCGTGGAAATGTTACGGTGACAATCTGCCAGGCGCTGCAATAAGCATTTGATAACCAGAAAGCATTGGGTTTATAATTTTTTTTGATTTGCATGAAGATTAATATAAAGTATTTCGATATTATGTAATAATATATAATGTGTATCTATTCACTTTAAAAAGTTTAAAATAAAAAGCAAAATTAAAAATTTTGAAAAACCCACGACGGTTTAATTGTAATTGAAAAAGGATAAAATAACTGTAAATCCCCCGCCTAAAAGAATATATGTAACGAGATGATGGGGACGACCTCGTCGGGGGCTGCCAGTTGCAATCCCTATTTTAAATATAGTAGCTAACAGTGTAGATTTCGTTTTAAAGTTCTTAAAACTGTAAATTCATATTAATATTTTAATTTTTTGGGAACCTGTTTTAACAGCAAGAAAACCTATGAGAAGGTTTGTGCAAACTTAAAGTAATGACAGCCCCCGACGGAGTCGTCCCCATCATCTCGTTACATATATTCTTTTAGGCGGGGGATTTACAGTTATTTTATCCTTTTTCAATTACAATTAAACCGTCGTGGGTTTTTTAAAATTTTTAATTTTACTTATTTTTAATCAATATCATTTCTATTAGTGTTATTTGTAACTCAGTTATTTGATATTTTTGTATTGAATGACAGTATTCCTTCACTTCTTTTTAACGTAAATGTAAATCTACCATTATAAAGTAAGCATTTAGATATTTAATTTTCAATTTCATTATATTGTATCTTTTTTTTTAATAAATTTATTAAAAAAGCTATCGTGGCACAGTGGGACAGTCTGGTTGTAAATGTGATTGTTTGTAAGTTAATTTCCCACTAGTGGGAATGATTATTCGACCCGATGGGTTAAGTTATACAGTTCCCCTTTGCTGCTGGGTAGCGTCCCGTTAAAGGTGGGTAAACCAATAACCTGGTAGTAGGAAATTCATTTTCTGACTGCATCATATCAGAAACGAACCTAACTTTCTTTAACGTTGTGAACCTTCATGAGTGAAGGTAAGTACTCGTACTTACCATCAAGTAGTCCTTTTGTTCTTTTCCCCCTTTTTTAATGAAAAAAAATGCACTTGCAATTGTGAGTTTGATTTGTCTAGATATTTTTATAATTAAATTATTTAATTTCCATGTCGAATTCTGACAGTACCTAGACCGTTGTTATATGTTGACAATAGATTCTGTCTGACTACACTGCTATTTAAGAAAGAAATAATGAAGCTGAAAAGATAACAATGACTGATTCTGAGTAGACGGAGAGTGTAGACAATAGTGGTTTAGAAGGGAATATTTTAATTTTTTACCTTTACGCTGTATCCCGTACACACCAGGGAAGGAAGAGGGAACCTAGTGTTATGAGACTCCGTCCTCCATTTTCCACCGAATTTTGGAGGCATTGCGTGTTAAGTAGCGGAACTTAACGCCGAGCTTTGAAAGCGGAGAAAATGTTAAATATTTCCACTCCTCGAATGGGAATCGAACCCACAATCATCCCTTTACAGTCACACGTTTGTACCACTACGCCACGACTGGCCCCAATATTATATTACCGAAAAACGTATTTGATTCACATATAAAAAATGAAATGGGTGGGATTCGAACTTGTGCCTCTTGGAAACGTATAACTGCACTGATAGTTAAGCTAAGTGTTCTACATCCGGTTGTGTCGAAACTCTTATATTTTTATTACAACTTATTTTTGTTGTTAGCATCTCGTTAGAGATTTTTTTTACATTTTTTTGTTACATAAAGGTTTTACTAACAATTTTTTGGCACGAGAGAATGCTATTAATAAATATTTTAAAATTCCCAAAGCGTTACTCACATACTTAGTGTACGAAAAATGTTTTTATTAAACATTTAAAAAAAATCATCAATATATAAAAGATTTTCAATAGCAAACTTATTGGAAATCATTAAACGCTTTGAATGATTTTTCGATCATTTTTCTAAAACATTTTTCATATACCAAGCACATTAAAAGTATTAATTTTTTTTTTAGCTTCACGCTGTATCCCGCACACAGCAGGGTAGACAGAGGGAACCTAGTATTAAGATACTCCGTTCCGTTCAAGTATTAGTATAAGTTAAGTTATATAAGTACAAAATATAATAAGTATAAGTAGTTATATAAGTAGAAAATATAATATTAATTTAACATTTTAAAATAAGACACATCTTCCCAGGACGAGCTACTTGTATATAAATAAATCAATTTGTAATTTCCAATAGCCTCAGGCTCGTAATATCGCGGTTTCAATACACAAAAGGTTTTTGAGAAATCGAAACCCGAAATAGTACTATCGTTTATTATTTGGATATAATGAGTATTTTGTGGCCAGCCGTGGCCCAGTGGCATAAGCGTGTGACTGTAAACGACTGGTTGTGGGTTCGATTTCCACTCGAGGAGTGCAAATATTTAATAGCTGACGAAATATTAAGTAACTTAGGCTAATTTGGTTTTAGATAAGGGAAATTCCACGCGGATGAAGTCGCGACTACAGCTAATCTGTATTATATGTAACTATCTAGTTTTTTTTTGCTTCACTCGTATAGTACTTAGTATCTTACTACTCCAGTCAGAGGAACGGAGCGCCAAAAGCTACGGTTCTTGCACCCTTCTTTCGCCTCGTCCACTGTTATCAACCTCTTTATACACGCCCTCCGGGGGGGTCCTCATGCTTTTTACGTGACCTTCCTCCACTATCGTCGATACTGTGTTGTCGAAGGTCAACTGAGGTCTCCCCCTACTTCACTTACCACTCACCATACGATACTCCTATGTCTTGCGTCAAAAATATAAAAAGAAATAAAATGAATTATAATACGTATGTACATTGCTATTATAAATGGTGAAACCAAAAACCAAGTTTCAACAACAAAAAATACACTACGAGATAGATCACAACGAATGGGTTAGATTGGCACTACGAGTGCCAATCTAACCCATTACCAAAGTTAATATTCAAACATTTTCCCACTGAGCCATAATGGCGTTATTACATTTAGTTTAAAAATTTATAATATTTTTTCCTATACAGCGCAAGTTTTACAAATTCCAAGAGGAAGAATCGTTATCACGTATACGTTTGATTGCAACGAACAGTACGGACGTGTTATAGGACGTAATACAAATATATATACACATACAAGTATATGTATGTTTGTATGTATATTGTACCTTTATTCAAAGATTTTTAATAAACAGATGCCTAATATCGTCTATCGTCTTTCATGTTGTGGATTAAATTTAGAGAATTTAATGTTTTTTTTTGTTTCGCACTGTATCTCACATAAAGCAGGGTAGGCAGAGGCTAGTGTTAAGACACTCCGTTCCCCACTTTCCGCCGAATTCGGAGGCATTGCGTGTTAAGTGGCGTAACTTAACGCCGCGCTTTACCTCGGCACCAGAGCGAAGAAAATGGAAATATAATTTCCACTCCTCGAGTGGGAATTGAACCCACAACCAGTCATTTACAGTCACACGCTTGTGCCTTGTTAATGATTACTAAAATAAATAAATTAGTATTGCCACTTAACACTCAACTATTTCAAATTCAGACTGAAAGTGAAGAGCAGAGTGTATAAACACTATGCCCTCTATAATTACTTTGCTATGCAAACAATGCGTAAACTAGAAAAAAATATTAAACTTAAAGAAGTTTCTGTTGCATGAATTACAAAATATTATCACTTCTACATTTTGTGTACAGACTTGAGAAACAAATTACATCTACACATTTTAATAAGGGGGCCAGTCGTGGCGCAGTGGCACGGACGTGCGACTGTAAACGGCTGGCTGTGGGTTCGATTCTCACTCGAGGAGTGGAAATATTTAATATTTCCATTTTCTTTGCTCTGGTGTTCAGGCAAAGCACGGTGTTAAATTCTGCCACCTTAACACGCAATGCCTCCGAATTCGGCGAAAAGTGTGGAACGGAGTGTCTTAACATTAGGTTCCCTCTGCCTATCCTGCTGTGTGCGGGATACAGCGCGAAGCTAAAAAAAAATCGGATCAATCGGATTCGTGTGAATCATCTTGAAAATACTTTTAAAGAATTTATTTTCAATTTATCAATTGGGGAAGTCAAAGAGAACATAGTTTTAAAACACTCCGTTCTCCACTTTTCGCTGGAAACCGGGACACTGTGTCCTGAGTGGAGGAACTTGTTCATATCGGAGCGAAGAAATTAAAATAATTTAAATATAATTTATTTGATCGAATATCGACCTAGTCGCGTTTATAATCACGATGGTCCACTACACAACTATAACTTCAATAATTCTTAATCAAGAGCATAAAATTTATAAAATTTCAATTAATTATTAATAAAAGCGATGATTGGGGTTCGATTCCCACTTGGTGGAATATTTAAATTTTCATTTCTTCGCTTTAGTGCCTTATTCAAAGCACGGCGTTAAGTTCCGCCTCTCAACACGCATTGTTTTGATTTCAGGTGGGAAGTGGAGGGCAGAGTGTTTTGTCACTAGGTTCACCCATACCATAGCATAAAAAGCCTTGAATAAGGGTTTTAAGGGCTCATTAGAATTAATGAGCTGCTTATAATTTTAATACTAATCCAGCCTAATTAATGTAGCTTTCTTTGTAAGTTTTCTGTTTGAATAAAAAAGATACAAAACTTTGCAGGACTTCTGTTGGTTTTCAAAGAATAGGTAAACAATGTTTGCATCAAGATGGAGTTGATAGTTATCTCTTATTTTACAACTAAGAAGTCGAGGAAAAATAACTAATTTGAATAAATTAGTTATTATCTTTGAAATTAATATATGATTTTTACATTTATACTTTTCCGTACAAGCCCTTCTGAGATGCTTTTCATTGGCATTGTGTACTCGAATATCTCGATGGTGGCCAGTCGTGGCCCAGTGGCACAAGCGTGTGACTGTAAACGACTGGTTGTGGGCTCGATTCCCACTCGAAGAGTGAAAATACTTGATATTACTCTGGTGTTGAGGCCAAGCGCGGCTTTAAGTTCCGCCACTTAACACACAATGCCTCCGATTTTAGTGGAAAGTAGGGAACGGAGTGTCTTAAAACTCCCTACCTACCCTATCCCTCTGCCTACCCTGCTGCGTGCGGGATACAGCGTGAAGCTAAAAAAAAAACAAAATCTATTTTTCTTTACCATCTAAAAAAATCAAAAAATCAAAGTGTCACAACACTCCACTTCACTCCACTTTTTGTCTGTATTTTAAAAACGACTAAATAAAAATTGAAACAAAGAAAATTTTCTCACTATTTTTTCTCTTTCAGAATGTACATTAACTTGTATTTTAACTATTTTTTCTCTTTCAGAATGTACATTAACTTGTATTTTAATACGATTAGAAAACAACAACGCTGAACGATGTTTTGAAAATTTTTTAAAAAGCTCTAGGCTATATTTGTATTGTTACATTATGCTTTTGCAAAGGTTGTTGAGCATCAAATAAAATTCGAATTTTGTTTGATGCTTTCACGAGCTTTCCAGAATTATATTTTTTCCCGTGAAGTACTGAGAAAATCAATAAATTGTTAGGTGATTTGGATTTGAACTAAAGTCTATACAAAAAGAATACGGTTTTAGTTAAATTAAATTAAAATTAAATAGCTTCACGCTATATCCCGCACACAGCAGGGTAGGCAGAGGGAACCTAGTGTTAAGACACTCCGTTCCCCACTTTCCGCCGAATTCGGAGGCTTGCGTGTTAAGTGGCGGAACTTAACGCCGCGCTTTACCTCGACACCAGAGCGAAGAAAATGGAAATATAATTTCCACTCCTCGAGTGGGAATCGAACCCACAACCAGTCGTTTACAGTCACACGCTTGTGCCACTGGGCCACGACTGGCCACAATTAATTTATTATTGACTTGACAATTAATATAATAATGACTTTACATAATATTAATACTAGAAATAAACATAAACTGATTACCCCTGTGACTCGATTACATTGAGTCAATAATTCATTCATGGGACAGTGTATACGCTTTTACATTAGGATCCCAGAAAACGTCGAAGATTTTTCTATATGACTATTTAAAAAAACTTGTGAAAAGTCGTTTGTGTGTTAAAGGTTTTATAGATGATGACACGCCTTGAGAATGAAATGCTCGCTCCAGGCTATTTCAAAAGTATCAGTCAGCAATAAATATATATATCAAAATTACTTAAAAAAAAGAAGACCCGCTGAGTTTCTTGCGCCGGTTTTTCTCAGTTCTGAGGCATTAACTTTAGTGAACCAGTTGTAGATTGTTTGACGTTCAAAAAATAAAGCATGTAACTTCTTATTTTGAATAAAATTATTCGACTTTGACTAAAGTGGTAAACACTTACTTATAATGCGACTTAGCACGATTAGAACACATATCTCAATTATTTTGAGTATTGACAGTTTTCTTATAGATGCAGTTTCGAAAGCTGCTACGTTCAAATTTCTATACGTTTTCTATAATATTTAACTTGTCCTAAGTTAAAGAGGGTTTAATAATTTTAAGTACCCACAAATACTACAAAAAAAAATGAAAAAATAATAATAATGTTAAATATTTTTTTACATTTTAAAGTGTTTTTACCCGCGACGGAACGGCGACAGTATATGTGTTTGGGGTGAGAGGTTGTTTGTTTGTTTGTTTGTTTGTTTGTTTGTGTGTTTGTGCAAATTACTATGTCAATTATTTCCAAAACTATAAATCCGATTTTGATACGGTTTTCTATGATAGGTTAAGGTTCAATTGGCGTATGTTCTTAGATATGTCTTATTGCCTTAACTCACCAGGGGGCGCTGCAGTAAGCATTTTACGTGAAAACGAATGTTTTCAATTATCTCAAAAAATAATAGTCTGATTTCGATACGATTTTCTGTGATAGATTCAGGTTTAATTGGTGGATGTTCTTAGATATGTTTTATCGTGTCAAACCACCAGGGGGTGCTGCAGTAAGCATTTGTTTGTACTTTTTTTGTATTTATTTGTCTAAAACCGAAACTACTGATCCGATTGAATAGAGTTTTCAGAAAAAGATTCAGCTTTGCTTGATGCATATTTTAAGATTTTTCTTTTTTTGTTACGGGGAAAACTCACCAGGGGGCGCTGCAGTAAACATTTGTTTATGCAAATCAAAAACTACTAGTCCAATTTAGATGTAACCTTCAAGGATAGGTTCAAGCTTAATTGGTGCGTCTTTTCATATATATGTTATGGTGACCACTAATCAGGGGGCGCTGTAGTAAGCATTTGCTTGTATTTTTTTGTGTGAAATCAAAATTTTTCTTGTATTTATTTGTCTAAAATCGAAATTACTTATCCGATTGGCTAGACTTTTCAGAATGAGATTCATCTTTGTATGCTGCATATTTTAAGATTTTTGTTTTTTTGTTACGATGAAAATTCACCAGGGGGCGCTGCAGTAAACATTTGTTTATGCAGAGCAAAAACTACTAGTCCGATTTAGATGAAACTTTCAACGATAAATTCAGGTTAAATTGGTGCTTCTTTTCATATATGCGTTACGGTGACCACTCACCAGGGGGCGCTGTAGTAAGTACATTTGTTTGTGTAAAACTAAAACTACGAGTCCTATTTGAATTCAGTTTTCAATGATAGATTCAAGTTTACTTAGTGCATATTTTCATATATGTGTCATGTATGTTTACTTAGTGCATATTTTCATGTATGTGTCAACTCTCTAGGGGGCGCTGCAGTAAGTAGCTGCTTCTATTTTTTTGTGTAAAACCAAAACGACTAGTACGATTGTCAAGAGCTTTCAGTATTTGATTCCGATTTACTTAAAACATGTTTTTAAATTTATATTACGGTGACAAGTCACCAGGGGGCGCTGCAGTAAAATATTGTTTGTGCAAAGATAAAATGACGAATTTGATTTGGATGCAGTTTCAATAATAAGCTCAAGTTTAATTAGTGCATGTTCTTGGGTATGTTTTATCGTGTTAACTCACCAGGGGGCGCTGCAGTAAACATTTGTTTGTAATATTTAATGCAAAACCACAACTACTAGTCCGATTGGGCAGAGTTTTTAGTATTAGAGTTACCTTTACTTGGTGTAAGTTTTTAGGTTTTTTTTACGTCAAGAACTCACCAGGGGGCGCTGCATTAAACATTTAATTATGCAAAGCTAAAACTACAAGTCCGATTTGGATGCAGTTATCAAAGATAGGATCAGGCTTAATTAGCGCGTGTTCTCGTATATGTGTCATGGTGACACCTCACCAGGGGGCGCTGCAGTAAGCATTTGCTTTTATTTTTTGTGTGAAACCTATTTAGATGCGGTTTTCTGTTATAGGTTCTGGTTTAATTGTTGTGTGTTTTTATATGCCATTTCACGAACTACCACGGGGCGCTCCAGTACAAATTAGTTTGTTCAAAATCAAAACTACTAGTGGGTTTTGTGATTTTTACTGATTTGGTTAGACTTAAATTTCCTGAAAATGTTACGGTGCCAATCTGCCAGGCGCTGCAATAAGTATTTGATTACCAGAAAGCTTTGGGTTTATAATTTCTTTTGGATTTGCATGACGATTAATATAAAGTATTTCAAAATTATGTAATAATATATAATGTGTATCTATTCACTTTAAAAAGTTTAAAATAAAAAACAAAATTAAAAATTTTGAAAAAACCCACGACGGTTTAATTGTAATTGAAAAAGGATAAAATAACTAGAAATCCCCCGCCTAAAAGAATATATGTAACGAGATGATGGGGACAACTTCGTCGGGGGCTGCCAGTTGCAACCTCTATTTTGAATATAGTAGCTAACAGTATAGATTATCAAAATTGTAAATTCATAATAATATTTTAATTTTTTCCCAAACCTGTTTTAACAGCATGAAAACCTAGGAGAAGCCAGCAAACTTAAAGTAATGGCAGGCCCCGACGAAGTCGTCCCCATCATCTCGTTACATATATTTTTTTAGGCGGGGGATTTCTAGTTATTTTATCCTTTTTCAATTACAATTAAACCGTCGTGGGTTTTTTCAAAATTTTTAATTTTGTTTTTTATTTGTCATATATAGAATGAGCGTAGTGTGGACTATATGCTTTTAAATGTTAAAAATATTTGATGGCCGCGCTTCGCTTCGACCCCAGAGCAAAGAAAATAGATTGAAGAATATTTCCACGCCTCGAATGGAAATCGAAGCCACAACCAGTCGTGTTTTCAGTCACACTTTGTGCCCATGACTGGCCTCACTTTACCTTTAATTAAATAACAAAATTAATTTTAATACTATCTTACATATTTATTCTAAAATTAACTAATTAGAGCTTATTATGAGGGAAGTTTAAGAATTAAGTTCTACGTGTAACTTTCTATATCTAATTACATTACACAGCCCGGAGCTTAACAACCTAGATAAGTAAAATTAAAGGGCTTGGAGCTATCTGTTAAAAAAGTGTGCCATGTTGCTAAAAAACTATTTTTATAAAATTTATCACATTTTTGACTTAAAATGTATTTTTGAATATTAAAATATTTCAGGAGGTTATTATGGGGTAACGTGTGATTGTTAGAGCGAAAGCGACAGTTGTGAGGTCGATTCCCACGCGGGGAGTGATTTTACTGGATCTATTTTTATTACTTCGCTCTAGCTCCTAAGAGAAAACGTGGCGATGACTTTTACCACTTATTACACAATATGTCGATTTCGACTAACGTTTCTCTGACTGCCCTAGAATATGACAAAACAAATGTAATGTAATTTTAAAGAAGAATAGAACGCATGGCTCAGTGGTGAGAGCGCCTGGACGGTATTCAGGAGGCGCGGGTTCGAATCCCGCTGCCTTCAAATTTTTATGCGTTTTCTTTAAATGTTTTTTTTTTTCAATTTTCCTAAGTGTGGAATAACACTTTAAAAATGTTTAAATGTAATGTCATTTGAAATGTCGGCGTCCCTGCAGAGTAATCTGGTAATGATATTACCGGGTTTTCAGGTCATATTCGACATCTAGAAATTAAAATACGTCCACACGTATAATATTTTCAACTTCATTCCAACTATTATTTCTCGAGATATTAAAATCATTTGTTTTTCTATTGATTATATACAGTGCATGAATTATTTAGGATTATCTAGTGGATTAAAATGTTATGCATAAAATTATTATGGAAAATATTCATAGAGAAAATGTTATAATGTAATTTAATATAAATATAAAGCAATTAAGAACAAAAGAATAAAATATTACTAAAACATTTGAGACCCGTCGTGGCGTAAAGGTATTAAGTGTGACTGCAAACGTGACTGGTTATGGGTTCGATTCCCATTCGAGTAATTTAAATATATCATTTCCTTCGCTCTGATATCAAGTTCCGTCCGATAGGGGATGCCTCCAAAATTCCGCGGAAAATGGAGAACGGAGTATCTTAACACTAGGTTTACTCTGCCTACCCTGCTGTGTGCGGGATATATCTTGATGCTTATAAAAACGTAACTTAGAAATGTAGAAATCTATTTCAATAAGTTGAAGAAATATAATGAACAACGAATTATTATATCACTAACTTTTCTTTGCCATCTCAAAAAGATGCGTTGAAAAACGCTCCACTAGACCTATCTATAAAATTCTTAAACATGTAAGCTTCACGCTGTATCCCGCACGCAGCAGAGTAAGCAGAGGGAACCTAGTGTTAAGACACTCCGTTCCCACATTCCACCGAATTCGGAGGCATTGCGTGTTAAGTGGCGGAACTTAACGCCGCGCTTCACCTCTGATACCAGAGCGAAGGAAATGAAAATATTAAATATTTCCACTCCTCGAGTGGGAATCGAACCCACAACCAGTCGTTTACAGTCACACGTGCGTGCTAACAAGCTCCGAATGGCTCCGCAACATGTAAGCAACATGCATAAAAGCCTACCCAAGCAATTGCTGTATTCTGAATATTTTCATTACATCAGGTGGGTGGAAGCAAACTTTGACTTGGAGGTTCCGTGCAAAACCAACAATGGGGGAGAACTAACGAGCTATTTAATATACGTATATTCAACTGATAGTTAGAAATTGCTTGAAATTGTAATTATAGACAAACTTTAATATTATTTAGTTTTAACCTTTTCAAGCATATAGAGGTAGTGAGAGAGTCTAGTGTCTAGATACTCCGCTTGAGACATTGAGTGAGACTGGGTTGAGACGCCTTGATCTTAACAAACCATCGTTGGTCTTAACAAAACGAAGATATGAATAATTTAAATTAAATGATTTCTCTAAGTGGAAATCGAATCCATAATCATAAAAAACAAGGTCCAAATATTTTTTCTTTGAATTTCTTAGACCAAATGTCTTCTAAGAGCAATTATGGTTATATTTATATATTTATTGTGTTCGCGTTTTTTTTGTTTATACTAGGTCAAACAGAAAGACCGCTTTACCTCGACAGCAGAGCGAAAAAAATGGAAATGTTAAATATTTCCACTCTTCGAGTGGGAATCGAACCCACAACCAGTCGTTTACAGTCACACGCTTGTGCCACTGGGCCACGACTGGCCACCATAGACTTTTAATATATAAACCACATAAACATAAAGATCATATTTGAAATTGCTCACATTTCAGAGTAAATATAATAAATACAATAGTTAAGTTACAGGTAAGCAACAGTTCATGGTACATGAATCAGTAAATAAAACCTCAAGCAAACTTTGATAGAACGGAACAGTCAAACAATTGAGGTAGTCTAACGAGGTGTGACTAGCGACTCTAATATACTCGTACATACAAATATATACTATGTACAGATATGTTGTGAAGAATCCTGAGGAGTATTTGAAAACTACATTTAAGACGTATCCGTAGTATTATAATTTTATTTTTGTTGTTTGGGGCCAGGTGTGGCGCAGCGGCACGAACGTGTGACTGTAAACTACTGGTTGTGGGTTCCATTCCCACTCGAGGAGTGGCATTATTTAACATTACCATTTTCTTCGCTCTGGTGTCGAGGCAAAGCGCGGCGTTAAGTTCCGCCGCTTAACACGTAATGCCTTCGAATTCGGCGGAAAGTGGGGAACGGAGAGTCTTAACACTAGGTTCCCTCTGCCTACCCTGCTGTATGCGGGATATTGCGTGAAGCTAAAAAAAAATGTTGCTTATTCATAGAAGCACTGTTTTTGGCAAAGTAAATTCTCAAAGAAACTAGAGTTAAGATACTCCATTTTCCACTTTCCGCCTGGTATCGATACATTGCATGGTGTGGAGTGGAACTTAATATAATACTTTTATCTCTAGAGCGGAAAAGTAAAAATAATTTGAATATAATAATTTCAGTGAGAATCGAATCCACAACCATCTGGTATGCAGTCAAAAAACGTATACATTGTAAATATAATTTATTCTCTGCATTTCTTGAATCAAATATCACGACTATCAGAGCTTTTATCGCTTTTTTTACTTAATCAGAGAGATTTTAACGACAGTCTTAAGACACTCTGTTCTCCCTTTACTTAGTAAAAGCCATCTATTTACTTTCTTACTATATTCTCTACGATGGAAATTGAATCCATTACTATTCCATATCCACCCACGACTGTCCCACTGTGCTACAATGGCGTTATGTATTTAATGCATATTCGCAATGGACGCAGCGTCTTACTGTAAAAGCGATGTTTGTGAATGATTACCACTCTGAGGAGAGATGATATTTACATCTTCATTTCTCCGCCCTGATCCCTAAGACAGCACGCAGCGTTGAGATTCGCCCTGCGTAGTGTTTTGACACTAGATTCTCTCAGACTACCCTGCTATGCGGAAAAAAACGTAAAGATATCATATATAATAGAAGAAGTAAAAGAAAAAGAAGTAAGCATTAAACATTTACTCGTCTGTCGATGTCTCAAGCGTGAGTGCAAATAAATATATTGTTAGGATGTGAGCGGAAGTCGCCACTTACGATTTAATATATAAGGGGGACGTGTGAAGACGATAATATCTTAACTTTTAAAGTAGGATTTCCTGCCTAAGACTTATGTTATCACCGACCATTCATACTAATATTATATATGTGAAAGTCTGTTTATCTGTCTGTTATGTTTATACGGTATCTACCGCTCTGATTTGAATGAAATTCCGAATGAAAATAGTTGAAAATGCAAGGTTGAAAATTGGCTACATTTGTTTTTTCAAAAACCAGCTTCAAAGTGTTACAATGGTACGTAACATTTATTAGTTGTGCCAGAGGCCGGTGCGTGACCTACATAAGTGTTTCGTTATATTGCAATCCTCGGAGGTAGATTTTTGAAAAATAAAGTGGTCTATATTTGATCTCAAATTATCAACTATATTTATGCCAAAATTCATAACAATCGGTCAAGCGGCTTAGATTTTACATATAAACTTTCACCTCCATTCCAATCTTTTAGAGGTGGATATTTAAAAAAATAAGAATGCCTATGTTTGACACTGGTGTTTAATGAATAAAGTAGTAATATTTTCATTCTAAATTTCATCCAAATATGTCCGGTAGATTAACGGTCACGGTTATAGACAAACAGACAGACTTTCGCATTAATAATATAAGCTTGAATATGACTAATTTCAAGACATTACGTGTAATTTGGCGGAGTTCTAGGCCAAATTCTCTCTACGAAATCAAGGAAGCGAAAATATTATGCTATACGGTGCATTTGTTTGATCGTACCTGTTACTATTGTGTGCAATATCATCGTATCGTATGTATTAATTTGCATTATTAACTACTGGTATACTAAACATAGCTATTTTTACTTTTACGCTGTATCCAACATACAGCAAAGGGACCCTAATGCTAGGACACTCTCTTCCCTACTTTTCGATTCTCCTTAAGTGGAAATCGAACCCAAAACCAGTTCCATTTACAGTCATACTTATATGCCTTTGCCCCACGACTGGCCACACTATTAAACAATCACTAGGTTACAAAAATTTTTATACAATTTTTACAAGTTTTATTTAATTTAAAAACACATAATATAAATAAAACAATAAAAACATTTTCTAAGAGAAAATATCTGCCTAACGCTCTATGTCCTGTAACCCTTCTAATCGGATTTGTCGTGAGAAGTAAGACATCTGCGTTGTTCTCTACACTTAAAAAGGATAAGTGTTAGCTTTAATGTTTAATTGATAGCTCAATGCGATATGTTTAATTAGTTTGCTGCTAAATTATATATATTTTTTTCACGCTGTATCCCGCACACAGCAGGGCGAACAGAGGAAGCCTAGTGTTAAGACACTCCGTTCCCCACTTTCCGCCGAATTTGGAGGCATTGCGTGTTAAGTGGCGGAACTAAACGCCGGACTTTACCTCTGATACTCGAGCGAAGAAATGGAAATATTAAATATTTCCATTTCTTTTCTTTCTCCACGAGTGGGAATCGAATCCGTAACCGACTGGTCACTTTAAACTGTAGACTGTAAACGACTGGTTGTGGGTAGTCGTTGACTGTAAACGACTGGTTGTGGGTTCGATTCCCACTCGAGGAGTGGAAATTATCATTCCATTTTCTTCGCCCTGGTGTCGAGGTAAAGCGGGGCGTTAAGTTCCGCCATTTAACACGCAAGCCTCCGAATTCGGCGGAAAGTGCACGGAGTGTCTTAACACTAGGTTCCCTCTGCCTACCCTGCTGTGTGCGGAATACAGCGTGAATTTTATTTTTTTTTTATTGAATAAAGGAGGCAAACGAGCAGAAGGCCCACCTGGTGTTAAGTGGCTACCTTCGCCCATAGACATCCACAACATTAGAGTTATGGATGCGTTACCAGCCTCGGGGATGTAGGACAGAAGGAGGGAGGAAAGATGGGAATGGTGGGAATAGGGAGAGCTGGCTTACATGCCATCGAACCGGAACACATCATCAGATGTTTGGCGGCTCGTCTTTGACACGATAGTGGTCGCGAGCCAGTCGGAGAACGAATCTCCTACCACCAAACTACTGGGTTACCCGCCTTTTACGGGACGCTACCCAGCGGCGGGGGGGAATTGTATTCTTAACCCGTCCCCCCACGGGTAAAACCTGCTAAAAAAAGGTAAAAAATAAATAAATAAATTATGATATATTAAAATATCCCCAAATTGAACAAGTTTATTCAACATTTGTTGTATAATAAATTTAATTTGAATACCATTGTCTGTACATTCCAGCAGTGAAGGCGAATAATTTGTACAAATATTTGGTAAGTCAATACTTAAAGGGCTTAGAGGGCAAGAATATAATCTCCGATGACGTTATTGGATGGCTCTCTTCAAGGGAAATAGAATTACTTTTACTAGAAACTTGTTATAAAGAAAAATATCTATATATATACTAATAATATATATAATAAATGAAATTGGAGTGTCTGTCTGTTATATAAATATAATCGTATCTTAGTAAATGGATTTATATACGATAAATATACTAAAATAATATTTTTTAAAAATGTTAATCAATAAATTAATTAAAAAGGTTAATCTCTGGAAATGCTGGACAGATTGTGACGAAACTTTGACTGGCATACAACTGATGTTATAGTGAGTATAATTTAGGTTAGTTTTATGTTTTTTTTGGTAAAGTTCACGCGGACGAAGTCGCGAGCACAGCTAGTTATATACAAATTATCATATTATTTCTTATTTTTATTTGAAAGTTACAATTGATTCTCGAGTGGGGAACATTTTTAAATAATTGTTAACTTACCTGAGACTGACAGCGTTAGATTACGTTACACTACTCGACTAAGAAGTAGACAAAGGGAGAACTAAGTGACATATCACTATATTTTTTTCAAGGAAAATAGACTAAGTTAAGGAATTTATTACAAAGAAAAATAGTTTGACGCCTAAACTACATAACTATGTCACTATATTATAACCATCGGGGGAAGATTTTTGAAAAATAAAGCAGCCTTTTCTTGACTTTGAATTATCAACTATATGTATTCGAAAATTCATTACAATCGATCATTTAGATTTTTCATATAAATTTTCACTCCCTATTTTAACCTTTTGGAGATGATCTTTGAAAAAATAAGTAGCGTATGTTGGAGCCTGGATTATATACTACTTCCATTCTAAATTTCATCTAAATCGGAATAGTAGATTAGCCGTGAAAGCGTGACAGACTAACAAATAGATTTTCGCATTTATAATATAAATATGGATTACATTTTGCTACAGTGATTTGGAAGATATAAACAATTCTGAGGTTCAATTCTCGATTGGAGAAAGTTTGAATACGTGACCTATGTAGCTGTATTAATTAACTAATAATTTTAAGAATATATTACAAAAATAAATATGCTATTGTCACTATTTTTCTAGAATTTCAATATGTATATTTTATCCGTGGGGCCAGTTGTGGCGTAGTGGCACAAGCGTGTGACTGTAAACGACTGGTTGTGGGTCCGATTGCCTCTCGAGGAGAGAAAATATTTCATATTTCCATTTTCTTCGCTCTAGTATCGAGGCAAAGCGCAGCGTTAAGTTCCGCCACATAACACGCAATGCCTACGAATACGCCGTAAAGTGGGGAACGGAGTATCTTAAAACTAGGTTCTCTCTGCCTACCCCGCTGTGTGCGGGATACAGCGTGAAACTAAAAAAAAAATGTTTTATACGTACTATTTTCATGTACTTTTGACTATTGACGCAGACATATCAAGAGCTCTCAGGAGGCTTTGTTTCTTGGATTCTGTTGAATACATAATATGAAAGCCTAAGTCTATCTAGAATAATATATTGTACAAATAGTAAAAGCCTTTGCAAATATATGTGTGGTGTCTTTTCAAGAATATGTATAGTAGTAGTATAGTAGATTATATCGATTTTCATCTTCAAATTTAGTTTCCCGAACGAAATTCAAATTTTAGTTTCAAATTCATATGCTTCAACTTCAAATTTAGCTTTGTTTAGATTTAGTTGGAAAATTCGTCCAGTTTTCATTATTTGAAAATTAGGAGATGTAAAACAAAAATGATTTGATATTAAAATAAAGCTTGGATAGGAAAGGATATTTGGCGTTGGTCGTGGCGCAGAAGCACGAAGAGCGACTGAAAAGCGGTTGGTGTTGGTTCGATTCCCACTCGAGGAGTGGAATTATTTAATATTTCCTTTTTTTTTACCTGGTGTCGAGGTTAAGTGCGGTGTCAAGTTTTGCCACATAACACGCAATACCTTCAAATTAGGTGGGAAGTGGGGTCTGTACCCCAGACGTCTGTACAGGGCAGAGGGAACCTAGTGCCAAAACACTCTGTAGTGTTTTGGCACTAGGTTCCCTCTGCCCTGTAGCGTACAGAATACAGCGTGAAGCTAAAAAGAAATAAAAAAGGCCATCGGGGGATATTCAGACAGCCTCTTTTTGTAAACGTTATTGATTATAGGTTCTGTTTCTAGTCGTAAAATAAAATATTTATTTACCTGGAAGATTATTACAATCATAGAAAAAAAAGCAAAACAAACAGTATGACATAGACTAATTAAGTCTCCACAAATCAATTATAAAACTATAACAGACATAAAAAATAAATTAATAGAAAATACATAAATATAAGAAACTAAATAAATTTTAAGCATAATTAAAATATTGATCGATCATTATTGTTTTATGCTTACTGTTATATTTGTTCAATAACCGTTAAGCAAATAGAACAGTTTGAATAAAATAATAGTAACATTCAAAAAGTTAATTGTACGCTGTCTCTCACACTTTTCACCGAATACAAAAAGTTATTTTCTTTTTTTCTACCCTAATAGAACGAAACGCGGTGTTAAGTTCCACCACTAAACACGCTTTGTCTTAGATTCGGACAGAAAGTGGAGAACAAAGTATTTAGACGTTTGCTTTTATCTACCCTAATATACTTAGAAAACAAACATATCCAACATTTTTAAAGGATATTTTTTTTTAGCTTCACTCTGTATCCCGCACACAGCAAGGTAGGCAGAGGGAACCTAGTATTAAGACACTCCGTTCCCCACTTTCCACCGAATTCGGAGGCATTGCGTGTTAAGTGACGGAACTTAACGCCTCGCTTTGCCTCGATACCAGAGCGAAGAAAATGAAAACATTAAATATTTCCACTCCCCGAGTGGGAATCGAACCCACAACCAGTCGTTTACAGTCACACGCTTGTGCCACTGGGCCACGACTGGCTACTAAAGGATATTTCACGCGTAAAATAATAAACTACGAGTACAACATCTACATATATATTCTTTGTAGATACGCAAAGATTAGATTCCGTTCAGAATTGCCAAGGGCGGAGTCGGTAGAATAATGAAAAATTCACCGCCAATTTGTGAGCTTATATAAAAATAGGCTTCAAATATGCTTTATAACAATATTCCAGTATTCAAGATTATAGGTTTATGAAAGACGAGTAATAAAAGCAGAAATTCGATAAAAGATTTCGACGTTTTTTGTATGAAATTGTTAGAAAATTATATTAGCTTAAGCTGCTTGTAATAGAAGGTCTTAGTAGAAGCCACTGTAGCGCAGTGATTGTGGGTTCGATTCCTACTCGTAGGAATGGTTATATATTTTAAATACTTTAATTACAGTGGCACGAACGTGTGACTGTAAACGACTGGTTGTGGGTCGGATTACCACTCGAGGAGTGGAAATATTTAATATTTCCATTTATTCGCTCTGGTATCAAAGGTAAAATCTCGGCGTTAAGTTCCGCCACTTAACTCGCAACGCCTCCGAATTCGGCGGAAAATGGGGAACGGAGTGTCTTAACACTAGGTTCCCTCTGCCTACCTTGTTGTGTGCGGGATACAGCGTGAAGCTAAAAAAAACCTTAGTTACTCTGTTCTTGGACCTAATATACTCTGCCAAAGAACACGTGATGTCTCTATTTTGAGGTGGAAAGAGGAGAACGGTGTATATGTTTTTTTTTGACTACCCCCTTATGCGAAAAGTAAAATATTCCATTACATACTAATGGATCAAAATTGTGAATTAGATAATTTTTATAGTATAGGTAAGTAAATTATTGTTTCTTTTTATCGACTCATCTCTCACATAGACACTAAGAAAAAACATTATTAAATGACTGAAGCCGTTGAAAAATGAAAATACGCGTTAGAGAGTTCTTTATCGTGACATTGACACAACGTCTGACTATAAACGTTATGTCTACAACTGTTGGGAAAATAATAATAAAATTAAAACATTTTCTATATTTCATTTCTCATTGCCATTACTCCTTAGCAGCGAATGGAAGGGAATCGGAGAATGGAATACCTCAGTTCTTTTTGTCTTTCTATACGAGAACAAGCGAGAAACTAATAAAGTAGCTTTAAAATAACATATGGGGCCAGTCGTGGCGCAGTGGCACAGACGTGTGACTTCAAATAACCGATTATGAGTTCGATGCCGACTCGAGGAGCGGAAATATTTAATATTTCCATTTTCTCCGCTCTGACACCGAGGCAAAGCGAGGCGTTGAGTTCCACCACGTAACACGCAATGCCTAAAAAATTCGGCGGAAAGTGGAGAACGGAGTGTCTTAACACTAGGCTGTGTGCGGAAACAGCGCGAAGCTAAAGAAAATAAAAACAATTTAACAAACTAGCGCCAGTTATATAAAATTGAAGGCATTCGTGAACTAGTAGTAAATTAAAAAAATATTATATGTTTTAATAGTAAATCAAGAAAAGTTAAATTCATATTTTGAATTAATTTATAATACTTTCGCTTCGACATAAATGTTCTAAATATTTACCTCAATCAATCTCAAAGTTAATATCGAACCCACAACCCTTTCATATTGACACATTTTTCTAAAATTTAACTAAAAATATTATACAAATTGAATAAATATAGCTCCTATAAAATGTGGTCACAGTTAGCTGGCAAGTGGGAAAATGTGGCGTTGGAATAACGACTTGACTTAGTTTTGCCTAAGTACTTTATAGTGTTTGGCTTATAACTTTTGCTTGTGACCTTTATATACAATATTTTAATATAAAATTATATTAAGTAAATAGTGTTCAAGCTAAAAACAGAGGTTTTTCACTGTCCACCCTTTGTAGAGATATAATGTGGTAAATGACGGAACTCAACGACGCTTTTTTTTTATAATCATTCTAATTAAAATATCAGAGGCATAAAGTGTAACTGCAAAACGACTGGTTGCGGGTTCGATTCTGGCCCGAGGAGTGAAAATATTTATTATTTCCATATTTTTTTCGTTATGGTGTCGAGGCAAAGCGCGGCATTAAGTTCCGCCACTTAACACGCAATGCCTCCGAATACGGCGGAAATTGGGGAACGAAGTGTCTTAACACTAGGTTCCCTCTGCCTACCCTTCCGTGCGCGGTTCTTCTTGAAGCTATAAAAATAACCTTTTATTTCAGAGACTCATTATAACATCAAATTTATTGGAAGTAAGTTAAGTTAATGAGACTGAGAATATAATGAGATAGATGGAAAGTAGGCGGACGGCGTTGAGTTACACGCAATGTTCAATTACGGGCAGAAAGTGAGGAACAGAGTGTCTTGACACTATGTTCTCTCTGACTACAATGCTATACGGGAAAAAAGCTTAACGCTCCTTATAAGGCTATCAAAAACTATGTACAAAAAATATTAATAATAACAAGGCTTCTCTAACTAGGACGAGCATATGTTGTCCGACTTAAGCATATTTTGAACACGTATCCTCACACTGCTTTTTCTTTTAGGTATATAAGTAATGTTAATATAACTGTTAGAACCCTTATAGTACAATGAGCTTAGTAAGTTGTAATATATTTGAATAAAAATATTTTTGGGGGCCAGTCGTGGCGCAGTGGCACAAGCGTGTGGTTGTAAACGACTGGTTGTGGGTTCGTTTCCCACTCGAGGGGTGTAAATATTTAATATTTCCATTTACTTCGCTCTGGTGTCGAGGTAAAGCGCGGCGTTAAGTTCCGCCATTTAACACGCAATGCCTCTGAATTCGGCGGTAAGTGGGGAAGTGTTCACATTGTTTTTCACATTTCCACTCCTCAATATATCTTCTGTAACTTAACACAACATGTGTATTTGTATAAAAATCCTTAACGGACACTAAATCATAGATCTACTAATAAATATACCTTACTTATCTATAGATCTCATTCAACTCAACTTCTTTCTACAAAAAATTCAACTTCTTAAAATAACAGAGAAAGCTGGAAAGAACAGCTTCACGTCTGTTCCCCGTACAGCAGGTTAGCCAAAGAGAACATAGTGTTCCTGTTCTCCACCTTCCGAACGTTTTTAACTCAACGCCGTGCTTTGACATAATTATCGAAATTAAAAAAATAATATAATTTAAATATAATCCGTGCCAGTCATGGCGCAGAGGCACAAAATGTGATTGCAAAACGACTGGTTGTGGGTTCGATTTCCACTTAAGGAGTGAAAATATTAAAATTTCCAGTTTTTTCGCTCCGGCCTGTGCGGCAAAGTTCGGCAAAAGTGCGGCGTTAATTTACGCCATTTAAGACGCAATGCTTCCAGAAATCGGCGAAAAGTGTGGAACGGAGTGCCTTAACACTACTTTCGCTTGGCCCACCAGGCTGTATGCGGGATACAGTCTCAAGCTGCAAAAAAATTCCAAGAGGGAATCAAACCCGCAACCAACCGTTTTTTACCAATTTAAAGCTGAATAAAAAGGCCTTATCCCACTCCCAAATAAAAAGGCCTTTTAATATCATACAAAAAAGTATAAATACAACCTTTGAAGTAAGTTCAAATGGTTAATCTTATGCAAAACTTATTCGCCGACTCCCTTTAATCCCGTAATACTCCATACAGTTAAGCGTATAAACAACTTGTACGCGGAAGAATAACTATAAGCTTAAATTTAGTTTAGAACTTAGCGAAAGCTGCTTATAATACTGTTCTAACAATAGTTAAATGTTATATTAGTTATAATTATGAATTGTTCTGTTTAAGGAAATGATGTGAAAAGCCAGTCGTGCCGCAGTGGCATCAACGTGTGACTATAAACGACTGGTTGTGGGTTCGATTCCCACTCGAGAAGTGGAAATATAATATTTCCATTTCCTTCGCTCTGGTATCCGTGGCAAAGCGCGGCGTTAAGTTCCGTCACTTAACAAGCAATGCCTCCGAATTCAGCGGAAAGTGGGGAACGGAGTGTCTTAACACTAGGTTCCCTCTGCCTACTCTGCTGTGTACGGGATACAGCTTGAAGCTAAAGAAAGAAAGCAAGATGTGGAAATGTTATACTACTTGGTGGGTGATTCACGCGGCGTTGAGTTCCGCAATTTAACACGTACTGTCTAAATTTTGGGCATAAAATGGAGAGCAGAGTGTCTTAAGATTAGATTCTCTGTGCATACGATATCATACGAGAAAAAACGGGAAAATGCAAAAAAATCACTCTTTTAGGTTATCGAAGACATTTAAGAAATAATTTAAATAATAATTCTTGGCATTAGGCTCTCTCTGATAAGCGGGAAAAGCGTTTAACAGCTAAAAAATAATTACGCTCTTATCATAGTTAAAATGATTTAGAAAAATATACATAAATTAAAACTTAGCAAGATTCGAACCCGCACTTTTAGAAAACGTTCAAGTAAGCCAACCAATTAGGCTATACGTTTCTTTCAAGCTACGTCTAATTGATATATTCCAACAATTTGTTTTTGTTCAATGCTCCTTAGGAAGGAGTGTTTTTCAGTGTAACTAGACATACATTCATGTTTTTTTTTATAAACAAGCAATAAATTAATTATTTATTCTTCTTTAATTATTCTTAATAATTTTGGAAAGCTTTAGAAAATTTGATTTATAGCGGAACTCAACGCCGTACTTTATCTTACCGTTAGCAATAAGGGAAAACGTTTCGCAATCTTGTTATTAATAAAACATTAACAAAATAAATATCAGATTTCTTTTTTACATTCAAAAATAAGTTTTTTGCGTCACAATAAAAAAACAAAAGATAAAAATCAAATCAATGTAACTCTGACACGGCCTTATTTAAGTCATTATCATAAATGTTTTCGACTCCACGCTATTTGCAAGATCTGAAGCTTCATTTAAAAGTCGGAATCAAATTTTAAATTTAATGTATTGAGATTTGTTTTGTATTTCTATAATTACTTTGTTTTACTACGAGCTGCTACTGCTAAGCGACTGGTTGTGGGTTCGATTCCCACTCGAGGGGTGGAAATATTTATCTAGTGTTGAGGCAAAGTGCGGCGTTAAGTTCAGCCACTTAACACGCAATGCCTTCAAATTGCGGAAAGTGGGGGATGGAGTGTCTTAGCACCATGTTCCCTCTGCCTACCCTGCTGTGCGCGGGATACAGCATGAAGGTAAAAAAAAATGTTTTACTAACAGTCTGCCATCGTGTGATCGTAAAAATGATAGTTATAGATTTGATTCCCGGAGTGATTATAAAAAAGATAATTTCATGCAAATCGGATCAGTACAGTAGACTAACCGTAAAAGCGTAACAGACAGACAGACTATCACATTTATAACATTAGTATGGATTATATACCTAAAGAAAATAATATATACGTTTTATATCTATTTTCCATTAAAATTATTAAATAAAATTGTGAAACACTTGCTATGTTTTGAAGAACGTCAAGTTATTATAACCAAATAGCCTCTAGGTCTGAAATCTGAATATAACACGACAAAGTAAGGTAGGTTATGTTTATAGTAAACATGTATGCTTTCAAGTGACATTTTGTATAGCCATCTTATTTCTAGATATAACAATGTGTCGTCTAACGAATAATGTTAGAGAGCCTCGAGCTTGTTCAAATATTTGAAATATCTTTAGAATAGTCAAATATTCACCTGTTAAGTAAACAATACTAATTTTCTATTTAAAAATAAAATAATTTATGAAATATATTTAATAAATAAGTATAAATTGGCCAGTCGTGGCCCAGTGGCACAAGCGTGTGACTTTAAGCGACTGGTTGTGGGTTCGATTCCCACTCGAGGAGTGGAAATTATATTTCCATTTTCTTCGCTCTGGTGTCGAGGTAAAGCGCGGCGTTGAGTTCCGCCACTTAACACGCAAACCTCTGAAATTGGTGGAAAGTGGGAAACGGAGTGTCTTAACACTAGGTTCCCTCTGTCTACCCTGCTGTGTGCTGGAAAAGAAAAAATAAATAAATTGGAGTGTCTGTTTGTAATATTAAAATAATCACTTTTATTAAATGCATGCTTTATACATATACCAAAACAATATTTTTTATGCTTGTCGATCGATCTGTCGGTTTGTTGTACCCTCTGGAACAGCTGGACTGATTTTGACCGGCTTTTATTGACAGATATAATAGGGAGTAACTTAGGCTTCATTTATTTTAGTATAATAACTTTTTTTGTTAAATACTATGCAGACGAAGAGGTAAGCACAGCTAGTCTA
Organism: Dryas iulia moderata; assembly: GCA_019049465.1. Classification (NCBI taxonomy): domain Eukaryota; kingdom Metazoa; phylum Arthropoda; class Insecta; order Lepidoptera; family Nymphalidae; genus Dryas; species Dryas iulia. The sequence continues at coordinate 911,104 of CM032420.1, read as the reverse complement.
ATATATATGTTAGCTACACGCTTTTCCTGCAGACTAAAGAGAAGCAGGGCTAACCTAGTATTAAGACACTCCGTTCCCCACTTTTCACCGAATTCGGAGGCATTACGCGTTATGTGTCGTCACAACCAGTCGTTTACAGTCACACGTTTGTGCCACTGCGCCACGACTAGCTCCGTTTTATATAAATTCTAAACAATATCTACAATTTGAACATACAATATAAACAAATTTCAATTATTTTGTAATTCTGATGTTGCATTGCAAAACTTCAATTATTTCCAGAGCTGGATCCAATTAAAATGTACGCCTAACATATTTATAGAAACTTATAAATTATTTATCTTGGCCTGAATATTGATCTGGGACCCTGGTACTTGTTAATTTGAAATTACTAGTAGTGGCGTAAGTAATAAAATACGTATTCTCTTTGCCATTTTTTTGTTTTTGTTAGCTTCACGCTGTATCCCGCACACAGCAGGGTAGGCAGAGGGAACCTAGTGTTAAGATACTCCGTTCCCCACTTTCCGCCGAATTCGGAGGCTTGCGTGTTCAGTGGCGGAACTTAACGCCGCGATATGCCATATGCTTTTATATAAAAGTGTAGTATTATATGAATTTAATGTATTTCTAATAAATATTATTATTAAGGACGTCGTGGCACAGTGGCGTCATTAGACTGTAGGTTCATCAAGTAGTTGTAGGTTCACTTCCTACTTGAGGAATGGTTACATTTAAATTTTTCTTTCCTCGCTCCAGTACCTGAGACGAAACGCGGAGTTGAGTTCCGCCAGTCGCTACGTCACTGGGTGAAACAACAAGCGATTATTTCAATAATATCGTCCAGGATATAATGTCTAGACACTAGGTCCTCTCTGACTACTCTACTATTATAAAAGACATTGACTTTTAGCATTTCCTCTCTACATCCATACTTATATTATAAATGTGAATGTCTGTGTGTTTGTCTGTCTGGCTTTCACGGCTAATCTACTGGTCTGATTTGGATGAAATTTAGAATGAAAGTAGTAAAAATGACTGGGTCTAAAATAGTACTATAGCTATAGCTACTTAGTTTTTCAAAAATCACTCTAAAATCACCTCTAAAGGGTTGAAATAGGGGATGAAAGTTTGTATGAAAAATCTAAACCACTTGGCCGATTATAATGAATTTTGGCATAAACATAGTTGATAATCCAAAATTAAAAATAGGCTACTTTATTTTTAAAAACCAACCCCCGAGGATTGAAATATAACGAAGCAGTCATCAATCAGTAGTTCACGCGGCGAAACCGGGGCCGGGCCGCTGGTATACTATAAAATATGTTAACTTTCACCTTCCTTGTAATTCTTAAAATAAATGGTCCAAAGCTTTTTCTTAACCGCCTTTATATAGGCTGTTAACCGTATTGCTACTATCCTAGTCATAGAAAACCTAGTGTCAAAACTCTCTTCTCCACTTTTCGCCAAATCTTAAGACATTGCGTGTTGCGTGTTAGAAGTTTACACCATGCTTTGTTTTAGGTACTAGATATTAACATAGTAACAAGTCAAATTATGTATATTATTTGAATAATTTTAAGTGTTAGTGAAGGTGAATCACTTAGGATGTGACTTTTTTTAAAAAAAACGTGCGTCTGTCCTATCCCTTTGACTATTAATTTCAAAATTGCTATACGCTTATTCACAAAAATAAGAGATACAGGTTCAAATCTTGCTGCGTTCAATTTTTAATACGTTTTCTAAAAAAAATATTTACATGAATTAATAATATACGCAGATTAGTCATCAGTGTTCACGTAAAAGGTATATTTGAAATACATCCAGTCTATTTCAGTACAAAATTTAATCCGCAAATAGTTGATAAAACGTGAAACATTGTTTAAGCTGGCGTGTATCTAACTAAATGGCATGGAACAATTTATCTGGCAGAACGTTTTTGATGAAAGATTATCCGTTATCGATATATTTGATGTTAATCGTAGTTTCGTAATATAGTCCAGTAGATTTAAATATTTTAAATTAAAATTGATGATTATTTTTAAATTGTGTTCATTTTTTTAAGTTTGACAAGTCATAGTGCGGAGTTGAGTTCCGTCACCCAACACAATGTCTTTAGGCGGAAAGCCGAAAGCTGTCTTGATGAGTCTTTATACACTCCATCTAAGATATTAGCAATGTGGCCAGTCGTGGTGCAGAGGCACAAAGTATGACTGTAAAACGACTGGTTGTGGGTTCAATTCTCACTTAAGGAGTGAAAATATTTAATATTTTCATTTTCGTCGCTCTGGTGTCGAGGCAAAGCGCTGTATCCCGCACACAGCAGGATAGACAGAGGGAACCTAGTGTTCCACACTCCGTTCCCCACTTTCCTTCGAATTCGGAGGTATTGCGTGTTAAGTGGCGGAACTTAATGTCGCGCATTATTTTATACATTTTTTTTAAATCCTTCTTAATTGTAGACATATATTATTTACGTATAAAAAATGAATCGTAAATAATTTTTACGATATTCATCCGAGCAATAAATAGGGTAAAACTAATTTTCAAGACCTTCAGCCTTGAATAACCTTACTGGTTAGAACGATATAAATGTCGATTTTCAAATGAAAATTGACATTTTTCGTACTAAAAAAATCCATTGCTTTAAATTTATTAATAGTCAAAATATATTGTACATAATAGTTATAGTACAACCTAGTACATATTATTTTTATTTTATAGTTTGACGATCTATCCCTCATACCATTGTAGATAGGGAAAATCTAGTAACGTTATAACAAAACACTTTTCGTCTGATTTCGTGACAGTGCATGTTAAGTAGCGGAACTCAACGCCATACATAGTCTCACAAGTGTATAGTAACGTTAATAATTAAATTATTACTTATAATTAAAGTAATATTCGGAATTACAATAACTTCCTTTATAACCGTTATGTTAATCGTTGTTTTTAGTTTGTTCCGCTTAAGGCTTTTCGCTCTTATCAGATAGAGAAATTACATACTAAGTCTCTCCGCTCACCGCTTTCACTCTATTTCAAACATTCTCAGGCCTTTTCGACAGATAATTCTTACAAAATTTTGACACTAATATATTTTTTTTAGCTTTACGCTGTATCCCGCGAACAGCAGGGTAGGCAGAGGAAACCTATCACTAGCCTGTCTGTCAAACAGATCTAGCTATCTTGTACAGGATATAGGTTATTTCTGACAACCATACTACGCGGAAAAATGAGTGGCGCTTTTTTTTTAATTTCTGTTCATAGACAATTTTGTATGATATTTTTTTTAGCTTCACGCTGTATCCCGCACACAGCAGGGTAACCTACTGTTAAGATACTCCATTCCCAACTTCGTTTTAAGTGTGTTAAGTGTTAAGTGGCGGAACTTAACGCCTTGCTTTGCCTTAACACCAGAGCGAACAAAATGGAAATATTAAATATTTCCACTCCTCGAGTGGGAATCGAAACCACAACCAGTCATTAACAGTCACACGTTCGTACCACTGCGCCACGACTGGCCCCTAATCCCTAACTTTTAATATATAATAATATATCAAAAATGCCAATCCACCGTCACCGAGCAAGCAAACCGTGTTATTAACATAAAAAGTTGCGTCATTAGGGAACTCGTTAAAACATTTCAAGTTAATTTAGTTAGACTTCGCATTTCCAATTTTATTACGAAATTTTATGAAAGCTGCGACAAGGATGCAATTAAGAAATTATTTACCAGTGTAATGGGGTTTCAATCGCCGGATTAAACAGTCTTGTTTGTTGTACAACATTTTGAAAGACAAATTCCCTTTTTTTGGTCATCGTCATAATAATTTTTGTATTTTTTAATTTGAAATTCGTTTATGTTATAGCTTTTCATAAGGTTTTAAATTTATGAATTTGACGCATAAAAGAATCAATATCACGATTTTCCTGTATATCAATGTTTTTAGAAAAAAATATAGTGTCAAAAGTCTCCGTTCTTAACTTTCCGCCTGAAAATCGAATGCTTGGTACATAAAAGAATTTATTTACTTGACGATTTTCCCACATAACAAGATGTCAGTGAGAACCTAATGTCACTCATACTCTGTTCCGCATCCACTCGAAATTGAGACATTGCATAGTGAGTGGCATAACTCAACGCCGCGTATTATCTTGTCACCAGAACGAGTAAAAGTAATTTTAAATATAATTGTTTCACCGAATGAGAATCGAACATACTACCATCACGTACAGTCAAACGCTGCGTGGTTGCTCCAAAATGGCCTCTTTCTGTTTTTACACATGTATTGTAATATTCACAAAGTATTTTAAATACATGCAAAAATTATGTTTTAATAACACATAGCTGAAACTTATAGGCACAAGCAAAGCAAAGAATGCTGGAATATTATGTTGGTTTCATAAGTGAGGAAGGATTAAAGGCGGATTTACTGAAATCACCACTGGATTTTAGTCACCGTTATGGGGTAGTTATATAGCTCCAGGTCGTAAACGCGAAGGTTGTAAGTTCGATTTCCCACTCGGGGGAAATGATTATATAATATAGTTTTAATTTTGTTGCTCGGATAACACATAGTGCGGCATAGAGTTCCACCACTTAACATTTCAGACGAAACTGAAAAACGGAGTGTCTTGACACTGGGTCCTCTTTGACTATCCTGCTATAACGGAAAAAGCGTAGCGTAAAGCTGCTTTTACTACACGATTTTAACTTTCATTCTACGCATACAAAGTTACAGGTAACAACTTATAAATCAATTAATTAAAAATATTACAAACATAAACTCTTCAACTACTTTTTAAACGAAAATAATGAGAAAATTTAAACCTCGTAATATTTAAAGCTTAAAGCTTTTTGAAGGGAGCTTCTCATAATTTGACTTGTAAATCATAAAATGTTTGCAGGCAAGATATATTTATATGTATATTTACTATAAAACGGTGTATTATTTGAAATAGTGTTGAATTATGTATTATTTAAATATGAATTCAAAGTCTGTTTGTCTGTCTGTCTGTATGTGTGTGTGTGTAATGAAACGGTAAATTGATTTGGAAGGAAAATAGATAAGATAAAAAAGGAAAGAAAACAAGAAAAAATAGGAAATAGATAAGAAAAGATAAAACAAGAAAGAAATCAAGAGAGAAAGGCAAACATAGGCTACTTTTTTCAAATAAATAATTTCTAAAGCGTTGAAATATGGATTTATAATTGGTGTGAAAAACATAAACCGCTTAACTTAAGCGAGAATATGGGCTGTGGAAATGCGAGACAGCTATGGTTGTGTACCTATGAAACGGTATATTATTTGAAAATAATGTTGGATTATGTACTATTTAATATGCATTCAAAGTCATATTATAAATTTGAAGGTTGTTTGTCTGTTTGCGTGCTACGCTTTCACATCATCCTGATTTGGATGAAATTTCGTACGTAAGATGAATATCCTTAGAGAAATTCAAATGTCGGTTATTTTTTTCAACATTCAACCTCTAACGAGTTGAAATTTGAAAAAAAATATGTGAAAAATATAACTATAAAAATACAACTAAACTAAACTTTGTTTAAGCAGATGTACCTAGCTTACAGTAAAACTGTATATTATTGGAAGGTAATGTTAAATTATTATTTATTATTTAAATATACATTTTAAAATAACATTAAAATGTACTCGTACATATTGTAATGAAAAACGAAAATTTCAATATACGATATTTGTTTTAATGAGCAATTCGATACTTAGTTCTCAATTTTAATGTTTATATTGAAAATTGATGAAGTTAAATTGCGGTTATTGCGTGCTTTGTAAATATAGGTAAATATAGCGTTAGGTGGTGGAAAACCTTGGTTAATCACTTTAACAGGCGTAAAGCGATAAATTAAAAATAATTTTAAGATTGGACATGTTCTTAAGTACTTTTAATATTCGTACAATGTTATTCACATACTATGATAAGAATAACATTTTCAGAAAAAATTACAAATTTTGAACTTACTTGAAACCTTGCGCTTATTGGAACCAATCTCAACGTTAAAACTAAAGTCTGTCTTTAGGTATGAGTGTCAGAGCCGTTTACAAAACACTTTATCCCTTGCGGTGTAGTCAGAAATGTCCCTGCATATGTCTTTCGCCATGTCTACTGTCATCAACCTCTTTGTGCCTTCTGGCGTGGCAGTATTTATAATCTAATTAAATTGATATTTTATAGTTTTTTTATTATATTTTTCTTGGCTTCTCTTGCTTGGCTTGTTTTCGAATAGCGTAGTAGTCAGTCATAGGTAGTCAGGGAGAGCTAAGTGTCAAAATAGTCCAATTTAGCCCTAAATCTAGTCATTGCTTGTTAAGTTAAAGACCGGGCACGTCCCTGGAGCTCCTCAGATATTACACGGGGCCGTGGGTGACGGTGTACACCTAATACCAAGTGACCCGAATGCTAGTTTGCCTGGTCCTTTTTATAAAAAAAAAGTGGCAGGACTCAACACCACACTTTGACTTAATTATCACAGCAAAAAAATGAAAATTTAAACATAATATCAATCATTCATCGCGTGGATATCGTGACATCGAGAAAACCCACAACCATTGCTTTACAACCAGAAGCTGGCTCACTTTACCACAACGGCTCCTATAATATTTGTACGTTTTCTAAAAAAAAAAAAAAATACATACATCAAATCTAAACCATTGCGTACACAATCCACTTGTCATCTACTCCCATTTACGAGCATCAAAAGAAAAACCTTCCAAGTATTATAAATAACCGCATCATGTCAGAGTCTTTTAAAACTAAATAAGTTGTCGAGAGCCAACGAAGCATTAAACAGTAGGTACATTCATAATAGCCGCTGTTTATTTTCGTAAATAAAATGTAAAGATGGGATCTTTCTAATAATGAGAGCTTTGTAGTAAGAACTTGGAACTGGGAGTTGGGTTGGCATTTTTTAGTACTATAATATTAATTTTGAATAAAGTTTCTTTTTTATTATTTTGTTGTTTAAGTGTATATAGGCAGAAGGTCTTTAGTCGAAGTGAAAATTAAGCAGTTATAATTAAAATCTTTTTTTAAGTTTAAATAATTTACCATGTGGCCAGTCGTGGCCCAGTGGCACAAGAGTGTGACTGTAACGACTGGTTGTGGGTTCGATTCCCACTCGAGGGGTAGAAATATTTAATATTTCCATTTCCTTCACTCTGGTGTCGAGGCAAAGCGCGGCGGAAAGTGGGAAACGGAGTATCTTAACACTAGGTTTCCTTAGCCTACCTTGCTGTGTGCGGGATACAGCGTGAAGTTAAAAAAAAAATTGAATGGCAAACTTCAATGCCTTCACTCCCCCGCGAAATTGTAACATTGTGTGTTTAATGACGAAACTCAACGCCATGCTTTGTCTTAGGCGCCGGAGCGGAAAAATAAAAATAATAAAAACATGAAATATTAAAAAAGGGGCTAGTCCTGGCCCAGTGGCACAAGCGTGTGACTGTAAACGACTGGTTCTGGGTTCGATTCCCACTCGAGGAGTGGATACATATATAATATTTCTACTTTCTTCGCTTTGGTGCCGAGGCAAAGCGCGGCGTTAAGTTCCACCACTTAACACGCAATGCCTCCGAAATCTTCAAAGTTCCCTCTGCCTACCCTGTTGTGTGCGGGATACAGCGTGAAGTTATATATATTAAAAAAAACAGTCTGAATACATTCGCTTTTACAATATATTTTGTCAATTTGAAAATTTCAACCATCCAAAGACAAACTGATGCTGTTTGTCACATTCTTTAATATAAAAGTTTGCGGGTCATCTTATAAATTTCTGTTTTTCTCATTTCCCCACCAACTTTTTCTAAGGACAAGTCGGAAATAACGAGCCGTATAACTTTAAATTAAAATATTTCAGCAATTTGATGCATGCTAATGAAATGCTTTATGAATGGATTTTTGGGCGTTTTCTACGAGTTTTTTTGGCGTTTTATACTTCTTTTTAAACTTCTGTATAATATATGTTTATATAATATATGTTTTCGTTTTCTATTTTAAATTCAAGCAGAGTTTTTTTGAATAATGTATACTAGTAAACATTTTTAGGAAACGTATAAAAATTTGTAGCGTAGCGGCGTAGCGGATTTCGAACCTGCGCCTCTTGGAGATTATCCGCGTGCTCTGACCGCTAAGCCTAAATATTCTACATTTAGTTATGTCAAAATTCTTATTTGCCAACAACCGTTTGTTATAGCAAAATGTAATTTTTATATAAATTATTTTTTGCTACCTAGGCCCGGCGCAGATCCCATTCCTGCTCTATTCATTTTATTATATACCTTCTAAAATATTTTTGATATCCTACATATACGAACAACACATAAAAGGATGTTAAAACATTACTACATGTCACCTGTAACTTTACTTGAGTGGGTTATAGTAGTAAGTTTTTTTACTTGCCATGAAACGTGTGTTCTAAATTTCGTCTTTCTATGCCAAGTAATTTTAAATGTGCGTTATCTATCAGATACTCAGTGAATAAAGAAAGAGTTTGAATCATATTTGTATACACTTTGTTATTCGAATTCTGTAAAGGGAAAGGATTATAGCATATATTTCTGTCACTTAACACCCAATAAATGAGGAATTCGGCGGAAAGTGGGGAACAGAGTGTCATAACACTAGGTTCCCTCTGTCTACCTTGCTGTGTGCGGGATACAGCGTGAAGATAAAAAAAGGAATATATAGCGACTATAGGGATGGGATTATATAACTTTACGTAGAGAGAACTTAGTGTCAAGACACTCAGACATTGCGTGTTGAATGGAGAAACTAAACACAACGTTTTATTTTATAAAAGCAGTATATTTTAAATAATAATTTATACATAATCAGAGTGGGAATAGAACCCATAACCATTACGTTAGCAGTCAGACGCTGTACCACTGCGCCACGATTATTATTTTTCAAGTCACCATAGATTCTCATAAGAACATGAAATTTTCAACTAATGGCATTTGAAAGTGATCCCAAGTCTCAAGGCAGCTATCCCATAGAAGTATAAAATGGGATAAGAGAAAATGAATACTTAAACAGGCCTAAAATGTTAAGAACAAAGAAAATGTGCCGTTAACTTTGGTTTCTATTGTATCCTTATCATAAATAAATGATAAAGGTACACCAAAAACACATTTCAACAAGTGCACTTTTAAATTATTAGTAAGAAGGGAATAACTGTTTAATTATATTGTTTGTTTTGGTGTTAGAGCATAAAGATGTTATATAAAATGATTTAAACTGAACGCGGCGTTGAGTTCCGCCACTTGACACGTAATGTCTTGATGCCTTGATGAGGTTATCCTGGTATGTAAGAATATGTAAAACATTTTTTTTTTTAATTTATGTGAATATTAATACTTTAAACCTTGAATTCATATGTACATATTAATATAATATATACCTATATACTTAGCTATATTTATAGACGGTGAATATTTTAGTTAATAAAATAAATAAATACATAAGTTCCTATTTTGAATTAGTTACAGTTAGTGACAATTAAAATAGTTTTAGCTCTAGTATTTGAACGTGCTGTCAATGCAGTAATATCGTATAATTGTAACAAAATTGTAAAAGGCATATAAGAGGCATATATTCAATACTAGCGGCCCGCTCGCGGCTTTACCGCGTAAACTACATGAATGCTTTGTTATTCTATGCTAAGTTATTATATGCTCGGTGGCGGGTTTTTGGAAAATAAAGTAGCATATATTTAAGTTTAGAAAATTCATTATAATCGGTTAAGCGGTTTAGATTTTTCATATAAACTTTCATCCCCTATTTCAACCCTTTAGCGGTTGATTATTGAAAAAATAAGTAGCCTATGTTAGACCCAGTAACTTTTACTACTTTCATTCTAAATTTCATCCAAATCGGACCAGTAGATTAGCCGTGTAAGCATGACAGACAAAAACACAGACTTTCGCATTTACAATATAAGTATATATAATCCATATGGACATTTAAGAAAAAACAAGTACGAGGCTGTCGTGGCTCAATAAGACAACGTCTGACTGTAACGCGTTGGTTGTGGGTTTAATTGCAAGTCGGGGGTTTATAATTACATTTTCGTATCTTCTTCTAGTACAAAGGTACCATTTTTATAGGACAAAGCGCGTTTTGGAGTTCCATCATTCAACACACAATGCCTCCAAAAATCGGCGGAAAATGGAGAATGGAGTATCATAAAACTCTCTTTTCCCTCCGTTCTCCGTTCCCTCTGCCTACCCTGCTGTGTGCGGGATACAGCGTGAAGCTGTGCAAGCTGTGAAGCTGAGCAGCGTGAAGCTAGAAAAAAATATATCTGTTGTAACTCTAAATTAACCATTTTCCCAACAATAATCGAACCTACAATCGTAGACCGTTCACAAATAACCTCTACCAACTACATTATTTGCATATAACGAATGCCGAATATCCCTAAAACATAAAAAGCTCGTTTGAATCCGATTTCGTGTGAAAATTATATCTTTTTTAGAACATAAAATACTTTGCATCATAAAATTGTTGCGTTTTACGACTGACGAGACTGACAGACGGTTTTTCTGCTAACTACACTTTATATAATGTAATTGTGGCCAATCGTGGCCCAGTGGCACAAGCGTGTGACTGTAAACGACTGGTTGTGGGTTCGATTTCCACTCGAGGAGTGGAAATGTTTAATACTTCAATTTCTTCACCCTGGTATCAGAGGTAAAGCATGGCGTTAAATTCCGCCACTTAACATGCAACGCCTCTGAATTTGGCGGATAGTGGGAAACGGAGTGTCTTAACAATAGGTTCCCTGTACGGGATACAGCGTGAAAAAAAATATTTAAAATATATTTACAGAATTAGGATTTGAACCCCATAAGCATTGCCTATACAAGACTTTCATAACTGTGCCGGTAGACTTTCATTTATATCTAAATAAGATACTTCAATTTTCACTAAACGATATCAGAACTAAGTTGCTAGCTGGGTCTGTCGTGAAATTTATTACACCGTTAACCTCTTTTTAGCCGAGCTTGGAATTTTCATACAATTTTAATATTTTAGTCGCCATTTACAAGCTTTTGGGGAAAGTTTGTGTATAAATTATTTGTATTTAAGTTTGTTCAATGTAGAGAAAATATGTAATTTATATTGTAATAAAATAATAAATTGTACATTGGGGGGCCAGTCGTGGCTCATACAAAGTGCCACTGCAAAACGACTGGTTGCGGGTTCAATTCCCAGTCGAGGAGTGGAAATAATTTGTATTTCCATTTTTTTCGCTCTGGTGTCCGAGGCAAAGCGCGGCGTTAAGTTCCGCCACGCAACACGCAATGCCTACGAATATCTTAACACTAGGTTTCCTCTGCCTACCCTGCTGTGTGCGGGATACAACGTGTATATTTAAATTATTTTGATTTTCGTTGCTCTATTATCAATTGCGGCGTTGAGTTACGCAACCCAACAACATCGTGTCTAATAAGAGCGGGAAACAGAAAATAGAGTGGTCTTATCACTGGATTGAGCGTTTACTTACATACAGACATGACATAAGTATATTTAGCTTAGATAAACGTTTTTCTGTTAAATATTTATTTCATAAAATGTAGTACAAATATAAAGGCCGTTGCGGTACATTTGATTAGCGTGTAATTGAAAACGGGATGACATCTCTGCACTCTTATATTAAGGACAAAGCACTGCGTTAAGTTCCGTCATTATACACGCATTATTTCGATATAGGGCAGAAAAATCTCGACTCTAGATTATCTCTGACTGTTTCATTATACAGAACAAAGGGTTAAGTTTGGCGGTAGTTTGATATAATAATATATCAACTGACAGACGAATGCCACCTCAGTCTACCTGTGACCACGGACTACTGTGCAGTGTTCGAAACGTGTTTTCTAAAAATGTATTTTCGAATACCAAAAATATACTTTGGGCCTGTCGTGGCGCAGAGGCACAAAATTGAAGCGTAAGCTGTAAGGCAATTGGTTGTGGGTTCGATTCCCACACAAGGAGTGAAAATATTTAGTATTTCCATTTTCATCGTCTGGTGTCGAGGCAAAGCGCGGCGTTAAGTTCCGCTACTTAACACGCAATGCCTCTTAATTCGGCGGAAAGTGGGGAACGGAGTGTCTTAACACTAGGTTCCCTCTGCCTACCTTGCTTTGTGCGGGATACAGCGTGAAGCTAAAGAAAAAAGAAAAATATACGCGATTAATCCGGTTAAAAATAGCATCATTTTAAGATGTGTTATAATTGCGAAAACAAAAGACTTAAGTTAAAGGGTTAAACTAAAAAAATATTATATTATACTTTTACTAAAAACGCACCGTGGCTGCCTTCCACGAACATTATCCAATTTCACGAAAGCGCCCACTTCCCAAACTGTAATTTATCGCGACTTGTCTAGAACAATTCTATAAGTTGTTTACAGACTTTCGAAAGTGTTTTCCACAAATATAACAAGTACATTTGAAGCTAAACAGGGTTGAAGTTTCAAACTAAACTTACTTGATGTCTTTTTGATGTGAAAAATGGACAACATTTTGTTTTCTACTGCGTTATAAAGAAAGTTTTTTGTTTTTACAATTTTTATATTTTTTGAAATGAAGCTGTTTTACTGGATATTTTTTTTTTATGGAATAAAGGAGGCAAACGAGCAGAAGGCCCACCTGGTGTTAAGTAGGTAGTTACCTTCGCCCATAGACATCCACAACAGTTATGGATGCGTTGCTAGCCTCGGAGATGTAGGACAGAAGGAGTGAGGAAGGATAGGAATGGTGGGAAAAGGGAGAGCTGGTTTACATGCCATCGAACCGGAATACATCATCAGATGTTTGGCGGTTCGTCTTTGACACGATAGTGGTCGCGAGCCAGTCGGAGAACGAATCTCCTACCACCAAGCTACTGGGTTACCCGCCTTTTACGGGACGCTACCCAGCGGCGGGGGAGAATTGTATTCTTAACCCGTCCCCCCACGGGAAATGTTATTTACTAATTAATTGCGTAAAACTTTATAAAACTCAACGTTTCGAGTAATGGTCATAGGCAGATTATATGGCATTCGTCTGTCCATCAGTTATTTTCATGTATTTGTTCTGATAAGACAACAAAAATTAAATTTCAAATAACAATTTAATAATAATAATTCACTATTTGTTACTGGGAAAATCATATAAAAATCACAATTAGCTGAAAATGAATTCTTTATACATTGTACACTACAATGAATGAGGAATAAATTGTTAATAATCACAACTAAATAATCAATTGGTAATTTTTATTTGTAATTGCAATTAAATTTTGCCCAACATTGCCACTTAGCCTCAAAAAGTAGGTATAAAAGTAGGAGAGGTAAATATTAAAATGGAGAATAGAATGTCATACCATTACAATTTCTTTGCCTAATTTGATAATGCTTAAAATTAGTATATTTTAAAATATTCGACAAAGTGTATTTGACCACTTAAGATATTATAAACAGAAAAATACAATAAAATTTATTTATTGCAAGTAATACTGTTAATTTTATTTTATGGTACAGCTTCGTTTTCACTAAAATTGGTCTGTTACAAGCAAACTTTTATTGGTTTTGAACTAATAATATGATACTTTAATTGACAGAATACTGAGAAATAGACGAATGCCGAATGAATAAATGCTGTGACCACGGACTATTGCGAAGTAGTCGAAATGTTAAATTTTTTAAAATGTATAATTTCGTATAACTAAAGGTAATTCGTGTGGGTTCGATTGCCACTCCCCTAGACTGATTATATTTAAATGTTCATTTCTTCGCTCTGGTACCAAAGACAAACCCCGTGGGGGGACGGGTTAAGAATACAATTCCCCCCCGCCGCTGGGTAGCGTCCCGTAAAAGGCGGGTAACCCAGTAGTTTGGTGGTAGGAGATTCGTTCTCCGACTGGCTCGCGACCACTATCATGTCAAAGACGAACCGCCAAATATCTTATGATGTGTTCCGGTTCGATGGCATGTAAGCCAGCTCTCCCTATTCCCACCATTCCCATCCTTCCTCCCTCCTTCTGTCCTACATTCCCAAGGCTGGCAACGCATCCATAACTTGAATGTTGTGGATGTCTATGGGCGAAGGTAACCACTTAACACCAGGTGGGCCTTCAGCTCGTTTGCCTCCTTTATTCCATAAAAAAAAAAAAGACAAAGCGAGGTGTTGATTTCCACCACTCAACACGCAATATCTTGTAATTTTGATATCGGGTGAAAAATAAGGGAGGAAAACTATACTAAGTATTCTCTGACTACCCCACTATGCGAAAAACGCGTGAAGCTAATATAATTTTTTTTTACCTTCGAACCCACAACCGGTCATTTACAGCCACACGTGTGAGCCACTGCGCCACGGCTGGCCCCCTTATAGAATACCAAAAATATAAGTCATTAATCCATTTATCACAGTTTCATTTCCACTGTCTCTTTTTTAAGCTAAGTGCTCTTGTACTAAACTTTACATAACTTAATAAGCTGCAGAAAGCTTTCGTGCTATTTCTGACTTCTTTCAAAAACGCTGAGGAAGCTTTCTTCTTAACTTCAGTGTTTGTTGGTTAGTCTAGTTTGGTGTCTAATGCAGGTTTCCTAACTTTTTCAACTTTCAAGCGTCAAATTAAAGGTTACTTTTTTACCACGGAATTAATTTGTTATTTATTTAATTTACGTAATGAGTTCTATTAAGGATACCCTGATCGGGGATTCGAACTGGCTATATGAGACTGACTGATGGTAGCCTGTCCGTATATCAACTATAACCTCATGTTCCTCCTGCGGTGCTCATCCTCAACCACCAGTAGGCGAGATTATCTATGCCCCAGATTTATTCCATTTTTTTTTGCCAAAATGACATTTAAGAAAATTGAAAATATATTTTAAGGTTTAGGTGAGGTACAGATGACAAGCTATTCTGTTTTCCATATTTGGCTCATACAATAATATTGTACAACAAGTGGTATGACCCAACTTTACATTTTCAATATATTTTTAATTATATTGGCTTATATATAACTAGCATAGCAAAGTGCATAGCAAAGTTGAGGGTCTCTTTTTGCCCTGATATGCAGAAACGTGAAGCGTAAAGCGTGAAGCTATCACGCTGTATCCCGCACACCGCAGGGTAGGCATAGGGAACTTATTTTTTAGATCCTCTGTTACCCAGTTTTAACCGATATCTGGAATTATTGCGTGTTAAGTGGCGGAACTCAACGCCGCGCTTTGCCTCGACACCAAAATGGAAACATTAAATATTCTAATTCCTCGAGTGGAAGTCGAACGCATAACCAGTCGCGTTTACAGTCACACTTTGTCCCTTTACGTCACGAATGGAGTGCGAAATGTGGAGCTGTAAAAAATCTAGAGAATCAAAGGTATATAGATTTTATAATTGAAATTAATTATTTCACGTATGATTTGTACATACTTTATTTTTACTTTTAAATTTTAATTAATTCTTTTGATACCCAAATTGATCTTTTTCATGAAACGTTTTTATCTTTTCAAAAAGATAAATAAATTAATCAGAATTAATATGGAAAGACAAATTTATAATATAAGTATATAAAATATGTTTGCATATATTTGTAGAGAGAAAATACATTTTGAAGCCTTCGTGGCTCAGTAGAACAGCATCTGGTTGTAAACGCGATGATTGTGGGTTCGATTCCCACTTGAAGAATATTCATTTTTCCGCTGTAGTATTAAAGACAAAGTGCGGCGCTAAGTTCCGCAACTGAACACGCAATGTGTCGACTGAGTGTCTTGACACTAGGCCCACTCTGACTACCCCTATACGGGAAAAAGCGTTAGGTTACGTAAGTAAGCGTTTAGTTTAAAAAAGATTTTTTCCTAGATTCTTATATTAGTACGATGCGTAATATACAATCATAGACTGATATCAAAGTTTTTCGTTTTCAAAAGCTATTATGCCTGGATCCTCTTAATTCTCTTTCAGATATAAAGTTTAATCTAGGTTTAAATTTTCGAAGGGCAATCTTATCTTAATTGTTTCTAATAAATATCAAGTTTTCAAATAAATCACTGTTTTATTAGTTTTGTTATAAGTAACGATTTAACGCGGGATTGTCTGTGAATAAGTCATATTTTTTTTTTTAGCTTCACGCTGCATCCCGCACACAGCAGGGTAGGCAGAGGGAATCTAGTGTTAAGACACTCCGTTCCCCACTTTCCGCCAAATTCGGAGGCTTGCGTGTTAAGTGGCGGAACTTAACGCTCCGCTTTACCTCGACACCAGAGCGAATAAAATGGAAATATAATTTCCACTCCTCGAGTGGGAATCGAACCCACAACCAGTCGTTTACAGTCACACGCTTGTGCCACTGGGCCACGACTGGCCACTAGTAATATTTTAAATATTAAAAAAAAACATATTTACGAGAAAAATACTTTAAGTATTAGAATTGTTTGCAAAAGGATTTAAATATATTTGCTACACTTGGAATACGTCCAAGCATCAGTCAATTGAACTATTTCAAAAGTATTACTGCCTGCAATAAATCTGTATATCAAAATTATAATTAAAAAAGGAGTCCCGCTGAGTTTCATGCGCCGGTTCTTCTCAGGTCTGAGGCATTAACTTTAGTGAACCGGTGGTATAGGTAATATTTGACGTCAAAAAAATGAAGCATGTGACTTCTTATTTTGACTAAATTAATTTGACTTTGACTTTGACTATACTCGTATACTAAATAGTTATAGCCGGTTGTTATGTTTGTATGGACTATAAAATGCAAGTTCTAATTTTCTTCGGTTCCCTTAAGATTTTGGCAAATCCTTCCTTAGTGCTCCCCTTACAGTCCCCAAAGAAACTATATGTAAATTCTACGCCAAGTGGTTGCGGTTTTGCGATATCTCTCTGTCAGTTAATAACGCAAAAGTTTTATGTAAACGAATTAGATACGAAGATAAGTATATATAATTTTTTAGCTTCACGCCGTATCCCGCACACAGTAGGGTAGGCAGAAGGAACCTAGTATTAAGACAATCCGTTCCCCACTTTCCACCGAATTCGGAAGCATTGCGCGTTAAGTGACGGAACTTAACGCTGCGCTTTACCTCGACACCAGAGCAAAGAAAATGGAAATATTAAATATTTCCACTCCTCGAGTAAAAATCGAACCGACAACCAGTCGCTTTACAGCTACATTTTGTGCCACTTTATTTCATATATTTATTGAAAATATGGTTAAATATTCAGGGTTAATGGTCATTCAACAAATTGAAAAGCCTCGCAATCAACCTGTACATAATAATTTCATTTTAAACATGTTTTTATGACAAAATTGACTGGAATCCCAATTAGTAAAATAATATGGCGCTTCGTTTAAATACATGTGACGTAAATTATTATCTTTGTGCATAATTATGATATTGACAATGTCTGACTGTGACCGCGATTGATTGTGGGTTCGATTTCTGCTCGATAAAGTTATTATTTAGTTTAATTATTAAAATGTTCCAACTTATAATAATAAAAGTAAGTAATAATTTGTGGCCACTCGTGGCCTAGGGGCACAAGCGTGTCAACGACTGGTTGTGGGTTCGATTCCCACTCGAGTTGTGGAAATTATTTTTCTCGAGGTAAAGCGCGGCGTTAACTTCCGCTACTTAACATGCAATGCCTCCGAATTCGGCGGAAAGTGGGGAACGGAGTGTTTTAACACTAGGTTCTCTCTGCCTACCCTGCTATGTGCAAGATACAGCGTGAAGCTAAAAAAAAAAAAAATTGCTTTTATGTTGAGGCCAGTCGTGGCTTGTGAGCACTAAGTGTGACTGTACACGCGACTGGTTTTGGGTTCGATGCCTACTCGAAAAAGGGAAATATTTCATATTTCATTTTTTTCGCTATGGTGTCGAAGCTAAGTGCGGCGTTAAGTTCCGCCACTTAACACGTAACGCCTCCAAAATTCGGCGATAAGTGGGGAACTGAGTGTCTTAACACTAGGTTCCCTGCACCTACCATGCTGTATGCGGGATACAGCGTGAAGCTACAAACAAAAGAAAAGAAAATGGATAGATGTCTTACATATAACAACATCAAACTAATACAATAACAGCTACACGTGTTTATGACGTATGTCTAATGAACGGTGAAATTCGATGCTAGGAATATAATCAAGAATATAAGTTTTAGGCGTCTAATGAAATTGTATTGTTCTTGAAAAACAAAAGTTGATATAACTTTTTCAGGTTGTAATAAGTTTTGGATGAAAGTGATACTTTAGCAAGTCATTTTTTTTTTCAGAAATATAGGCAGAGGGAATCTCGTGTGATGTCACTCCGTTCTCCGCTTTCTGCCTTAATTAGAGACATGATGAGGCGAGAAAGACATTTAGAAAATGTATAAAAATTTGAACGCAGCGGGATTCGAACCCGCGCCTTCTGATACCGTCCAGGCGCTCTTACCACTGTGTCATGCGTTCTAATACCAGCTGCGTCGAAATTCTTATGCGCTTTATTACAACTTATTTTTGTTGTTAGCACCGGTTGTGTTTAAATTTTTATACGTGTAGAATAATATGATATATAAGTGTGGAATAACACTTTAAAAACGTTTAAAGTATGATATAAAACACAGTGTTGAATTTCGCCAGTCAACTCTTAATGTATAAGATTCGGGTGACAGATGAAGATCTTGACAGTAGAATTACTGTACCTACCCTGTGATACGGTAAAATAGTAAAGCTTATAAGAATGATATTACTATTTTCATACTTCTGACATTTTTTGACGTAGGAAATTAAAAAAGAAATTCAGAAAAAGTATAAAAATTTGAACGCATTCGAACCCGCGCGTCTTTGAAGCCAGGCGCTGTGATCGCTAAGCTTATTGAGACTTTTACTTACTTAAGCTTGTTGAGACTTTAACTTGGAGCCGGTGGAAAGAAAAACATAAAATTGCTGTTTTCTTAATAAAAATCAAATTTATAGATTGTATATTGAACTGTGCATATAAGAAAATAATTCTCAACTGAACTTCACAATGGTGTCATACTTTTTTTATCGTCACACTGTATTTCGCACACAGCAGGGTAGGTTAAAGAAACTTGATGATAAAGCACTCCGTTACCCACTTTCCGCCAAATTATGGGGGGATTGTGTTTTAAATGGCGGAAATCATCACTACGCTTTGCATCGACAGCAAAGCGAAAAAAAAGGAAATATTAAATCTTTCAATTCTTCAAGTGGGAATCGAATCGACAACCAGTTTACAGTCACACTCTATGCTATAACTGGTCTCATATATTATAACAACTAGCGACCCGCTCGCGGCTTCGCCACGTGAACTATTTCGTTATATCGCAACCCTCGGTGGCGCATTATTAAAAAATAAAGTAGCCTATGTTTAAGTTCAGATTATTAACTATCTTTATGCCAAAATTCATTATAATTGGTCAAGCGGTTTAGATTTTTCATATAAACTTTCATCCCTTATTTCAACCGTTTAGTGGTTGATTTATGAAAAATAAGTAGCCTATATTAGACCCAGCCACTTTTACTACTTTCATTCTTAATTTCATCCAAATCGGATCAGTAGATTGGCCGTGAAAGCGTGACAGACAAACACACAGACTTTCGCATTTATAATATAAGTATGGATATTTTTGTAAAAAATAAATTAATTAAATATATATATTTTATCATAATAACATAAATTTCTACGCATCCTATTTGCTACGGTCTAACCGAGTTTCATTCGGAAGTTCTACTTCATTTGCTGCGTAACGTGTAAAACAATCTGACGTAAACAAAGTGGGCTTGATGTGAGAAAATTAATTAAATTAGATCAAATATTAACTTGTAGCTATTTATAAAATTTTTGTTCATTGTTTAGTACATGATTGTTTATTATTGACATAAATGTATTAAGAACTACATTTTTATTATAGCATATTATAATTGGGGCCAGTCGTGGCGCAGTGGCACAAAGTGTGACTGTAAAGCGACTGGTTGTGGGTTCGATTCCCACTCGGGGAGTGGAAATATTTAATATTTCCATTTTCTTTCCTCGGGTGACGAGGCAAAGTGCGGCGTTAAGTTCTGCCACCTGACACGCAATGCCTCCGAATTCGGCGGAGAGTAGGGAATGAAGTGTCTTAACACTAGGTTCCCTCTGCTTGCCCTGCTGTGTGCGGGATACAGCGTGAAGGTAATATATATATATATATATATATATATATATATATATATATATATATATATATATATATATATATATATATATATATATATATATATATATATATATATATATATATATATATATAGTTCTGTTCTTTACTAAAATATTTTTTTATTTTTTACGACCAGTAGTTTTGGCTGTGCATTGTCTAGCAGTCACTTAGTAACCTAAGTATTTTATGTGCTTATTAGCGACCTTTTAACAATTGAACTACATAACTATAGCAAATTTTCTATTCCATTCCTTTAGGGTTAGCTTTTTTTATAATAATAGGGTAATTATTACCCTATTATTACCCTATTATTATATTATAAAAAAAAACTAACTTAGTTTTTTTTACAATAGGTAGTATATGTTTGACTTTGCCTCATCAACTAACTTCATACGAATTTTCATTCCCTATTTCAGTCCTTTAAGAGGCTGAAAAAAAAAAATTGCAATTTACAATTGATACATTCCAATATTATTTATTAAAACAATAAATAATCCTTAGATGTATCAATTGCAGAACATATTACAGAATTTTCGATTTTTTTATTTATTAAAAATGTTATAAAAAAAAAAAATAGCTTCACGCTATATCCCGCACACAGCAGGGTAGGCACAGGGAACCACTCCGTTCCCCACTTTCCACCAAATTCGGAGGCTTGCGTGTTAAGTGGCGGAACTTAACACCGCGCTTTACCTCAACACCACAGCAAAGAAAATGGAAATATAATTTCCACTCCTCGAGTGGGAATCGAACCCACAACCAGTCGTTTACAGTCACACTCTTGTGCCACTGGGCCACGACTGGCCACATTAAAAATGTTATGTTTTTAAAATTATATTTGGACGGTTGAATCGCGTACATTTTTAAAATTTGGCAGTTTTATTCTGATGAATGATATATTTAAACTTCTTTAATTACCGCACTTGTTGAATTACGCCACTCATCACATATCGAAATTCAGACCAAAAATAGAGAATGAACTGTATTGACATTATATTCTCTCTGTCTACCTTAATATGAAAGAAAGGTAAAAGTGAAACTTGAAAAATATTTTAGGAAAACAACTTCCTAGATTTTTTTTCACTTTTACTAATTTTTACTATTATTTTTAGTGGCCAGTCGTGGCCCAGTGGCACAAGCGTGTGACTGTAAACGACTGGTTGTGGGTTCGATTACCACTCGAGGAGAGGAAATATTTAGTATTTCCATTTTCTTCGCTCTGGTGTCGGAGCGCGGCGTTAAGTTCCGCCACTTAACACGCAATGCCTCCGAATTCGGCGGAAAGTGGGGAACGGAGTGTCTTAACACTAGGTTCCCTCTGCCTACCCTGCTGTGTGCGGGATATAGCGTGAAGCTATTTTTTTTTTTACTATTATTTTTACTGTCCAAAGAAGCAGCTATACAATTTCCGTTGCAAAAAACAAAAGCATTTTGCCTCTTTGTCCACCAAAACACCAATCACATTATATTTATTTGTTTAATTGAAAGCTTCGTAAGAATCACTTCATTTCTGAATGGGCTGTTTGTTTTAGGAATTTATCGAAGTTTGTTTTTCTTCGTCTATTATTTTTTCTACTTGATTTATTTGCGTTCATTTTAGTAAGATATTCGGCCTTGTGATACTTTCCTAATCATCAGACGGGTCGGGTTTACTCATCTCTTACTTCTGATAAGTAATTTACAGTAATAAGTATCTTCTGTGAGCGTTTCTAGAAAATTGAAATGGCATCTGCCAATGAAGTAAGAATGTTTTTTTGGTTTGTTGTTATATTACTTGTATTTTTGCTGAAAGTTTATGTAAATATTGTTCGAAACTTCGCATTGGTAAAATATATTTTTTTATATCGTTGTAGCTTCACGCTGTATCCTGCACACAGTAGGGTAGGCAGAGGGAACCTAGTGTTAAGACACTCCGTTCTCCACCTTCCGCCTAAATTTGAAAGTATTGCATGTTAAGTGGCTGAACTTATCGAATATCGGTTAAAATAGTTCCATTTATTTATTTATTGGGAAGCCAACGTTACGTACATATATGTTACATTATAACTATAATAGTATATCTCAGTAGCATCTTGAAAATAAAAAGAAATTTTTACTTATTTAAATAAAGACACATACAAAACTAATACACATATTTAATTTAAAAATAGGTAACAATCAAGAAAGCAAAATATTCAATAAGAAATACATAGAAACATATGTATAGTTTTTATATATAGCTTCACGCTGTATCCTGCACACAGTAGGGTAGGCAGAGGGAACCTAGTGTTAAGACACTCCGTTCTCCACCTTCCGCCGAATTCGCAGGCTTGCGTGTTAAGTGGCGGAACTTAACGCCGCGCTTTACCTCAACACCAGAGCGAAGAAAATGGAAATATAATTTCCACTCCTCGAATGGGAATCGAACCCACAACCAGTCGTTTACAGTCACACGCTTGTGCCACTGGGCCATGACTGGCCACTAATATAATTCTTACATACTCTAAAACATTTACTTTACACACCTACATACATTCCAAACAAATAAAGATACAAATAATGTTACAATATTATTATTAACAACATAAACCAAGAATCTCAGCAAATAGCCATAACGCTAATGTTATGGGGAACAATAAAATTTCAACCGTCATATTTCCCCCACGGCTAATGGGACGTTGACCGTAACGATAGTACGGAGTAAATCGGCTGTAACATAAAGACGGGCATAATATGAAATCTTCTTATATTTTTCTACTTAGTAAGTTTTTTAGGAGCATATGTGTATTTTTAGGGTCAAATTGGTAGTAAAGTGGGGTAGTTTGTCTATAAACTATATGAGGAGACTTTTAAAGTTAGTCAGTGAGTCAGTAAAGTCAGTAATTGTTGAAAGTATTGAGCGTAATAGACTGAAATTTAGCATGTGGGTTTCTTAGGAAAGTGACAAATAAACAGATTTTTTTCTACAAATACAACAGGTATGTAACAATAAAAGTGAACCAAATTTAACGTTTAAGAGTTAAAGGATCAAGGGTTGTGCATTCGATTTCCACTTGGGAGAATAATTAATTAATGAAATGATGATTATGTAGATTATTTTCATATTTTATCTCTTCTGGTAAGACAAAGTCCAGCGTTAAGTTCTGCTAATCAATATGTAACGTTTCGATTTCGGGTGGAAAGCATAGAAAGTGTGAATATTGAGAGAACTTACGAGAGATTACTCTTGAGAAAATATAAAATAATAATATGTATGTTAGTTTTTTAATAGCTTTATGGTTTATCCCCCTAGCTTAACATAAGCAGAGAGAACCTAATGTCAAGACACTCCGTTTTCCACTTTCCTGAACTTAAAACATTTCTTATTAAGTGGCGGAACGCAACGCCGTGGTCTATCTTACCAAAAATATATATTAAAGCACGTTAGTATAAAGAAAACAAAGACATATCACACGCCTGAACGAAACTTGTAACCATTCAATAGTAGACCAAACGTCAATAGGTAATGGATATTTGTATGAGCTCAGGAGAAATAACAAGAACTTTGTTTATTCTCTTCGGAAAATGAAGGACTTCTGGTCTCCATACGCTTAATTTTGTTTTGCGATACACATATAGAAATGTATCCTATTTTCTCATATTAAGGTTTCAATTTCTACTAGCTATGTTTAAAGCTATGGGAAAAACTGTAACTACGTATCGACAGTTTTGATGGATTTATATTCTATGCATAATGGAATGATTATATTTATTTTCTATGAATATATAATAATAATCTGTTTATTTATTTATTTACTTTTTCACTTTTTCCTGTTGTGGTGAGGTTTTTTAGCTTCACGCTGTATCCCGCACACAGCAGGGTAGGCAGAGGGTTAACCTAGTGTTAAGACACTCCGTTCCTCACTTTCTGCCGAATCTGTAGGCATTGCGTGTTAAGTAGCGGAACTTAACGCCGCGGTTTACCTCTGATACTAGACCAAAGAAAATGGAAATAATATAATGTATATTTCCACTGCTCGAGTGTGAATCGAACCCACAACCAGTCGTTTACAGGTTACACGTTTGTGCCACTACTGGCCCCACAATACACGAGAAAACGTGTATATATACGAATACTTTACAATTAAGTAAAATATGTAAAATTGACTTTGAAATACTAATAGTGATCTACGATCAAACAAATTGTATTCCATCCTACGAAATGCGGTCACGGTATTCTAATAACGTTATAATCCTTCTAGGGATGAGTGATTTCATATTTCCTTCCATTTATTATAGGCAAGTTAGGAATTTCGGGTTTTATATATATAAAGACTTCATAGCTTTTCTGTTATATTATATAGATTTTTTGTATTTTTATAACTATTTTAGTATAAAAATGTGAAAATATTATATTCCGTCCAAGTTTTTAAGGTTCTCCTAAAATAATATTTTTTTAAATGTATAATAATACTTCTTCTATCTATATAATGTACATAAAAGAATTAGTTATATTGTTTTTGCTCCGGTGGCACACAGCGTGGCGTTAAGTTCTACCACTCAACACATTATATTTGAAATTGAGGCGAAAAGTGGCGAACGGAGTGTCTTGACACTGCTTATTAACAGACAAACCAATATCAGCTATCTGACTAACAATATAATTTTATTACTCTAACATTCCTCCTTTAAACACACAGCAAAAATTCTCTACCGTGTTAGCAATCTACTCATTGTAATACGAAATTGTAGAATAAAATGCAATTCTTGAGGGAATGAAATTTAAATTCCGCAACAATTTTCTAGTTTACACGTGTTTAAAGTGAAAATCTTATATATTTTCTTATGAAAAAATGCTTTATTATCATATACATAGAGTTCAATTTCCTTAGTAACCGCTTTCACTATAAAAGAACTTAGCTATATTGACAGGCGGCTTTGATATATTAAGGCTTGTCATCTAGACATGTGGCAGCGCGTCAAGCCAAGGAACTGGCGACACAGAGGCCATGTGTATTTGATTTATTTATTGAAAGTCCTTAGATTAACTTATTCTCATGTTTCACAAATATTGGTAATAGGAAGATCTAGATATTAATTGGTAAGTCTAGGCATTTTTAGTGTTGACTAGATGACGTATAGATGTATTTCGCAAAACTTAAATAGATGTCTACATCACTTAAAAGTGGACCGATTCAGGCAAGTTATACCTATACGATAAGTCACAGAAGACATTTCAATCCAGCGTTGAATAATTTGTCGTTAAGTTCTGCCACTTAACACGCAATGCCTCCAAAACGCCGGCAAAAAGTGGGGAGCACATTAAGTTCCCTCTACTTACCTTAATGTGTGCGGGATACAGCGTGAAGCCAAAAAAAGCCTATATATTTGTGCCTCTAACATCACGCCCACATAACTTCAATCAAATACTGTTACATTGTTAATATAAATAAGTTTCCAACTACCTCCTACCTACTAATAGCAAGTCTACATACATACGAGTACGTACAGGAAATACAATTTTCCTTTGTAACTTTTACACTCCATTTCATTCCATTAGGGACTTTCTTAAAAGGAACAAGGCATCCAAAATTTTACGTTCACATCCTCCTTGGTTTTAGACATGCGTTGTTTAAGAAAAATGTTCTACGTTATAGGACTTTTTTATCTTGATATATTTTTTATATTATATTTCTTTTTATAAATATTTTTATAATTTTTTCGAGCATTGCAAAGTAGTTAGAGGCAGCCTAGTGTTATACTTTCTATTCTCCACTTTCTGAACTTAATACTGCATTTGGTCGTATGTAATAATGCACATAGTTTAAAAATAATCATTTCCTTATTCAATGATTTCAGTATATACAATATATTGGATTATTTTCTTTAATTTAATTGAATGTCTTAACACTAGTATCCCTCTGCCTACCCTGCTGTGTGCGGGATATAGCGTGAAGCTAAAAAAAACATGAAGATAATTAACTTAATATAATGGAGGAGTAATCAACAAGGCTAGTTCAGCGACACAACTGATTTATTTAATAAAGTATGTAAGTCTACCCACATACAACAGATTTCTTTTGGATAATGACTAAATCACAACGTTTGAACAATGTTTTTGTTTTGCTCTTGTCTTGACAGTCTACGTGGGATCTGTCAATGTATGGTGCTACTAAAATTTACTACTAGCAAAATTTTTGTTAGACATCTTTCATAACTACTTCATGATGACAATGTACTTTTGAAATAATAAATGAATTATCATTTCATTTTATTTTCTTAAGTTAAAAAGCGTTAGCAACTTGTGAGACATACTGATTCGAATCGCGGTGTGTCAAAAATTTAAGCATTTTTAATTTTTATACCATAAATGATCGTATGATTGAATGATGTAGAAATCTTTATTTAGTAGAAATTTGTTAAAATCTCCTTATAGAAATGTTTACAATGAAAATAAGTTGTTACACACGTGCAATAATTTCGGCGTAGCCAGATATAGAACGTATAGCTTAGCGGTCAAAACACTTGGACAGCTTCCACGAGGCGCAAGTTCGAATACCGCTGCGTTCATTTTTTATATTTTTTCTTAAAAATATATTTCACAATAATAAATTGTTATTGTAAGTGTACTACAATATGAATAGTAATTCAATACAAATGTCACTTAAAAGAAGATATGGAAAACCCACAAAAATCTATTAAAATCCAATTTGAGATATGATTTTATGAATAGCCTACAAATAATTGCTTATTTATATTAAAGATAGAACTATTCAAGTCTGGTACTAAAAAGATCAATTGATATCTTGCTATATATCTAAAGCGAAATAGAATAAATTAATGGGACAGAGCCCGACCGAGGATGGTTGCAGGCTCGATTCCCAATCAATTATTTTTAATTAATTTTAATTTTTTACGGTTTAGTAAAACAGATTGCAGTGTTTCCGGTTAGGTCAGTGGTGGGCCACATATAATAAACAATATCTCAAATTCTAGCCGAAAGTGGAGAATGGAATGTCTTAACACTAGGTATTCTCTGTCTCTGATAAAGAGAAAAGCCGAAGACAAAAGAAACGGAAAGAAAGTAAGATATTTTTTTTTTAAAACCAAAACTAAATAGTCATTAATTTGTTATTCCATATAAATATGAATAGATGTACAAGAATATATAAACATGTCCCAACCATACTTCTCTAATGTAGTGAATGTCTATGGGTGAAGGTACTACAAACTACCTACCATCAGGTGGGCCTTCTACTTGTTTGCCTCCTTTTATCTATAAAAAAACACGGCTGAAATATTCTATCCACTAAAGGTTATATCTCATTTGAACAAAATTTTAATGAGAGTGGAATAATTTTTAGTATCTCTTTAGAAAGGATTATTTAAGCTTCGCTACACAAAGATTTGTAAATCATCGTTTGGCGAAAGTAAATTTAATTTGCGAAACTCCACTTTAAAACAATACAATAAATTAAAACTTTTTTAATAACAAGCTTTTTTTGAATTATTTCCAACCAGGTCGTTCATTTTAGCTTTACTCTATCGAGAGTATTTTATCTCACATCCTTATTATTAATGTACATTAAATATAATTAATCCGCCATTTTGGGCTTAGAATATCGCCACATAGCTAACCTCACATTAGAAAACTAAACGTTTATGTAAAATTTTTAGACCAATCATTCAAGGAAATATGTTTCAAAATTAAGTTGCAAGATTCCTCTCAAAAATACATACAAGCTGAATAAAAGCTTATAAAAAATCAACAACTTTTTACTATCCAAAAATCTCCCTTCGCTCACAAAATAAATCTGTTAACGACAAAAGTTGAATCAATTGCATAGTAATTTAGACGTGGTGTCATAAAAAATGTAACTGAATTGGCTTGAGAACTTGGATGATGTCCAAGATGAGGCACTGGTTGAAATTTTGCTAAGTTGCTATGTTTTTATCTATTTATCGTCGTCTCGTCTTTTTACCGTAATACAGGAAAGACAGAGAGAACCTAGTGTTAAGACACTCCTCTCTCCACAACTCAAATGTGAGATACTAATGGCGGATGTATTTGACCACCGCTCTAACCTGAGTGAAAAATCATCTTTACAAGAGATAAATACATAATCGAACCTACATACAATCAATCATGCTTATAGTCAAATGGTATCCCATTGCGCGGGAACGGTCTCAGATTTTTTTTAAATTTCATACTAAATTCGAATTACTGACATTTTTAACGTTTTTATATGTTTCGTATATTAAACAAAATTTAAGCTCATTTTTAAAACACGTCTAAAAAATTCCGCTGCGTTTAAATTTTTAATTATTTTCATAAAATAATTGCTAAAGGCCATCGTGACGCAGTGGGAAAGCAGACTGTAAACGCGAATATGTATAACATGTGGGTTGGATTCCCTCTAGAGAAATGATTATTATTTTTTTCTTCCTTTAGCTTCACGCTGTATCCCGCACACAGCACAGTAGGACTTGCTAACGTACTCCGTTTCCCACTTTCCGTTGATATATCACTGATCTTCTCTCTCACCGCACGGGAGAGGGGAAACGGTTTCTGGGCCTTGCCCTCTGACCGTTGCGATCAACTCCACCCACAACTATGGGTGGGTCACGAGGTAAGGCTTATGAGGCCTTGTATGTGGCATATCCGGTAAAGTCCCAAAAGGACAGGTATGGAAGGCTGAGGGGGATGAGCTAATGACTGCCCGGGCGATCGACCCAGCCAGGTGAGACTCTCAACGAATCAAGGGAGGCCCAGCTTAGGCGATCTGCGACCGCGGTAGCCGCTCAGGGATTGGATGGGGGTAGGAGGTCCCTGGGAAAGCGACGGCGATCTGGAGGGCGTGAATGCCACGGCGCGATGTCCCGGATATGCGGGAAATCCAAGACATCTGCGCGGTGAAAAATGTTGAAGGCAAATCTGCGGATTGTGGTATCGAGGCTCTCGATTCGGAGGTCACGATGTATAGTCGTGTTTCTCACAAACCACGGAGCCTGAGTTACACGCCGAAGAGCGGTGTTCTGAACAACCTGCAGCTTGCTTTTGGATGAGGGGCTGGTGAGAGCATACCAGGTCGGCGCTGCGTACGTCAGATGCGGTCTGACGTACGTCTTGTACAGCGCGGCCTTGGTACGCAGAGGCAGACGAGATCACAGTAATGGGCTGAGTAAGTAAAGAACAATCTTGGCCGCACGGGTTGCCTTCTTTACTTGAAGGGCCATCTTCAATTGACCGTCCAGAATGAAGCCCAAGTAGGTCTTTCCGTTGAGTTTGGAGGCATTGTGTGTTAACTTAACGCCACGATTTACCTCCACACCAGAGTGAAGAAAAATCACATATTACATATTTCCACCCCTCGAGTGGGAATCGAACCCACAACCAGTTTCTTTATAGTCACACTTTGTGCTTCTGCGCCACGACTGACCCCAGGAATGATTATATTACTATTCATTTACTTTCTTCACCATGGTACTTGGGGCACAACGCTGCATTGAATCCTACCACCTAACACGCAAAATCTAAATTTCATGCGTGAAGAACAAAGTGCTTTAACACTAAGCTCTCTCCGTTATGCGGGTAAAAGCGTGAAGCGGGTTTTCAACTGAGATTCTATGTGGACTTCACATCTGACCACGCGCTATCGACAGGTGTCACGATAACATGGGTCCGTAAAGGGCCAACAATTGGAGCGTGAATGGGTATCTAATATATTGTACAAAACTATTCTAAGGTATTTGACAACACAATTGAAATCCTGCTGCACGATTTATTCAGAACGTGTTGTATTATTTCTTATAGATTGTCTTTTTTGTTGATAATTAATTAACAAGTTCTTCTTAAATAAGAAATGGAATATAATACAAAAAGTCAACTTTGACTAAAATATGATAAACTTGTATTATAATAATAAGAATACTATATAAACAATTTATTTTGGTTAAATTAAATTAATTTACTAAACTATTAAGTAAATTAAATTATTAAATCATTAAATAAATGCCAGTCGACTGGAGAGTCGAGTCGAGGCCAGTCGTGGCTCGTTGACACAGTGTCTGTAAACGTGATTACTTGTGGATTCGACTCCTACTCGAGGAATTGAAATATTTAAATATTGCATTTTCTTCGCTCTGCTTTCAAGATAAAGCGTGGTGTTGAGTTCCGCCACTTAATACTAAATGCCTCCAAAATTCTGATAAAAATTGAGGACGGAGTGCCTTAACACTAGGTTCTCTCTACCTACCTTGCTGTGTTTGGGATATAGAGTCAAGGTATATTAAATAAAAGAAACTGTTTAATCATTGCACAAATAAAAATAATTTAAATTTTTAATATGTAGACTAAGTACAAAGCTTTGTGATGCACGATCTAAACTTTATCACTCTATTAATAAAAATGTTCTAACGTAAACGCTCAGTCTAAAAAGTTCGGAGAATTGAAAATATTTTAAAAATAATCTTACCAACGCAAATATGACTTTAACTTTCTAAATATATTTTTAATATTAAATAATAAGAGCTAAAATGACATTCCCGGGAAAACTGAATAAAGATCTAATACTGAAGCAGACAAGACAAATAGGTTTACTTAATTTTTCTAAAATACAATTTATTTTCTTTCCCAGACCTAAACATATTTTATTTATTAGATTTAAGATGTTAAAAGTTACTTAGGATATAGTTTTTTAAACTCGAACCCGCATTTCATGTTCACCGTCCAGGCGGTTAGATTACTAAGCCATACGTTCTACAATTCACTATGACGAAATTTTAATGCGTGTATTACAAATTATTTATTATTAACTAGTGGCCCGCTCGCAGCTTCGCCGAGTGAACTACATACGCTTTCGTTATATTGCAACCCTCGGGGGTGGATTTTTGAATAATAAAGTAGTCTATGTTAAAGTTTGGGTTATCAACTATATATTTATTCCAACATCCATAACAATCGGTCAAGTGGTTTAGATTTTTCATATAAACTTTCATACCCTATTTTAACCCTTCAGAGATTGATTTTTGAAAAAATAAGGAACCTATGTTTGATCTCGATTATTTACTACTTTCATTCTAAATTTCATTTCATTGGCACCAGTAGATTAGCCGTGAGAGCGTGCCAGACAAACAGACACACTGGCATTTATAATATAAGTATGGATTACAATATATTAATTACTTGCTTTAAGCATCGCATCGCATCGTTATCGCATCGCGGCGTTAAGTTCCGCCACTTAACACGCACGCCTCTGAATTCGGCGGAAAGTAGGGAACCTAGTGTCTTAACACTAGGTTCTCTCTGCCTACCCTGCAGTGTGCGGGATACAGCGTGAAGCTAAAAAAAAACACTTGCTTTATTTCTTATAAGAATATTTGACAACCCCATTCTAGACCAATCCAGTATCAAATCCACATGCCTTAGCAGTTCACAAAAAACAAACAAACAGACAAACAATTCAAAATGAACCGAAATATTCATTTCAAGCCAATGATTATCAGTGATCAAATTTGCAATTTTCATTGCGAACTAAATTAACCGTTAGGCTACAGCTTTAACAATTGAAAATTAACAATATAAGAGGATTATGTTTTGTTGTAGCGGAGCATTGAAAATTCATATTGTCGTTCATTTGTTGATTTATAACGATGGAATGGCATAAAATTTAAATATCATTATAGTTTATTATTATGATCGTAATAATTTTATAGGAAATGTATTTTGATATCAAAACAAACGCTAATATATATTTGTACAAATGAGCAAACATTGGAGGGTGGCCAGTCGTGGCCCAGTGGCACAAGCGTGTGACTGTAAACGACTGTTTGTGGGTTTGATTCCCTATCGAGGAGTGGAAATTATATTTCCATTTTCTTCGCTCTGGTGTCGAGGTAAAGCGCGGCGTTAAGTTCCGCCATTTCAAACGCAAGCCTCCGAATTCGGCGGAAAATGGGGAACGGAGTGTCTTAACTAGGTTCCATCTGCCTACCCTGCTGAGTGCGGGATACAGCGTGAAGCTAAAAAAAAGCAAACTTTGAATGTCTGTTTTTAATATTAAAATAACCGCTTTATACTAAACGCATATGTATTTATATGAATGAAAGGACAAGCAATAAAGATAAAAAAGGCAAATAATTTTGTTCAAAATAAGAAATAACATGCTTCAAGTTTTGCTCTTATTATGTAATAAACTTGTAATTGTCATATTTAAAAAGAGCAAGTGTTGAGTTTCTCGGCGGTTTGCCTTCTGAGCCTGTGGTAGTCATATTCGTTCAGCGATTCATAAACGCTTCAAAAAGTCGATTTTAATAAAGATATTTTGAATTTAAATTCATATCGTGGTGATATTGAAGAACGATTTCATGAAATCGTTGATGATATTGTGAAATACTCGCAGTTCATAAAATAGCAAACTGACTAACTGACTGTGGCATATGGTCATATGGCTGATTTGAGTGAATACCTTCGTCGTCGACATTTGGTCTTATCGTAAAATATATATATGTAATAATATATAATATTTTTGTATAAATATATATACAACTTTGTACTATGTATTTAAATTCCACACAGACGAAGTCACAGGCACAACTATAATATAATAAACTTTAAACTTCATTTAATAACGTAATTCAAAAACTTGAAAATTTCGTAATATATGCCAAAAAACTTAATTTTAAATTTGCATGTTACGGCAACTTTAAGGAACATGCGCATGTTACTCTGAATAAGTTGTTCGGTGTCTCTTTATCACGTATTTTGGCGGCGTTTCAAGCAAAAGTCGTTTTGCTCAGCGAAATGTTAATCATATTCCTAATCTTAATATGAGATAGTAAACTTTTATAATATCATTACTTTCAGGTAAGTGGATAATATTTGAATATCTTTTATAAATAACACCTTTTGTTTTCACGATTTTTATATATTTTAAAATGAAACTATTAAATTGGGGCCAGTAGTGGCGCAGTGGCACGAACGTGTGACTATAAACGACTGGTTGTAGGCTCGATTCCCACTCGAGGAGGAGGCTTCAAGTTCCGCCACTTAACACGCAATGCTTCCGAATTCGGCGGAAATTGGGGAACGGAATATCTTAACACTAGGTTCCCTCTGCCTACCCTGCTGTGTGCAGGATACAGCGAGAAGAAGCTAAGAAAAAAAAAAAAAAAAAATTAAAACTTTGAGTTTAGGAGATTTAATAATTTCTAAATTCTATTCTAATACATTGGGCGTTCCGTTGTTTAACTCAACCTCGCATTTTTTCTTAGGTACTCTATAATTCCTTCTACTGGGAATCGAACCCACAACCATCGACTTTCTTCCACTCCAGGATGGTCTCTAAATATCTATTCATCATACTAAGGATTAAAAAAGTATTAATTACCCACACTTGTACCTCTTTGAATCCATCTATAAATGCTTTAGCCAATTAAGCTATGATTATCTATTTAACCTCGAAATGTATATACGGTTACAATTTCGGTTATTACAGTATTTTTTTTATTTTGATATTGTGACATACCATAGATTCTTGGAATTCGTATTCTTTTCTGCTCTTCCAATTTTTCTGTTGGTTGTAATTTTTTTTGGTTATTTTCACAACTGGCTACACTCGGTCAAACATGTTGAGATTTTTATATAATAGAGAGACTATAACAGTCCTTCAAAGAGTTAGGTCTGGTGGTTGGTGAGTCGCTGTCCTCATTTCATGCAGTCTAGATAGCGATAACGTGAAATTCCTTGTTTGATTGAATTCCTTATGATTTTCGGATTGATTTGCTTATCCGAAAAACTTTTTGAGATTATCGTGGCACAGTTGTATCGTGACGTCTGACTTTTTATACTATTGGTTCGATTCCTACCATACGTAATGGTTAGACTGGATGGAGGTTTCCGGTTAGCTAAATACTGAATATTGATTCCCACATAACCAATTCATTTATCCAATCGAGCGGATTTCCGTGAACGATTTCCTCGTGTTAAGGTTTTTTAACTGTAAGGGTAGATTAGGTTTCACTATAAACGTAAATGTTGCTTAATGGTGGTTCGATTTTAAGAACAAAAAGAGACACAGGGTGGTTTAACACTAGTTACTCTCCGCTAACATTTATTATGCAGGATGAAGCACGAACCTGAAAAAATAATTTTAACATTTTGACCATAAATTTCTCCAAGGTCAGAATCAGGGGCCAGTCATGACGCAGTGGCACAAAGTGTGCCTGTAAAGCGACTGGTTGTGCGTTCGATTCCCACTTGAGGAGTGGAAATATTTAATATTTCCATTTTCTTCGCTCTGGTGTCGAGGCAAAGCGTGTCGTTAAGTTACACCACTTTGTTAATTGACAATGCGTCCGAATTCGGCGGAAAGTAAGGAACGGAGTGTCTTAACACTAGGTTCCCTCTGCCTACCCTGCTGTGTGCGGGATACAGCGTGAAGCTAAAAAAAAATTTAAAAAAATCCTCCAAATTGAAAATTGAACTTACAGCCATTATGGTCTATACTAAATTTCCTTACTTTACCACAAAGAAAATTTATGTATATCAAGAATTTTTACATAAAAATTCATGAAAAATATGAATAACATTTAAATATCACCTGTAACGGAGTTCTATGATATACGCCCGTTCTATTCAAAGGTCGAAACTAAACGATTTTTCACACCGACCGACGTGATAGATGGGTTTTCTATTGAAATATTTCTTATATTTCCGAATACACTTTATTTAAAACAGAGAATAAAGAAACGGGAAGTTGTATTTTATAATACAACTACTTCGCGTAATAATTTAGGTGATTATTATATATATTCTTTATTGCACTCAAAACACATAGTAAATACAAAATCAGAGATAAAAGTTAACGAGAATTGGGTTATAAAAGTTAACAAGAGGTTATAGATAAAATAAAGAGAAGAGAGAAAAGAAGAGTTTCGTGTTAATGTTGAGTGTTTTGTGTTAGTGAGATTTAGTGTAAATGTTCTATGATCTTTATTTTTCTTTGAATTTTGACACTACACAGACAAAATACCGAAAGCTAACGCTTAAAGTGTGAAGCTAAATAAAAATAGTAATAATTATATTAAACACATCATAAATAAAACGGGATTATATTTTATTGTTATAATTTAGGCCAATAATCTAGACTCAAATTTAATATAGAAAAAAAAATAGTGTTAAATCACTCCGTTTTCCGCTTCGCTATGTGAATACAAAATTTCCACTTTGTTGTGTTTTTTAATGTTCACACTTTCAGTCCCTGGATACTTCTTTCGCTGTTTGCCTCGTCCACTGCCATTAACCTCTTCATCCCTCCAAAGAATCCTCATGCTTTTTACGTAATCTACCTCCAATATCATCGATACTGTATACTCGAAGGCACGTGTCGCTGCCGTATAACAGCGTCGGTACCAGCACTGCATTGTGCACAGCTAAACGTGCGGCTGTGCTCACGTTCCGACGTTGCATCAATGCAGAGAGAGCACCGTTAACTCTGTTATTGACAGCAATACGCCTTTTTACGTTTTGCTGTGTGAACATAAAATTCTTTCTTTATTCTATTGAGAAAATTCTGTGAAAACTACAGATAAACAAAATGTCGAAGAAACAGCAATGAATCGAATCATATAAAATTTCAATATTTATTTTATTATTATCATTGCAACACCTATTATTTAAAGATATTATATAACTAAGATAACTAGATAGAATATGAGAACACAGTATTGATGATACTGAAGGAAGGTAGTATGCAGTGACCGTACCGTTGCCCTCTTTGCCTGATTACCCCGCTAGGGGTGAAATGTGAAGTTAAAAAAGGAACCCTAATTTCAATTAGGGTTACTTGAAATGTTAGGAATATTCTTAATGGCGTACGTGCTAAATATATTTTAAAGTATTGGTAAGTGTGTCTATTAACATTTCAAAAACAATATTACAAATTATGAATTTAAAGCTTAAAAATATAATCCAATAAAAATCACACGTTATCTCAATAATCGCCAAAAAAACCTCGCTGTGTTACTGTATGGCGTAACTTAACGCCGTTATTATAGTAAAGAAACATTAATTACACTAAGAAATCGAACCCACAACTATCAAAATTAATTCTTTCTCCAAATTGTAGCACAGTAAGGTCATGCTCCCATCCATTCTATGTAAATTATATTACGGGCACTTAAAATTATAACCCTGAAAATTATATTGTAAGGTAAAATTAAGTGCACACGCATAAATTACCAACGTTCTTTGTTTGCGCTGTAATATGTAGACGCCTTAATGGTAGCGTTTAAGCGAATAGCCAATTTATTTCTTAATTAATTCTTTTATTTTTAGCAAAATCTCTCTGATAGTAAATGTGGTAGTAGTGGGTTCGATTTCCACTCAAGGTATTATATTAAAATTTTTATGTCTTCGCTCTGGTACCTTAGACAACGAGTTGATTTATTTCGAGCGGAAATTTATTCTCACTGACTACTCTACGCTACCCTACTAACATTTTTAAAGTCCTATTAACACATTTAGAAACAATAAAAAAAAAATTTGGAAAATGTATGAAAATTTGAATGCAGCGAGATTCAAAGCCGCTGCCTACCCTGCTGTGTGTGGGATACAGCGTGAAGCTAAAAAACGTTTTTAAGCATTTTTAAAGTGTTATTCCACACTTAGGAAAATTGAAAAAGACATTTAAAGAAAACGTATAAAAAATTCTAAAAGTGGCTAGTAGAACGCATGGCTCAGTGGTGAGAGCGCCTGAACGGTATTCAGGAGGCGGGGATAGAATTTTTATACGTTTTCTTTAAATGTCTTTTTCTAAAAAACGTTTTTAGTAGCCAAAACTTGTATCAATCCATCAATGTTTACTTTGATTAATATATAGATAAATAAATTGGCAAAGAGGCAAGACTGCCTTAGCAATTGTGTCACACTATTATGATCTATTTCTTGATGTTTGATTTGGTTCAAATTTGTACACTTATCCGGAATCGTTGATAATACATATTTTTTATAGCATGAACTGTAAATGCATCATAATTACAATATTGATCAATGTATAAAAACCCAGGAGCCACTCGAACACAGAGGTACAAATTGTGATTGTAAAGCGACTGGTTATGGGTTCAATTCTCACTCGAGGGGTGGTAATATTCTAAATTTCCATTTTCTTTGCTCTGGCGTTGAAGCATAGTGCGGAGTTAAGCTCTCGACTTAATCGCAATGCCGCCGAATTCGGCGGTGCGTGGGGAAGGGGAACAAAGTGTCTTAACAATAGGTTCCCTCTGCCTACTCTGCTATGTGCGGGATATAGCGTGAAGCTAAAAACAATCCTCTTAGCGAGGTAGTCAGAGTTCTCTCTGAATCAGTATCAAGATACTCCGTTCTCCACTTTCCACCGGAAATCAAAACGATGCGCATAGAAGGATCCGCCACTCAACATGAACTTAACGATGTGCTTTATCTTAATACCAGAGCAGAACAATTAAAATATAATGTAAATACAATCGTAAGCACAAGTGGGAATCGAACGTACAATTAACCGCGTTTACAGTCAGACATTTCTATTCATTATACTACTCTATTCATTTCAAAATATTAAAAAGTAAAGAAAAACATTCGCTTTAAGTAAAAACTTTAAAATAATAATATTTTGTAGTAGTATAATTGTTTTGAAAAGCTTCTCTTTCATAGCTGTCTCTGTGCTCTAGCCTGCGAGAATCCAGACAATCTGTTATTGCAAAAGCAATAGCAAGAATCTTGTCACAAAACATTTCGATGTTTCAGTAGCGTATAAAACCGAGTACCTATTTCGTCTTTATTTTTTAAAATTTAGAAGGACTTAAGGAAGCGGTCTACTGTAAACTTGATAGTTGTGGGTTCGATTTCCACTTTAAGGAATAATTATATACTATTTTGGGGGCAGTCGTGGCGCAGTGGCACAAAATATGGCTGCAAAGCGACTGGTGTGTTCGATTCCCACTCGAGGAGTAAAAATATTCATTATTTCCGTTTTCCCCACGCACCGCCGAATTTTGGAGACATTGTGTGCTAAGTGGCGGTACTTAACGTCGCGCTTTGCCTCAACACCAGAGCGAAGAAAATGGAAATATTAAATTGTTCCACTTTCCTCGAGTGGGAATCGAATTCACAACCAGTCGCTTTACAGTCACACTTTGTGTCTCTGCGCCACGACTGCCCCCTTAGAGTTGTTGGTTAGACAAATTACGGTGTTAAGTTACGCCACTTGAAGTGTTTTAATTAATAAAAAGTCAATGCGGTAGTCATATTTAAAAGAAATATATCCTTTATTTTGTATATCTTATAGGATTAATTACTGAATGAAGAATAATGATATATTTTAAATTAAACAAATAAAACTGTCACAAGGAATGATTCATTTATTGGTTTTGGAAACAATGCTACTTGACTTAAATTAATTATCAATAACTCGGTCCAATTCAGTTCTTTTATTATGGTTTTCAACACTTCAACAATTATTGTATTTATCAAAAAATGACATAAATGATAAAGTTACTGAAGTATTCAAAAATAAATAAATAATAAATTGAAATATAAAAACGATAATGCTTAAGCGATACGACAAGTTTTAAGGTTAAATTTCCAAATCTAGCTGAGATAAAAATTCTCAACATTAGAAATTGGGGCCAAGCGTGTGACTGTAAACGACTGGTTGTGGGTTCGATTCCCGCTCGAGGAGTGGAAATTAATATTTCCATTTTCTTCGCTCTGGTGCCGAGGTAAAGCG
The DNA here is from genome assembly GCA_019049465.1 of Dryas iulia moderata. Classification (NCBI taxonomy): domain Eukaryota; kingdom Metazoa; phylum Arthropoda; class Insecta; order Lepidoptera; family Nymphalidae; genus Dryas; species Dryas iulia. Next base: position 872,154 of record CM032420.1, on the reverse strand, counting down.
CGGCGTTAAGTTCCGCCACTTAACACGCAATGCCTCCGAATTCGGCGGAAAGTGGGGAACGGAGTGTCTTAACACTAGGTTCCCTCTGCCTACCCTGCTGTGTGCGGGATACAGCGTGAAGCTAAAAAAAAAATTCTTACGTTTTGGTGACAAGGTAAAGTAGTACAAGGTACAGAACGGAGTGTCTTAACACTATATTCTACACCTACCCTACTGTAAGGGTAAAAGCGTGAAGCTAAATAAATAACTTACTCCGTTCTTACAAAATTAAAATCTAAACATGAAAATAATATTAACAATATATGTAAGTAAGGAAGTAGAATATTGTTTTAATATATCGTGCACAAACTAACGCAACATCTGTTTGGCTTCATATTAACTTTATAAGTATTAAATATACATAATTTAAGTTAGTATACTTATTACAAGGAGTTCTAATTTGCTATATTTTATAGCTTCATACTTTTTCCTATATAGAAGGATAGTCAGAGAGAAGATAGTGTCAAGACACTCCGTTCAGCACTTTTCTTTTGAAATCAAAACAAGTGGCGGAATTTAACGCCGTATTCTTATCTTGTCTATGTCTGTATGATGAATATATTTAGGTATTTATTTATTGGGGCCAGTCGTGGCGCAGTGGCACAAACGTGTGACTGTAAACGACTGGTTATGTGTTCAATTCCCACTCGAGAAGTAATATTTAGTATTTCCATTTTCTTCGCTCTGGTATGGAGGCAAGGCGCGGCTTTAACTTTCGCCACTTAACGCGCATTGTATCCGAAAATTCGGTGGAAAGTGGGGAAAGGAGTGTCTTAACACTAGTGTACTCTGCCTACTGTGTTGTGTGCGGTATACAGCGTGAAGTTAAAAGAAAAGAAAAAAATATTTAAGTTAGTATACGTATTACAAGTGGGGAACGGAGTGTCTTAAGACTAGGTTCCCTCTGCCTACCCTGCTGTGTGCGGGATACTGCGTGAAGTTGAAAAATAAGATAGTATTTATTTATGCTGACATTGATTCACTGCAACACAATGGCTACAAATTTTAAATTATCATATTTTTTTCTCTTTAAAGTATAACGAAAAGCAAAGTAAATGCAATTTCATGCAAACACTTTATAAATACGTATTGAACTCAAACTCAAGGAACAAAGAGGACTGATTAGTTCTACCAAGTTGATGAAACGGAGTCTTGAGTGAAGGATATTCTAGTAACAGTAGTTGTAATTTTAATTAGTTTACTTAAACTAAGTATATACATAATATAACAATATTAGAATTAAAAAAAAAACTTTCAATTATTTAGAAATTGTTTTAAAAATTAAAATATGTATTATAAAAAATGCAATTACGCATTTTGATATTTATGTTCCACCACTTTACACGCAATGCCTCCAGAGTTCACCGGAAAGTGGGCAATGGAGTGTCTTCACGCCGTTGGTTTCTGTATAGGGCCCAAGGTCGGCCTTACATGGGGTCTTGTTCTCATCTATGAGCCGGTGCCCTCCAGTAACTTGAACCATTTAATCATATACAGCGTAGAGTCATTCGAATTGTTATGGACCCAAGAATCTGTGCAGGGCTTGACATTTTGGCGTTGCGTAGAGACCTCTTGTCGTGTCCTCGTTATGCGTTCTCTATCTATATTTATCACGGGGAGTGTTCTGGAGAACTGCTCGACCTGATACCGATACTGATTTTTTTTTACGTGAGGAAATCCGTTACGGATACCAGCCCGATTGGGGTTCTCAGACTCAGACGTGGTTATGTGGGACTCCAGACTGAGCCGTCCGTATACCCACTAAAACCTCACGGTGCTCCTCCTCGACCGCCATGATCCGGTACAGGTACACAGGTACCCCAATCTTCCACGTACTCCGGAGGCGGCTTGACCTGATACCTGCCGCTAAATTTTCTAACCGCACAGTACGTGCCAGACTGAAATACCATCCTCACCATGTCATTACTTGGCACTCTAGTTCTGTGTGGTTTCGTTAAAATTTCCTTTCACATACCACACAACTGTGGAATGGCTTACCAGTGGCAATGCTTCCAGGTCGATATAATATGGGTAACTTCAAAAGGCACATTACCTCCACCTTAAAGGCCGGCAACGTCCCTGTAGCTCCTCTGGTGTTACACGGAGCCGTGAGCGACGTTGTTCACATAACACCAAGTGACCCCGAATGCTGGTTTGCCTTGTCCTTTTTATAAAAAATAAGTTCTTCCTTTCCTCTGCCTACCCTGTTGTGTGCGGCATACAGCGTGAAGCTACAAAAAATATGTATATCAAAATGTATATAATTATTACATGTAAATATTATAAATGTGTAAATCTGTCTGTCTATCTGTTACGCTTTCACGTCTATTCTACGGGCTCGATTAGAATAGAATTCAAGATGAAAATGGCTGGAGATCGAGGGTCAAATATATGCAACTCGTCTTACAAATTTCAACCCCTAAATGAGATTTTTCGTATAATTTCATCCTCTAGAACTAGAGGACGAAATAATACGAAAACTTATGAAGAGAAACAGGAATAAGCAGGCAAAGCCGCGAGCGGTCGCTAGTCATATAAAATTACTAATCAGCCAATTCGTAATTCATTAAAAATAATAAAAATTTGCATATTATATACTTATCTATATTGAAAGAGCAAGAAAAACATTCAATTTCATCCAAACATTATACAAATACGTATTGAACACACACTCAAAGCAACAAAGAGGAACAATTAATTTCGCCAAGTGGATGGAATGGAGTCTCGGGTGAAGGATATTCTAATAACAGTGGCTAAGTACAATTGACTATACGTTATGTTCTCTTGGCGTTAATTACTTTAGTTAGGTGTTTTCATGTTATAGTCAGTTAGTCAGCTATCGTAATGGGTTCGATTTCCACTCGGTTGGAGTGGTTTTATTTATATATGATATTTTTTTTGTTATTTAGAAGAAAGAAATGTAAATATATATCTTTATTCCCCTTTCTTCATTTTTGCATTGTTGTAGCTAATATAGCAGATTAACTTTGAAGATGTATAGCTCTGTACCTAAAATTAATATGTAAGTGGCAACCTGTGATTGGCTTTGTTTCTGTAAAACTTTTTTTATGTGTTGTAATAGTGGAATGCTGTTGTTATTCATAATATTAAATAAATAAATATTATATACGTTTCACCGCACCATCATTAAGTAAAAGATTTGAAAGAGAAATTATGCGGAAAGCATAGTGAAATAGTTTCTATCCTAAAATCAAAATATAGGCAAGGCACATGGCATAAGCGACATTTTAAGGCTACGTTTTTTTATAGAGAGTTTGTCTGGTTGTTCATATTTTCTCACAATTTAATATTTTTAAATATATTATTCTTCTTATACATTGAAACTCCAATGCTCTAAAAATGTATATTGTCTATGAATTAAATAACAAATAACTTAACTTCCGGACTTTATCTGAATAAATTGTAGGATTTTTTTTTATTATTTTCACGCTGTATCCCGCACACAGCAGGGTAGGCAGAGGGAACCTAGTGTTAAGATACTCCGTTCCCCACTTTCCGCCGAATTCGGAGGCTTGCGTGTTAAGTGGCGGAACTTAACGCCGCGCTTTACCTCGACACTAGAGCGAAGAAAATGGAAATATAATTTCCACTTCTCGAGTGGGAATCGAACCCACAACCAGTCGTTTACATTCACACGCTTGTGCCACTGGGCCACGACTGGCCATTTATTTCGCCAAAAAGAACTGAACAGACAAACATTGCATCAATTTAATTTCCTAACCACCTTGTATTCAAATTATATTTACAGTATATTTTGTATTAGGCATGCTATCTTAAATGTTAATATTATCGTAGCGAAGCGTAGAGCTTATCTGTTGCGCGATCGCTGTAGACTTAAATCAATCTCAGGTACTATAATTAGTAGTATCAAAGTTTTCGTGAATGAGTGGCTCGAGACGGCAAGATAAAATATTATATAACTTTTTCATTTGCCTATATTATCAATTTTTGGAAGGCTTTATTGATTTTTTTTATGGTTTTCCAATTAGCAGTGTAAAAAGAGTAAATCTGATTTTTTTTATAATTCTATTTTATTGCTCTACGGTCTGTACCTTTTTAAATATTATTTCTTCCTTTTTCATATACAATACATTTTATTTTTACAATTCCAGTGTTTAAAACTAAGGCTTAAAGAATATACCTATCGATGGAGAGTAGTAGAAATTTTGTAAAAATCTCTCAACAGAGATGCTAACAGCAAAAATAAGTTGTAATAAAGCGTATAAGAATTTCGACGCAGCTGGTAGTAGAACGCAAGGCGCAGCGGTGAGAGCGCCTGAACGGTATTCAGGAGGCGCGGGTTCGAATCCCGCCTCGTTTTCTTATACGACTAAATATCTTTATTAACATTTAAAACAAATTTATCTATTACAAAAAATATGTTAAAGTTTTTGATTAACTTTTTGTCAGTCATATTATTTTATTGTATGTGTGTTTGTTGGCAAATCATTCATTCAATCAAATCATTTTTTTTAATTAAATTTATTTGTCCTTTTAAAACTATACGAATATAACTTAATCCATACTAAAAAAGCCAATCATACATTTTATTTCTATAAAATATAACATACACACAAAACTATACGAAATTAAGAAGATTTGGTCAAATATATACTGGCTGGAAGGTAGACAAAAGGTCACCGTACATATCTTCAACCGCAAGACCGTAAAGGGCCAAATCATTTTAAAGTAAAAGCTTTGAATCGGCCTTTTTGTTGAATGAGAACATTTATTTGTGTCACAGGCGGACTAATTACATGGATTTACCTTTTACGGTACTAAATAACGATTTTCAAAGTAGGTAATAATGTATGCTATGTTAATGTATTTTGGTGAAATGAAAACCCGGATTAGATTACTGTGGTTTTGTGAAGAGATTTAAGAAATTAATATGAAAATGCTAGTAGTAGCCAGTCGTGGCCCAGTGGCACAAGCGTGTGACTGTAAACGACTAGTTGTGGGTTCGATTCCCACTCGAGGAGTGGAAATTATATTTCCATTTTCTTCGCTCTGGTGTCGAGGTAAAGCGCGGCGTTAAGTTCCGCCACTTAACACGCAAGCCTCAGAATTCGGCGGAAAGTGGGGAACGGAGTGTCTTAACACTAGGTTCCCTCTGTCTACCCTGCTGTGTGCGGGATATAGCGTGAAGCTATTTAATTTAATATGAAAATCTTGATTAAAATACATTTTTTAAGGTTTTTGAAGTATTATTTTAAATATTTGATATATTCTTAATAACTTAATATTTTTAAAGTGTTATCCACACTTTCCACTTTCAATCCAGGGAATTGAAAATAACATTCAGTAAGCGTATAAAAATGTTGTTCGTAGAATAGTCTTTGGGTAGCAGAAATTTGTGAAAATCTCTTTACATAGATGCTAACAACATAAATAAGTTGTAATAAAGCGTATTAGAATTTCGATACAGCTGGTAGTAGAACGTATGGCTTAGCAGTTAGAGCGCTTGGACGTTTCCCTAAACGCGCGGGTTCGAATCCGACTGGTTCCAGTTTTTTAAACGTGTTTTAAATGTTTTTTCAATATCTCTTTATATATTTCAATAATACTTTAAAAATGTTAGTATATCTTACAAAGTAAAAGTTTTAACGCAGAGAGATTAAAACCGGCGTGTGTTGTAAATCTTTCTACAGATTACTACTACCTTATCTGTCTACATAAGATGCTAACAACAAAAATAAGTTATTATAAGCGTATCTTTAAGTATTTTTTAAATTTTGCTTTAAGATTTCTATGGTTTTTTTTTAATTATTCAATAATCAAGTCGTTCCTTCTTTGTTTCAGGTATGCAAGCGGTGTCTCTCAATCTTTAGTGTTCAGTATGGTAATTATTTAGGCTTGAGACCTAGAAATACTAACTTATCTCCACCTAGACCTTAATATATAAATAAATAAAATATCAAACATAATAAAAACAGCTAATTTAAAAAAAAAAAAAAATAAGGTGAGACACAACGGTCCGGTGCAGTGGGACAGCGTTTGACAGAAACACCATGGTTAAAGGTTCGATTCTCACTCGAGGAATTATATTTGTATTGTCATTTCTTTGCTCTTGTACCTAAAACTAAGTCTGCGCTAACTTCCACCATTTAATAAGCAAAATATCTAGAATTTGGATGGAAAGTGGACGGAGTGTTTAGACCCTAGGTTCTCTCCATCTATCCCCATAGGCGCAGTAGTTGTGACGCTAATAAAGGAAAAAATCACAAGGTCTCAAACTTCTACAGTAAAGCCTTAAAGTATAGTACATACAAAGTTAGTACCTTAGCGTTTAAGTTGCGTAATATTACAATCACGTTGCCAGCCGCTTCCGATTGCGAAGTAACAAGTCCTTGAACACTTCAAAGTTTAATTTGAAATCGATGGAGGATTTTACTAAGATTGTATATAGAATATAACCATTAAAAGTCGTGAGAGGAGGCTATAATTTCACTTTTTCCCCACATGAGGAGTTGAAGAGAACATAGTGTCAAAAGGTGCATTTTCTATTTGTCACTTAAATTCGAGATATTGCGTATTGGTGCCCCTAAATATGCCCCTAAATATGAATGCAACCCAAACCCAACCTTGTTTACAGTCAGAGACTGTCCCACTGTACCACAATGGCCTTTTTAAATATCTTAAATATCTTAAATATCTTAAATATCTTTATTATTAGTAAATTATTTGTTAAAAAAATATAATACAGAAATGCGCCATTCGTGGGTTATATTCTAACTATACAAAATTGATGTTTAAATTACTTACATTTCCCTGCTCTGGTGAGACAAAACGCGGGGTTAAGTTCCACAATTAAATTGACATCAGATTTTGTATGTATATGGAACAAGGCCTAAAGGAGGGAAAGAAGAATAAAATATTTCAAAATTTCAACTGACCGTGAACTCTTGAATAACACGTACTAACACTACAATCAATAAAGCTACACTGGAAATCGTTAACTATTCATAGGCAGGCTGTAATTAAAATATCATAAATTATGAAAAAATAGTTAAATAATATTTTTATATTTTGGACGAACACTTTCGAGTTTTCTATCGAATGAGTTACGTTGTTTTCTTTATTTGATATCAGTGTCGTGCCTAATTTTATGTATATAAATATTAATAATAATATATGGAGGAAAATACTTCGACCACTTTTTCAAAAATTTTGTCGAATAAGTATGTTTTTTTTTTTAAGTTTATTACTTATCTCCACAACTTTTGTAAATCGTGCCTTTTTCTGCTCTTTTGTAAAAATTTGCGGCATATTTAAAATGATAGCGGCATACGTAAAAAGTACCTAATGTGGTAAAGATGAAAGTTATATGAAAAAAATAAGTTGCTAAGGCAATGACTTTTCATAAAGTGTATTTTTATCATCAATTGATCAAAAAAATATAGTATTTTTTCAAATTTAGATATAAAAAGCATACATGTTGCTCAAAAACATATATTTTACTTTTTGGTAAACTTATTTGTCAAGAAATCTAAATCTAATAACTGGGAGTTATAGTATTTTTCATATTTCAAATAACATGTCACCGTAAAATAGATATTGTTATACTAATCTATGTAATTCATCCCTTCCTAATGGGAAATGCTTCAAAATGCAAAGCATACGCTGCTATAAGCTACTCGAGAGAATTGGCTTCCGTTGTAAATGCCATAGATTTTATATTATATTAATATTAAATAAGGTGATATTAAGGCATATTGTAATTGAATTATGTCCAACCTTTATTATATACATATGTATAATATTTTGTTATAAAGAAAATATACATATATCTTATTTTATTCAGATTTTTCATATTTTATATTATTCAGATTTTTCATATTTTTGCAAGCATAGAGGGAGAACTTGGTGTCAATATATTCCGTTTTTCACTTTTCCCTCGAAATCGAGACATTGGGCAATGAACTGGCGGTACCCAACGCCGCGTTTTGTTTAATCAGAATGTAAGGAGATTATACATATACATATGCACATTTTCTCAAGTGGGGAAAAATATAATTTCCACTGTCTTATCTATTCATGTACTCGTATGTATACAACATATATCTCTCATACACCAAGAAAAACATTTCAACTAATAAATAAAGCAGTTAAAAACTTTATTAAAGATTATTATAACATTTAGCTAAACCCATAATCTCACATTATAATATTTGATCATAATTTTAATTGAAAAGTGCCAAGAACAAAAACTTTCTCTCATATTGAGATGCCTGTCTCAAGTTTCAGCTTTTCGTTGGTAAATGTGAAATTTTATATACGTTAATGAAACTTGTACGAACTTTTCAGGTGTAAAGTAACTTGAAGGATAAGACACAAGAAGATTTGAATTTTCGCTTAAAAGTCAAATTCATTTCGCTTAAAAAGAAAAATCGTTATATAAAATAAGCGTGTATATGGCAAAATTCTGTGAGTGTAGAATTCTATACAGCCGGTTAGCAATGAGCCTATACAAATTTCAAATTTCTGGCCGAATTCTGGCAAATACAGGCCACACAGCAGGGTGAAACCTAGTGTTAAGACATTCCGTTCTCCATTTTCACCGAATTCTAAAGACATTACACTTTAAGTGGTGGAATTTAACGCCACGCTTTATCTCGACACCAGAAGATATTTTCACTCCTCAAGTGGGAACCGAACCCACAACCAGTTGCATTTAAAGTCACACTTGTGCCCCTACGCCACGATTGGCCTCAAACATACTTCTTAATTATATTTTAAAAATAGGTAGAAAATATCATTAATATACATAGATAAATAAACGCTTAGCGGGCTATATAAAATTGTTAGGAAGGTCGTATGCGGTCAAAAAGCCTTCGGGCGCGCACTTTTGCTCTTTAGAAATCAGTTTTACAATTTTCTCATTATTTCATGCACCTTGTAACTTAGTAGCAATATTAATAATTCTGCCAAGTTTATAGCGTGGCCAGTCGTGGCCCAGTAGCACAAGCGTGTGAGTGGCAAAACGACTGGTTGTGGGGTGTGGGTTCGATTACTACTCGAGGAGTGGAAATATTTAATATTTCCATTTTCTTCGCTCTGGTGTCGAGGTAAAGCGCGGCGTTGAGTTCCACCACTTAACATGCAAAGCCACCGAATTCGGCGGAAAGTAGGGAACGGAGTGTCTTAACACTAGGTTCCCTCTGCCTACCCTGCTGTGTGTGGGATACAGCGTGAAGCCAAGTTTATAGCGAGTTCAATAGTTCACTACGATACGTGTCTTATGTAGCTGTTAAAATCCAATTGTTTTCAATTTGAGCCTAAAGTCAGTAATAGCATTTAATTTTATTACACTAATTATATCTACAAAGAAATTTTCCATTATTCTACACAATAAAGCGGCGGAGAGAATATAGTATTCAAATTCAAACTACCTCTATTCGAATAGACTTTCCCAAGCATATTTAAATGGTCATGAACATATAACTACCATCGGCTCGGAAAGCAATTCTGCTGAGAAGAGCCGGCGAGAATCACAATACCTAGTTGCTGTTTTCATTTATAAAAATTGTTTTCAATTTTTATTATTTCATATAATGATAGCTAACCTGCACTGGACTCAAATCTGATTACTTTCACGCGTATTACTACAGGTACTTCTTTCTTCGAAATGATTTATTTTTACAATTTTTTATTATATATATATACGCACTCGTCGTAAGTGGGGAACGGAGTGTCTTTGGCTAGTCTGCTATATGTGGGATTACAGCGTGAAGCTAACAAATATATCATAAACATCTAAAATGCTGTAAATAAATTAAAAAAATAAATATCTAAAATACTATTTACTTGTACTTTAAGAAGTAAAAGTTTTAAAATAAACTAATCTAAACCAATATTTTGTGAATATAACCACTTATAAACAGCGTTTTAAATAACTCAGTGGAAAGTTAGGTAGAAGTTAAGATAGTAGATATCTATATAACAGGGGTGAACAACCTTTTTTAGCAACGTGCTAATCGATTTTAATTTTTTTTGGCAGAGAAATGTCTTACTTTTTAATCCATATTTATATTATAAATGCGAAAGTCTGTGTATTTGTCTGTCATGTTTTCACGACTAATCTACCGGTCCGATTTGGATGAAATTTAGAATGAAAGTAGTAAATGTTACTGGGTCTAACATAGGCTACTTATTTTTTTAAAAATCGCCCCCTAAAGGGTTGAAATAGGGGATGAAAGTTTATATGAAAAATCTAAACCGCTTGGCCGATTTTAATGAATAATGACATAAATATAGTTGATAATTTAAGCTTAAACATAGGCTACTTTATTTTTTAAAAACCCACCACCGAGGGTTGCAATATACCGACACAATGACGAGGCGAGACGATTCACGAGGCGAAGCCGCGAGCGGGCCGCTACTATTATATAAAAAGTAGTGGGAGAATAGATTGCAAGTTGAGTACCTCTGCTATACAACATCCACAGTTTTATAAATCCTAAAGCTAAATACCTTACATTTTTTAAGGGACAGTAACTGTAGCTGATAACGTCGTAGTTCAGTGTACAGAATTTGACTGTTATCAAGGTGGTCGTGAGTTCTAGTCCCAGTTGAAGGAATGGTTTTATTTGAATTGTTTTAATCTCCCCACTTTTAGGACAAAGCGAGGCGTTAAGTTCTACCGTTATGATCTATTCAGTTTTACTTATAACTTAAATTGCTTACAACGTAAATATTTATTTATTTTTATAGTTCAATTTTATCACTCTACGGACCTGGAGGAGGTACGGAGGTCTGTACCTTTTTTAACATGATTCTTGTTTTATCATATACAATACATTTTTTTGTTCACAATTTCAGTACTTAAAACTAAGACTTAAAGAATATACCCTAAGAGAGTCCAGTTATTACAAAATTTAATTTACCTGTTTCCATTTTATACAACTTTGTTGTTGTATAAAAAATATTTATATTTACAATTTGAATGTTTTAATCTTTTTAAGACTGCGTGTGACGTTGAGTTATACTAATTACAGCAGAGTTTATTCTCCTTTTTTTTTTAGCTTCGCGCTGTATCCTGCACACAGCAGGGTAGGCAGAGGGAACCATGTATAAGACACTCCGTTCCCCACTTTCCGCCGAATTCGGAGGCTTGCGTGTTAAGTGGCGGAACTTAACGCCGCGCTTTACCTCGACACCAGAGCGAAGAAAATGGAAATATTATTTCCACTCCTCGAGTGGGAATTGAACCCACGACAAGTCGTTTACAGTCACACGCTTGTGCCACTGGGCCACGACTGGCCACCTTATTCTCATTCTTATTTCAAAATCAAACGTTTACCTTAACTTTAAAACATTTACTCGACGATATGTAAAATGTTTGCCATCTTCAAATTTATCAAGCCACCAGCTTTGAGTCTTGCCCTATTTAGCCTCAACTCTTAGATAAATCTACGTTCGGTTCAACCTCATTCTTCAATATAGAGCTCGGTGTTAGCGTTCATGCATCTTCGATAGTAGTTTTAGTATTGCAATCTAAAAATACTTGTTTTAAATTGCTTTAAAGACTGAAAAAGACATTTAAAGAAAGCGTATAAAAATTTGAACGCAGCGGGATTCGAACCCGCGCCTCCTGAATACCGTTCAGGCGCTCTCACCACTGAGCCATGCGTTCTACTACACGCTGCGTCGAAATTCTTATACGCTTTTTATTACAACTTATTTATGTTGTTTTCGCGGGTTCGAATCCCGCTGCGTTCAAATTTTTATACGCTTTCTTTAAATGTCTTTTTCAATTTTCCTAAGTGTGGAATAACACTTTAATAATGTTTAAAAGTGCTTTAAAGACTTCTCGCTTTTCCTGCATATCAAGGGTATTTTATTTTAAAAATATTAAGGCAGGGTAGTTGGAAAGAGTCTAGTCCAACAGGATATGAGAGCCAATGGACTAGCCACCAAGGATGTCGAAGATCGTGGTAAGTGGAGTAGTTTAAGTCGGAAGCCAGACCCTGGTTAGGCCGGAATAAATGCCAAGATGAAGAAGAAGAGTTGGAAAGAATCTAGTAACAAGATAGTCTGTACTTCACTTTCTGTTCGTAATTGAGACATTGCCTGTTAAATAATGGAGCTTAACACCGCATTTTTTCTTATAAGATATGTAATAATGAACAAACCTTTGTTAACCGCGCGTTAACATAGGTTGTTTAGCGTGATGGGTGTTTTGGTGAGAAGGATCATTAAGTTCACGAAAATGACGTTACGGGCAGCTATTAGTTTGAAAAAAAGTAATAAGCAAAGTAAAAAAGACATACATTATAAAGTTTTTAGCATTTAAATAAAGGATAGACTTTAGAGATCATCAGGACGGAGTGGGACAGCATTCGAATGTAAATGTTATTAGTTGTGGGTTCGATTCCGAACGTTCCAAGCACGAATTCAGGCTAAGGTGGAAAATGGAGTGTCTTAAGACACTTCTCTTAAGGAAAGTCGTAAAATTACAAAAACCACATTTAAACATTATTTCTGTATATAACAGTTTTTTTTAGCTTCACGCTGTATCCCGCATACAGCAGGGTAGGCAGAGGGAACCTAGTGTTAAGACACTCCGTTCCCCACTTTCCGCCGAATTCGGAGGCATTGCGTGTTAAGTGCGTGCGAGACGCCAGGGCGAAGAAACTAATAGTTGTTCCTACACTTCTAAAAGTTATAATCAATATCTAATATCTTTGGGGGAAGGTATGAGTAATGCCGAGTGACAGTTTCAATAACGTAATGTCACTTTTTCCTTAGTATTTAATATTCACCTGATGGAGCAGAAAATCGAAGTATTTTTTTCAATAATTTTGTTTTCTTTCTTTGTTTGTCATTCTTCCTCTAGTTATGTAAACAGTATATTACGTTACAGCTTCACGCATTATCCCTAGCGAGGTGTATTTCACCCCCATAAAAAGTAACTAAAATCATTAAAAAAAAAGGCATTTAAAGAAAACGTATAAAAACGAACGTATATGATCGCAGCGGAATTCGAACCCGCGCCTCCTGAATACCGTCCAGGCGCTCTCACCACTGAGCCATGCGTTCTACTAGTCGCTGCGCCGAAATTCTTATACGCTTTATTAAACTTAACTTTGTTGTTAGCATATCTGTAGAGAGATTTTTACACATTTCTGCTACCCAAAGATTATTCTACGAACAATCATTTGCTAAGAGAAAATGCTATTTCTTAAATATTTTTAAATATTTTTAAATAGTTATTCCACACTTAAGATAATTGAAAAATACATATAAAAAACGTATAAAAATTTGAACGCAGCGGGATCCGAACCCGCGCACCCGCAATCGCACTTTAAAAATATTTAAAAGAATCACTAAACAAAGTCAAAAAATGCTACTTTTATATAATCAAAACTCTTTATTGAACTAGACGTTTTGTGATTAAGTAATTGGCAGAAGCAGGTAAGCAGGGGGAAACTAGTGTTCAGACTCCCGTTCCCCTTCTTTCTCTACACCAGAGAAAGTGGGGAAAACCTTTTTTCTCGACACCAGAGCGTAAAAAATGAAATATTGAATATTTCAATTTCTCGAGTGGGAATCGAACCCACAGCCAGTCGCATTTACAGACAAACTTTTGTGCCCCTGCGCCACGAGTGGTCCCTAATTAAAATATTTAGAATTAAAATATAATAGTATTTGAAGTTATTATTATAGTTTCATAATGAGAACTATACAAGCAGTGTTAATGGGTTCGATTCCCAATTCAGGACATGATTATTACATATATCACTGTGAAGAACGGAGTGTTTTGACACCAGGTCCTCTCTAATTGCACTGCTATGAGTGAAAAAGGGGAAAACTGTTAAGCCTAACGTTACCAGCCGTTTTCTTTTTTCTGAAACCCTTTGTAATACAAAGTTCTCGTACAATTTCCTGAGAAATTAATTTTGTAATATTATCCGCCAGTTGTTCATACTTCTCAGAAAATGTACTTCACTTTTCATCATATGAGTTGAACGTTTAATATTGGATATTTTCAAATTATTTATATAGCATCGCCATTTGTGGGTTCCGCCCTACATACACTTGCCTACTTAAGGAAACGATCATATTCTTAACATTTTACAAAATTTTTCTATAGAATTATCTTTAACCGGATTATACTTTATAGTAATCCGTGGTCACAGATAGTCCTGTGACCACGGACTACTGTAAAGTGTTGAAAACGTCGAGTTTTCTAAAAATGTATTTTCAAATACACACGATTAAAATCCACTTAAAAATAGTTCCACTTCAAAATATATGCTGATAATCCCACAAACAAAAGATCTCATTTTACAAAAATAAAGACAAATAATAATTAACAAAAGACGTTAAAATATGTTAAGCGCGGTGAGATTCCAACCTGCCTTTTTTGGAAACCGTCTAAATAAACCGCTAAGCCATGCTTTCTACTATCAGCTGCGTCAAAATTCTTATACGTTTATTACAATTAATTTTTGTGATTAGTATCTCTGTAAAGAGATTTTTACAAATTTCTAGTCTTTGAGTCATAAAAAATAAATTAAATATAATTTCTCGCAGTGGAAATCGAACCCACAACTATCGTGTTATCAGGCAGACGTTGTCACACTACCCCACGGTGTAAATAATTATTTTCATTTCTCGGCTCCATAAATGCAAAGCATGGCTATGCACTTGGTCACCAAATACAATATCTGAAGTGGTTAAAAAGTTCATATTGGAGGGTTTTAACACAACATATTCTCTTTCTGAGAGATCTATTAAGTATTATTATTTTTTTATTTTTTTCGTATCTAAATTAATTATACTTTATAAAATATTATACGTTATAATTATTTATTTATCGTTTACATTTGATTATATAATTATAATATAAATACACACAAACACATATAGACAGACATACAAAATAATGTATTCATTTTTTTTAGTCTCACGCGCACAGCACCCCACACACAGCATGGTAGGCAGATGAAACTTGTAGTTAACACTCCATTCCCTACGCTCCGTCGAACTCTGGAGGCATTACGTGTTAAGTGGCGGAACTTAACAGCGTGGCATGCTTCGACACCAGAGCTAAGAAAATGAAATATTAAATATTTCAATTCCTCCTGTGGGAATCGAACCCACAACCAGTCGCGTTTACTTTGCCCCTGTGCTACGAATGGCCTTATATTATATTAATATATTTAAGTAAAAATTAAAAGCAGTGGACGGTAGATTAAACTTTTATTCTTCACCTACCCTCTTGTCGACGATACACTGAGCTCGCCAGTCGATACGCGTCTTGCAAAATGCTTCCATACATATCGTTTGTTTACATTGTTTAATGTCAGTTTTAGTATTTGCCGCGTGTGTTATATTATTATATATTTGTCTTGGACTATTGTACTAACAACAAGTGTTCGTGTAGTAAGTTTCTTGTGTATTTCTGGTTCTGTTATATGAACAATTGCAAAGTGCTGATGAATCATAAATAACGTCTAAAGGTAAGTTGCCTTTTCATTACAATTGAGTTTAGATTTACTCGAAAGCATTAGAATAGCATTTATGATTATGTAATCTAAATAATTATGTGGCATTGTGTATACGTAGTTGATATGGCAGTGGAGATAACCTATATTGACCTTGAGTTATTTCTGCACGACTGAAAAGGCATGGATCTGAAAAAAATTGAAATATATTCGTTTGTCATTCGTTTAGAATACTTCACCCTTATGCATGGTATTTCTGATTTTTAAAAACACTTTTAATTTTACTGAATGGCTTATACGATGTTTAACATAATTAAGTTTTTTTTTTAAATGCAAGTAATTTATTACCAAACCTTAGTATTAAGCTTAACCATAACCTTGTTAGAAATTTATTAACAAGGCTTAGTGACATAAAATGTTCACTTCCTTAAGTCACTATCAGAAAGCTATAACTTAATGCTATATGTTGTTGTATCCCGCACACAGCAAAGTTGTCAGAGGAAATCTACTGTTAAGACACTTCGTTCCCCACTTTCCCCCGATTTTAGAGCATTGCGTGTTAAGTGGCAGAACTTAACGCCGTACTTTACCTCGATACCAGAGCGTCGAAAACGGAAATATTAAATACTTCCAATCCTCGAGTGGGAATCGAACCCACAACCAGTCGTGTTTGCAGTCACACATATGTGCCCCTACACTGGACTCGATATAATCACTTAATAAACAACAATAGTGATATACCTAAATAGAATACTTTATCCAATGGAGTGATAGAAACTAAATTAATTTAATTTGCTTTTGTACGTGATATACTCGTACGTATTTCTAGTTGTGTTGTACTCGTAGAATAGTCTTTGTTAGATTAATTAGTAACTGACCCTTTTTAATTAATTTCAGTTTGGTTTAATACGAGTAGGTATATGGACCCTTTAATATTGTTTGAGGTCAGTCATGGCGCAGTGGGCACAAAGTGTGATTGTAAACGCGACTGGTTGTAGGTTCGATTCCTACTCTAGGAGTTGTTATATTTAAATTATTTTCATTTATCCGTTCTAGTAAGTAAGTATATATTGTGATAGTAACTGGTAATGGTAGTTGTGGGTTCGATACTCACTTGTATACTTATTAGATTGTTTGTCTCTTTGTTTTTTTAAAACGCCACAGACTCGAGGTACGTGTACTCTCCAGCTTTTTTTTCTATTTTCTGTTTCTGATTTTTTTTTTAATTTATTTTAGCGAGTGAGTACACTCGGTCACACGTTTCTTAATTCATTTGTTTATGTAATAGAGAGACTGTAGCAGTCCCTCTAAGAGTCAGGTCCCGTGGTTGGTGAGTCGCTATCTTCCGCTCAACCTGTGCAGATAGCGCCAAAGTATAGTTCCTTCTTAGTTTTGAGGGCTTCTGTATCTCTATAGGAGATTGCATATATACTTATTAGATGTAGTTCATTAGCTCGCTTTGGTGAGATAAATGCGGTGTTAAGTTTCGCCACTACTTTGTCTTGAAACTAGCTTCTTTATGCTTAATTCACTATTGGGCAAAAAGCGTAAGGCTGAAAAATGTAATAAAGCTATTTTTATACCCTTAAGTTATGTCAAAGAAATATATGAGGACTGTAAAAGTTTTAAAGAATACACAAATAACAATTTATTTAAATGACGAATATAAAATGTTTTATTTTGTAAGCACCTTAATTTGAAATTTTAGAAAGTTCAATTTAAAGGATTATTCTTTTTACCCGTTTCCCACAATTCAAGATTAACGATTAGGCAGAGGGAAGCTATTGATAAATCATTGCGTTCCTTTACGTTTCATCAATTACCTATGTTGCGGTTTGTGGAATATTTAGAATTGTGGTGACCTAATCCGAAATTCAACTTCAAAAGTATCTTTGAAGAAAATGTCTAACTTTTCCGGTCTTATAGAGGCCGTTTAGTTTAAGCAAACATTTTTTGAAAATTAAACCTAGCCGATTGATTTTTTTCTTCCGAAACCACCTACATACCAAATTTTAAGAAAATCGTTGGAGCCGTTTCCGGGATCCGGCTTATATATATATATATATATACAAGAATTGCTAATTTAAATATATAAGACATTCGTAGTGTTTGTAAATAAGCCACTAACTATAAAAATCCGAAGTATCGCGTGGCAGTGAGAGCCATTAAAAATCCCGTACTTGCCGTTCAATATTGACATAGTGCTGGTCCATTTTCCACCCGAAATTGAGATATTGCGTTGAGTGGCGAAACTCAACGCCGCGCTTTGTCTCTGGTATCAGAGCAAAGAAATGAAAATTAAAATGTAATCATTTCCCTGAATGGGAATCGAACCCACAACTATCGCGATAACAGTAATGCATTTTCCCACTGCGCCACAACAACCTTAAATTTTAATCTAATTTATTATTTAATACGACTTTTCTATGAAAGAGTATTAAATGTAAAACTATTAGGAAGTAGATTTAGTGGTAAAGTTAATTTGAGCAATTTGATGCACTTATTCATTTGAACACTTCAATCGCTTCTGACAAATGAGTAGCATTTAGAGCCATCGATTCCGACGACGGCAGCTCTTTAGCGAATGACGTATATAATTCTACTATAGAGGGTAATAATCAATCTTCACACCTTTGTACTCTAATCTCTTCTAAAAATCGTAGTGAATAGGGATAATTCTAATGGTTATAGAACTTTCTTATTTTTTTTTTTTTTAAGCTTCACGCTGTATCCCGCACACAGCAGGGTAGGCAGAGGGAACCTAGTGTTAAGACACTCCGTTCCCCACTTTCCGCCGAGTTCGGAGGCTAACGCGTTAAGTGGCGGAACTTAACGCTACGCTTTACCTCGACACCAGAGAAAAAAAAATGGAAATATAATTTCCACTCCTCGAGTGGGAATCGAACCCACAACCAGTCCTTTAACACGCTTGTGCCACTACACCACAACTGGCCCCTTCTGCCTAAAAATAATATTTATAAAATTATATTTATAATATTTATTAGTAGTAGTAGTAGTTTCTCATAGAGAATTATAAGATATACTTATAAAAACTTTTACCTAGTATTGCCAAGGGTGTTGTTATATTAAAGTATAAAATATAAATGGAACAATATATGTTACATTAAATACAATAGGCTTAAAACTAGGCCATTAAGTCTTTTAATTGTGTAATATTATGTCCATTAAGAAAATTAAGACCACTTTTAGTGTTTCAATAATACTTCTACAGCTTGTTCGTTAATTATATTGCCCAATTTATTTTTCCTTAGTTATTGCAGGTAGAATTGTAATATCGAATTATGTATAAATAAATAAGAAATATATTTAAACCGTGGGGGGACGGGTTAAGAATACAATTTCCCTCCGCCGCTGGGTAGCGGCCCGTAAAAAAATCAATATTTTCTCTTGTAAAGCGCGGCGTTAAGTTCCGCGACTTAACACGCAAGCCTCCGAATTCGGAAAGTGGGGAACGGAGTGTCTTAACACTAGGTTCCCTCTGCCTGCCCTGCTGTGTGCGGGATATAGCGTAAAGCTATTTAATTTAATTTAATTTAATTTTCTGTTCACTTATTTTCAAAATTTTCACTTTTTGTACAAGTAAACTAATGTCCTTGAACAAACCCCTAAAAGTTTAAAGAGTCTTTCTATTGTTCTCCGTAACATTTTACCTACTGCTTTAATGTTCATCTCTCTTGACACCTTACTCACCCACAAAGGCTCATAGAAAATCAATATTTCACTTAATTTTATTTTATTTGCCTCTAGATTGTATTTTTTTATTTTCATTCTCTCATTTTTTTTGGTGGCCAGTCGTGGCCCAGTGGCACAAGCGTGTGACTGTAAACGACTGGTTGTGGGTTCGATTCCCACTCGAGGAGTGGAAATATTTAATCTTTCCATTTTCTTCGCTCTGGTGTCGAGGTAAAGCACGGCGTTAAGTTCCGCCACTTAACACGCAATGCCTCCGAATTCGGCGGAAAGTGGGGAACGGAGTATCTTAATACTAGGCCCTCTGCCTACCCTGCTGTGTGCGGGATACAGCGTAAAGCTAAATAAAAAAAAATCTTTATGGCTTGATTCTTGATTGAAAACAAATAGAAGAATTGATTGTCGACTTTGATGTCCCTTTCCTTTTGATGCCCGGTGCGACTACACCGCTCGCACCAGCTATGCCACTGGATTACTCACTTTCAGTGGTTATCTCTGACTTTATATAAACAAAATAATAAACTGATCAAAGCAAACATTACACTAGTTACGTTAGCTACAGCCAGAAGGTCGAAAAAAAACCAAAATCTATTTAAAACTAATTTAATTAATTAAAAATAATTACATTTAACTTATTATCTAAACTAAACTAAGACCTACTCGATGTAAGTTCTAATAATTAATGATCCAGAAAATACAATGAAAATATAATTCACAAATTGCAATTTTGCATTTCTCACGCCGATGATGTCAACACTCAACACCTGCTCACATGAAGGAAATTCTATATCAGCAGTTCCCTGGGAGAACGTTTACGTAATTCCTCCACCCTCAGATCAGCAACTATTTTAGAACATTGAGATAAAATGTGGCTGGCATCTTGCTGCGCTCTCCTGATGTCCCTGCTTCATCCAACTGTTCCCTTATATTATCATTTGAATTTGTATCTTCATTATGTTTTCGATTTATTCTAAACTTATAACGATAGGTTGCGATGCCTATAATAAGTGCACCTGCACTTAACATGAATACATATAAGGGTATCGTAGTATGATAAAATGTATCTGAATGTAGCTTATCTAGTCGTATTGGTTTTTCTTGAATTACTTTCTCTTGAATGCTATGAAGTTCTTGTAAATCTATTGATTTTACATTGAAATGAGTAGGAAAATTATCTTGATAAGCTGCACTGAACGGTATTTGCATCAATTTAAGTGGCTGACCCTTTACGTCATCTATGTCATTTATGATGGTGAATTCTGTAGTTTTTATAGAACATTTTACAGGAATAGTGATTAAATAGCTGCCCTGGAGTGATGTGAATTCCTTTCTGTCGCAGACAAACTGTACTTTGCTGAGATGCGGAAAGGATAGCACATAATGTTGATCATCAAGCTTTTCCATTGCTTCCTTTGTTAAAGTTACTGATGTATATTGACAAAAATCATTTAAAACTTGATTGACAATAAGTTGCTGCACGCAGTCAGGATCTGCACGAATACGTTGATTAACTTCCTTTTCACAAAGATACCAGTTTGTGATCTTCGGACATTCAGTCTCCATGTACAAGAACGAGTTCTCGTTAATTGCTATGAAAGGATATGGAGGTATAAGGATATTTTGGACTTTGTTAGGTACGATGGAAAGTTTATAGAGATCGTAGATATCTACGGAAACTATTGGAAATTTAAAAATTATTACTATTTGCTTATCTGTATAATAACATCCTGGTTTTATAATATCGTAATATTCTCTTAATTCTAAGTCTATAATTTGATCTTTATCATATATACTTCTTAATCTATCTATCATTAATTTTAAAACACTTATCTCTATCATAGAATGGTGTGTAGTAGGAATACGAACAAAAGCTAACATATTTTCTATCCTAATTAACTCGGTCATTAAATCTTCTATATTTTCTCCTATTATTACCAAAAGTTGAGCAAATTTTGCATATTTAATTAAACTATTTTCCTTGTAGATATTTGAGTTTAGAATGAGTTCTAAAGTGTTATTAATTTTAATTTGATTTTCAACTAATTGAGTAAGTATACTATTATGTTTCGACATCCATTCCTTACTTAAGCTAACATGATTATTAAACTCGGATACAATTTTGTCCTGATTATTTTCTAATAATTTTATCGCGTTATTATAATTTAAAGCGTCTTTATAATCTAAGTTTCCTGTAATACTTTTAATTATGGAACCCAAGCCATCTACAAGACCCCTTCTGGCACGACTTGGTTCTATGCTTGAGAGTTGGGTCAAGACCCTTAAGAGCTTTTCAGAGTAAGATAATTTTATTTGTATTTCCTAAGTAGGTAAGTTTTCATTGCTTTCAAAGGTTTCCAGTCTGTCTAACGGGTCATTCACAAGTTCTATTTTGTCCTCTATATATCTAATTTAACATAGTGGTAGGCAAGTAATGATAGTTGTCGTCCGTCTTATTGGTCCAAGTTTGTAAGGTACAGTCCAGGGTCCATCGTCTAAGCTCTCAAGTTTATCTCGGAGGGATTCGGTAGCGCGGATGTCAGCATTACCAGTATATCCTGTAACAAGTTAGCTCTCCTTAGGAACTCGTTTTAGGCGTATTTGGCTACAGGACCACGTTTCCTAGAGGTATATATGTGATTCGGTAAACTCAGCTAAAACTGTGTCCTGTGTATAACGTGGAGCGATCTTTTGACGACTAGCAGCGGGTTTTTTATAAAGAATTATGTTGTTGAGGGTGCCCTACTCTACTTCTGGTTCGCGATTTTTATTTCTATTAATCTTTGCATTTCTCACGCCGATGATGTCAACACTCAACACCTGCTCACATGAAGGAAATTCTATATCAGCAGTTCCCTGGGAGAACGTTTACGTAATTGACTTACAAGGTATTTTTAAACATACTTTTAAACATTTTTAAAGTCTTATTCCACACTTAGGAAAATTGAAAAAGACATTTAAAGTAAACGTATAAAAATTTGAACGCAGCGGGATTCGAACCCGCGCCTCCTGAACCGTTCAGGCGCTCTCACCGCTGAGCATGCGTTCAAGCTAAACTATTTTTAAAATTTTCTAAAGTGTGTAATAACACTTTAGAATATCTAAAATATTTTAAAATCCTAAGTATATAAATAACACTATAAGTGTTACTTTAAACATTCAAATTATATATACAGAACGTGGCACCCATTTTTAACATAAACGGTTCTGCTGGTTTTTTGTATAATAAACACATATTGTATAATTACCATTACAGAATAATACATCGTGTATTATGCCATTGTACATAAAGTAGCTTAATTAAGAAACATTTATCAAACGAACCCCGAAAATATTTTCCGCAGCGTCATAAATTTCAACTCGATTATTTCCTCATTATGTTCTCTTATGAAATGTACGATATTAATTATACTGGAAAAATTGTAATTAGTACTGCTTTTTTATAATGAAAGCGCATTTTTAAGCTTTTATTAAAACTTTTAATGATTTTGAACTCAAGCAGAGATATTCTAGTGTTAAGACACTCTGTTCACCTTATATAATATGTAGTTATAATGAAAAAAGTGCAAAAACAAATGGTTTACTTTTCAACATTTTATTATAAATCTTGATCTGCAACTATCAGTGTATAAATCAATCAAGTTAATAAGTAACTTAAAATAGCAAATTTGACTCACTTATTGCTATTTTATTTGCTTCAAATTCAAATTTACCCACATGCCCAGATCTAATGACAAAACAAAAGCATTTTCAGAAAACGTATAAAAGTTTTAAGGTAGAAGAATTCGAACCTGTGCCTTTAGGAATGAGTCCAGGTGTTCTGACCGCTAGGCTAAGCGTTCTATATCTTGCTGTGTCTAAATTATTATGAGCCTATTACAACACATTCAATTTTTATATATTTTCTTTATATTTTTTATATAACAAATGTGCGAATGAAACTTTAAAAAAGTTAAAAAATAAATCAATTATTGTCATATGATAAATTTGATATTTCTCTCTGATATGGCGTGGAATTTTTAAATGCAGTTCCTTTATTCTTTTTGTAAAGTAATTTGTAAATTGTTAATAATAAAATCAAATATATTACAGTTTTATATCAAACATTATATTACTTATATTGTTGTACTCTTTATACTATTCTACTGATTTACTACTAATGTAGAGAAAGTATAGGTCTCTCCACTCTAGAAGAAAATGCACGGCGTTAAATTCCGCTATTTACGGAATTCCGCAAAAACTTAGTAAGACATTAAAATATTTTGATATATATAGATCTCTGTAGATTAATTTTTAACTAGGAAATAAAATAAAAGAAGTATATTTTAAGATTGTCATATAATATTCTACACAATTTGAACATTTAAACAGCGTCCATTTCTATCAAAGGACCATGTAAAAAGCTTAAAAATCTTTCTTAATACAAAGCTTTTACTTCAAAGCTTTTAATACTGTTTTCTTCAAACGACCATTTTCTAATATTTCTTTTAGAAATGTGTACGTTTTAACATTTTGGTAGGCATTGAAGGAAGAAAGATGGTTGTAGATTTGAATCTTTGAGCTTTGCCTCGAAACCAGAGCAAAGAAAATATAAATGTTAAATATTTCTACTCCTCGAGTGGGAATCGAACCCACAACCAGTCGTTTACAGTAAAACGTTCGTGCTACTTCACCACGACTGGCCCCAACTTAAATTTCATTGACCAATAAGTAGATTTAACATATAAAAGATAAAAAATTGAATTGCATTTGAAGACACATTACAATTCCCACATTCCAAAGTAAACTGTAAAAAACATTAATATTTATTAATTATTTTTTACTATATTATGTATACTGAGGCCAGTCGTGGCACAGAATGTGCCTGTAAAGCGTCTGATTGTTTGTTCGATTCCCAGTCGAAGAGTAAAAATTTTTAATATTTCCATTTTCTTCCAATGTCCCAATTCGGCGGAAAGTGAGGAACGGAGTGTCTTAACACTAGGTTTCCTCTGCCTACCCTGCTGTGTGCGGGATACAGCGTGAAGCTAAAAAAAATATTATATCATTTTTAAATATATTATTCATTACTTACAATCATTTCCAATTCAAATATTCACAATACAAACTCTATACCATATAACAAAAAAGGCTAACTCAACAAAATGGCAAACAATTATATATTATATAGGTCACTTAGTCGTTTCATTGTGTTATCTAATAAGTGACTCCCTTCTTCCTTATATAGCGGACCTCATCAGAACCACTCTAAACTCAATTATTAGATGTACTGTTTCAATAGAATAATTAGCTTATCCTCTAAGCAATTGAATCGGTATGTCGAGCAATGTGATTTATTTATTTTGTGTTATTTTTTGTAGATTTACGCTTTGTCCTGTATAACAGGATACAGTGTTAAGACATTCCGTTGTCCGCTTTTTGTAGGAATTCGAGATGTAATAGGTTGAGTTGCGGTACTGAACGCCGTGCTTTGTCATGTCACTAGAGAAGGGAAGTTGAAATGTTTAAAATGTCATCAATGTATTTATAAAAAAAAATAGCTTCACGCTATATCCCGCACACAGCAGGGTAGGCAGAGGGAACCTAGTGTTAAGACACTCCGTTCCCCACTTTCCGTCGAATTCGGAGGCTTGCGTGTTAAGTGGCGGAACTTAACGCCGCGCTTTACCTCGACACCAGAGCGAAGAAAATGGAAATATAATTTCCACTCCTCGAGTGGGAATCGAACCCACAACCAGTCGTTTACAGTCACACTCCTGTGCCACTGGGCCACGACTGGCCACAATTTATTTATGATGTTGTATAATGCTTTATTATTATTGTCTATTGTCATTAGCTAGGTCTATTATTGTTAGATAGGTATCTACTGCATATACTGTGATTATATCAGTAGAAAGATCCTAGTTTTAAACCTTATCGTCCAATTTCGATTGAGTAACTGACCTAAACGCCGTACTTTGTCTTAGAGTAAAGAATAGATTAAAATAGCTTCACGCTATATCCCGCACACAGCAGGGTAGGCAAAGGTGAACCTAGTGTTAAGACACTCCGTTCCCCAAGAGTAAAGAATAGATATAAGGATTATATAAATATAATAATTTCTCCGACTAGGAATCCACTCACGGCCATCGTTATTACAGTAAGACTCTTTCACGCGATCACATAATTGGGAATCGAACACGCAACCATCTCGTATACAAATAGACGCTTTCACATGATGTTACGTCTCTCATTTAATATGCAATGCCTCCAGAATTCAGCGGAAAGTGGGAAAGGGAGTGTCTTAACACTAAGTTCCCTCTGTTTAACCTGCCGTGTGCGGGATACAGCGTGAACATAAAAAAGTATTCACGTTAACTATATATTCTTCTTATACTAAAACCTTTTTTTAGCAAAACAAATGCTTTCTCTATCAAAGACTGTACGAGTATGTCTATAAGAAATTGCTTGAAGCAATAAGACCGCCTTTGCATACATTTTATAAGCGCAAGTGTTTTGTTTTCTTTCTAGTCTCAACTGTATCTTTTGTGAGCAATAAAGAATATTCAATTCTATTCTATACTTTGCTGTTTGATACTTAATCTTTTACATTTTTAGTAACTATTCAAAGAGAATATCTCATTATATCTTAAGATATTTATCAACTTTTGTTATAACTATATTTATTTTTAACTTTAAGTGATTTTAATATGCATGTTCACGCTTTATCACGCATAACAGGTTTATCACTAAAAATATAGTGTTAAGACACTTCGTTTCCTAATTTCTGCCCGAAATTGAGACTTTGTGTGTTGAGTGAAGGAACTTAACGCCGCCTTTTGTCTTAGGTACCCGAGCGGAGAAATGAAAAAATATATAATCATTTCTGCCAGTAAGAATCGAATCCACAACTTTCACGTTTACAGACAAATGCTAGTCCACTGCGCCGCGACGGCCTCAATTATGTATTTAATATTATTTATTTATCCATTGTTTATATATTATTTATATTCTGTGCGAAATTCACCTGACGTCATCATCTATTATTACAGTTGCACTTTGTACTTAATATCTTTGGTAACCGATTAGAATAACAGACTACGAAGACACAAAAGAAATTGAAAAAGATTTTTTTTTTACTAGCTTCACGCTGTATCCCGCACACAGCAGGGTAGGCAGAGGGAACCTAGTGTTAAGATACTCCGTTCCCCACTTTCCGCCGAATTCGGAGGCATTGCGTGTTAAGTGGCGGAACTTAACGCCGCGCTTTACCTCGGCACCAGAGCGAAGAAAATGGAAATATAATTTCCACTCCTCGAGTGGGAATCGAACCCACAACCAGTCGTTTACAGTCACACGCTTGTGCCACTGGGCCACGACTGGCCACAAGTTTCCATAATTGCCACGAATAAATCAAATAAATCAATAAAAAAATCATGTTTAAATAGAAAAATAGCTTACATTCAAAAGTATTTATTCGACCAATCTCGCTAACGGCCTCGACTCGAGCCTCTTCAGACGAGGGTCTTCATCTCATCGAGTGCCATCAGAAATTGTTACTTCGGCCAACTATTAAACGTTTCGCTTAGTTATAAAACGGTTACTATTTTTAAAAATGTTTTATGACCAGACCAGACGGGTCATATGTTCATTTATTTTTAACATAAACTTGACAAAATTTGGAATTTTTATATTTTTCTCTTTTAATTTTTTTCCGCATAGAAGATGTATCTAGTGTTAAAACACTCCGTTCTTAGCTTTTCATACGAATCTGAGATATTATATCTTTAGTGATAGAACTCAACGCCTTGCTTTTGATTATGTATAAGGGTAGAGATATTAATATTCTCAGCTTAATGCTCCATCTCGCTTACAGGGTAGGCATAGAGAACCTAGTGTTAAGACACTCCGTTTCTCGCTTTCCATCGGATTTGGAGCATTGCGTGCTATGTGGTGGAATTTGACGCCGCGCTTTGCCACGACACCAGAGCGAAGAAAATGGAAATATTAAATATTTCTACTCTTCCAGTGGGCATCGAACCCACAACCAGTCGCTTTACAGTCACAACCTCTGCCTCTGCACCACGACTGGTCCCTGAGACATTAATATAATTTAAATATAATAATGTCCCTAAGCGGGAACCGAATCCACACCTAATCGCGTTTACAGTCAAAAACGGGCAGTATCCTCCTCCACGAAGGCATTTTTTTAATTTAATAATGAATTCTACGCATTTAATCTAAAAAATTTATCGAAATTGATTTATATTCGTATATTTCTAAGTAAGCAATGAAACAAAGAGATTTTGCCTACTTATAATGTACATACGTTTAATCATTGATCATTTAAACACTTAAGGGACAACAACCAATAGGTTGGAGGCTTTGTAGTGGAGTGGGACAGCGACTGATATTAATTGTAATTGGTCAGGGATTCTATTCCCATGCAGTGTAATCGCCACTCAACACGCAATCCATACCTATATTATAAATGTGAATGTCTGTGTGTTTGTCTGTCACGGTTTCACGGCTAATCTACTGGTCCCATTTGGATGAAATTTAGAAAGAAAGTAGTAAAAACGACTGGGTCTAACATAGGCTACTTAGTTTTTAAAAAATCAACCTTTAACGGATTGAAATAGGGGTTGAAAGTTTATATGAAAAATCTAGACCGCTTGACCGATTGTATTGATTTTTTGTATATATATAGTGGATAGTCCAAGGTTAAACATAGGCTACTTTAGTTTTCAAAAATGAGACCCCCGAGAGATGTAATATAACGAAACAGCCATGTAGTTTACGCGACGAAGCCGCGAGCGGGCCGCTAGTGTTAAATAAATGTCTAAATCTAATGTATACAATAACTAAAATCTAGAACACTTAAAATAATAAATTGATACACTTTCACCATACAAAAACTATTTATATACACATAGTTACCAAAAAAATATCAAACAGCAAAAAAATAATGAGAAAAGCCCGAACATTCCAAACATGGCAGATGATGCCCCTCTATTGTGCCTTACAATCTATTGTTAAGATGTAAAAAATAAAGGATTATCTCTGGCAAAGTACTTTGAGAATAATTTTGGTTTAAGCTCCTTTCGTTGGGGTAATCGGCCTGAAAAATCATACCCGTAATAATAGGTCTTTCAGGTCTTTTTTAGTGAAGGAAAGTCGGTACAAACGATCTGCATCCGTCATCGCCTTTGATTCAACGCAGTGAGGCAACAAACGCGAGTTATTTGTGGTATTCTATTTAAATTTCTTCCTTTTTTTTTAGCTTCACGCTGTATCCCGCACACAGCAGGGTAGGCAGAGGGAACCTAGTGTTAAGACACTCCGTTCCCCACTTTCCACCGAATTCGGAGGCATTGCGTGTTATGTGGCGGAACTTAACACCGCGCTTTACCTCGATACCAGACCGAAGAAAATTTAAATAATAAATATTTCCACTCCTCGAGTGGGCATCGAACCCACAAACAGTCTTTTACGGTCACACGTTTGCGGCACTGCGCCACGACTGACGCCAAAATTATCTTATTAAATATTTTTGTATATAAGAAATATATATAATTTCCAGTTTCTCGCTATATCCCGCACACAGCAGGGTAAGCCGAGGGAATCTAGTGTTAGAACATTCGTTCCTTTTTAAAATATAATTTTGAATATAAGAATTTAGTACAATGGTGGCGCAGTGGAATAGCGTTAGCGTCAAATACACAATTGGTTGTGGGTTCGATATTCAGTTCGTAACAATTATAAATTTGTAAGCATTTCTTTTCTCGAGTGAACTAGGTAGACCGCGGCGTTGAGCTCCGCCAATGAACACGCAATGTCTTGTATTAGGTTGAAAAGTGAATAAGTGTCTTAACACTACAATCTTTCCGAATACACT
Organism: Dryas iulia moderata; assembly: GCA_019049465.1. NCBI lineage: Eukaryota > Metazoa > Arthropoda > Insecta > Lepidoptera > Nymphalidae > Dryas > Dryas iulia. Next base: position 843,057 of record CM032420.1, on the reverse strand, counting down.
GCTATTTACAAAAAAAAATACAATATTTGTATTCGATTCCCTTTCGGTGGTATGATTAACAAGCAAAGCGCGACGTTGAGTTGTACCTCTTAATACGCAATGTTTCTGTCTCTTATTTTGAGGAAGAAAGGAGAACGAAGTGTCTTTTCACTAAGTTCTCTATGAGTACCTATTAGGGTACACCCAGTACTATATAACATATATATTTTTTTATTTTTAGCTTGACGCAGTAACCCGTGCACAGCAAGGGTAGGCAGAGGGAACCTAATGTTAAGACACTCCGTTTTCCACACAAAATTCCGTATAAAACGTTCCCCGCACAATTAATAATACATTAAATTGCACAATTAGCATACAATAAAATCTTTAATATTTCACCTCTCATATTTTGAATCGAGACAAAAAAAAATATAATATCCACTAGAACAACAACTAATATCGATAATCGATATGTTATAACAACTTCCCTTTTGTTTTGAAAACGCAGCAATAACTCATATTTTAATTGATCGGTGTCGAACAATATATAGGGAGGAACAATGGCGGTCGGATAGCTGTCACAGGCTTTCATAAAACTTAACGGTACGTATTGTGTTCGCATAAATAAGACATAAAAGTGGTGAACTTATTGTGATAATACTAGCGGCCCGTTCGCGGCTTCGCAGAGTGTATTACGCAACTGTTTCGTTATATTGCAACCCTCGGGGGTGGATTTTTGAAAAATAAAGTTGTCTATGTTTAACCTTGAATTATCATCTATATTTATGCCAAAAATCATTACAATCGGTCAAGCGGTTTAGATTTTTCATATAAATTTTCATTCCCTATTTCATCCCTTTAGAGGTTGATTTTTGAAAAAATAAGTAGCCTATGTTTGACCCCGGATGTTCTACTACTTTAATTTCAAAGTTCATCCAAATCAGACCTGTAAATTAGCCGAGAAAGCGTGACAAACAGACAGACTTTCGCATTTATAATATAGGTATGGGTATGGTATTATATGTTGTAGCCCGTGAATGGCAAAGAGGCACTCTCAAGGCACTCTATTCTCTACATTCCATCTCTGGTTTGTAAGACTATGTGTTTAATTGGGTAACTCAAGCAAGCAAGCTAAAAAGTTTTTTAAAGCTGCCAAGTTTATTTTCAAATAAGAATATGTCAAAAGACTCCGTTTTACTTTTTACTAAAATTCAAAACTATATATGTTAAGTAGGAAATTCTTTGTTTTATCAGTATAAATTTTTAACTGTAATCACTCCCCCAAATGGAAATCGAACCCACAACCAAGCATTCACAACAAGACATTCCACTGTGCCACAATGGTCTTTTAGTGGAAAATTTAAACCGTTTACATAAAATTTAAACATTACCTCCAATATTCTCGTAAAGAGAAAGGCACGCGAGCTCTTTTGGTATAATGATCCATACATACTATTATACTCGTATGTACCTACATACCTTTCAGAATGAGTATAAGATTGATTGCGTACACGAGCCGCCCTTGACTTGGTTAAGTTGACTTGCCGTATTATTTCTTAACTTAGAATTTTAAATTTTAAATTCAACAGCCTCTAAATTTTTAATTTATAATGTTAAAGTAATTTTAGGGGCCAGTCGTGGCGCAGTGGCAAAAAGTATGACTGTAAAGCGACTGGTTGTGGGTTCGATTCCCATTCGAGGGGTAGAAATATTTATTATTTCCGTTTTCGTCGCTCTGATGTCGACGTAAAAATCGGCGTTAAGTTCCGTCACTTAACTCACAATGCCTCCGAATTTGGCGGAAAGTGGGAAACGGAGTGTCTTAACACTAGGTTCCCTCTGCTATGTGTGGGTATCCACACATAGCAGAGGGAACCTAGTGTCACGCTGTATAGCGTGAAGCTAAAAAAATGAAGTATTTTTATGCGGTGTTAATTTACGCTTTTCAATACGTAGTGTCTTGATAAGGCGGACAGTGGAGATAGAGGGTCTTAATACAAGGTTTTGTCTTCTTATCTTCGGGAAAAAATAAATAAAATGCAAGTGTTTTATTTCACTATTGCCTCTGCTTACTTTCAAATCAGTTGCATTATGTTTATTGTATTACTAGCGGCCCGCTCGCGGCTTTGCCTCAGTAACTCCTCTACTAATATTTAATAATTTAATAAAATGGTAATTTTTCGAAAAATAAAGTAGCCTCTTTACTCTGTGTTATTTATTAACTATCTTTATGTCAATATTCATTACAATCGATCAAGCAGTTTAGATTTTTCAAACTACTTTTCACCGACTATTTCAACCCTTTTCGGGTTGATTTTTGAAAAACAAAGTAGCCTATATTTGGCCAGGGATCTTGAATATATCATTCCGAATTTCATAGATTAGCGGTAAAATCGTGACATATATACAGGAGGATTTCGCATATATAAGATATATAAGATTTTGCATAAATAATAATGGCCTTAACACAACGCGATGTTAAGTTCCGCCATCTAACTAAATTAAAAATATATTAACCACGTTTTAATTTTATATATTTTAATTTTAATAGTATATAAAATCATTGTAATTCAAATCTACTACGAACAAGTATAAAGTCAATACTATCTCGAAGTAAGAAATTCAAATAAAGCTTCTGTTTAATAGCTTTGACGACGCAAATTATATAATTGCTCCACCGAAGGCGTCACATTAAGGAGTTCAGTGCAGATTGTAATGTTAACTTAAGATATAGTAATTATCTTGAACTTTCTGCCAAATTCTTGATTTAATTGTGTCTTTTTGTCAGACATTTTGTGAGGTTTAACACCGTTATGGTTTAAAAGTTGAGAGATTTTGTAAATACTATAGTTTTAAGTTCCAATTAGAAATAATTACTTTAAAAAAAAAAAGTCCTGCTGAGTTTCTTGCTCCGGTTCTTCTCAGGTCTGAGGCATTAAATTTATAGAACCGGTGGTAAACTATTTGACGTTCAAAAAATGAAGCTTGTAACTTCATATTTTGAATAAAATTATTTGATTTTGACTTTGAAAATATTATTGAACGAAGTAACTATCTATTAGAGATGACTATATAAGATGATAGAATACAGAAAATAACCGGTTATATGCTCGGACGTACATACGAGTATTATATATTACACGTATTTTTTAAGCCCTTTTTATCAGATTCACACTATTTCTCTTATAGCAAGATAGTAGAAGACAAAATAAATGTTAACATCTTCACGCTTTCCCTAACAAAATATGCCAGAACTAAGTAGTTATAGGGTAAAACCGGGATAGATGCCCCACTTTTTGAAATAGCCTCCTAATTAAATAAATATACATTTTATACGAATAATTTTTATGTATTTAGACAGCTCAATCCTTTGTGATGAAATACTTTAATTTTTTTTTCAGTGGCAACAAATCACACACAGATTTTGTAAAAAATAGCTTTTCGTGAGACATAAATTTTGAGGATAGATGCCTACCTATATGGATATAATATTGCCCCACTATGAAAAAACTGAGGAGGATAGATGCCCTTTATACCGAGGGCACAAAAAAAAATTAAATAAATAATTTTTTACAACAAAATTATAATTCTTAATAAATTGTTGTTGTAAAACGTTAATATTATAAATGCTAACATCCACATTGCACAATTATACATTTTTATATTAAAAAGAACGCAATAGTTCACTTATAATTTTGTCATGTCTTATTTATTATCTCCTTTATTCTGTTTTTAATTATCTATTCTAATCATCTATTCTAATTCTCCAACTATCTCAAATGATAATTATTCTTTATTCCAATTTAATTTAAATTTAGCTAGATTGTGTTTTTATTATTCCACATCTTGCATTTTTGTAAAGTGTACAGGTTTCATATACCTAGCCAGTTTTGACACACTACACATTATATCCAGTCGGATTGCACAAAAAAAAACATTTCAAAATATATACTCAACTCCGTATACTTATACCCCATTAACTTTATGAGTATGAAGGGATAGATAAAAAGGCACCTACAGGCGCCTATACCTCGAAAAATCATGGCAACTATCCTTTTTGATAGGGATAGATGCCAAAGTGATTTTTAAGTAAATGATAAACGAAATAAAATCTATCTACACCTAGATGGAGACCTAATGAACCAGTATATCGACGTATTACAAAATATAACAGAATTGATTATTAATTATAAAGTTATACAACGCACAATATTAACCTGTAAAACTTTGACGCGTTCATGCATTTTGCCGTGGAGATATTTGCTCACACGTGGGAAACGCGTCCTTACTGCTCGAATATCCGTGGATACCCGAGGTGCGGGTAGACTGCGGCACTTATTTGCACAATTATTTTTTAGTCGAGAGTTCGGCAAGTTAGGTATTTTGAAATTAGGGCATCTCTCCCGCTGCGGCGTCTATCCCGGTTTTACCCTAATTATAATTGAGAAATGGGGTCAGTCGTGGCGCAGTGGCACAAAGTGTGACTGTAAAGCGACTGGTTGTGTGTTCGATTCCCACTCGAGGGGTTGAAAATATTAAATATTTCCATTTCTTTCGCTCTGGTGTCGAGGCAAAGCGCGGCGTTAAGTTCCGCCACTAACCACGCAATGCCTACAAATTTGGCAGAAAGCGGGAAACGGAGTGTCTCAACACTAGGTTCCCTCTGCCTACTCTGCTGTGTGCGGGATACAGCATGAAGCTAAAAAAAAAAATAAAAATTAGGAAGAACTAAGTGTCAAAACATATATACGAAATTAAATTCTACACTTTATCTTACTGAAGTGGCGATATTTAACATTTATACTGCGCGGAAATTGAACCTACAATCATCATAATCACAACGACAATACACACATACCAAAGTACTATATAAAAATATTCCATAAAATATTTCCAAATATCTTTTACCTCAAAGTGTCACGTTTATTTGCGATTCGTATGATTTCGTCACGTACTTACTTCTATGTGTTTGAAGCGAAGAATAAAATAAAAAAATTAAAAAAGCTTCACAATGTGTTTAGCATAGAAGGGCAGTCTCTAGCAGTGACATCTTAGTGTCAAGACACTAAGATGTCAGTGTCTTGACACTCCATTCTCCACTTTCTACTCGAATTTGAAATATTTAATATTGAGTGACAAAACTTAACGCTTTTTTCTTAAGCGCTTTATCTTACCAGAGTAGAAAAATTAAAAAGGCATTTTGAAAACGTATTAAAATTTGAGCATGCGTTCTGGTGGCGGTGGCTCAGTGGTGAGAGTGCCTGAACGGTATTCAGGAGGCGCGGGTTCGAATCCACTGTGTTCAAATTTTTCTACGTTTTCTAATTACCTTTTTCAATTTTCCTAAGTGCGGAATAAGACTTTGAAAATGTTTAAAAGTAGAAATATGAAATTATTTTAAATATAATCGCTTTAAGTGGGGTTCAAATCTATTACTTTCACAAGCAAATATACAATGTATCCCGCACACAGCACGCAGAAGGTAACTAAAGTTAAGACACTCGTTCCCCATTCCACTGAATTCTAGAAGCATTGCGTGTTAAGTGGCGGAACCGAAGAAAATGGAAATATTAAATATTTCCATACCTCGAGTGGGAATCGAACCCACGACCAGTCGCATTTTATACTCGTTTTTAAAAGGATTTTTACAAAGTTAGATCTAAAATGTTTTATTACATAAGAACGTTTGAAGTTATGAAAAAAATAATACTTATCCATTTATATTTAAAAGCAACTTATACTTCCTTTGTGCGTAAAGTCTAAACTGGCTTTGACAGGTTTGCTTCAAACATATAGAAGTTATACGGCTCCTCATTGTAGAGTACGTGACACTGAGGTAAAAATATATTTGGAAAGATTTCATGGAATATTTTTAAATATTATACATACGTAAGTACTGTATGAAGCCAGTCGTAACGTAGGGGCACATAAGTGTGATTTTGAAAGTGACTGGTTGTGAGATTGCGCCTGAATGTCTCCAGAATTTGGCGAAAAATAGGGAACGGAGTGTCTTAACACTAGGTTCCCTCTGTCTACTCTGATGTGTGCGGGATGCAGCGTAAAGCTAAAAAAATACAAATGAGAACACACCGGAATTCAAACCCGCTCCTCTTAAAAACCGTCCAAGTCCACTAAAATATCGGTAGAAAGATTTTACAAATTTCTGCGACACATAGATTACTCTACGAATAATCGTCTGCCAAAAGAGAACGTTATTTATCAAGTACTTTAACGTACATAGGTATGTATATTTCATATTTACACTGGCTATAAGTCAAACCAAAATTCATATATACAATACACGTTCTTTATGTTATCGTGACGTAATCATCGCTAGAATAATCGATCAAGCATTTATACTTTCAAATATCCTAATAAAATCAACTTTTAAATAGTTAAATTTAACAATTATTGCCATTGTTTAATAAATAAAAATAAAACTACTAACCAAAGCAATATCTAGTCGTTGCCAGTCGTGCCCCAGTGGCACAAGCGTGTGACTGTAAACGACTGGTTGTGGGTTCGATTCCCACTCGAGGAGTGGAAATATTTAATATTTCCATTTTCTTCGCTCTGGTGACGAGGTGAAGTGCGGCGTTAAGTTTCGCCACTTAAAACGCAAGGCCTGCTAATTCAACGGAAAGTGGGGAACGGAGTGTCTTTACACTAGGTTCCCTCTGCCTACCCTGCTGTGTGCGGGATACAGCGTGAAGCTAAAAAAAAAAATCTAGTTGCCTTATAAAGTAAATATAAAGTAAAATTGTTTATATAAGCAATAGTTTGTGATCACTTATTTATAGAAGCTTCTACAAAACAACGAATACAATTCTAATTCAATTTTTTTTCCACCCTGGTAAGATAAACCACGTTTACTTTCGCCAATCAATACAATTAAAGGAATGTATTGACACTACGTTCTCATTGCCATAAAGTTGCTTTTTACTTCCATAGAAATTGAAACTTAAAAAATACATTAAAAAATATCAATAAAATATTAGCTACTTTTTAACATTTTAAAGTGTTATTGCCACACAAAGGCATTTAGAAAACATATAAAAATTTGAACGTATAAAAATTTGGATTTAAGCCCGCGTTCCTTGGACTGTCTTGAACAGTTTCCATGTGTTTATCAAAATATTACCTCATGTAAATATTATAAATTGGGACCAGTCGAATAGTCGAAGCGCAGTGGCACTGTAAACGCCTGGTTGTGGGTTCGACTCCCACTAGAGTGGAAATATTTAATATTTCCATTTTCTTCGCTCTGGTCGAGGTAAAGCGCAGTGTTAAGTTCCACCACTTAACAAGCAATGCCTCTGAATTTGACGGAAATTGGGGAACGGAATGTCTTAACACTAGGTTCCCTCTGCCTACCCTGCTGTGTGCGTGATACAGCGTGACGCTAGAAAAAAAAGAATAAATTAGCAAGTAATTTAACAACAATAGTAAAATTTACTACCATTTTTATCTTCCACTAATGAAATTCAACCATCTGTAAAAAGCCTTAGAGCCCATATAAAAAAATACACCAGAACGTCACGTCGCCGTTGTATCAACCTCACGTTCGCATGTAATTTGCGAACCTTTGAATACGTAACGAGTGGGTTTACTCTAAAACTACGTACATCTGGCATGTAAGTAATCTAATTTCACCTTACGTAGTGCGGTGGGCAGAGAGAATTGAATGTTAGGGTATAATAATGGAGAGACAGGTCACTTCGTTCTTCAATTATGGACTAGATTAATGGTAGGAGAAATTAAAGACTGCTTTTGCCTAATTACACGAAAACATGGCTTTTTTCAGCTTCGAGCTGTATCCCGCACATAGTAGGGTAGGCAGATGGAACCTAGTGTTAAGACACTTCTTTCCGCATTTAATGGTGAAATCTAGATGCCATACGTATTAAGTGGCGGAACTTAACGCCGCACTTGACCAGAACGAACCTCACTTTCACATGTAATTTGCGAACCTTCGAATACCTAACGAGTGGGTTTACTCTAAAACTACGTACATCTGGCATGTAAGTAATCTAATTTCACCTTACCTTATGTAGTGCGGTGGGCAGAGAGAATTGAATGTTAGGGTATAATAAAGGAGTGACATAGTTGTCACTTAGTGATAGGTGAAATTAAAGACTGCTTTTATCCAATTACAAGAAAGCTTTTGAAAAGAATGCCTTCAGAATTTGACAGAAAATGGAGAACGGAGTGTCTTAACACTAGGTTCCCTCTGCCTACCCTGTTGTGTGCGGGAAACAGCGTGAAGCTAAAAAATATATTAAATCCCAACCTGGCTAAGTACCAGGAAAAAAGATAAGTAATAGGTTAAATTTTGTTAAGAAAATATACAGCCCACGTGTTTGTAGTGTTTAAAAAAAACTTAAAATATAAGAAGTTTCAAAAATAATATTATATTATACGTTTCCACCTTTAAAAGTTTCAAAGGCCTTTTTTAATTTAACAAAAGAATTTCTATACTATTACTATAAAAGTAACTCAAGTCGGAAACTTTTTCAACTTGCCACCATCTTTTGTTTTACGCACGAAAGCTCAATGAGATCAGTTTTTTGAAGTTAGGCTTAACTCAGTAGAAATTGGAAATTTTACTAATTTTATAAGAAATTTTTAAATTATACTTATGATAATTTTATTTGTACTCTTATACTGTGTATAGTAATACTGGCGACCACTCGTGGCTTCGTTTACGTTAATATAATAAAATACTTACATCCCTTATTTGAATCCTTTAGGGGTTGATATTTTAAATAAAAAGTAGCCTAGGTTTGGGCCTGGGTATTCAACTATCTTAATTCATAGTTTCATTCAAATCTCGCCCTTAGATTGGATTAGTGAAAGCGTAACAGATAGACATACTTTTGCGTTTATAATATTAGTATGGATGCTGGTAATCAAATTGTCACTTGAGAATTGATTAATAATTATGTTACTTTGTATAAAGGACCCTCAATATGTTCAATAAAACTATGTTTTCTTACAATTTCACAAATATATGCGCACTTTCTTCATTTCTTTTACTTTTCACAAAAACATGGCAGTCTATTTTTTATTATCACCATAAAATAATATATTTTGAGAAACCTACAGTATTTATTTCAACTTATTTAAATTAAAAAAAATATATTCTTAACATTCAGACGAAAATCACCATCGCCAATAAAACCTTACCTCCTTTAGTATCTATTTTCAGAAAAAAAATCTAATATTTATTCGAATTATATACACGAACCATACCTATATGAAAACGGAATAAAATTACGCGTTTTAACCAAAAAAAAACATCGTCTCATAAGGGAAATGTTCAAAGCTATCTATCGGAGCGTATTAATTTTGGGCCCTTTTCGGTTTAAGATAACAGTCTTCAAAGAAGCTTTCCTTCACTTTACTTAAGGCAAGCTATGATTTATGAAAGGGACGCAAATGTAGAACTGAATGCCTTGTAATAAATTTATATATATGAGATTTAATGTTTTGAACTGTAAATTTATTATTTTACTAGCGACCCGCTCGCGGCTTCGCCACGTGGACGTGCCTTATTGTTTCGTTAGTAGTAGTAGTGGATTTTTGAAATAAAGTAACCTATGTTTAATCTTAGATTATCAACTGTAACTATTCCAAAATTCATTACAATCGGTCAAGCGGTTTCAACCCTTTAGAGGTTGATTTTTGAAAAAATAAGTAGCCTATGTTAGACCCAGGGTTATTTACTATTTTCATTCTACATTTCATCCAAATCGGACCGGTAGAACACACAGAGCACACAGACCTTTCGCGTTTATAACATAAATACTTATATTTTAAATGCCAAAGTCTTTGGTAAAATCTGTTTGGTTTATGATTATGAGGCCATTGTGGCGGAGTCGTCTATAGGCGATTAGTTGTGGGTTCAAATACTACTCACGGGCATGATTATATTTAAATTATTCCTATACTCCGCTCTAGTTAGACAAGGCACGGCGTTGAGATTCGTCTCTTGACACGCAATATCTCAGAAAATTATCAAAGTAAAAATTTCTCGACAGTAAAAAATAGTAAGATTACAAGAATAACTTGTAATAACCGTATAAGAACTTCGACGCAGCTGGTAATAGAACGCATGGCTTAGTAGTCAGAGCACTTAGATGGTTTCCAAAAGGAATAGGTTTGAATCCCACTGCGTTACAATTTTTATACACTTGCTAATTTCTTTTTCAACTTATTAAGTGTATGAATAACACTTCGAAATGATAAAAGTACACAATATCCTATTAGACAACTCTAATGAGAAGTGGAAAACGGAATACCTCGACTCTAGCTTCTATCTTACTTCTCTGCTTAGTGAAAAAAAAAAAAAAACGGTAAAAAAAGTAAATATTAATTAGAAATTTCTAACTTTTCAAGTAAAACACTGATATTTTCATATCTATTTATCTAACAAACCATCTTACCATCTACCAAGATGGTCCCAAATAAATTAATACACTTGAATAACTTCCTTTGAGCGTTCAATTCAAAACAAAATTTGTATATCAAGTTAGTATGAGGTGGGATCAAAATACTTTGCTCTTTTTGTCTATAGAATATAACATTTTATTATACATAGTATAGTTTTTAATAAGTAAAATATATCTATATGAATAATTATTTTCATTTATTTATTAGCGACATCAAGTACCGCCACTTAACATACAATGCCTCTAAAATTCGGCGGAAAATGGGAAACGGAGTGTCTTAACACTAGGTTCCGTCTGCCTACCCTACGGAGTGCGGAACACTGTGTGAAGCTAAAAGTATACATTTATTAGAGATAACATTTTTAACTTCACTTTCCACACAATACGAAAATATTTTGCTTAGTTTAAGGCAAAAAGGCGAAAAAAGATTATTTCTTAAAATATTTACCTTTTTTAATTAATTTACTATTTGGACCCGGCAGGATTCGAACCCCTTTGAAACCTTTCAAGTGTATGATCTTACCTGCCACTAACAAAATATGTTATAATAAGCGTATAACAATTCCGGATTCAGAACGTACGGCTTAGAGTGCTAAGAGGCGAACAGTTACCAAGAGGCGCAGCTTCGAATCCGGTTGTGTAATTTTTTTATATATTTCATAAAAAATAGTCTTTTTATTTTTTTTTATTACTGTTATTTAGAATGATTTTTTTTTTAGCTTCACGCTGTATCTCGCACACAGCAGGGTAGGCAGAGGGAACCTAGTGTTAAGACACTCCGTTCCCCACTTTCCGCCGAATTCGGAGACTTGCGTGTTAAGTGGCGGAACTTAACGCCGCGCTTTACCTCGACACCAGAGCGAAGAAAATGAAAATATAGCTTCCACTCCTCGAGTGGGAATCGAACCCACAACCAGTCGTTTACAGTCACACGCTTGTGCTACTGGGCCACGACTGGCCACTATTTAGAATGTCTTCAGAAATATCATAGTACTATCTGTACTATGTGTGCTTAAGTTAACCACTTAACAGCGAAAATCCTCGTCGAACATCTCGAGAGGCTATCGTTTCACTATTGAATCAAGAACCGGATGTAGAAGTCAGTAGTTGAGGTAAAGTGTATTGTGGGATGTTTCCGCAGAGTGGAGTACTAGCTACCATTACCCTGCCAGCTACAGGATTTTATATTGTATATAATATTGTGTGTCTGTGGCCAGTCGTGGCCCAGTGGCACAAGAGTGTGACTGTAAACGACTGGTTGTGGGTTCGATTCCCACTCGAGGAGTGCAAATTATATTTCCATTTTCTTCGCTCTGGTGTCGAGGTAAAGCGCGGCGTTAAGTTCCGCCACTTAACACGCAATCCTCCGAATTCGGCGGAAAGTGGGGAACGGAGTGTCTTAACACTAGGTTCCCTCTGCCTACCCTGCTGTGTGCGGGATATAGCGTGAAGCTATTTAATTTTAATTTTTATAATATTGTACATTCTTAATGGTAACAGCTTCTGAAGACTACTTTTTGTAGCCAGAGAGAACCGAATTTAAGAGAGTTAAGACACTCCGTTATTAATTTTCCGCAATAATTCGAGATATTGCGTATTCAGTAACGGAACTCAACGCCGCGTTTTGTTTCGACATCAGAACCAAGTAAATAAAACATTAAGCACCCCAATTCGTCGAGATGAAACTGAACCCACAACCAGTCGCGTTTACAGTAATAACCACGTATGTGACGCGCTACGGCTGGAATCTATATTCTTTATCATTTTTATTTATAGGAGAGTCAAGGCACTCCATTATTCATTTTCTACGTGAATTCGAGAAATTGACGAAGTGAAGGAGCTCAACGTCACGCTTTCTCTTTTCCAAGACAGCGGAGAGAGAAAATAGTTAAATTTTAATGATTCCACCCTGTAGGAGTCGGATCCACAACCAATCGTAATTACACTCAAAATATTAATTTTGAATTAAAAAAATAATGTATTTTTCAATAATAAAAATTAAGTAATATTGCTTTTTACTGTGTACTATAAACAAAATTTAATAAAAAATAAACCCAATTTAAAGTTAATAAAAAAGTAATCATTCTATTTGATTAACCAAAGAAATAATACAAAGCTCCATACAAAATGGAAAGCTGGAATACGTAAAAAACATCTAGATAAATAATTCGGTCTACCTGAAAAAGGTAAACTAGTTAGTTAGTAATATTCATGAGACGTAGTTGTCTAACAAAGAGGTAACCAGTCCAAATATAAGTAATTTTGTTTTATTCTGTTTATTTATTTATTTAGACCGTAGTGGTATAGTATGACAGTGTCTAATTGAAAATTTGACTGGTTGTGGGTTCGATTTTTCAATGGTTTTATTTAAATTATTTTTAAACATTTTTAAAGTGTTATTCCACACTTAGGACCGCGGGTTCGAATCCCGCTGCGTTCAAATTTTTATACGTTTTCTTTAAATGTCTTTTTCAATTTTCCTAAGTGTGGAATAACACTTTAAAAATGTTTAAAAGTATTTAATAAATAGCATTCTCTCTTGCCAAATGATTGTTCGTAGAATAATCTTTGGGTAGCAGAAATTTGTAAAAATCTCTCTACAGAGATGCTAACAACATAAATAAGTTGTAATAAAGCGTATAAGAATTTCGACGCAGCGGCTAGTAGAACGCATGGCTCAGTGGTGAGAGCGCCTGAACGGTATTCAGGAGGCGCGGGTTCGAATCCCGCTGCGTTCAAATTTTTATACGTTTTCTTTAAATGTCTTTATTTAAATTATTTAAAATTTTCAGCTTTAGTACCTAAAACAAAGCGCGTTACTGAGTGTCGTGACGCAACACTTAATGACTAAGAATGAAGTTATAATAGAAAAAAATATGGTAACTTTGGGCTTTTTCCTTTGGGCTAAATCTTGACACTAGATTGAGAAAATTTAGTTTTAAGACACTCCGTTCTCCACTTTTTATTAAGTAGTGCTTTTCACCCAAAATTGCAACATTACGTATTGAGTGGCAGAACTCAACGCCGCACTTTGTCTTGGTATCACGGGAAAATGGGGGGCAATCTAGGGATCTTCAAGTCAAGGGTGAATAGATATCTGCTAGGCAAGCATGTGTAATCAACGCTTAACATCAGGCATTGATGTGGTCAAACGTGAGCCTATTTAACATAAAAAAAAATGAAACTAATTCGAACATATTTCCCCGAGTGGGGAAAAAACCCGCATCCATCACATTTACCGGTATTCTGCACCACGATGGCTTCAAATTTTCATATATCAACATATATTTTATATCTAACTTCGTCCCATTATAATAAATGAAGGATTATGTAAAAGAAATTCCCACATTTAAGGGCTTAAGCGTCGGCTAATATTTATACTTCACACAACGTTATTATTATAAGCGTGACTATGAATAACATTGCATAGCATATATGAATGAGACATCTTTATTGTACAGTGGTAGTATCTAACTATAAACACGTAGGTAGTGGATTAAAAACTTATTTAAGGCAATTTTTTTTATATTACACTTAACATGCAATATCTCGATTTTCACGCGGAAAGTGGAGACCCGGTCCTCTTTGACTGCCGCCGCGTCTACGGACGATTGAAGCAGTTCCCGAGACCTGGTCTAGTGAGAGAAGTTTTAGTGGGTAAACGGAGGTGTACTATTTTGCCGAACCGGAGGCCTACATAATTGCGTCCCGGATCCCCGTCCCGGACGGGTATACGTAACGGATTTCGTGACGTTAAAAAAAATAAGAAAAAAAAAGCTCCTCTTTGACTTTTCTGTTGTACAAGAAAACACGTTAAGCAGCTTGTAAAGTTATTATTATTTGGGATGTGACGATGCACAGCATCTGTGAGAGAGCGTTGTATACTTCCCGTTCCGTTTCCAATGATATTTGACTTCCGGTTGTCTTTTTCGACCAATCAGCGCTCTGCCTTAAGTCACGTGTGGTACCAGGTGGTGGGGCGCCTGTTGCAAAAGGCGCCAATACGCTTCTTACCTCATAGCGTCGTTATTTCCCATCCGAGTAACATTGTTTCTTTTAAAAGAAAGTGAATTTTTTAAGTGAAATTAAAGTGTTAAAAATAAAAGTATAGTGAAATATAAGTGGTGATAATCAGTGCCGCAGTGTCGTCTCGGTGATACGGAGGTAGGCTTGGCAAGGTCTGTCACAGTGCTAACGCCGTTCTACATCGGTGTGCTCGAGTCCTTCGATCTCTGCGTCATCGGAACCAGAGGTAAAAGAAGAAAAACGGGTAAGTCCTTTTAAGATTTTTTAAAAAAAGTCTTGCTGGATCAGATCTATATGTTGAGTAATATTTTAATACAAAATATTATGTGTACCATAACTGTGACAACTCGTATTATAACATAAGAACCTTCACCGATACTGACGATGTACTTAATTGTCGTTTAAAGCTAACTGGGGTTAACACAAATATCCTAAGTTACCTGAAGCTAAACCACATATTTGATTTTAAAATATCTTTAAAATTTACAATGGTTTCTTTACGTGACGTGACGTAACGTTGTTAAGTGTGTGCGTTATATGCATGTTTTAAAGAAGAAAAAATATTACACCGTAGCTCTCAACTTTATTGAGCTTGCAGTTAAAGAATAGCTTAGGCAATTTGTCACGAGCGGGATCTTGTTTTGTGTTCGGGAAAAACCCTTAGCTGTTTTATGAAGTACACTGATGCCACAAATACAAGTTTATTTGTATATTAAATTAAAGTTTGCAACGATTCATTAACTGTTTCGCATGTTTTACGTTATCTCCCTCAAATATGTAACTATGATGAGATATCGGCATCATTTTACCCTCGTCTTGAAATTCATAAAATTCATAGGCTGTGGAAAGCGAGTAAAATACTTTGAAAATTGTCAGGAGCGTATCCTAGACAAGTTAGCAAACTAGAATCTTATGTGAGGGTCTGCGTAAGTTTCCTCCGGATTCAACTTGTAAGTTTGACAAAGTAAATGTGAGTTTTAGAGCACAGGTGGATTAGGACAAGTGGGTTTAACTTTGCAGATAAACAGAAGTCAGACTTCCGATAATCTGAAGGCATCTGGCAGGTCCTTTTTGTCCAATGTACAGGGATAACTGTACCAGCCCTTTCATCAACCACTAGTATGTGCTTTATCAGTACATACACTAAAATTGGAACGATACAGATAAGATTGGCATGGCCCCTGCGCAAGGACACAAGGATGACACGAAAAATCATGTCCTTTTCGGTGACAGGCAAAATTACTCCCTTTGGCAACTCTCCGATAAGTCGATGTATCGCAGATCTATTCAAACAATCATGACAAACGTCTTGCAAATCAGACATTGATATCTCTGGATCTACGGGGGCTGCCTCCGAGCGTATCGGAGGCAGTGGCAGATGGTCTGGGCTCCGAAGGCCCTTCTCAGTTTAATTACATGAGAATGCATCTGCCATTTACCTCCAAACCACAAGTGGTTGATCCAATGTTTTGAGATTGAGGCACCTCAAAATTCGATAGTAAAGAGCCAACGTAATAAATAAACTAATAAATCATCAAATTCTATGGGGGCTGTCTCCGAGCGTATCGGAGGCAGTGGCAGATGGTCTGGGCTCCGTAGGCCCTTCTCAGTTTAATTACATGGGAATGCATCTGCCATTTACCTCCAATTCTTCCATCAAGAAGAATTTTAAAGCAGTTCGAGACTGCATTGTCATTGAATATGTCTGTTCGGATAGAGGAACTTTATAAATAAGGCGTTTTGGATATTTTAAATGCAATAGAGATAGATTGAAGTGTTTTTTTCGATAATATTGCTGACTAAATAGTAGTACCATTGCTACTACTACTAACTGATATTCAATCTAAGCATTTGAATCAATTTAGAGCTTCAGGATATCTTTCAGACTAAGCTCTTATTTTCAAGTTCCTCAACAGTTGCAAAAAGAGAATTGCATAATAACAATAATGAACTTCTAATCGGCGTACTGTCACGTAAGCGCCAGGAAAAGTCACTGAAAATATCTTGAGGCTGGTTTACGGTAAAACGGTCGTGAAAATGATATGCCTGTCCTTGAGTCTGTCTTGTGCACTCAAGGACAATTTTCACATCTTCGGTCCAAGGGCATTTGAGTAATGAGTAGGTTATCTTGATGTTTTTCTTGTAATATGTATTGCACACATGTACAAAGAGCTATCAGAACAGAGTCTGGAATAGAAAGGTATCGTATACCATTGTACAAATGATTGCCTACATATATTGCTTGGCACGTTGAACTTGACTCCTTCGTTTGTTCACAAGGACGTCACGTCATAAGGTGTCAGTCTAATTACTTCCAAATCAACAGATGTGTTAATCACCTGGGAAGCCAGTAGATTTCCAAAGTGGAGATATCTGAAGGAAAAGATTTAGTTTGGTGGATTACAATGTTAAGCAGGTCATCGGCCCGGAACACCCTATAAACGGACATACAATGTTGGTTGCGGGGCACAATTAAACAAACAAATGATATGAAACAGTTGAGAACAGAACCCAGATAAATAGGTATGTATTCCAACTAAAAGGTTATGTTTGCAATAATAGCAGCTGTCAAAAATTTTCAATCTGCAACTCGTGTTTGTAATTTCATCATCCAATGAAATCAAATGTATGCACGATATATGAAAGGAAGAAAATGATCGATCTTTCGCATGACATATCACTTGTGTGAGATAAAGAATAGTCATGACGATACATAGTCATGACAGCAAAATATATACCACAGAAGTTAAATGTATTTCGAAAGTAAACTAATATGGGACGCCTTACTTTTTGGCAATCGGAGGAATCAACAGTTGTGGAAAGGTATGTTACGATGATTATCGAGATCCATTAGTAGAACTCTGAAGTGTTTTCGCTCTTCCAGAGTGATATCGACTGGCGTGGGTACTTCCACTTTCAAGCCTGATGTCAAGAGTTTTTTATACCATCTATACGCGACTCGGGAACACACTTAGTGGCATCTCTAATGTGGTGGAGAGCTCATTAGTAGCCCTACCTACAACAACGGCCCACGAGCAGACCAATAAAGATCATCGATGATAAATATTGTTGTTCGTAGTTCAGAGCATTGATCTTCCGTCCGATTCATCCGTCGCTCCTTCAATATAGGGAATTACGTCTGGAAGTAAGTAGTTGGGGTGACAATACAAAATAATAATAATATAAAATTTGGTCAGACGCAGAGAAATTACGTTTAGGATGGAGACTGGGGTGGAGAGAATCAGGTGTTAAAACTTATGACCATTTTGGTAGCAGTGGTTAAAATTTTACAAAATGTATAATTTTAATGCAATTGTTCTAGTGGTACCGGTGTATTAAGGTGTTTAGGCGTCTCTTTATATAGAGAGACTAGTTTTTGACAAACAATATTTTTGTATAAATGTCAAAGTTTTAAGAGCAATAAAAGTGTAAATTTTCTAGTTATCTCTTTTTAGGGCGTTAAGTCGCAAAACTGCGGAACCCAGATGACTCGACTGAGACTGCTGGCTTGGTTGCAGAGATGCTAGATGTATCCTTTGTACGTAATAATGACAATTTAAATAAAATCTTTCGCCGGTGTGCTGTCCATTAGAATTATTGGCGTCCGGTATCACATTGGTAATTGTGATATTATATATCGAGTATTTGGTTCCAAATTGAAATTCTAAGCTCTTTGGTCATCTAAGTAACGATGTGTCTAGTTGTTATTATATTGTAGTATAATATTGCCTAGGGATAGTGGTTTAATAAGACAATCAGATACATACAACAGAGTTTAATTATTCTTTATTTATTTCATTTGGGGGGAGTCTAGGTAAAGTGACTCGCAAATAATTATCGGTATTTGAATAAAACTTTATTAAGGGACATTTCAGCATCTCCGTGAAATTCCAACTTAGCCGTAGGTTAATTAGTATGAGCACTTTCCCATAAATATATATAATTTAACATAAACTTAAAAATCGAGGTAATATATATTATAGATAGATTTCAAATTTTCGAAAGATTGTATTATTATTAGGTAAGCCAATAGAAAGCGAATATTGTAGCAAATAACTTAGAGGCAGTGAAATATAATCAATTTAAGAATGACTTGAATGAATTCATTGTTTTTATGGGTTTTCTTGTATTTGTGTGGTGCAATTAATCAATGTTACTCATTATGTATATTTTGTTATTCTTATACTTTTCAGTATAATAATTCATATCACATAGCGTCGTTGGTGGTCACCAGGAGTTATAAACACGTCTCTCACAGATGCTGTGCATCGTCACATCCCAAATAATAGTACAAGTTTTACCCAACAATAAAACTTGTATTATTGTGGAGAGACGATGCACAGCATCATTTTAAGTCCTCCTGGTGAGAGACTTCTATGAGGTAAGAAGCGTATTGGCGCCTTTTGCAACAGGCGCCCCACCACCTGGTACCACACGAGACTTAAGGCAGAGCGCTGATTGGTCGAAAAAGACAACCGGAAGTCAAATATCATTGAAAACGGAACGGGAAGTATACAACTCTCTCTCACAGATGCTGTGCATCGTCTCTCCACAATAATACAAGTTTTATTGTTGGGTAAAACTTGTACTATTTTCGTTATCATGTCAGTTATTCATTTTTATTAGATTGGATGCCTTCGTGGTGCAGTGGGGCAGCGTCTGACAGTAAACGTGATCGGATGTGGGTTCGATTCTCAGTCGGGGAAAAGATTTTATTTAAATTATTTTCATTTCTCCGCTTTGGTACCTTCACCTTTCACTTTGACTCTCTATGATAGAAAAAGTCGTGAAGACAGACCACGAGCGGAAATCGAACCCACAACCAATCGCTTTACCAATCAGACGTAGTCATGTTCTACAATGGCGTCTATAAAAGGAAGATTTAATTAAAATTGTTTATATTAATTTTGTTGACATAAAAAATAATTCTACAACAAGTATTTATGAGTATTTACGTTCCATTATCAACAGGATCTGAGATTAAGGCAAGGGACAAACTTGAGAGGCCGTTTACTATTTAGATAGACTTAAGATAAATCTATTTAAGTTGCAAAGTAAAGGAACGCTTTGAATTTCGTGAAATTAATAAATAAATTTTTGTATGTCTCTATTGTTGACGGTTTATAAGCTTCACGAGTAGTCAGAGAGAACGTAGTGTCAATACACTCAATTTTCCAATTTTACAATATTTTTTTTTTTTAGCTTCACGCTGTATCCCGCACACAGTAGGGTAAGCAGAGGGAACCTGGTGTTAAGACACTCCGTTCCCCATTGTCCGCCGAATTTTGGTGACCTAGCGTGTTAAGTGGCAGAACTTAACGCCGCGATTTGCCTCGGAACCAGAGCGAAGAAAATGGAAACATTAAATATTTCCACTCCTCGAGTGAAAATCGAACCCACAACCAGTTGTTTGAAGGCACACTGTCTGTGCCACTGGGCCACAACTGGCCCCTCGACTTAATATATATTCTGACTATGTAATTCTATATATGTATTCATTAATATATTTTTATAATCCATTTTTAAGATAAAATCATTATCATAAAATTTCGGTGTACATCAAAAATATAAAACCTTTTACATTTGCGCTTTAATATTTACGTCTGCCGATTAAATTACTGGACAGTTGGAACTGGAAATTTGTATGCTTTTACGATATATCCCACATCAATCCATTATGATAACGTTTTTAAAAAATAATAGATTATTAAAGTAGATTATCTTTACATAGTATAAAGCAAAGTCGTTTGCCACGTCTGTCTGCATGTATGTATGTAACGGATTTTGATGCGGTTTCTTTTAATAGATAGATTGATTCAAAGGGAAGGTTTATATGTATAATACATGCATAATATAGTAGATAGGCACAGGTAAGTTTAGAGGTTTCTAATATGATATCGGTGTGGCGAAGTGTGCCTATAGTGAAATAGTTGCGTAGTTCTCGCAAGCGAAACCGAGGATAGCCGCGTTATTATATATAGCTTATTTCATGGTTTGGTAGAGAAATTCTAAAAAGCAAGAAAATCTTAAACCACTATTTAAACCTACTTATAGTCTGATTTAATAGAATTAGCACACGTATCCGAATTCGGTAATAATACAATATTTTTATACATCTATCTAAAATAAGTTATTTAAATTATTTTCGTAAGTTAAACCTTTAATTAAAGTTATTTCTTTAGAATAAAACTTTCGTTTGTTTATTAAACTGATTTGTTATTATTTATTATTATAAATACTTCCTAATTTAGAATGCATCGCAAAATGACAGTATACTAATTTCATTCTGTGAGGCGTATTGCTATAATATGTAATATAGTAGAGGAGATGTTGGAGGCTCGAAGTCTGACTGTAAAATCAACTGGATGTAGGTTCGATTCCCACTGTAGAAATTGAAATAATTATTATTTCATTGTCGAGGCAAAGCGTGGCGTTAAGTACCGCCACGTAACACGCATAGCCTCCAGAATTCGGCAGGAAGTGGAGAACGGAGTGTCTTAATACTGGGTTGCCTCTGCCTACCCTGCTGTGTGCGGGATACAGGGTGGCGCTAACAAAAACTGTAATAAAGTTTATATTATTCCTTCATCTTCAGCTTTACGCACGAGGTAACTCGACAACTTCACAAAACAAATTTTGATACGAATTGTTTTTTGCCAGTTTTACTTTGAATTTCTATTTTAATATAATTAGAACACAAGGGTTTTTTTTTTTCCAGCCAGGGTAGTCAGAGAGAATTTAATGCTAAGACACTCCGTTCTGTACTTTCCGCCCTAATCTTATATATTGCATATTAAGTGGCGGAACTCAACGCCGCGCCTTATTTAATTACCCATTTACTGACAATAATTCTGATTTTTTTTAGTGTCACGCGGTATCCCGCACACAGAAGGGTAGTCAGAAGGAACCCAGTGTTAAAGCACTCCGTTCCTCACTTTCCGCCAAATTCGAAGGCATTGAGTTTTAAGGCGTAACTTAACGCCGCGCTTTTACCTCGGCACCAGAGCGAAGAAAATGGAAATATTATATATTTCCACTCCTCAATTGAGAATCGAACCTTAACCAGTCAATTTACACTCACACTTTGTGCCTCTGCGTCACGACTGGCCCAATTGTTACTTTATTAGGATATATTAATAAATATATAACTTATACCTTAAATAGTAAACCAGAACAGCCAACCACAAACTTGTTTGACAACTTAAGTCTATACGTGACCGCATCGCCGTAAAATTATACTAAATACATAAGGGCCTTTGACAGTTTTACGCGGTGAAGTTAGTCGTGGACTTTGGGCTAGTTAAGTTATTCCTTCATACTTTAAATTTGTAGACTGGTGGTTTGGCATGGGTTTTCTTACCAAAGTGTATTGTGAAGTTGACAAAGTTAGAAATGATAATTTATACAAATATTATAAATGTGAAAATCTGTGTTGGGCCAGTCGTGGTGCAGTAGTACGCACTTGTGACTATAAATGACTGATTGTGGGTTCGGTTCCCATTCGAGGAGATTTTACACATTTAATATTTCCATTTCTTCGCTGTAGTATCAGAGATAAAGCGCGGCGTTAAGTTCCGCCACTTAACACGTAACGTCTCCGAATTCGGCTGAAAGTGGGGGTCGTAGTGTCTTTACACTAGGTTCCATCCTGCCCTGCCTATCCTGCTGTGTGTGGGATACAGCATAAAGTTAAAAAAATCTGTTTGTCTGTTACACTTTCAATTACACTATTCAGGTCCAAACATAAGTTACTTTTTCGACAAAAAACAACCCTTTGAAGCTTGAAATAGGGGATGAAAAGTGTCAAACGTGTTTTATTAGTCTCATTGCATTATTTTAAAAATGCAATAATACACAAAAATGATATAAATCTTTCACTGTACACATTTTTCCTTAAAACAAAAACCCTATTCAACTAAAACTGTCAAAATTTCTTTGTCTTACCATATATTTTAATAAAAAAATCTATACCAATATAAGCTGACTTGACTTCGTTCAAAATTTGTATATGAAAAACAAGCTCCCTCGACGTAAGCTCTCACCTCTAACAAACCCTTTTCAGGTCCACTGGTTATATTCTGAATATTATAAGAACACATCAAAACGCTTCATCGCTTTATATATAGATGGTTCCTTCCACTTCAGCGGTGCAACTTTATTCCGTACTATCTCTTGAGACCACCTTTTCCTTGATTTTTTTTGTTTATTTTTTCTATATTTTTTATTATTTTTATTATTTATGGCGGATTGAGTTTAACTGTAGGTGTGTTCGGTTATGGGTTCAATTCCTAGTTGGGGGAATGGTTATATTTTAACTATATTCATTTATTGAGTTGAGCGAAGCGAAGCTGTTACTGGTCAAAAGTGTCTTTCGTTATGGTTTAACTCTTCCTGGGCTATTTGTAGTAGACCTCTGAAATTTGGTAGGGATATCGAGCACAGTGTCTTGTGTGCTGTGAAGTTTTTTGGTAACAATTGTAATTTTTTTTTTTGAATATATGGTCAAAAAGTGTCCATAGACTTAGGCTGTGGAACGTTAAGTTAAATGTTATGTTAAAAGTGTTATGGTAAATGTTCGAAAAACAAACACTTAACACTGTTTGCTTTTCAAACTATTTTAAGATATGAGATCATTAAATATATACTTCGCTCAGATTTTCCCGCCATGCAGAGCAATTTTAAATATTTCCACTCCTCAAGTGGGAATCGAACCCACAACCAGTCGTTTACAATTACACGTTCGTGCCACTGCGCCGCGACTGACCCCGTAGTATAGTCATCTTCCTAGTAAGAATCGAGACTACAATACATTTACAATCAGAATATATCCACCTCCGCCACGTCAGCCTCAAGGGAATTTTATATTTAAATTATAAATATTTCACCCGTTAAATACTTCAGATTTTTCATTTTGATTGCAGCATTAAGTATATGAAATTGTTATATTATATGGTGGTAGATATTTAATAATACTTTAATTTTTTCACCTATTACTTTGCCTATAAATACAAGAGTATTTTTTTTTTTTTTTATTTATTTTAGCTTCACACACGCACACAGCAGGGCAGACAGAGGGAACCTAGTGTTAAGACACTCCGGTTCCCCACTTTCCGCCGAATTCGGAGGTTTGCGTGTTAAGTGGCGGAACTTACTTAGCTCGGTGGTAGGGGATTCTTCCTCCGACTGGCTCCCGACCACTATCATGTCAAAGACGAACCACCAAATACCTGATGATGATGATGATGATGATGATGTGTTCCGGTTCGATGGCATGTAAGCCAGCTCTCCCTATTACCACCATTCCCATCCTTCCTCCCTCCTTCTGTCCTACATCACCAAGGCTGGCAACGCATCCACAACAATAATGTTGTGGATGTCTATGGGCAAGGGTAACCACTTAACACAGGTGGGCTTTCTGCTCGTGCGCCTCCTGTATTCCATAAAAAAAAAAAGAAAAAGAAAGTTTCGAACCCATCATCATTTTGGACCGACAAATACAACCACTGAGCCAAAGTAGCGTAAATAAGTAAAGAAATATCGTTTTTTATAACTCACTTCCGTCTCCATATTATCAATCAACGTCCCGGTATCAATACGCCTGCCAAGTCACGTGTTTAATAAATAGATGCTACGACTTTATATGTATCCTTATAATATAGTATGAGTAAAGTTTCAAAAGCAATTTTGTAGTCATATGTACCTATATCGATTTAGTTTGATCGAAAGATGATCAAGGGGCCAGTCGTGGCCCAGTGGCACGAACATGTGACTGTAAATGACTGGTTGTGGGTTCGATTCCCACTCTAGGAGTGGAAATATTTGATATTTCGATTTCCTTCGCTCTAGTATCAGAAGCAAAGCGCGGCGTTAAATTCCGCCACTTAACACACAATCCCTCTGAATTCGGCGGAAAGTGAGGAACGGAATGTAGCAACTTAACACTAGGTTCCCTCCGCACACAGCAGGATAGCCTGCTGTGTGCGGGATACAGCGTGAAGATAAAAAAAAGTACATAGACTACATATACAAATTTAAATTTTTAAATTTTTTAAAAGTATTTTTTGCGCTTTAATGAAAAATTAAACGTAGAGTTAGAGTTCCGCCACTAAGCATGCCATCTGTACTTCGGCGGAAATAAGAGAACATAGTGTCAGAGACACTAACTATACCTTCTGTATATAAAAAATGATACTAAAAATCTACTTTATAAAATGGCTAAATCCTTTCTCACTTTCCTTGTTTATATTTGGCTTGGTGTTTCCAATTTCTACCAACAGTCTTTAATTATTACGCCTACGTTTTGGGTTACTTCGTGAGTTTACCGCAAATATTTCAGTGGTCTATTTTGAAATGGTTAAAATAAAAGCTTATGGAAAAATGTGTACAATATCTTTTATATAACTTTAAAACCAAATTTACTATTTTTTATATAACTTTGAAACAATTTTATATAATTTTTTTAAACATTTTTAAAGTGTCATTCCACACTTAGGAACATTAAAAAAGACATTTAAAGAAAACGTATAAAAATTTGAACGCAGCGGGATTCGAACCCGCGCCTCCTGAATACCGAGCCATGGTATTCAGGAGGCGCGGGTTCGAATCTCGCTGCGTTCAAATTATTATACGTTTTCTTTATATGTCTTTTTCAATTTCAT
The DNA here is from genome assembly GCA_019049465.1 of Dryas iulia moderata. Classification (NCBI taxonomy): domain Eukaryota; kingdom Metazoa; phylum Arthropoda; class Insecta; order Lepidoptera; family Nymphalidae; genus Dryas; species Dryas iulia. Next base: position 817,943 of record CM032420.1, on the reverse strand, counting down.
ATAACTTTAAAACAATAGTGGTTATACATTTGACTTGGTTTGCAAAACGTTTATTCTTTGTTTATTTAGCCACTAAACTATTTCCAGTTAGAAAAATCATTTTCTGTTTCCCCTTTAGCAGAAAAGTGAGAGAGAACCTAGTGTCAAGGCACTCTGTCCTCTACTTGCAGAAATAAATTTTGACAAGTTTAAAAGAATTACAGCGCAGCTCGATTATTCACATGTCTTAGTAGTCAAAGCATTTAGAAGGTTTCTGAAAAGCGCAGGTTTGAGTCCCGCTACATTCAAGTTTTTATAGACTTTCACACTTTACTATATTTTCCTATGAGAGTATTTTATATTATACGCCATGGTCCACTGTTTCTATTAACATGAAAAAATATCCGGAAAAAAGTGGAGAATGAAGTGTTTATCCTGCTATAGAAGTAAAATATGATTTCTTTTACTTTCACGCTGTAAACTAAACTTAGTGTTAAGACACTCCGTTCCCCACTTTTCGTCGAATTTGAAGGCATTGCCGGTTAAGTGGCGGAACTTAACGCCGCGCTTTTGCCTCGACACCAGAGCGAAGTGGAAATCGAACCCACAACTAGTCGTTTGCAGTCACACGTTTGTGCCATTGCATCATGACTGGGCCCCTGGGAAGAAATTAATAATAGGAAAATATAAAGCTAAAATACATTAATACTAACATATTGGCCACGTGTACACTAACAAACCAGCATCAGATTGCATGCGGTAGTAACTAATACATAACTGTAATTTACACCTCATCGATTTAATGAAGACAATGTTAATTAATACGCCATATTATAATTATAATTAATAGATTTTACTCAGAAGCATTCAGTTTTATTATGAAACTTTAGTTATTGTAAATATTTTTATATGAAATGTAATTGTGGCCAGTCGTGGTGCAGTGGCACAAGTGTGTGACTGTAAACGACTGGTTGTGGATTCGATTCCCACTCGAGGAATGGAAATATTTAATATTTCCATTTTCTTCGCTCTGGTGTCAAGGTAAAGCGCGGTGTTCAGTTCCGCCACTTAAGTGGGAAATTTTATTATAAACGCTATAGTTATGGCTTCAATCTTCACTCGCTGGAGTGATTATTTTAGTTAAGTTTTTTTTTAGCTTAACGCGATATCCCGCACACAGCAAGGTAGGCAGAGGGAACCTAGTGTTAAGACACTTCGTTCACCATTTGCATTGCGCGTTAAGTTAGCTAAGCGAACTTAACGCCGCGTTTTGCCGAGGCAAATCGCTCTAATGTCGAGACATCAGAGCGAAAATGGAAATAATAAATATGCACAACAAAAGAGTTGTGAACCGAGTTGCCGACCTTGGAGGAGGGTAAGAGGTGGAATAAGGAGAGCTGGCTTACATGCCGAACCGGGTCATAAGATGTTTGGCGGTTCGTCTTTGACATAATAGTGGTCGCGAGCCAGTCGAAGAACAAGTCAAACTACTGGGTTACTCGCCTTTTTAGGGACGCTGTGGAGATTTGTATCTTAACCCCTACGGATAATTCGAGTATAAAGCAAGAAACTGGATATTTTGACACCAGGTTACCTTTGCCTCACCTATACAGAATAGAGACTACAGTTCAAATGAACAAATTGATTGCATATACACGGACTTAGCAAAGGCTTTTGACGTAGTAAATCACGACTTACTATTGCTTAAACTTTATAAATATGGTGTAGATGGACAATTGCTCACATTAATAAAAAGTTGTCTGCAGAATAGGCAGATGAATGTGGTATTAGGCGGTAATGAATCAAAAACTTTTTATTTAGATTCAGGAGTGCCGCAAGGGTCTAAGCTTGGTCCTGTTTTATTTAATATTTTTATTAACGATGCTGTCACATGTATACGTAACAGTGAAGTTTTAATGTACGCAGATGACCTAAAAATTTATAAAAGCATCAAAACAATTGAGGACTCCAATCTCTTGCAACATGATTTAAGTAAATTTGCTATATGGTGCTCACTTAATCATATGAAATTAAATATTCAAAAATGCCAGAGCATAACTTTTAGTAGGAAGATTTGTGATATCAAATACAATTATAGTGTAAACGGTTATCCAATTCATAAGGTTACTCAGCAACGGGATCTAGGCGTTATATTTGATTCAAAGATGAGCTTTATACCTCATATAGATGATATTCTGAAGAAATCATTAAGTACATTGGGGTTTATCTTTAGGTCAACAAAAGCTTTTAAGAAATCCAGTACTATGATAATTCTGTTTAATTCATTAATAAGAAGTAAATTGGAATATTGCTCAATTGTTTGGAACCCATATTATGAAACGCATAAAAATAGAATAGAACGAGTACAAAAGAAATTCTTAAAACTATTAGCCTATAAAGATAATATTCGCACTGAATATAAAAATTATGATTATTTGTTGGGGCACTATAAAGTCCAAAAATTGTCTGACCGTAGGAAAATCGCAGATCTTTGCTTCTTACACAAATTAATTGCAGGAGATATAGATTGTCAAAAGCTTTTAAAAGAAATAAATGTTGCAATTCCAAGACTGCATACAAGACTAATTACGCAAAATTTTAGAACTAGGTTCGCAAGAACAAATTTAGGTTTAAATAGTCCTTTAAACAGAGCTGGAAAGTCTTATAATGAATTACCAAGCGATTTTGATTTTGACATATTTAATGATTCACTACATTCTTATAAAAAAAAACTCAAAATTTATTTTGAGGTTTAAATTATTAAGTAGGTTTTTTTTTTCTCGAGCTCACTCATTTTTCAGATTTTATTTTGTTTCTTTTTTATCTTTTTTTTATATATTGATTTTGTAAATTATTTGTATTCATTGTTATTCTTGTTTGTATTGTTGTTTGTAATTTATCTATTTTTTCATTGTTACTTGTTTTTGGTGGTAGTATTTTGTTTTAGAATTATTTATAAGTAGGTATGTATATTTTTCCTTTTTTTGTTTAAATGGGCAACATTTATTTTTTGTCATGATGTGTTAGCCTATAATTGAGATATACTGTGTAATAAGGTTTATATAGATGTGATAATATAATTGTATCATAGTATATAGCGTTGGCTTCCCAATAAATAAATAAATAAATAAATAAAAAATTTTTAATTATTTTCTTCATCAATCATAAGGAAAATGTCAGCTAAAATTTTCTTAACAAAAATAAACAAAAAACTTAGTATAAAATTATTACCGTGAAAGCGAATTTATATCCAACAAGTTGCCCGCAACTTCGTTCGCGTAAACTTATGACCCCTGTCATACTTTTTTCCATTTATAAATTCAGTAATTTCGATATTTTAAAGCCTTATTTCCACACATATTTAGAATATGAAAAGAGAATACATAGATTTCAAGACATTTATTTTTACTGATAAAATATACAAAATCCTAAACGCAATAAGATATTTAGAAAACTTATGAAAATTTGAACGCAGCGGGATTCGAACCCACGCCCAATGAACCGTCCAGGCACTCTCACCGCTGAGCCATTCGTTCTAGTAGAACTTTAAACGCTGCGTTCAACTTTTTATACGTTTTCTAAATGTCTTTTTTAATTTTCCTAAGTGTGGAATAATACTTTAAAAATGTTTCAAAAACCTAAATGCAGCTGAATTCGAACCCATACCTTTCGAAAACAGTTCAAACGTTCCGACTGCTATACCAAGAGTTCTACATACGACATGTAGAAATTGTTTGTTTACAACTTAATTTTTGTTTATTCAATTAGTATCGAGGTTTATTCAATTAGTATTGAGGTTCGATATCAACTGCGGAAATCCACACAGTATAGAATATCTCTAAAAATGTAAAAAGTCGATTACATTTCAGTTTTACCAGCATATTTACTTTATTTAATTACTGGTTATTTCTAATATGGTTGTACTAGTTATTTATGTATAATTTAATTTAGTTAATCATTGTTAATTATTTTATCATTCTTTATTTAGATTTAAAATAACAAAAACTTTACTTCTATATATTTAAATAATAAAAACCGCGCTATATCTCGCACACAGCAGGGTAGGCAGAGGGAACCTAGTGTTAAGACACTCCGTTCACCACTTCCTCCGATTTTCGGAGGCATTGTGCGTTAAGTGGCGGAACTTAACGCCGCGCTTTGCCTCAGAAGGAAATTGAAATATGAAATATTTCCACTCCTCGAGTGGGAATCGAACTCACGACCAGTCGTATACAGTCACACGTTCGTACCACTGCACCACGACTGGCCCCTAAAAATATTACATTTAAAAAGAAATACAAAAAATAAACAATACAAAAAATGCACACGCAATAAAAAAAATACATACATACTTATTCATATAAGAAAGACTGCAAAATGGCTTCTTTAAGTATATCTGCGTTTTGTGACAAAGGTTCTTTCTTTGTAGGAAAAGCTTTGAAGAAAACATGCAAATGAGGGGCGAAGTGAGATCTCAGCGATATCGGATATAGTCAGGCCCTTGACCTTAGAGTTTCATGATATTGTTTTTTTACATCATTTATTACTTATATGGTATTTGTTTGTATTAATTTTTAATTTTTGGTTACGCTTTTTCTTGCATAAGTAATTTCTTTAGTGGCCAGTCGTGGCCCAGTGGCACAAGCGTGTGACTGTAAACAACGGGTTGTGGGGTCGATTCCCACTCGACGAGTGGAAATATTTATTATTTCTTCGCTCTGGTGTCGAGGTAAAGCGCGGCGTTAAGTTCCACCACTTAACACGCAATGCCTCCGAATTCGGCGGAAAGTGGGGAACGGAGTGTCTGAACACTATGTTCCCTCTACCTATCCTGCTGTGTGCGGGATACAGCGTGAAGCAAAAAAAAAGTAATTTCTCGATGGTTACGGGTTCAATAAACATTCCGCGGAATGTTTGTAATCCTTTACTCTTTATAACGTATAGTAAAATAGTCAGTAGTTCTTAGGGTAGGCAGAGAGAAGCAAACGTATTCTTCAGTTTTCGTCTCAATTTAATGTGTTATGTGTTGAGTGACGGATCTCAACGCCGCGCTTTATCTTGTATTTATCTTGTATTAACGGAGGAAATAAAAGTTATATAAATATAAAATAAAAAAGTAAGTAATATATATTTTTACTTTTAATTACAGTTTTACCCTTTTTGCTATATAACAGGGTTGGGAGAGGGAAGCTAGTGTTAACATATACCATTGTTCATTTCCCATTTAAATTGAAAATAGCGCATGTAGAGTAGCTATGATAGAGACCATTGTGGCACAGTAGGACGGCGTTCGAATGTAATTATGACCAATAGTAGATTCGATTTGCACATGATGATATGATTTTTTTTTGTTTCTCGGTTCTGGTGAACAAGACAAAGTGCAGCGTTAAAGTCCGCCACTTAACACGCAACATAACCAATGGTGGAAAGCTACAAAAAAGTGGAAAGTGGTGGAAAGTAGAGAAGGAAATTACAATATCCTTTAAGGGAAAGTATAATTATATTACATTTTTTATCAAAAGAGAGGAGAAAGAACTAATAAATTGAGATATTTGCTCCGAATAGAAATCGAATTCACAACCAATCGTGTTTACAGTCACACACCATCCCACTGAGCCTCGATCGCCTCATTGTACGCATTATATAATTTTCTTTGACTTTCAAATTCTTTTGAGATGATGAAAGTATTCAATAGAACGAATTTGAAATTCAAATCGTGATTTTGATGTGTTAAATAAATATAATTGCAATTTCAAGGAAAATGAATTTCACGAGTAAACAATGAAATTGGATTTTAAAATCTGTGTTAATATTTTCGCTTCCTGATTCTAATAAGATAAAGTGCGGTGTTGAGTTCCGTTACTTTACATGTAAAATTTTGAATATAGGGCACAGTTTTTTTTAATATAAATGACACTTTGCCCGCATAACAAGATAGTCAAACAGTACCTAGTGCCAAGATACTCTGTTCTCCATTTTCAGTCCTACATTTATTATTTGTAATATATTACGATATGATATATTTTTTTTAGCTTCATGCTATATCCCGCACACAGCAGGGTAGGCAGAGGGAACCTAGTGTTAAGACAAACCGTTCCCAACTTTCCGCCAAATTCGGAGGCTTTGCGTGTTAATTGGCGGAACTCCGCGCTTTGCCTCGACGCCAGAGCGAAGAAAATGGAACTATTAAATATCCTCGAGTGGGAGTCGAACTCACAACCAGTCGTATACAGTCACACGCTTGTGCCACTGGGCCACGACTGGCCCCCTATAATACCTTACAATAATACGTTTTAGCGACTTGCTGACTTCAGCTAAGCAACTAAAAACTGCTGCGCACTCTTATAGTGAAACTATATTTGATTTTTTTAAAGAATTCTTTAAGTATATAATGTATCTGTTCTCCACTTTCAGTACGAATCCGAAACATTGCTTGCTAAGCAGTGGAACTAAACGCAGCATTCTGTCTTATCAAAGCGGGAAAAATAATAAAAATTTGAATATAATTCGCCCTGGACCGGGAATCGAACACACAACCATTGATTTTATAATCAAACTATGTATTACTGCGCCATTATAGCCTCACCACGATAAAATTTATATTAAAAATTTAAAATAAAGTGAAATAAACAAAATGATGGTCTATAAAGCTAAAGTACTATAAAGGTAAGGACAATAATAAAGGGAAGCGAGAATTTGTCATTTAACAAACAAAATGCGTCAAACTGAAAAGGAAATCTATTTTTACCTGTTCCCCGGAGGCTTTTAAATGTGCCAAACTCTTAGAGAATTCGTTAAGAAAATTAAAATGTTGGAATTATTATTTTTATTTTTGAAGTGAAAACTTCTTTAGGCGTGTTGAGCGTTTTGGTAGAGGGTAAAATCCGCAGTTCGCGTCACCGACATGCTAATGATAATAGTATATCTATAGCTATTTTTTTCAACCACTTTGTATTTATATTTTGTTCATGATTTGTTTAACCCATCATATGTAACTAATAAATAAAACATAAAAAATTTCATATAATTTTTGCATATAGTTTTAATTACATTATTTTTATTTTTTGTTCGATTTTTTCTGTATAAGTGGGGGACGGGGGGAACAGAGTGTTCTAATATTAGGTTCCCTCCGCCTACCCTGCTGTTTGTGTGCTACAGCGTGAAGCTAAGCTTAAGAAAAAAATTCTCGTTTTTTCCCGCATAGTAAAGTAGACAGAGAGAAAATGTAAGCATAAGACACTTCGTCCTCCATTTTTTTACACAAATTTGAAATATTGCAGCAAAGTACTCAGAAAGTCAAAGGGGCCAGTCGTGGCGCAGTGGCACGAACGTGTGACTGTAAACGACTGGCTGTGGGTTCGATTCCCACTCGTGGAGTGGAAATATTTAATATTTCCATTTCCTTTGCTCTGGTATCAGAGGTAAAACGCGGCATTAAGTTCCGCCATTTAATGCAATGCCGCAATGCAATCCGAACTCGCTGGAAAGAAAAAGAAAAATAAAAGTAGTCAGAAAGAACCTAATGTTGTGAACCAAAACACTCCGTTTTTCTCTTTCCGCCTGAACCTTTGAAGCAACGCTTTCAGAGGCGAGACGTAACTCTACGCTTTGTCATATAAAAAAAATGAGAAAATTAAAATAATTTAAATTTCATCATTTCCCTGAAAGGAATTCATATAAATTTAGTGATTAGCTATAATTTATATTTATATTATTTTAATATTGCAAACATTCAATTTTCAATTCTATTCATTTGTATAGATGTTGTAATATAGTAGGATTGATTAAATATACTGCGTTCGCCATTTTGCGCCCAAATTCAAAACATTGGTACTCGTAATAGATGGGTAGAAACGTTTTCCTTTCATTTTACATAGCCTCATTCTGTTATTATCTCGCAAATGCGACTTAATATATTAGAATATGTTTTAATATTATGAAATTGATTGTAGGTAGTCAGAGTGTTAGTGTTAAGACACTCCGTTTTCCACTCTCCACTGGAATATGAAACATTGCTTATTGAGACACTCAATGCCACCTTTTGTCTTATAATCAGATTGAGATAATTACATTATTTAAATACAATCATTCTACTAGAGGAATTCGAATGCACAACCATCGTGTACACAGTCACACGCTGTCATACTATGGCTTCTAATTTTTCTTTCTTTTTTTTTTTAGCTTCACGCTGTATCCCGCATATAGCAAGATAAGCAGAGGGAACCTAGTGTCCGCTCCGAACACTCCGTTCCCCACTTTTCACCAAATTCGGAGGCATTGCGTGTCAATTGGCGGAACTTAACGTCGCGCTTTGCCTCGGCACCAGAGCGAACAAAATAGAAATATTAAATATTTCTACTCCTCAAGTGGGAATCGAACCCACAACCAGTCGCTTTACAGACACACTTTGTGCCTCTTAAATTTCGATTACTATACGACACTTCAACATTTTCATTTCTTCAGGCCTCGTCTCAATTATTGTCAATTTTGGTAAAGAGTGGAGTGTAAATTGAATTCTTTTTATTAAATAGTAGGGCGATGGCGATCCCCTCACAATTGGGTGAAAGAAGTAAGATATTCTAATGATGGATTTTGTAATTGATTTTGATTGGGTTCGAGGGACGGAAGCGATTCCCTTTCATTTTCTATGGCCTACTTCTGTCATTATTTGGTGAATGCGACGTAATATACTGGGTGTGCCCGTGACTTCATTTACGTGTTCAAATTAAAATAGATTAAGTTATTCCTTATTATATTAGCTACGTTTTAGTGAAGGTTCAGTCGAAATCGGTCCAGCCATTTCAGAGATTAGACGGAACAAATAGACGGACGAAAATTGTTAAAAATTATGTTTTGGTAGTTGGCAATTATTTTTTTTATTAAAAACAGACATTGCAATTTTATTTATTAATAGTGTTGAAAAAGGAATTTAAAGAAAACGTATAAAAATTTGAACGCAGCGGGATTCGAACCCGCGCCTCCTGAACACCATTCAGGCGCTCTTACCACTGAGCAATGCGCATTGCTTACGTTTTCTTTAAATATCTTTTTCAATTTTCCTAAGTGTGGAAAAACACTTTTTAAAAGTTTAAAAGTATTTATAGTGTTGTAATATGATATGAATGATTAAATGTGTGTCTCGCTCCACCACATAACAAAATCACCAGAGAGTAACGACACTACTGTTTTCCATTTTCCGCTCGAAATTAAAACTTTACTTGTTGAGTTGCAGAAATGTTTTCTCACATTTCATATGGCCTTCTGTCATTATCGTGTAAATACGAGGTAATATATTAGAATATGTTTTAATATTATGAAATTGTTAGTGGGTAGTAAGAAAGATGGGGCCATAGGACCAACACTATGGAGCCAGTTGTGGCGCAGTGGCACAAAGTGTGACTGTAAAGCGACTGGTTGTGTGTTCGATTCCCACTCGAGGGGTGGAAATATTTAACATTTCCATTTTCTTTGCTCTGGTGTCGAGGCGAAGTCGTTAAGTTCCGCCACTTAACACGCAACGCCTCCGAATTCCACGGAAAGTGGGAAACGGAGTATCTTAACACTAGGTTCCCTCTGCCTGCCTTGCTGTGTGAAAGAAAAAAAGAAAGTTAGTGTAAAGACACTCTGTTCCACTTTGCCAAATAAACATAAAAAATCATCGATAATGCCTATCTTCTAGTTTAAGCATAATTTTAATGTTATGCATACTTACGAGTATAAACATATGAATGTATAGCTTGACGCTGTGTGTTGCTGTTTCTAGCAATTAAAATATTTTTTAGCTTCACGCTGTATCCCGCACACAGCAGGGTATGTAGAGGGAACCTAGTGTTATAACACTTCGCTCCCCATTTTTTGCCACATGGCAGGCATTGCATATTGAGTGGAGGAACTCAATATCGATTGCGGTATTAAATATTTGTGTGTGGGTATGCGGAAATATTAAATATTTCCTCCCTCGTGTCAGAATCGAACCCACAACCAGTCGCTTCATAGTCACAGAGTCATGGCGGCACTGGCCCTAATATAATTTAATTATAAAAGAAAATAATAGTATCTTAAAACAGAATGAACGACAAAAATAGCAACTGACATTCAAGCCTCTAATAACATTAGAAGGAAAGTGCCACAAGTATTTGGGATTTAATTCATAACTTTCAATAAGCTAAAACAATGAAATATAACCATTCAAGACGTTTCTGTTATTCATTGTGTGGCGAAATTGAATTTATGTAGAAATGTTTATATAAATAACCTTATATATATAAGTCCTTAGCGTGGCTTAGAAGATAAACGGGTTTGGTTGAGGGTTCAATTCCGTCAGATGTGGCCAGTCGTGGCCCAGTGGCACAAGAGTGTGACTGTAAACGACTGGTTGTGGGTTCGATTCCCACTCGAGGAGTGGAAATTATATTTCCATTTTCTTCCCTCTGGTGTCGAGGTAAAGTGCGGCGTTAAGTTCCGCCACTTAACACGCAAGCCTCCGAATTCGGCGGAAAGTGAGAAAAAGCTTGAAGCCAAAAGAAAAAAGCAATAAACCTCTGTTTATTACAGACCAACTACCAGAGGAAGTTAATTAAAGATACGATCTTATAAAACCAGGAAAAGAAACTAAATATATGTCAAAGCTGTCAAACATATTCGACATAGGGTCAAGTGGATGGATCCAAAGTGTCCCCGGAGACCCCTTAAGGCAGACTGCATACGTGATACTGTTACAGATGATATCTACTCGTATTTTTGGATATTTTAGAAAATAGATCAGATACGGCAACGGGATAGGACGTGTTTTAGGTGGTCTGATAGTGTTTTGTAACAATGTTGAGTATTTTTTTTTGTACGGATATATAAAACTTTACAGTAAATTCTAGTGATTTTTAGTGAATTAAGAATACTATTAACAATTTTTTTTTATAGCTTCACGCTGTATCCCGCACACAGCAGGGTAGGCAGAGGGAGAGACCTTGTGTTAAGACACTCCGTTCCCCACTTTCCACCGAATTTTGGAGGCATTGCATGCTAAGTGACGGAACTTAACGCCGCGCTTTACCTCGATACCGGGCGAAGAAAATGGAAATATTAAATATTTCCACCCCTCGAGTGGGAATCGAACCCACAACCAGTCGCTTAGCAGTCGCACTTTGTGCCTCTGCGCCACGACTGGTCTGACTGGCTAAAATTACTTAACTTAATTAACTTAAATAAACTACAATTGTCAAATCTAATTAATCTGGATTTTCACGCTTTTACCCGCATAGCAGGATTACTGTTCTCTGTGTTCTAGCAGAAATCGAAACATTGCGTAGCCAATGGTGAAACTCAACGCTGAGCTTTACTTTACCAGAGCGGAAGAATAAAAACAAGAATTGAATTATTATATCTCTCATCCTTTTCCCTCCTTCATCCTTAAAGCCGGCAATGCATCCACAATTCCCCTAATATTGTAATCCGCGGGTGAATGTAACCACATGTCACGAGGTGGCTCGTCTGCTCGTTTGCCCGCCGTTTATATATATAAAAATACATTTTCAGAAGTGAGAATCAAACCTACAAACAACCACGTACACTCAGACACTATCCACTGCACCACTTATTAACGTAATTCCTATTTCCAGCGCATCCCTACTGAATGCTGTGCTCAAATCCAATTCAAAAGACCATCTAACAACCACTGAAACCATTACTCTAACCCGCAATATAGGATCAAAATCAGGCAGAAATTCTAACGAGCCTCATAATAAAAGACTAAAAGTCATATAAAGAAGACCATTAGCCTGAAAAATGAACATGTTATACAAGAATTTCTCGTAGAGGCTTTATAATTAAAATTTATGACAAAGTTTGAGCGGAATAAGCACTTTGTTACTGTAAACGTATCTATCTAGTGCTTAAATAGTCTATTTCCACCCCCTTTGTTGGATATGGCTTTTAGTGGAACTCTTAGTGGTGAATTTTAAAGAGGTTATTAGGGGTGAAGTGTTGGGCAGAATTAAAGACTATATGTATTCTGGTTATAAAAGAATGATTTTAGCTTTTGATTTTGAGCTTTGAATATTTTGATCATATTTTTACTATTTTTATTTCTGGTACTGGTGAATAAAACCTAGTTTTATATAACGCGGTGTTGAGTTCCGCCACTTATCAAGCAATACATCAACTTCGATTGGACAGTGAAAAATAAAGTGTTTAGACACTAGGGTCTATAAATATGCTGTTGCTGTGCGTAACGTAAACACAAACTACCCCTACCCGCCATGACATCCAAAATAAGCAAATCAAAGACCCACCCACCCTCCTAGTGCTCACGTGATACTTGAACGGCCCCTAATTCTTAATGTTGACACTACAATTAACAATGAATTATTTGTTAATTGTGATTTTCGCACAAACAAATGATCAATTGTCAATATTTAACTGTTAATTGCAATTAAATTTAGTGTAGACAATCTGGACCAGAAATCAATTTACAGTCGAAAGAATCGATTCTGATATCTGGATTTCGAGTTTATTGATTACAGAATCGATTCTTGGTAGAATTGGAATCGATTTCCGTTCTTAGTAGTCTGTTGATTAGAACGATTTTGACAAGAACGTTTGCTTGTGTTTAGTATTTATGACTTGAAATTATTGAAAAGTTGTGTTACTGTAACTGTGTTAAATTATACACATTAAGTTAGTAGTGTTACGTAAAAGCGTGAAGCTCAACCTTCTATCTTTACTTAAGAAAAGAAATATAAAGAGAATGCAATATAGCAAAAATGTCGTCCAGAAGTTTGATCGACTGACCAAATTATCCTTGTTCAGTCGATCAAACTTCAGGGCAGCAATAACTTTTATGTACTGTACCTGAAGAAGGGTAAAGTAGACTGTTATCGTAACCGGACCGGAACTCAACGCCGCACTATGACTTATCAGAACGAGAGAAGTAAAATAGTTTAAACAATTCCCCAAGAGGAAATCGAACCCACATCCATTACTTGTAGAGTAAAGCTCCATTACATAATTCTGGTACTAACATTAAAATTTCTGCAAGAAATTTATAAAACATATACATAAAATATTCTCTGCTTATTAAGAGAATATTGGTAATAGACTTAAACGAAGCTTATTTGAGCGCTGCGGACGAGATTGCCTTATTAAGATGTTTCGTTCATATTTTATAAAAACGCAGTATTATTATAAATACATTTTAATTTTTTTTTCTTATTTTACATTTGATTTTATATAACTTATTGTATACCAGCACTTTTTCTCGCAAAGCAGGATGGTCCGAGAGAATCTTTGACGGATCACATTTTTTAATACAAGTTCAAAGTATTAAAAAGTTATTAAATATTTTAGTTATTTCTTGTTATAGCTTATCGCTGTATCCCGCACAGAGCAGGGTAGGCAGAAGGAACTTAATGTTAAGACACTCTGTTCCCCACTTTCCGCCTAATGCGGAGTCATTACGTGTTAAGTGGCGGAACTTAACGCGTTTTGCCCCGACACCAGTGCGAAGAAAATGGAAATATTAAGTATTTCCAGTCCTCGAGTGGGAATCGAATCTACAACCTGTCGTTTACAGTCACACGCTTGTACCACTGAGCCACAACGGACATTTTAGTTATTTATGTTAGTATTTTTAGTTTTATGTTCATATAAATACAAAACTAAAAATTTACTACACACTACAGAAAACGTGAAAAAACATACGTATTTCGCTATCATATTATAAGGCGCATTAATTTGGTAGAACCTACATTGGCTAAAGAATATCTATAATATAAATAAATGCTTGGCGTATAAGTTGTAGCAATCAAATAATAATTAATTGATATACATAGCTCGATAAGAGCGTATGGAATAATCATCGAGATCGTTTGACAAATTACAAAAAGCACAGGTTCAAATCCAGCTAAGTTGAGATTTTTTGTATTCCTAAGCGCTTCTCCTTACGTACGTGATTATGTTGTTAACTTTCTCTTTTCTAATCTTTTTAATAATCTTTATCTCAATTATAATTCTCACGTCATATATATTATTTAGGTACACCGTATACTAAATATTAATTTTCAAAATTTAATACATGGTACCAAGAAAATTGTTATTTTGATACGTTGCTAATTACCCGCAACAGTTTCATATTGCGCGTTCAAATTAACATGACTTAAATTCTTTATTCTATTCATGGCACGGCCATTACGGCACAGTTGTATATAATATGAATGTAAACGCGATTAGTTGTGGGTTCGATTCCCACTTTTCGAAATGACACTTGGTTGGTCTCTTTACTCGAAAATGGATAGCTTAAAGAATATATGTAAAGCTTAACTTTCTGAAATAATTTACTATATTGCGTATTGAATAACGTAGCTTAATGTTGTACTTTGACTTGTTTACCAGAACGGAGAAATGAAAACAATTAAATTATATTATATTTTTCCCACCTTTCCGTGTTACCCTCTAGTATTATGCAACTTCAATACCTACCCTTAGAAATAAAATATCTTAAAGGATATAGTTGTGAGAAATTATTAAAGAATTATAAAATGGGCTATTTATTAAAAGTTTAAACAAATTTAAAAACTTAACTTTGTGATTTACTTCCATTATAAGAATGCTACTTTTTTAATCATTTGACAAAGTATAGAGTTAAATCGTGGAATCCCTAAGCAGGAGCTCATTGTATAGCGTTTTAATCACTAAAATCAAAGAGGGTTTGAATCCCACCGGGGAAAATGATTATATTTTTTATTTTTCCTGTTCTGTTATAACAAAGCGTAGACTTAAGTTTAGCCCACTGATCACAAAATATCTCAAATTTAACTGGAAAATGGAGAGCAGAGTGTCTTGACACTACGATCTCTCTGACTACCTTAATGTTCGGAATAAAGCGTGACACCAAAAGAATATATAACAGTATTTAAACTGTAAACGCTTTAAAAGTCTAAATGTTAACTTTTATATTACAATAAATCATATTATACATTTCAAATTCAGGGAGAAATATAAAAAAAAGGAATATTCAAATCATTTTCATAATATGTAAACGGAGTTTTTGAGGTGAAAATATTCAGAAAGCACTTAGCGCGGCCTTTGAAGCGCTGTTAGCGAGTTTTCTACTATTTTCATCCGCTATTTAACTTACTTATTCGTTCGGTGTTTGCTAACGTGGTATGAATGTTGTTTTTTACTCGCCTTATTTTGATGCTGTTTTCGTTTAAGTGTTATAATACTTTTGAGTTATGTAGTATTGGATTATGGTAGGAAAAGTTAGTAGGATGTGAAGAAATTGCAGCTTTATGCATTTTTACGTATAGCAGTAATCAGAGTGTTAGGCACTCCTTGATAAATATCAGTATTATCGCACTTTGTCCTAGGGATCTGGACGAAGAAATTAATATAATTTATAATCTTTTATGCGAGTGGGAATCGAACCCACAACTGTCGTGTTTGCAGTTAGACGCTGACCAACTGTGCTACATCGGCTTCAATCCGTTTATAACAAAGTAATCTCTGTAAAACTTAACTTAAATTCTACACAGTTATTATTGAAAAAGTCATTTAGAAAACGTTTAAAAATTTGAACGCAGCAACGATTCGAACCCGCGCCTCCTGAATACCATCCAGGCGCTCTGATCACTGAGCCATGCGTTCTACTACACGCTGCGTCGAAATTCTTATACGCTTTATAACAACTTATTTTTGTAGTTAGCATCTCTGTAGAGAGATTTTCACAAATTTCTGCAATTCAAAGATTATTCTACGAACAATCGTTTGGCAAGAGAGAATGCTATTTATTAAATACTTTTTAAACATTTTTAAAGTGTAAATAACACTTTAAAAAATGTAAAAAAGGAACAGTGATTATTATTAGTGTATGTAGTAATATAAAAAAAACTAGGCCTAAGTTAAGTAAGTTTAGGCCATAGGCATTAAGCTACTGTGGCTCAATGAGAAAATCCATCACTTAACTCGTAACTTTAATTCGAATAGGAAATGGAGAAAAGAGTGTTTTTATACTACGTGTTTCTTACACTAATACGTTGTGTAGTCCAGCTTAAAGCCATTATTTGACAAAAGTTTAGGCTTACTTAATATTATAATTACTGAAATTTGAAATTTTGAAAAATTGAAATTGAAAATCTTTATTGAAAAAAAATATATCTTAAGTACCGTATATAAATTTAAAACAAAATGTTCAAAATTATATTAATTTATTAAGCAGTCCTCTATAAACATTATAAATTAAAACTTTTTAAACGAATCCTTGTATTTCTTTATATTTAACAGGCATTGAAAATACCAAAATTTATCAACAGCATTTATTTGCACTATACTTATTTAATAAAGAACGTATTTTGTCATCAAAATGTAAACCTTTTCCACCTTGGAAAAGAATGTTAATTGAAATTCGCGCTAGAAATCTCTTTATCTCGAATAGAAATTGCTTGTACCGAAAATACCTTATCGCTTGATGCTTTCTCTCGTCAGTGATTTTTACATTTTCCTTATTTTTGGAAGGAAATTTTGATATTATTATATAGATTTGTTGTGTGTTGTATGTGGTGATTGTAGGTTCAATTCCTGTTTAGGGTAGTTTTTTATTAAATATAGATGTTATATCTAAAGAGATTATCATAGTAATAAGTATATATAGGGGTCTATAGGGGTCAGTAGTGGGCGGTGGAACAAGCGTGTGATTGTAAACGACTGGTTGTTGGTTCGATTCCCACTCGAAGAGTGGAAATATTTATTATTTCCATTTTCTTCGCTCTGGTGTTGAGGCAAAGTGTGGCGTTAAGTTCCGGCACTTAACCCGCAATGCCTCCGAATTTGGCGGAAAGTGGGGAACGGAGTGTGTTAACACTAGGTTCCCTCTGCCTACCTTGCTCTGTGCAGGACACAGTGTGAAACTGTAAAAAAAATGTAATAAGTATTTGTGGACAGCATCTAACTGTAACCGTTCTAGTAGTAAGAGAAAACCGTGGCTGTATGTTCCACCACCCAACAACTCACACAAGCCTCCTATAATCATTACCTCGGATTGAGGCGGGAATTGAAGAACGTGGTTACTTGCCACTAGGTTCCTGAGCTAAATTTTGAATTTTCCCAAATCAAAAAAGATATTTGGATTCTATTTTTTACCAATTAAAATGAATTATTGTATTTTTTTTTATTAATTTATCAGGCACAGCAGGCTAGATGGAGAAAACAACTAGCTCAATGATACTTCACCACTTTCCACTGAAAATCACATGTAATGTATCCCTAGACATTATATGTTGATAGCGGAACTCAACGCCGCACTTTATCTTGTCACCAAAGCGGTATAATGAAAATGATTTAGATATAATTGATTATATCTAAATCAAAGAGATTGACCTCTGGAGTGGAAATCGAACCTACGAACAATTGCACTGGCAGACAGACATTCTCACAATGTACTACGATGGCCTCAATCATTTTACTTCACAGTTATTTTTAATAAATTTTTTAGTTAAAAACAAAAAAAATATCTACACCATTATTCATTAATCATGTTTTTAAACGTTCTTTATCTTATCTTTCCTAAAACAAGCATAATGTAATACGGAAATTACAATATAATTATATAACGAATCCAATTAGCGTTGCGCCTATTCATATCTTAGCCACTACAAAGGGAAGCCAAACCCCTTTAGTATGAAATCTTTCTTTAACAAGAAAAAATATATATATTTCTTAAATTTCCGCAAATCCACTTCCCCTAATGCTATTGTTACAATATCTTGATAACGCTCTAAATAATGAATACTCATTTTTTTATGAAGATGCCTTATAATTTTTCTGTTTTAGAGTTCCGTACTTTGAATGGAATAACTTTTATTGAAAAAATGTTATGTCTGTCTGTATGTATGTGTACGAGTGTAGGTATTTTTTTTTCTTACGAACGTGTAACTATTGCCAGGAACCATTGTGGCGCAGTATAAAAGTGTCTGACTGAAATGCGATGTTTATGGGTTCGATTCCCACTCGGAGTAGTGATAGTATATAATTTAAATACTTACTCTTTTATATTAGAAGCAATGTTTCGATTTCAATAGAAATGGGGAAGTGGAGTCTTGACGCTTTTTTGCGGTTTAGCGGTTGGTAGGTGTGACACTAAAATTTGTACCTAGAGGAAATCTTCGACCACCTTTTATCAAAATTAGGCAACAAATGAAATCTAAAAGTCAATAATATCCATAATAATTGCACATGAAATGTAGAAAATAAACAAAACGGCTATAACACTTTCCTGGATTTTACAAACACATTAACACAAAATAACCGATACGTCGTCATGGCAACGCATCTATTACACGTCAATGGGGCAACTAGTTCACACTAAATACTCCAATTTACGGTCCCATGAAAAAATCAAGGCTGTAAGTAACGTGATCAAATGGTATAACACTTTTTGTCGCATATTTTGCCTTTCACGAGAGAATCAAGTCCATGGGGTACTTCCCGTTGACCTAGAATCATGAAATTTATAAAAGAAACAATATTTAAAAATATAGTCGTGGCCAATCGTGGCCCAGTGGCACAAGCGTATAAACGACTGGTTGTGGGTTCGATTCCCACTCGAGGAGTGGAAATATTTTAATATTTCCATTTTCTTCGCTCTGGTGCCGAGGTAAAGCGCGGAGTTAAGTTCCGCCACTCAACACGCAATGCCTCCCAATTCGGCGGAAAGTGAGGAACGGAGTGTCTTAACACTAGGTTTCCTCCGCCAACACTGCTATGTGCGGGATACAGCGTAAAGCTACAGCGTAAATCAAGATAGTCAGAGAGAACTTGACATCAAGACAGTGCATCTGGGTAGAGATATTATTACGATTTTTTGCTAAGTAAATGTTATTTCTAAGAACAATCTTTTACAAGAGAAAATAAATGATTATTAAATATTTTGAACAATTATGTAACAATTTTTCAACAATTTTGGTTTGTGAAACGAGAATTATATGCTTAATAACGCTAGGAATTTGAACTGATAAACTAAGGTAAAGTATCCCTTATTTTTAAAAATTACAAATATTTTATCTCTAGCAGATTTTCGTATGATAGATTCAAGGTAAAGAAAATCTATTGATTAATCTTTTTCTAGGCATTGCAAACTTACTTGCAAGAACAACCTGTGGAAAAAATATATTTTTTGTTGAAATTTCATTGCATTTTCCATCTAGAGGCAAAAAGAATCAAATGTCAAGACACTCCGTACTTCGCTTACCGCCCTAAGTGAAGACGCTAAAATGAATGTCTAGAGCGGTAAAATGGAACTAATTAAATGTAGTCGTCCCTCGAGAAATGTTAATTTTTATGACATGAGATCGAACCCACAACTAACGCTCGGTGCGGTTTTTACGTTTATTTTTCATATATTAGGTTGGGGAAAAAGAAATCCATTATTTTTGCGTGAAATTCGGGACTCTTTTTAAGATGCTTCGGATTGTCCGATTTGGATCAATAAGCACCGTTTTTTGCCACAATTTGTCGCCATTTTAAAGGTAATTTCATTGGTACTTATTGGCGAAAAACTCTAATAATCGATTTTCACAATCTTCTCTTGATCCTAATTTCTTATCACTCAAGAAGTTTTGCAATGCGAGTAAAAGGTGGTAATCGCTTGGTGCCAGGTCCGGACTATATGGTGCATGCATTAAAACCTCCCAACCAAGCTCCCGGAGTTTCTGGCGAGTCACTATAGACGTATGACGCCGTGCGTTGTCTTGATGGAGCACAACACCTCTTCTATTGGCCAATTCTGGCCGTTTCTGGCTCTAATTCTTCACAGAACAGATTTGAATTTAGTGTTTGGCCATACGAAAGCAACTCATAATGAATGATTCCTTTAAAGTCCCACCAAATACACAGTAGAACGTTCCTGACCGTTCGTCCTGGTTTGGCCACCGTTTGAGCTGCTTCACCACGCTTTGACCACGATGGTTTTCGCACGATATTGTCTTATATGACCCATTTCTCATCCCCAGTCACCATTCCTTTAAGAAATAGGTCAATTTCATTCCATTTGATCAAGGCTTTGCAAATGGAAATTCGATCCATTATGTTTTTTGGTGTTAATTCGTGCGGCACCTAAACATCGAGCTTTTTTTGTATCCATCTTTGCGCAAATGGTTTAAAACTATTTTATGATCAATACTTAGCTCCTTGGCGATGCTGCGACTACTAACATGCCGGTCAGCTTCGATTTTTTGGATGATTTTATCGACATTTTTGACTACGGGCCTGCCTTTGCGAGGTGCATCTTTAACATCAAAATTGCCTGAACGGAACCGACGAAACCAAAATTGCACGTATTTAGCTGTTACCGTATCAGCACCTAAAACACCATTCACAATTTCAGCAGCCTGGCTTGCATTTTCACCTTTGTCGAAGAAAAACTGTAAAATATACCGAATTTTCTCTTTGTTGGCTCCCATTTTTAACGTCCTGTAACTCAAGAGAGAATGGAACAAGCGGAAAACAATTGAAGGAGTTTTTAGTCTGAAAGATCACCTTAACAACGAGCATAAACTTGAAATTGTTTGATAGATGCTTTTTGAGATATCGATCACTAAAGCCACCTACCGAGAAAATAATGGATTTCTTTTTCCCCAACCCATTATTTTATTTAAATTTCACATATACATCCTTATAATTTCAATATAAATCGTTTCCTAATGTCAATTTTGTATTCAAATCACTTGTAGAATTTATTGTGGAAAACACGTAATTTATTCGAGAATAAAATGGTTTTGTAAAGAAATTTGTAAAGAAATTGATTGCATGGGGTTTATTTGATGTGTAAGCAAACGTAAATAGGTATATGTTATTATGTGTATTAGCAGTAAACCATTAGGCCAGTCGTGGTACAAAGGAACAAAGAGTGACTGTAAAGCGACTGGTTGTGGGTTCGATTCCCACTCGTGGAGTGGAAATATTTAATATTTGCATTTTCTTCGCTCAGGTGTTGAGGCAACGCGCGGTGTTAAGTTCCGCCACTTAACACGCAATGCCTCCGATTCGACGGAAAGTGGGAAACGGAGTGTCTTAACACAAGGTTCCCTCTGGCTATCCTGCTGTGTGCGGGATACAGAGTGAAGCTAAAAAAAAGTAAACCATTATGGCACAGTAGATAATTGTCAAACAGGATGGTTGTGGGTTCGGTTCCCAGTTGAAAGAATAATTGTAAGAAAATAATTTTCCTCGACAACAGAGCGAAGAAAATGTACAAATTAAATATTTCCACCCCATGAGTGGGAATCGAATCCACAACGATTTTACAGTCACACTTTGTACCTCTGCACCACTACTGACCTTATTTTTCTGTATTTTATTTTTATAATACTACGATTTTTAAACTTTTATAAATATTTTTGCCAAAAAAATTCACGAAACGTGTTAGGATTTTATAAAATACTTCAATACCCTCAATATTCTTGTTAGTTTATTCACTTGGAAGGTTTAAAAGTTTTGAGTATGCTTTGAGAGTGGAGTAAAAAACTGTCATTTTTTCACCGGCTTAGTGAAGGCAATAAAAAGCGTATAGACGCTGAGTCATAACATGTTCTAAAATTTTACAGTGTTTATTCAAATATATTAAAAAAATTATATATATATATATATATATATATATATATATATATATATATATATATATATATATATATATATATATATATATATATATATATATATATATATATATATTCGACGCAACGGATAGTAGAACGAATGGCTCAGTGCTGAGAGGGTCTGAACGGTGTTCAGGAGGCGCGGCTTCGAATCCCGCTTCGTTCAAATTTTTATACGTTTTCTTTAAATTTCTTGTTCAATTTTCCTAAGTTGGGAATAACACTTTAAAAATGTTTAAAAACTATCTTATATATTGTAACATTTAGTTCAGTTGGTATATTATAAGGTAGCGACCCGCTCGCGGCTTCGCCACGTGAACTACCACTTTTATCCTATATTGCCTCTTTGGGATTGCTTTTTTTTATAAAAGGAGGGTAGTCTATATTTTACTTTCGTCACTTATTATGTTCATGAGAAAATCATCGATACATTTAGTGCAATGTCTATATTATTTGATAACATATAGCGATAACTGTTCTAGTAAGAAAACGTACGAAATCTGCTATCATATGATAGTAGATTTCGTATATATATACCATCTGGTAGGTAGTATTATAAACCGGTCATAATATCTTAAATAAACTTTACGCTTTTTATTTTACAATTGTGTTACTTATTGGTATTAAAAAATAGCGTTACTTGCAAATAATCAATGCAATTTGACTTTGCCAGTTTTTTACTTTTCTGCGGGAACTGTTTTGAATACCAGGGTATTTTTTTAAAAAAGAGCCTATGTTTGACCTTGCCGCATTAACTATTTTCCTGAGTAAATTCATTAACTTCAGTCAAGGAGTTTAGATCTTTCATTCACACTGTATACTAAACATACATAAGTTTCATCCACTGTTTCAACCTCCTAGGGTTTGATTTTTTATAAAGTAGCCTATATTTGACCCTGCATCTTCAACAATTCTTTACGAATTCCATCTAAATCGGGCCAGTAGATTACCCGTGAAAACATAACAAATAGAAGAGATACAGATTTTTGCATTTTTATAATAATAATTTTAATGAGTGCGGATATGTCTAATACAATGTCAGCTATATAATAACAGATGGCGCTACCGCGATACCGGCGATGGCGCGGTAGTGACATCTGTTGTCATATAGATTATATAAATATATAGATTATATAAAGTTTTATAGACCGGTCAAATGTATATTTAATAAATGTTATGCTTATTTTATTTTATAATTATTTTAATTAGTGATATTGAAACAAATTTAGCTTCACTCGTGAACTATCGACATAATTTGAATGTTTTTTTTTTAATTTTATTTTTCTGCGGGAGTTATGTTGAATACCGGGATGAAAACTATCCCATATGTTGCTCTAACCTCTAAGCTAACTCCATACAAAAATTTATTAATTTCTACTCGGTAGATACCGATATACAAATGATTTACTTATATCGGTTTTTTATTTTTTCCAAAAAAACTACATAGAATACCGGGATAGAAACTATCCTATATGTACCTTTGGACTATAAGCTATCACCATACTAAAATTCATTCATTTCTACCCAGTAGTTTTTGCGTGATTGACGAACAAATTAACAGACAGACAGACAGACAGACAGACAGACAGACAAAAATTCTACTGAGAGGATTTTTGGCCTCTGTTATCGGTATATTAACGCACCCAATTAAAATTTTTCTCAAATTTTTCATGTACAGAATTGACTTTTCTACTCTTTTATTATATATATATATATGCTAATCTTTACTAAGCAGAAATGTGTAAATGTCTCCTGAAAGAGATGTTAATAACAAATAAAATTTTTAACAAACTGTTGTGACGCGGTTTGAAAAGAACGTATTATGTATACGCTTAATTGATTAGAGCGCTTAAAAATTGCGTTAATCAAAGACGCCGATTCGATTCCCGCTTAGTTTAAATTTTTATGCAATTTCTATATATTTTACCCATAATTTCAATAAATTGTGATTATTATGTTATTTTTTTTAAGCTTCTTGCTTTTTCCATACAGAATATGGAGAGATAAATTAAAATTTTATAGACATTTCCTACAGCACTTTTTCGCTCGATTTCATAGCGCTCTAAGTGACAGAATTCACCGCACTTTGTGTTACCAAAAAAAAAAATAATATTAAAAAAATAATAATTGAAAGGATAACGAAGTAACTTTAACATAATCTTTCACCCGGATGGGAATCGAATTTAAAACCATCTAATTTGCAATTATGCCCACAATCCAAGTTTACAAATTCCATATGAGCTAAGGAATGTTAAATTAATAGGGGGATGCGGGGTGAAATCCGTCAAACCTGTAATGGGTCTGACAGTTGGACTACATAGTTCAGGGGTTTCTGTTGTTGATTTGGGCTAAACAGAAATCCACTGTTTAAAATGATTTCGTAGTTTCGTAAAATTGATAATTTTGTACATTTATTACAATTTTCCGCCACTTAACACGCAAGTCTCCGAATTCGGCGGAAAATGGGGAACGGAGTGTCTTAACACTAGGTTTCTTCAGGCTACCCTGCTGTGTGCGGGATACAGCGTGAAGCTATAATTTTGTATTTTATAATGTATGTATTTCTTTAAAAGTGTAAAATGTTTATAATTAAAGATGTTGAATTCAGAACTCAACTTACATTGTGTTTGATTTGTGTGGAAAATGGTGAGCGGAGTGTCTCGACACTAGGCTCTCTCTATCAGACGAGTAAGGCGTAAAAAATCTATAATTTTTTTTCTTACATGGCGTGAGAGGAGGTCAGAAAGTGACCTAAAACCTTTAAGTGAATGAATGGTCTAAATTATTGCAACATTAGATGATTATAAACAAGTTAATAGTTGTTGATAAAGTTAATAACAGTTATGAAAAAAATAGTTATGGAAAAATCTTCAAGTATAATTATTGTAAAATTATAAGCATTTCGAAAGTTAATTCCCACTCGGTGGAGTTATTATATAAAAATTATTTCATTTCTTCACCTATATATAACATTCAATGTCTCAATTTCTAGCGCAAAATCTTTTCTTTTTGCCAGAAATCAACATATTGGAGTGTGTTGACACTAAATTTTCCCTATCCACTAGGACTGCGGAAAAAAATGTGATGCTGATATAAAAAAAAAATAGCCCTCATCCACTAAAAAAAAAATAATAATAAATACATCAAACATTTATCAATAAAAAGTCATAAAACATTATTTAACATGTAGGAAAAAATACAAAATTCCCGAAACACATTCCCAGCAACTTCCGAGTCAATCGTATTAAGATTTACTCGAAGTTAAGAGCACGAGCGACGATTTGTTGAAAGGTGTTTGTGTAACATACGAAACGATATACCGTTTTTAACATTTATTCACAAAATAATTTACTTACGTCGCTAAGCGGCAATTGGACGAGAATGGCTGTAGACGCGATGGTTGCTGGTTCGATTTCCTTTCTTTTTTAGTTTCACGCTTTATCCCGCACATACCAGGATGGGCAGAAGGAACATAGTGTCAAGACACTCCGTTCCCCACTTTCCGCTGAATTCGGAGGCGTTTCGTGTTAAGTGGCGGAACTTAACGCCGCGCTTTGCCCCTACCAGAGCGAAAGAAATGAAAATATGAAATATTTCCACTCCTCGAGTGGAAATCGAACCCACAACCGGCCATTTACAGTCACACGTTTGTGCCACTGCACCACCACTGGCTCCACCCCCCACTGGGGTTTATTTCCTTCGGTGGAATGTTTATAATCTAGCTTTATGCTTTTTACCGTATAGCAAGGTAGTCACCTAGTAACACAAAATGGCGTTCGTTCGGCTTGAATTAAATGAGTGAATATTGGGCGTTGAATGACGCAGTTTAACGCCATACTTTGTATTGTTGACCAGAGTAGATAATGAAAATAATTAAATTATAATTATTCCTTTCAGTAGGAATCGAACTCACTAATCACAATTACAGTCAGACGCTGACGCTTCTAATGCGTTTATAATTAATGAAAATATCTTTTCTTGAGTTTGCTAAACCAAGAAAACTAGGTTTCATTATCTAACTAGCAAAATCTTTAACCGAGCGGAGAGCGGAGCATCTAAACACAGTAAAGATGGGGCCAGTCATGGCTTGGGAGCACGAAGTGTGATGGTAAACCCGACTGGTTGTGGGTTCGATTGCCACTCGAGGAGTGGAAATATTTAATATTTCCATTTTCTTCGCTCAGGTGTCATCATAAAGCGCGGCATTAAGTTCAGCCACTTTATTTAACTTTCCAAAATTCGGCGAATAAAGGAGGCCTGGGCCTATCCTGTAGTGTGCGGGATACAGCATGAAACTAAAAAAAGTGGTATCTAAACGCTACATCCTTGTAGAGCGGAGTATCAGAACACTACATTTTCACCCGACACGGCCTAAAGAACAAAAAAAAATATCTCTAGGCGGAACTGAAATTGCTTCCAATAAATAATGTTGGGGCTATCAATTGCCTCGCAGAGCAATTTGTTCTTCTAATAAACAAAATCCTCCTTTACAGGGCCAGATAGCCTGATTTTACAAGCTTCCCGTGATCCGCTTTATAGCGTTGCCTTTGCATGTATATTACAGTTCAGTTATTTAAATATGTACATATTACTATTGGCCGGTTCTGTATTTTCGTTTCTTTTTTTTTTTAGCTTTACGCTGTATCCCGCACACAGCAGGGTAGGCAGAGGGAACCTAGTGTTAAGACACTCCGTTCCCCACTTTCCGCCGAATTCGGAGGCTTACGTGTTAAGTGGCGGAACTTAACGCCGCGATTTACCTCGACACCAGAGCGAAGAAAATGGAAATATAATTTCCACTCCTCGAGTGGGAATCGAACCCACAACCAGTCGTTTACAGTCACACGCTTGTGCCACTGGGCCACGACTGGCCCCAGTTGTGTAATTCTGTGTGCTTATTTATAAGTTGAGAGCTCTTTTGGTTTTAAAAAAAGGAAAGGGGATGATTGAAAGATTCTAGTGCTAAGACACTCTGTTTTTAGACTTAAGTGAAATGCGGAACTCAACGCCGGTCTTTATTCAGTTATTAGAGTGGAGAAATTAAAATAATATGCCTACTTTTGCCTTTAGTAATATATTTTTTTATTTTGTGTTTAATGAGTCGATTGTTTCTTTAAGACTGAAAATACTGTAATTTTTATATAGAATGATGTTTGTGTTCTTGATAAAAACTATTTTCATTTTCATGTTAAATTTTATTTATTAAATAAAAAAGAACTATTTAATATATTTTCGTGTATGTGTTTTTAGGTACCAGTTCAGATTCAGATAATTAAAAAAAGTCTTACTGATGTTTTTTGGTTAACACTATCAAAACTCCACTATTCAAAATTTTAACTAATCACTGTGATACTATTTCAAATAATTCACATAATTTTTTTAATAAAGATTATTCTCTTATTAACGGAAAATTCTTAAGGTAAAATTTAAATATATTTTTTTAAATATAATGTTTAATCATCTCTTATAACCATTTTTTTATTTCTTTTAATAAATAAAAAGAAAATTCCTGAAGCAATATTAGATAGATATTTGTTTTTATTATTTCTTAATTTCTTATTGCCAATATTTTAATTTTTTCAATATACCTTCTATTATTAAAATAAAATTCCTCAAGCAAAATATAAATATACATTTCTTAAATAATTCTTAATTACTTATAAAAGCGTGGAATAAATAAAACACTAAAAAGAATAACACAAGCTAAGCTCACTATAAAGATACATTTTATTTAAAATGACTAAATAACTAAGTGAATTTGTTACTTATTCAATTGTTTTGTATATATTAATATTTCAAAATCCAATAGTTGGCAGAATATTTGAACATTCGTGAACATTTTCACGAATCACGAATATATTAAGTCGGTGGAAAATTTGATAGATATACATATTTGTTTTTTTTTAGCTTCACGCTGTATCCCGCACACAGCAGGGTAGGCAGAGGGAACCTAGTGTTAAGACACCCCGTTCCCCACTTTCCGCCGAATTCGGAGGCATTGCGTGTTAAGTGGCGGAACTTAACGCCGCGCTTTACCTCGGCACCAGAGCGAAGAAAATGGAAATATTAAATATTTCCACTCCTCGAGTAGGAATCGAACCCACAACCAGTCGTTTACAGTCACACGCTTGTGCCACTGGGCCACGACTGGCCACAATACATATTTGTTGGCTGCCGAATTCTAAGCAGAATCCAAATAGCGGCTAATATTCTCATCTGGAATAAAATTTAATCTTCTACTACTAGTGCAAATAAAATGGTTAGAACAGTTGATAATAAAACATTTATCTTTGTTACAGAGAGCATTGACAAGTCGGGGGAGGATCCAGTCGTATCAGCCCTTAGACCCTACGGCGCCCCAGATGAGGACGGATATAAAGAAGCCGCAGCTGATTTGTACCAGAAAAATTTTGGAAATTATACAGGAAATACAATTTCCAAAGATAACATCGATATTTCCTTGTTAGATCATTTTATTAACGTAGAACATAGCTATGATAACGATACGCAAAGGATGTCCGCTGACGAAGCGATTTCTGACAGAATTGTGAAAGACAGCATAGTTAATGATACAAGTGACATTGAAAACGTGACGATATCTCGACCCGCCGTACCAGAAGACGTTGTCACGAAATTCCTGAGGTTAATAGAAACTCAGCACTTGTTAGGCGAAAATTGTACAGCGGGGACCGATTTAAATCTAGGAGAAGGTGTGGTAGATAGATATGCCCAAGAAAGATTTAGAGTAGAAGCAGATGTGGCCGTTAATAGAGCGAACATGCTCACCAGGTTATGGAAGTACGCTGGCCCGCAAGTAATGCACAATGAGTATTTACTACACGCAAGTGTTTTTTCTATGGTTGAATTCGATGACGATGTTTTTGCAGCTGGGAATTGCTACGATCAGTATCAGTATAAGGATTATCAACTTTTTTGCCCTTTTGCATATCGGTTACCAGAAGGGCCGATATTGGCAAAGGATTTGGCGGTTGAATACAAATATTTGAGCAACACCTCCGAATGGTTTTACATTGCCCGCAAGAATGCTGAGCGCGTGATACGAAACCACAATCAGTTTAGACGTGGTAAGTTTATAAGATTATAGCGTTTTTTTTTTATTAAAATACAAATTTTACAATTATATTATTATAAATTATTGCTAAATGACACTTATCGTATTTCTGACTAATTAATGCTGGTATATATACCGAAGCAAAGCTAAACTTGTTACTCAATTCTCCACACTTCATTAAAGTTAAATGCCGTAACTTAACGCCGTAAAAAGAAAATATTTTTAAGCATATTTAGCTATATATGTATGTATATACTTATTATTTCATAAAATACACTATTTTAAAACACACACAAATATTATTCCCAATGTTCTTCCAATTATTAGCATATACAGAACAAACACTATCTAACTTAAAGTATGCAAATGAAAACAGTACGAGTATACTATGAAGCAAATCAAGATGGTATCGTAACAGTTTCATCATTTAATATATAGCAATTAACGCCAAATCCCCAACCGGCTTTGAAACGGCATCATCTTGGAATTCCATTAAGAGCAGAGTACAATTAAACCAATCCGAATCAAATGGCATTAAACCATTGGAGAAATTATATTATGTAATATTCTGTACGTTGAATGAAACAATGGAATGTTTGAAGGCATATGGATGAACTTTGTTATTAGTTGGTTCTAGTTCAGATTTAGGGGTGGAAGTGAAAATAAATAATATAAAATTATTTTTTACTTAAAAAAGAAAAAGTAGCTTTAAATAAAATGCATTAAATTTAAAGAAATAATCATAAATTCTTGTGTCTACGAATTTCTATCAATTTTCTTTTAATTACAAAATATGACGTATGCTTCTACCTCCTAATCCGATACTTACATATTACATTTTCAAAATATTACGTGGTTACGACTAAAAACAGTTAAAAAAATATATAATTACAATGCACCTAAGGAAATATTGTCAATTTTGGCATCGATGTGTATTTATCAGATCATTTCCAATCATTAAAGAAAAAGAATCATCAAAATCGATCTGCTCAGTAAAAAGTTTTAAAGTTGCTTATAAAAGTCATGAGTGGAAGACAATACATATTTACAAATAATATATTTAATATTACAAAGAAAATATTTTAATTAATATCTTTATTATCAGTTCTGGTGAGATAGAACGAGGCGTTACACTTTCAATTTCTTAAACTCAATGGAAAAACAAAGAATATAGTATGTTAACACTAGGTGCTTAGGAATAAAACTTTTTAATATTACCAATATCTTCTAACTGGTTATGGAACAGAGTGTTTTGACACTCAAATTCTCTCTCCAATAATCTCTATTCTTAATAGTCATATCTACAACTGTCATACTCTGACACGCTCTAATTTCGCCACGCCACGCCACGCCGCGCCACGACGCGACGGCGTAACCACTCCAATCACAATTCACGCTGTGGTTCACAATTTCCCGCATAATCATCGCGATTTCTTCACCATTATCGTTTTAGCTCTCGTTCGATATCCGTTAATAACACCCATTGGTGCTGACGCTCGTTTCATCTTGAGATTAAAAGTTGGTACGCTTTGTTAACTTTTTTTGGATTTACTTTGAAAGAGGAAATACATTGGTTTCTGTTTGAGTGGATTAAAATAGTGGGTAGTTTTTTTGGGTGTTGTGTTTATAAATTGGTAGAAGATTTTTTACTATAGAATTACGATAGATATATTATGTTTTTAATGGTAATAATATCTTAATATGACATAGGAGCAAAAATTTTGATTATTTTTTTATAAAAGACAGTAAAAAAATTGCCTGTTACAGTTTATGTGTAGATGAAGCAGATTTATTCAGAGTTTTTTACGGTAATATTTTAAAAATGAATAAAATAAATATTACATTTATCACTGTGGCTAGTCGTGGCCCAGTAGCACACGCGTGTGATTGTAAACGACTGGTTATGGGTTCGATTCCTACTCGAGGGTAACGAAATAAATAATATTTCCATTTTCTTCGCTCTGGTGTCGAGGTAAAGCGCGGCGTTAAGTTCCACCGCTTAACACGCAATGCCTCCGAATTCGGCGGAAAGTGGGGAACGGAGTATCTTAACACTAGGTTCCCTCTGCCTACCCTGCTGTGTGCGGGATACAGCGTGAAGCTGAAAAGAAAAATTATCACTTACCACTTACTGTATGGTGGTTAGTGTTATATTTTTATAGATAGTGAACGACAAACATATGTATGAGATATACAATTTGTACTACTGTAAAATTTAATCTATTAATTAATTGAAATAATTAATTAATAGATTAAATTTTACAGTTTTTTTTAAATTAAGCTTACATTTTTTTTACTTCACGCTTCTTAAGAATGTCAAGACACTCCGCTCCCCATCTTTCACCTAAAATTCAAATTTTGTTTGTTTTCAACATAAACAACAGAATTCAACGCCTTGGGAATGATTATGTTTGAATTTCGCCATTTAATACACAAATGTATTGACTTTTGGCGGGTCATAAAGGACAGAGTGTCTTGGCACTAGGATCTCTTTAACTGCCCTGCCCGTTATACGGGAAAAAGTGCTAAGATTTTAAAAAAAAACATATAAAATAAAACACTGATGGATTATTTTTCTAATTATTTTATTTTTAACAGGTTTTAATACATACACGTATAACGACACAACTCATACGGAGAGAGAGCCAGACGAGATTCTCTCCGTTACATATGAAGATGGGAAATGGTCGAAGCCCTACTACGACTGCGGTGGCGGTAATATATGGATGCTGACGTACACTGTGCCCTTCTTTGGATTTAATAATGGAAGTTATTTTTTCAAGTAAGTAAATGTTTTTTTTTAATTGTAGCTTCTCGCTTTTTCCCCTAAGCAGCGTGATAAGAATTATACACAGAACAATGTCAAGTGGGCTAATAGAGTCTGCCCAAATTTGAGATATTACGTGTTGAGTGGAGGAGCTTAACGCCGTAGTTTGTCTTGTTCCCTAGGCAAATGGAATTAATTAAAAAAACATCATTTCACCTAGTGGGAATCGAATCCACAACCAATCGTGATTAAAGTCATATTGTTCTACGGCCACATAATGGCTTCTCAGGCTTGTAGTCATATTCTTATATTTTTTTCTCAGTAAATTAAGTAAGCAATTTTTTTTAATTATTTTTATTCTTACTTGAATTTATAAATTTAGTGGAATTCAAATGGATTCTTACTTGAATTAGTTAGAATAGAGAGAAGTTAGAGTTAGATAGAATAGAAGTAAGTTACGAATAGTGAGTTATTAGTCACTATAAGTTCTATTTTGAGCCAGTTGGAGCCAGTCGTGGCGCAGTGGCACAAACGTGTGACTGTAAACGACTGGTTGTGGGTTCGATTCCCACTCGAGGAGTGGAAATATTTAATATTTCCATTTTCTTCGCTCTGGTACCGAGGCAAAAGGCGGCGTTGAGTTCCGCCACTTAACACGCAATGCCTCTAAATTGGGCGAAAAGTGGAGGACGGAGTGTGTTAACACTAGGTTTCCTCTGCCTACCCTGCTATGTGCGGGATACAGCGTGAAGCTACAAAAAAAAAGTTATATTTAAATGCATAATACATACCGAAAAAAAAATATTTTAAAAAGTCTTTTTATATTGAATCCAGATAACATATATTTACATGCATATACGTGCTTCGCTCGACCATTAAGCTAAATTGCTACGTAAGCTCGCTATATGGATAAAATTGTACATAGAAGAGAACGATGAACTGATTTGACACTATGTTCTCTTGCCTTTACGTAAAGTGAGCAAAATATTTATGTGGTCTATTTGCATTGAGTATTATTATTATTTTTTATAATTATTTAATAAAAAATTTGGCATTTCCATGAAGCTTTTTTTTGGATAGCAAGTGAAGAAATTTTTTTTTGAGCAATGCATTTTTTTTTTTTTTTTTTTTTTTTATTATTATTCTATTTTACTCTACGGACATAAGGTCTGTACCTTTTTTAACATGATTCTTGTTTTATCATATGCTTTTTTTTTGTTTACAATTTCAGTACTTAAAACTAAGAATATACCCTAAGAGAGTCCAGTTATTATAATAAAACGTTGCCTTTTTCATTATATACAATTTTCCTATCATAATGGAGTTAAATCTAAACTAAATTAATTTGTTATAAGTGTATAATTTATTTTATTTCTTACGTAATAACACATATTTCTTACGACTACATACATACATATTTTTCTATTTAAGGATGGGGTGTGGA
This sequence comes from Dryas iulia moderata, assembly GCA_019049465.1. Lineage (NCBI taxonomy): Eukaryota > Metazoa > Arthropoda > Insecta > Lepidoptera > Nymphalidae > Dryas > Dryas iulia. The sequence continues at coordinate 785,040 of CM032420.1, read as the reverse complement.
TGGCATTAATGCTATAGTAGTGGATATGACCGCTTCGTTCCTATCTTTTATGGCCATCTTCAAATTGTACTCCACAATACCTTTGCTCGTTGCCCTCGTTGCATTCCGTATTAGTCTTTTTATCGCGTCGTCCTCACCACCGCAGTAGTAGAAACAGTTGCTGGTATGGCGCGTTATCGCAACGACTGCGTGTGAGACACTGTCGTGCAGCTTTATTTTCTTTGGTTTTGTATTCACTACTACAACTGTGCTGGTGCTGGTGGTGGTGGTGGAGCAATGCATTAGAAATATTCATAATAAATTGGATTTAACATAGACTTTTGTATATAGTAGCCTTTGCTAAGGCAACATTATCAGCAACTTATTAAGACACTCCATTTTTGGAGTATCTTGGTAATAGATTCTTTTTGCCGACCTTCTTTGGCGGGATAATGCGTGAAGCTAAAAAATTAATAATTTTCTAAAAAATATCTGGTAGGTATATTACAATAAACCAAGTATATAACTGCTGTTAACTAATTACAATATACCAAAAAAACATTCATAAGTTTTCTAATCTAATCTAAATTTCCCAATTTTGTGCCAAAATTTTGATCCACGCGTGTTAAGTGGCAGAACTTAGCACCGCACTTTGCCTTGGCACCAGAGCGAAGAGGAACGGAGTGTGTTAACATTAAATTCCCTCTGCCTACCCTGCTGTGTACAGGATATAGCGTGACGCTAGCTTGACGCTGTATCCCGCTCTCAGCAGGGTAGGCAGAGGGAACCTAGTGTTAAGACACTCCGTTTCCCATTTTCCGCTTATTTTAGAGACATTGCGTGTTAAATGGCGGAACTTAAAAAAATAGAAATATTAAAACTTCACACTCCTCAAGTGAGAATCGAACCCACAACCAGTCGTTTACAGTCACATGCTTGTACCACTACGTTACGACTTTCCCCATAAAAAATGTTAATTTAAAAAATAACAATTAAAATATAATACTAATAATTAAAACTCTAATTAAATAAATTTTAATACAGAACAATTGCTATCCAAATCTGTATCACACTTGACTGGCTTTCTAAGAAATTTTCCCCTTCCAGGCACCCTCTCCACTGTAATTGCATGACATAAAATTTATAACCACGAGATTACAAATAACTCGCTTCATATTAAATTGTACAATACAATTGTACAATATTTCAGATCGTTTAGGTAATTTCGTATGACAATATTTGCATTTATATATATAATTTTCATTACCTACTAAAGGTTTGTAGGAAAATGATCATTATTTCGTGTAAGGGCTTTATAGTGCAGTGTTACAGCGTCTTACTACAGTAAGATGTACGGTTGTAAGTTCGATTTCTACTCGGAGGAACGATTCTATTTGAATTATTTATAATATTTCTCATGTATATTTTTGTTATGTACAATAAAGAATCCATACTCGCTCACTAGAGCTTCTTACTAAAGAAGGCAATATTTTGATGATTTAGAGCGGAAAGAGGAGAGAAGAGGAGAGTATTGTCACTACGTTCTCTATGACAATATTTTCCCTACTATGCGGGAAAATATAATTGAAAGATGTTTTCAATTACTTTTTAGATAGGTATATTATATTTAGTCACATAGAGCAAATACTACTAGCAGATTGCTTTGTTACCCGCGACGGAACGGCGACTGTATATGTGTTTGGGGTGAGAGGTTGTTTGTTTGTTTGTTTGTTTGTTTGTTTGTGTGTTTGTGCAAATTACTATGTCAATTATTTCCAAAACTATAAGTCCGATTTTGATACGGTTTTCTATGATAGGTTAAGGTTCAATTGGCGTATGTTCTTAGATATGTCTTATTGCCTTAACTCACCAGGGGGCGCTGCAGTAAGCATTTTACGTGAAAACGAATGTTTTCAATTATCTCAAAAAATAATAGTCTGATTTCGATACGATTTTCAGTGATAGATTCAGGTTTAATTGATGAATGTTCTTAGATATGTTTTATCGTGTCAAACCACCAGGGGGCGCTGCAGTAAGCATTTGTTTGTACTTTTTTTGTATTTATTTGTCTAAAACTGAAACTACTGATCCGATTGAATAGAGTTTTCAGAAAAAGATTCAGCTTTGCTTGATGCATATTTTAAGATTTTTCTTTTTTTGTTACGGGGAAAACTCACCAGGAGGCGCTGCAGTAAACATTTGTTTATGCAAATCAAAAACTACTAGTCCAATTTAGATGTAACTTTCAAGGGTAGGTTCAGGCTTAATTGGTGCGTCTTTTCATATATATGTTATGGTGACTACTCATCAGGGGGCGCTGTAGTAAGCATTTGCTTGTATTTTTTTTTGTAAAACCAAAATTTTTCTTGTATTTATTTCTCTAAAATCAAAATTACTTATCCGATTAGCTGGAGTTTTCAGAATTAGATTCAGCTATGCTTGCTGCATATTTTAAGATTTTTGTTTTTTTGTTACGATGAAAATTCACCAGGGGGCGCTGCAGTAAACATTTGTTTATGCAGAGCAAAAACTACTTGTCCGATTTAGATGAAACTTTCAACGATAAATTCAGGTTTAATTGGTGCTTCTTTTCATATATGCGTTACGGTGACCACTCACCAGGGGGCGCTGTAGTAAGTACATTTGTTTGTGTAAAACTAAAACTACGAGTGCTATTTGAATTCAGTTTTCAATGATAGATTCAAGTTTACTTAGTGCATATTTTCATATATGTGTCATGTATGTTTACTTAGTGCATATTTTCATGTATGTGTCAACTCTCTAGGGGGCGCTGCAGTAAGTAGCTGCTTCTATTTTTTTGTGTGAAACCAAAACGACTAGTACGATTGTCAAGAGTTTTCAGTATTAGATTCCGCTTTACTTAAAGCATGTTTTTAAATTTATATTACGGTTACAAGTCACCAGGGGGCGCTGCAGTAAAATATTGTTTGTGCAAAGATAAAATGACGAATTTGATTTGGATGCAGTTTCAATAATAAGCTCAAGTTTAATTAGTGCATGTTCTTGGATATGTTTTATCGTGTTAACTCACCAGGGGGCGCTGCAGTAAACGATTGTTTGTAATATTTAATGCAAAATCACAACTACTAGTCCGATTGGGGTGCAGTTATCAAATATAGGATCAGGCTTAATTAGCGCGTGTTCTCGTATATATGTGTCATGGTGACACCTCACCAGGGGGCGCTGCAGTAAGCATTTGCTTTTATTTTTTGTGTGAAACCTATTTAGATGCGGTTTTCTGTGATAGGTTCTGGTTTAATTGCTGCGTGTTTTTATATGCCATATCTACCACGAACTACCACGGGGCACTCCAGTATAAATTAGTTTGTTCAAAATCTACTACTAAACTACTAGTGGGTTTTGTGGTTTTCACTGATTTGGTTAGACTTAAATTTCCTGAAAATGTTACGGTGACAATCTGCCAGGCGCTGCAATAAGCATTTGATAACCAGAAAGCATTGGGTTTATAATTTCTTTTGGATTTGCATGAAGATTAATATAAAGTATTTCAATATTATGTTATAATATATAATGTATATCTATTCACTTTAAAAAGTTTAAAATAAAAAGCAAAATTAAAAATTTTGAAAAACCCACGACGGTTTAATTGTAATTGTAAAAGGATAAAATAACTATAAATCCCCCGCCTAAAAGAATATATGTAACGAGATGATGGGGACGGCTTCGTCGGGGGCTGCCAGTTGCAACCTCTATTTTAAATATAGTAGCTAACAGTATAGATTTCGTTTTAAAGTCTTTAAAATACCAGTTATCAAAACTGTAAATTCATTTTAATATTTAATTTTTTTGCCAAACCTGTTTTAACAGCAAGAAAACCTATGAGAAGGTTTGTGCAAACTTAAAGTAATGACAGCCCCCGACGAAGTCGTCCCCATCATCTCGCTACATATATTCTTTTAGGCGGGGGATTTATAGTTATTTTATCCTTTTACAATTACAATTAAACCGTCGTGGGTTTTTCAAAATTTTTAATTTTGCTTTTTATTCAATTAACTTACCGTTCTCCGCTAGTCGCTTGAAATTGAGACATTGTATATACATATATCTTAAAATCTTAAATATTCTATAAATCTTAATTTTTTTCATAGTATGAACCTATGCAGTTACACAATATACATTCACATACGTTGATACCTTTTACTCAAAAAATACACATCACAATCATAGATTAGATTAAAGATAGGCTTGGGATTGTATACAATAAAACTGTTCGACTTCTAAACAAACTACTTAGTGGGAGTAATTGAATAGAACCCTGTATTATGATCCCTTAGGTAGATTGATAATGGAGGGCGAAGTGTCGTGACACTAGGTTCTCCTTGACTATCCTATTATCCTGAGAAAGCTACGTTCCCCACATTACGCTTGAAATCGACACATTAAGTGTTGATTGGCGTAACTTAACGCCTCGTTTTGTCATTCATTATTCAAGGTGTTTAATTTTAAGATCAACTAGGAAAGCTTTAATTTCTTTGCAGTTAAACTTTCACAGTTAAATCAGAATACTAGTACTATATGTTGATACATTTTACTTCAAAGGTCTAACAAAAAAAATGGCATATCGCAAAGATTAGGTCGAAGATGGTCAACTTCTAAACAAACTAGTGGTAGTGGGAGTAATTGAATGGAGCCCTGTGTTACGATCCCTTAAGCAGATTGAAAGTAAGAACCAGAGTGTCTAGGTTCTTTTTGACGATTTTATTATGCAGAAAAAACTACGCTCACCACTTTACATCCGAAATCCGGACATGATGTGTTAAGTGAGATACCTCAACTCCGCGTTGTATTTTCTTATTTTTTTTTAGCTTCACGCTGTATCCCGCACACAGCAGGGTAGGCAGAGGGAACCTAGTGTTAAGACACTCCGTTCCCCACTTTCCGCCAAATTCGGAGGCATTGCGTGTTAAGTGGCGGAACTTAACGCCGCGCTTTGCCTCGACACCAGAGCCAAGAAAATGGATTAAGGTCAACTGGGAAAGCTTTAAAAATTTACACAGTAAATCTTAAGTTACATACTATATATTGATACATTAATACCTTTTACTCCAACCGCCTAACAAAAAAATGGCATATCGCAATCAAAGATTAGGTCAAAGATACGCTCGGGACTGTATACAATGGATCTGGTCAACTTCTAAACAAACTAGTGATAGTGGGAGTAATTGAATGGAACCCTGTATTATGATCCCTTAGGCTGATTTAGGGCGGGATAGAAATGTTGATAGTCGAGTAATAGTAGTAAGTAGGGATAAGTTATGTTCTTGAATAATTTATATAAATATAAAAATAAATAAAAAATACTTTAGGAATTGTAGGTCATTTTAGTACTAGTCCCATAAGTAGCAGTTATATTTATACTATTAATGTTTTTATCAATAAAACTTTGGCTGAGCACTTTTTTTTTAAGTAATTTTAAAGTATGACAAATTTTATACTTTTTCCTTGAAAGAGTGAAAATTTTCCTTCTCGTATTTATATTATAATTACTCATTTTCATTGCCATTCGTGAGTTATGGACAATAAAAGTTATTAACAGGCCTTAACGGAACTAACGAGAGAACGGAGAGTGTAATATTATATCACTAATTTCTTGGTATTTACACTAAATAATAAAAAGGACAGCTACTACTGCGGCTGCTGCTGTTGCCCTGCTGTGAGCGGGATACATACAGCGTGGAACATTTTTTTCTTTTTTTTTATTGAGTAAAGGAGGTAAACGAGCAGAAGGACCACCTGATGGTGAACTCCTATCAAGTGTTGTGGATGCGTTGCCGAGCTTGGGGGTGAAGGAGGGAGGTGGATGGTGGGAATATAGAAAGCTGGCTTACATGCCATCGAACCGGAACACATCATCAGATGTTTGGCGATTCATCTTTGACATGATAGTGGTCCCGAGCCAGTCGGAGAACGAATCTCCTACCACCAAGCTACTGGGTTACCCGCCTTTTACGGGATGCTACCCAGCGGCGGAGGGGAATTGTATTCCAAACCCGCTCCAACCCACGGGCGAACTAAAAAAAGGACAGATGTCCGATCCGTAAATATGAAAAAAAATGAAACTTTCAACTACTCCTTTTTTCACGCGTTGCAAGAAGCAGAAGAAGCATAGTTAAAGATAACCTAGAATCAAGACCCTCCATTTTTACGTATCTTTCAAACAAAACAACCTTTCAGATCTATTAATATTTCACATACAAATACAGGCGCACTGATACATTACATATAAGTAGATGACTATCCTATGCTAATATAAGTAATAACCGTTAAACATTATGAGGAAAAACAAATGTGGTAGGAAAATTTCATATAGTCAGTCGTTCATAAAACAAAACGCTTTGAGTAAAGTTTATGTGATTATTTCCTTTCTTTATTGTTGTCTCTTAAGATGTTGTTATTTGCTTACATTTATTTCAGTGGTTTGTTTGTGGTATATTGGTTGAAATTATGAATATTTTGAAGGCAGAGAGAATCTAGTGAATTCAATTTTGAGATGTATAATGAATCCTGCCTTAGGTCTTAGTCTTGTTAAGTAACATATGTATTTTTATGAATTCATTCATGTTTTCAATTAATTTTATTTATCTTTTGTTACTAAAACAGGACTAAAGATATCATCAAAAGACTTGCTCAAACCATTAAAAAATCGTCGCTCTGTTAACAGAGAGTTGGACGGCTTGAAAATATGTTCAAATCAGATTGAACCAAACGACTAGACATTGCTATCTAAAGTTTCTGCTTAAAGCAGGAGATTTGTTGCTGTGTGACGTAACTTAACACCGTTCCTTTTATACTGTCACTAGTACTGAAAATTGAAAACAATTAAAATAATCTTTCTTCTAAGACAGAATCAAACCTTTAACCGTGAAATATATAATTAGAGACTTGCGATAGCCTTTACAATATTTAAATACAAAAATAATCTTATTGCCATTTCCCATTAAAAAAATAAACTTAACAAATAAGGCCATTTATTACAAAATACTATACAAAAATTCAAATAAAAAAAAACTATTAACAAACAATACCTAAAAATTAGGGTCATTTCTTAATAACACTTAGAAAAAATTAAAAACATTTTTTTTTCTTTTTTTTTACCTTCACGCTGTATCCCGCACACAGCAGGGTAGGCAGAGGGAACCTAGTGTTAAGACACTCCGTTCCCCACTTTCCGCCGAATTCGGAGGCTTGCGTATTAAGTGGCGGAACTTAACGCCGCGCTTTACCTCGACACCTGAGCGAAGAAAATGGAAATATAATTTTCAGTCCTCGAGTGGGAATCGAACCCACAACCAGTCGTTTACAGTCACACGCTTGTGCCACTGGACCACGACTGGCCACTGTTTTAAGTATTCCATGAATTATGTACAGCGTGTAGTAAGTACTAGTAGATTTATTCTCTTGAGGTCAGTGGAGAAATAGAGTTGGTCTTATTAATATTTCTATTATATCTTTATAAATGTGAAGTGCTGGTAGTTTCTCTAGAGAATCGTATAATTCATATAACATGCTTTATATACGAGTATATTTATTTGTGGCCGGTCGTGGCCCACTGGCACAAGCGTGTGACTGTAAACGACTGGTTGTGGGTTCGATTCCCACTCGAGGAGTGGAAATATTTAATATTTCCATTTTGCTTCGCTCTGGTGTCGAGGTAAATCGCAGCGTTAAGTTTCGCCACTTAACAAGCAATGCGTCCGGATTCGGCGGAAAGTGGGGAACGGAGTGTCTTAACACTAGGTTCCCTCTGCATGCCCTGCTGTGTGCAGGATACAGCGTGAAGCTAAAAAACTCGATCGTTATAGGTTAGATTCCCCAGTTGATATGTTTTTAAACGAACATATATCGATGGATGGCTCCTATGTATAAGGGCCAAGCGCGAAATAACAATGTTACAGGAAAGGCTCCAAAAGATTAAACGTTTTCATATGAAACTATGTAAAAATTAACGTAAACAATATTAAAAACTGATAGATACCATTTGTATATTTTAATACCAAATACGCTTTTAATATTTTAAAAATAAAAATCAAAGCAGTCGAAGTCGAGCATTTCGCTCACTACAGAAAAAGGTTTTACGCCTCGTTATTATAAAGCAAAACGGATATTGGTTGTTTAATATCTGAACAGTTGTAAAGGTAGACGAGCGAGGATTATTATTCATATTTATGTATTTCTCACGATTGTTTTGCAAATTTAGCTTTACAATTTTTCCCGCATAGCAAGGAGGGACTCTCAGTGTTAAGACACTTTTTTTTAATTTTTAAGTAATAATAACTATAAAGCCTTTTTTCTGTCTCACGTTAAAGTTCTTTCTCCTGTGTAAAAATTACATAAGCGGCCTTGTTAGGTAAGGGACGAAACATAAAACATAATAAGTACTTTTTTTAAGTCAAAAATATGTAATTTTAAACATTTTTAAAGTGTTATTCCACACTTAGGAAAATTGAAAAAGACAAGACCACTGAGCATGCGTTCAATGAATGAGCGCCTGAACGGTATTCAGGAGGCGCGGATTCGAATCCCGCTGCGTTCAAATTATTATACGTTTTCTTTAAATGTCATTTTCAAAAATATGTAATTGTTAGTTAAAGAACGATATGTATATAGACAAAATAAAAGGTAAAATGTGGTTGCATGTTACGTGAAGCCGCGTTGGTGTAGTGGGGCAGCGTCTCTCATCGCGTTGTGGGTTCGATTCATGATCGATTTCACTTTCGATTTCGAGTTTCATTAATGATTATATTTAAATTTTCATCTCTCGCTATGTATCTAAGACAAAGCGCGGCGTTGAGTTCCGTCTGTCAACACACGATAATTCTCGATCGCGATTTCGGGAAAATGGAGGATAGAGTGTCTTGACACTCGGTCATCTCTGACTATGCGGATAAAAGCATGATAAAGCTAGGTTTTTTTTAATATTAAATACTGAAACTCTACAGACACCCGGTCTCGTATCCTATTTTTCCTTCATTTTTTTGGTTACAAATCTTAAATTACATACTACTCAAAACTAAAATAATGAAGCTAGGTTAAAAACATGATAAAGCTAGGCTTTCATTTTATATAGGGTATTTACCCAATACGTAACTGTCCTCCCCTCCTCTCCTTGGGTGTAAAATTCACACTGACTCTTTTCATTCATTAAAAAACTACTCAGTAGGATATGACTGAAAAATAAATGCGACCACACGGCAACTTCCGGTCATTTAGAGAAAGAATCATCAAAATCGATCCACTCAGTAAAAAGTATGGTGGTTAGTTTTTACACATAAAAAATACACTCGAATTGATAACCTCCTTTTGGAAGTCGCTTAAAAAGGATTATTACCACTAATATCTAAAGACTTGTAAAGTATATAAAGCAAGCAGGTAGCTACGAGTATATAATTAGAGCAACTGTGCCTCAGCTGCTGTGACATTTGCATAATCTGTCAAGGAAACATATCGCTTTCGTCTTTGTTATTCCACAGCGTGGCAACTGTATTAAGTTAATTAAAAGTTTTAATGTACAAGTTTAGATAACTTGTTTTATGATAAAGTTTAAATAATTTGTTCTTATAACAACTTTTGTTGTAATAGTGTAGAAAGAGAGAGATTCTAGTGTTCAGATACTCCGTTTTCCATTATTGTGTTGAATGGCGGAACTTAACGCCACAATTTGACTGACCGTAATAAAATAAAGATAATTTAAAAGTGAGAATTGAATTCATAACTACTTGTAATTATACCCAGAGGTACACTACGCCACGAGAGGAACATTTGCGATGTATACGTTTTTGATCCATACTAATATTATATATGGTAAAGTGTGTTTATTTGTCCGTCTCGCAGGTCACAAGGAAACTATATTATGTTATGATTTTTTGAGTACGTATTTAGGAGGCTACATACTGACAAAAGTTATTTTTTTTAGCGTAAAACGTTTCATTCCTATGGGGAGATTAAAGATGTAAAGATGTATACATAAATATGAATTTTTCTATACTAACAGTAAAAGAAAATGCTTCTATTTCTTTGATATGTTAACTATAATATGAATCACGGTGCGAGTAAAGCCGCGAGTAACAGCTAGTATACAATAATTGACATGATACATATATGAGATGTGAAACCAACACTTTTAAAAAGAAGCTTCACGCTTTTTTCCTTATAGCAAGGTTTTTTTTTTAGCTTCACGCAGTATCCCGCACACAGCAGGGGGATGCAAAGGGAATCTAGTATTAAGACACTACGTTCCCCAATTTCCGACAATTCGGAGGCTTTGCGTGTTAAATGGCGGGATTTAACGCCACGCTTTGCCTCAACACCAGAACGAAGAAAATGAAAATGTTAAATATTTCCACTTCTTTTCCACATTCTCTTTAAGATTGAGACATTGCGCGTTCAGTGGCGGAGCTTAACTCTGTGATTTCTCCTAGGCACCAGAGCACGCACATAGATGAAAATAATATATAATTATTCACATGAGAGGAAATCGAACCCACAATAATCACGTTTACATTCCGATCCTGTCCCACTGTGCCACTACGGCTTCTCTACCCTTCTAATATGTTATTTTGAAAACACGTCAAAAGATGAAAATGAAACACGTCAAAAGGATTAAATAGAAATTAAAAAATATACATACATTTGGCGTTTTACATGTTATCTAAATGTGTATTGCGTGTGTTGAAATATGCCTTTGCTTTTCATATCGAGTTTGGCAGGGAATGCCAAATATTTGCCCATACTTTGAGTTTTGTTAAAAGTTTTCGGTATTTGTACATGTAAGCATATATCCATACCAATATTATAAACGGGAAAGTATGTTTGTTTGTTTGTTTGTCCTTCTTTCATTTTGAATAAAAACGAACTTATGTTTTGACGATCTTATATTTTTGATTATTAGTAAATTGAGTTGCGGAACTTAACGCCGTGCTTTGTGTTTGATACTAGAGCAAAGAAATGAACATATTTGTGGAATGGAAATATATAATATTTCCATTTTCTTCGCTGTGGTGTAGAAGCAAGCAGGAGGTTGAGTTCCGCCGCTTAGCGCGTATTGCTTTGATAAATAACAATATATCATACCAATATTGTAAATGGGCAAGTGTTTTGTTATTTGACATTTCAACTAAGTTTATAAGCTTCACGCTGTATCCCGCACACAGCAGGGTAGCAGAAGGAACCTAGTGTTAAGACATTCCGTTTCCCACTTTCCGCCGAATTCGGAGACATTGCGTGACAAGTGCCGGAACTTAACGCCGCGCTTTTCCTCGACACCAGAAAATGAACGATGACGAAGAAAATGGAAATATTAAATATTTCCACTAGGAGATATGATCTTAGATAATATTTATTTTATTTTCATTTCTCTGCTCTGGTAAGATAAATAGGGCGCTTAATTCCTAAAGTGTTCAAATTCAATTTTACCTACTGTTTTCTCTGACACAGATGTTATAACAAATATATGTCAAAATGAGAGCAAACTCTTTATTATTCTATTATTTTTACAGAGGCACAAGCGGTATTGATATCGACTTGCGGCGCGTCGACATCGACCAGTGTCCCTTGAAGCCTGGATCTACTCAACTCAATATATTCGCTGGCACAGATAAATGCAAGAAGGCTACTACTGAGGTAAGTTTTTAGTAATTTAATTATAGCTCTTATTTAATTTTGTCTAATACTATAGGGGGTACGGCCTGCGGGGTAGGCTGAAAGATAGTCATAACATTCTGTTTCCTGCTTTCCACCGAATTCAGAGGGATTGCGTGTTAAGTGGCGAAATTGAACGCCGAGCTTTGCCTCGGCACCTGAGTGAAAATAGAAATATTAAATATTTCTACCTCTCGAGTGAAAATCGAACCCACAACCAGTCGCTTAACCACACTTTGTGCCACTGCGCCACGACTAGCGCTTTATTTGTTGATTAGCCACATTATTTGTTGAGGAGCGAAGTTCAACGGAGTATATAAAAATAGTTTGAGTACTTTGTATGTGCCACAAAAGATAAATAAAAATAAAGTATAATTATTCTCTCGGATGGGGGTCAAACCCACTACAATAGGGCTTATAGACTGGTCCCTGTACACTATATTAGCCTTTATAATTCTTAATGTGACTAAATCACATTAGAACAGCTTTAATACTGGAGTTTCAGAAAGAATACTTTTTATGTCAAACAATTTAGGATACTTATCTTCACATATCCAGACACTTCATTCTTAATTGCATATTTTGTGAAATTTTCATAGAGTAGCAAAAATTTGTAATAACTTTCTATATGAGTAACAAAAAATATAACAACAATATTACTCGCTATATAAGAAAAAGTCTTCATTGGAATTTGAAGACAAGCACAACAAATATCAGTACGATAATTGCTCTACGGAATTCTCTAGTCCCAAACTGTATTGTAGTGAATTAAGCTTTAAATACGTTATAAAAAGAAATCAAAAACTAACCAAAACCTGGCAATTCTAGCTTATTCCTTTACACCGCCTAAAACAAAACTAAATCGAGAATATTGCTTATGCAAATTAAACAAAAATTGTATAATTTCTCCTGCACACAGCGAAAATTGTGGTAAAAAACGAGAGAAAAGCTGAAAGTGCAGTAATAAAAATTCACATTCCGCGTACATTTTTATAACTTAGTTAACAAATATGCCTCTTGCTATGTTACATTTCATTTAGTATTCTGAGAACCGTGAAATAAGATTTTTTGTGGTAGGGAAGTATGTAATTTTTACTGTATTCGTACGTCCATACAGTAAATGTTATGAAAACGAATGTTGAGTAATTCTTCTTTTCAAATGAATGTTGTGTAATTCTTTAAGATATTTGATGATCTTCATTATGTGTGTGTTTTGTGCGTTGTTGAGTTCTGCAATTTTATACGCAATGTCTTGAATTTTGACAGAAAGTGGAGAATGGTGAGTGGAAACACTAAGTTCTCTCTGGTCGCCTGCTATGCAGAAAAGGGCGTGACAAATAAATTGGTCAGTTGGACTTGTGGCCAGTCGTGGCCCATTCGCACAAACGTGTGACTGTAAACGACTGGTTTCGGGTTCGGTTCCCACTCGAGGAGTGGAAATATTTAATATTTCCATTTTCTTCGCTCTGGTGCCGAGGTAAAGCGCGGCGTTAAGTTCCGCCACTTAACACGCAATGCCTCCCAATTCGGCGGAAAGTGGGGAACTGCTGTGTGCGGGATACAGTGTGAAGCTAAAAAAAAAGTCTGTTGGTTGATTATATCATCTAACCACACGATGTATAAAAAATACAAAAATAATTTAAAGGAAGATAATTGTAATAATACAGTAGTATATACAATTGTAATATATATAAGTATTACTTAACTAAGCGAAACGTTTATTAGGTTACCTTATTACTTACTAGTCCCCTATGGGGTGAAAAAGCGTGAAGCTACAAAAAATATTCTTATTTTTTCTTTACTTTCCATCTACTTTGAAATTGGTCGAAAAGTGGAGAACGGAGTATTAATTTCCTCTCCTCGAGTGGGAATCGAAACCACAACCAGTCGTTTACAGTCACACGCTTGTGCCACTGCGCCACGACTGGCCCCTTAGATTTTATATTCAGATTTAATCTAATTCCTTTAATCTCATATATTGTACTATATTAAGAAATACTACTTATGTTAAATTTACAATTTAGTACAAACAAAGGAAAAAAAATAATGCAAAACCATAAAACGAGATAGTTGGACAAACTAAAACAAATTATAATCTTAGTGGCACTGTACGCCATTTTATTTGTATTAAAAAACATTACTAAGTCCTTTTTATTTTAACGTTTCTTTCTCTCGCATTCATGCATTCTTTTATCCAAATAGACTAAGATAACGCCAAAATTATAAAGGTAAATATTTGTTCGAGTGGATTTGAACTGGAAACCACCGTATTAATTTAGATACATAGTGTCAGTTTTTTAGTGAAGAATACAGTGTATTGACATTTGATTCTCTCTCAATACCCCGCTTTGCGGGAAAAACGATGAAGCTTTAAAAAAAAGTTGTTTTCGCGAATAACACTTTAAAATTTAATAAAAAGCAAATTTAAAATCTTTGCAAATACCCACGACGGTTAAATTGTATTTGAAAAAGGATAAAATAACTAGAAATCCCCCGCCTAAAAGAATATATGTAACGAAACGATGGGGCGACTCCATCAGAGGCTGTCATTACTTTAAGTTTGAAGAAACCTTCTCATAGGCTTTCATGTTGTTTAAACGGGTTTGGCAAAAAAATAGGATATTAACGTGAATTCACAGTTATGATTACTGGTATTCCTTTTAAAATTTTATGAACGAGACTTATACTGAATTTAAAATAGTGATCTTAACTGGAAGCATAATATAACAGAGGCATATTATAAATTATTTTTTTTTAGTTTCACTCTGTACCCCGCACGCAGCAGGCAGAGGGAACCTAGTGTTAAGACACTCCGTTCCCCACTTTCCGCCGAATTCGGAGGCTTGCATGTTAAGTGGCGGAACTTAACACCGCGCTTTACCTCGAAACCAGAGCGAAGAAAATGGAAATATAATTTCCACTCCTCGAGTAGGAATCGAACCCACAACCAGTCGTTTACAGTCACACGCTTGTGCCACTGGGCCACGACTGGCCACTAATTTTATTATAATTAAAACTTAAGAATGTTCGAATAAAACTAACTAACATAACTATATTCATAACAATGTTAAAGACACTGTAAAGTAATATCATTTTTTTTTAATTATAATTCTAACTTTTGGCCTTTTATTTTATTTTTTTGATTATAAACGTTCTCTTTGTCAGAGTACGGTTTTAGGGTGTTTCCGGCGATATCATAGTGACATGGCTTAGGTAATATAGCTACAGTCTCACTAAATACCCATTAATATAAATCGCGGCGTTAAATTCCGCCGTATAAATGTAATATCTAATTGTTACACCGAGCTTGCATCGAACCTACAACCATCGGGTTTACCGTCAAGCACCGCTATGACATTTAATAATTAATAATAATCATTTATTTATTTATATCTCACAATGCTTGGTCTTAAAGTAACACTTCAAAAACGTGTAAATAATTAACATAAAAAAGAAGCCATTGTGAGAGACTGGTGTCCGTACTGGGTAAGAAACCTGTTTTACAGATCACCAGGCACTCATCCTATATAATATAAAACATTTTACATTACGTAATTAAATAACATAACATAAGTAAAAAACAGCTTTGAACTTTCTAGCCACATAATATTTTAATAAAAATTATTGCAATTGACATTTATTCAATGAAAATTATATTATTTAAGCTCTGCTATTTAAAAAGCACTTTAAACTTGTATTGGAAAAAGTTTTCCGTTCCACGATGTTTGTTAAGTTAACTGGTTCTTTTGTTCAAGAATCGAAATTGGATAATTTGAAATACTTAATAAAATAAGTATTTTACATAAATACTTATTGAGATACAGTTAGCAAATTATATTCTTTGCAGCTTCACGATTTTCTGTAGCAGGCCAGTTAGAGAGAACTCAGTGTCCAAGACACTCCGTCCTCCTTTCGAAATCGTGACACTGCGTGTTGAGTGGCGGAGCTAAACGCCGCGCTTTGCCTTAGGTGTCAGAGCGAAGAAGTAAAACTTTATATATAATCATTTCCTCGAGTGGGAATCGAACCGCAACCTTTATGTTAACACACGACAGTCGGACGCTGTCCCAATGCGTGCAATATATCCTCTCTACTACCCTACTAGGTGGAAAAAACCGTGAAGCTGTTATAAAGTATACCTATACACGCGACGAAAGTGAATTCGATTCCCACTAGGGGAAAGACTATTTTTTTTTAACATACTGTCTCAAATACGGACAGAAATAGGAGAACACAGTGTGTTTGTGCGCTAAAATTTGTGAAGTTGAAAAAATAGTTGTGCCTCCTAATTCCTCCTCCACTTTTGAGTGTCGAGGCAAAGCGCGATGT
Organism: Dryas iulia moderata; assembly: GCA_019049465.1. Lineage (NCBI taxonomy): Eukaryota > Metazoa > Arthropoda > Insecta > Lepidoptera > Nymphalidae > Dryas > Dryas iulia. Next base: position 769,053 of record CM032420.1, on the reverse strand, counting down.
TAAGTTCCGTTACGCATTGCCTCTAGAATGCGGTGGAAAATGGGGAACGGAGTGTGTTAACACTAGGTTCCCTCTGGCTAACCTGTTGTGTGCGGGGTACTGCGTGAAGCTAACAACATTTGAATAATTATAGTATACTCGAGGAGTGGAAATATTTAATACTTCCATTTTCTTCGCTCTGATGTCGAGACAAAGCGCAGCGTTAAGTTCTGCCACTTAACACGCAATGCCTCCGAATTCAGCGGAAAGTGGGCTACGGAGTGTCTTAACACTAGGTTCCCTCTGCCTACTCTGCTGTATGCGGGATACAGCGTGAAGCTAAAAAAAATGAGCGAACCTAGTATCTACGCTCATAATACACCTCAGATTGGTAAAGAAATATATTTTTAATGCATTAGTGGATATATGGAATGAATTCCTTGAATCACAAATTAAAATTAAAAATAAGAAATCTCAAGATATAACTTCAGACTTCAGCATTTTATATCCACTTCCATAAAATAAATGAAGTATTCAACTGCAAATGTATTCAATACATACAGCCATACATACTCGGTTATACAAACATACATACATACATACATTATATATTTACCCACTTTAAAACTAAGAACACTTAGAATTAAATTGGAGCGTAGTTCTTGAGACTTAGCCTCTTGGTATATGAAAACAACATTATATTTAAAATGCTTTCAAAATATTAAAAACTTGTTATGGCTCGATAGAATCATGTATATTATTTAAGTGTATGGAGGCAATAGAAATAATGTATACTGTTTCAATATTTTTAATCCATTGAGGCCTTGGAGGAGGTCAGCGTCTGATTATATATGTGATTGATTGTAGGTTTAATTCTCAATCTGAGGAAAGATACATATATTATTTAAATTAAAAAGACAAAGCACGGCATTGTGTGACTGTAAAAACGACTGGTTGTGGGTTCGATTCCCTCTCGAGGAATGGAAATATTTAATATTTTCATTTTCTTCGCTCTGGTGCCGAGGCAAAGCGCAGCGTTAAGTTCCGCCACTTAACTGCAGTGCCTCCAGAATTCCTGCGGCCAAGCCTGCGGAAAATGGGGCACGGAGTGTCTTAACGCTAGGTTCCGTCTGAAGCTCATAAAAATATAATTAATAAAAAAAAATGGTATTAACACATATGTTAACCTCAAAATGAAATAATATTATCCATTAAATATTTTTTGCTAAAATACATAATAAAAATAACACAAAAAGCCTTTTGTTAGCAAAATTATGGTTAAATAATTGGAAGCTTTGCGTAAGCTCTAAGACTGTATCACTCAATAAAGAAATCGGCTAAAATTATCGCCCTCAGGGAATCGGGAACGGGATATACCTACATTTAGATAGAGCCGCGCCTATAATGATGGATTTACTCTAGAAAATAAAATTTAACTACTTTTTTTTTCTTTATTTATTATCATATTATAGATGGGTATACACTTTCATATAGAACATTTAAAAACCAAAATGGTTTGAGCCGATGTTACAATTATTAACTTTAAAAGTTTATTTTTAATTTTAAATAATATAAATACAGAGTGTTTTGACACTAGTCTTTTTTGTCTATGCTACTATAAGAAAAGGTAAATATGTTTATTGTATGTAAAAAAAACATTTAAAAGGCCAATTTGAGATCATTATAGCATAACATCGTCTTACTATGTACGGTACACGTGATGTGTATGGGTTCGATTGATTACCCCTTACTAAAATATAAGTTAACAGGAAAAACATAACGTTAAGTAACTCAGCTTTCCACTTTCCACGCGTGAGACATTGCGTGTTGAGTGGTAGATTTCAACGCCATTTTTTGTCATATAAGAGTTGAGAATTAAAATAGCTTAAATATAATACAATCAAACAGTCAGTTAGCCGTATTTACAATCACGATCATATAATATAACTTTCATACATTTCCCTAAATAGCACAACAGACGAAATCTAGTGACAAACCACTCCATGCTCTATTTTCCGCGAGATTTTGGATAATTATGTGTTGATTGACGCACAACGCCGCGTAAAATCAGAACAAAACGGAAAAATGAAAATAATTTTAATATATCCATTCCAACCCATCAACCTCTAAAATATGGAAATAGAGGTTTAAAAATTATATGAAGCCGCAAGTGGTCAATAGTATACAGTGAATTAATATAATACACCATCACTGAATCAATATAATATAAAGACAAAATCTAACAATATGACTGCCGCCCAAGAAATCTGGATCTCTAGAGCTTTTATATTGTGGTAGCGAAAAATTGCTCCAGAAATTTGTAACAGATGTTAACCGAGACGAATACTTACTCACTTTTAGGGAAATCGATGAAACAGTTTTACGGAGTTTGGCAATAAAAGAACCGTTTTATGAAGTATAAGTATCCCTGAGGATCGTCGTACTGTAATTAAGATAAAGTACTCGAAAGAAGGGTTTCATAGATTGGTTTTTGTTTTATATTTGAACTGGATACTACTTGTTACTTCGTTTGTGTTGACTTTACTGAGCTTGGTGTTATATTTCTTTTAACTATTTATTGATTTTAAAAAATTGGGTCAAAATATAATTTTGGCCTTGAGGTGTGGAAATTGTGGCCAGTCGTGGCGCAGTGGCACAAGCGTGTGACTGTAAGCGACTGGTTGTGGGTTCAATTCCCACTCGAGGAGTAGATATATTTAATATTTCCATTTTCTTCGCTCTGGTGTCGAGGAAAAGCGCGGCGTTAAGTTCCGCCACTTAATACGCGATGCTTCCGAATTCGGCGGAAAGTGGGGAACGTAGTATCTCAACACTAGGTCTTAACCCTCTGCCTACCCTGCTGTGTGCGGGATACAGCGTGAAGCTAAAAAAAAATATCAGACAAACAGGATAACAAAAACATTTATAACTAAGTTATTCACACGGTATTTATATTTTTTAACCTTTAAGAAATATTTTTAAAAGAAATTTAAAATCTAGACCCAGTTAAAAATTGTTGTTTAAAATAAATACTCTTATAGTATAAAAAATAAAAGGCTTAGCTCTACTTACTAACCGTTTAGACATAGCGCGTTGAGCAAGGAAATCGTACACCGTACTTAGACTAATTACACCGAGGGACTACCAGTTGCGGCGTAGTTAAGACGTGTCGGACAGAACACGACAACTGTTATTAGAATTTAATTCATATTATTATTAATATGAATTGATATTGGGGCCAGTCGCGGCGCAGTGGCATAAATTGTGATTGTAAAGCGACTGGTTGTGGGTTCGATTCTCAGTCGAGGGGTGTGACATGTTATTTTTTTGTAGCTTCACGCTGTATCCCGCTCACAGCAGGGTAGGCAGAGGGAACCTAGTGTTAAGAGACTCCGTTCCCCGCTTTCGAATTTTGAAGGCATTGCGTATTAAGTGGAGGAATTTAACGCCGCGCTATGACTCGGTACCAAAGCGAAGAAAATGAAAATATTAAATTTATCCATTCTTCGAGTAGGAATCGAACCCACAACCAGTCGTTTACAGTCACACGTTTGTGCCACTGCGCCACGACTGGCTTGTTAAAATTTTCGTTGACAATATAAATTTCATTCCATATTCCTTGTTATACAAAACTACGAATTTAATATTTGCTACCGTAAGGGATATCGCTCAAGGGGCCTGCTGTGTTATTTTAATAATATTAACTTTTTATTTATTCTTTCCTTCCCTTCTTTTGTTATAGACAATTGTCTTATTGTTCTATATATATTATAATCCAATTTACAATTACTAAATTTCCCAGTTAGGGGGAGTAATTATTTATATATTATTTTCTCATTCTACCATTTTCGATACCTAAAACAAAGCATAGAGTAAAGTTTCACCGTGTCTCGATATCGAGAAAGTGATAAACGGAGTGTCTTAACACTACGTATGTTATGAAGAAAAAAGCGTGAAGGCGTGAAATTGAAAAAAAATTAAAATTGGCAACATGTCTGTTAGTTTATTTAAGCGTATATGTCAAACACATGTACTGTATTATTGCAGATTGAATGTTTACTAACTTTTTTTTTTGTTCCAATTTTATATTTTAACTTGCATATCCGGGCAATTAGAAAACCTCCCCGCCCACAAATCAAAGAATAGACGATCTGAACACTAGGTCTTCCCTGCCTATGATTCTAGCAAATATAAAAAAATACATATTTTATACAAATCTAATTTACGCATAACAATATTGTATTCAAACTATAGAAAATTGGCCAGTCGTGGCTTGTGGGCACAAGCGTGTGACTGTAAACGACTGGTTGTGGTTTCGATTCCCACTCGAGGAGCGGAAATTATATTTTCATTTTCTGGTGTCGAGGTAAAGCGCGGCGTTAGGTTCCACCACTCAACACGCAAGCCTCCGAATTCGGTGGAAAGTGGGGAACAGAATGTCTTCTGCCTACTACTGCCTACACTAGGTTCCCTCTGCCTACCCTGCTGTGTGCGGGATACAGCGTGAAGCTATAAAACAAAAAAAATTGGCTAGTCGTGGTTGTAATAAGAAGTATTATATAAACGCGACTTGTTATTGGTTCGGTTCCCACTCGACGAATAGAAGTTGGCTATTTAATAATTAATTTTCATTTCCTTCGCTCTGATGTCGAGGCAAAGCGCGACGTTAAGTTCCGCCACTTAACACGCAAGCCTCCGAATTCGGCGGAAAGTTGGTAACGAAGTGTAATAACACTAGTTTCCCTCTAGCTACCCCGCTGTGTGCGGGATACAGCGTGAAGCTAAAAAAACAATAAAAATAAGCAATTAATGGATAAACGAGCAAAGAATATCTAAAGTGTTCAATTTTAAGAATATCGGGCTCTCTTGATTTAGATACGGATCTCTCAGCGTCTCCGAAACGTTGACGGGGATTTTTGTCTTCTAAATCTCGTTTACAATTTATATCTAAAATTGGCTGTCGTGACGTTTAAATAGGCTTAGTTAAATAAAAAAAAGTTTGTGTTAAATATATTTAAATTGTTTATTGTGAAGCTGTAACTAAATACTTTTTTGTGGCCAGTCGTGGCGCAGTGCTACAAACGTGTGACTGTAAACTACTGGCTGTGGACTCGATTCTCATTCGAGGAGTGGAAATATTTAATATTTCTATTTTATTCATTCTGGTATCCGCCACTTAACACACAATGCCTCCAAAATTCAGAGGAAAGTGGGAAACGGAATGTCCTAACAGTAAGTTCCCTCTGCCTACATTGCTGTGTGCGAGATACAGCGTGAACCAAAAAAAAAACACTTTTTTAACTGTTATTCACACTTAGAATATGAAAGTCATTTTTATTTAGAAAACTTATAAACATTTCAATGTAGCGGAATTTGAACCGCACCGTACGTCTAAATTCTGCTGCGTAGAATTCTTATATACTTATTACAACTTATTTATATTGTTAGCATCTCTGTAGAGAGATTTTTACTATGTTTTGCTCTTTTATGATTAATTCCACGAACAATCGTTAGGCAAGAGAGACTGGTATTTATTAAATATTTAACATTTTTCTAAAGCTTAAAAAATTAAATATTTTTTAAATACCATTCTCTTTAATAGGTTTTTTATAAAAATACTATTACAAAATATGGGCATTGTACACAATAATATAAGCTATTATATATTAGATGTTGGAGGCTAGGGATAATGGAGAGAGTTTGACAGTAGTGGGTTCGATTCCCGCTTAAAGAAACATTACATTTGATTTATTTCTAACAAGCGGCCCGTTCGAGGCTTAGCCGCGTGAACAACATAACTATTTCTTTATATTGCAACCCTGGGGATGGATTTTTGAAAAATAACGTAGCCTATGCTTAGCCTTGGATTGTCAACTATATATATTCCATTCGTTTACTCCATAAATTCGTTACAATCGGTCAAGTGGTTTTGATTTTTCATATAAATTTTCATCCCCTTTTTCTACGCTTTAGAGGTTATTTTTTGAAAAAATAAGCAGTCTATGTTTGCCCCTGGATTATTTACTACTTCCATTCTAAATTTCATCCAAATCGGACCAGAAGATTAGCCGTGAAAGCGTCACAGAAGAACAGACAGACTTTCGCATTTATAATATAAGTATGGATTCGAAGACAAAATCACGTTCAATATATCGATTTCATGCATAAGGTGGAGAAAGGAGTGTCTTACCACTAAATTATTCTGACCACCCTGTTGGTAAAAACTATGGCAAAAATTAAATATGCCTTTCATCTTCACAAAAGCGTAATATTTGAAAGAATACTTAGAAACAAATGAAATTCTTGTACTTTTATAATAATACGTCGACACATTATTATAATTTTGGAGAACGTGAACTTTCTTGTTTGTTAAGTAAATATAAGTAACATAGACTTAATGTATGACACCAAAGAGGGAACAAAGCGTGAGCTGGGTGGCTATTTTTATTACAATCATATATATGTACATATATTTACCACAAAACAAAACAAAAACAAAAAAAAAGAAAAAAAAAATCGCTTACAATTGGTCAATGATGGACATCACCATTAGATTACATTAAATATAAGATAATACAAATTAATACTTATTAATACTAACAAATGCCATGCAACAACCCATGCATGCATGAGTTTCCTAATTAAAAAAAAAAAAAAAATATGACTTAATGTATGTAACAATGACCGGTGGGACTATGAAATTTAATTTTTCTATTTACCGTAGCGTTTCTCGCTCATTTTTCTCTGAGAATACTTATAATATGTGACTTTGGATATATCTTTTTGCAGCTTCACGCTTTTTCCCACAGTTTTTTCAGTATTTAAATTCCAAAAATACCTTGCAAAATTGAGTAAAACGTAGCTACAATATATAAGATTAATATATAACAAAAAATAATACACGTATTTAAAACAAATCTTCAAACAAGATTTTCACTATAAAGTCCATATAATTTTTACCTATTTTAGGCACACAATCAGTATACCTTTTACATTGCTTTTGTTAAACCTATCCCCTGTATCCCTTGAAAACAGAGTGAACCCGTAATAAACCACTCCTTTCTCCTTCCGCCCATTATTCAACGTTGCGTGTTGAGTGACGGGTTCATGCAATTAATCCGGTAACACAGAAGCGTCTATATCCCTTATATTTTGAACACCGAAATCTATATAAATATATTAAAACTTATAGAATACGAAGCTGTAGTGATTTTCCTAATTTTTCTCGTATAGTGGGGTATGAAAATCGAACCCATAACCATCGCTTTTACTGTGAGTTCGAATTCCAGAAATATTTCTCGTTTCTTATATAGAATAACTTTGACTTAGGCAGAAGCGTATGTTAAACTTCGCGTGTATAATCTGTATGTGTATATCTCCTTTATTAAAATGGTATTTTTTGTAATGTTTTTTTTTAACTTCACGCTGTAGCCTGCACACAGCAGGGTAGGCAGAGGGAACCTAGTGTTAAGACACTCCGTTCTACACTTTCCGCCGAATTCAGAGGCATTGCGTGTTAAGTGGCGAAACTTAACACCGCGTTTTGCCTCGACACCAGAGCGAAGAAAATGGAAATATTAAATATTTCCACTCTGGAAATCGAACCCACAACCAGTCGTTTACAGTCACACGCATGTGCCACTGCGCCACGAGTGGCCTCGATGCAAATCTTATGTATTAATATAAATAATATTAACTAAATGCTCTTTTTCTTCATATATGCTTTAATAATACTAAATTTCATACTCGTCCGACCGGAAAATTCTCATTTAAAGGTCCAAAACTTTCCTCTCACGAATCAATTTCACGAATTTTTTACATATTTACTCTCAAAAATACCACTGAATGTTTAATACAAAAAATACCTATTTTTAAAATAAAATATAAAAAATTTAGATAATATAACATTTACCACAGGTGTTGGGTATTAACGGCAAGCGGGTAACGGTCGTTAATCAGAGCTATATTCGTATAAGCCATATTACGTTACCCCTTTATACAGTGGAGTAACGCAATATATCTCGTTTAACGTATAAAAGTGCATTTTATAAGCATTATTTGTGGAAATCCTTTTATAAATGAATGAAATTTGTTTTCCGAGTTGTTTTTTAGATATGTTGATTAATAATATATTTATTTCAATGATAGATTTTAAGCTTTTACGAGTATGTTGTAATGCAATATATCAAATCTAATCTTGTCTACAAATATGTTTGGTTATGGGTTCGAATCTCATTCGTGGTAATGTTTATATTTAAGTTGTTTTCATTGCTTTGCACAAGCAAACTTGTTGCTTTTAGTAAAAAAGACAAAGTACTGCGTTGACTTCTGCCACTCAACACGTAATGTCTTAACTTTAAACAAAAAATGGAGGACAGAGTGTCTTGGCACTAAGTTTTCTCTGACTACAGAACCGTTGAAGGTGAAAAGAAAGTATACATAAGTAAGCTCATAGTTTTGACAGATAGACATTCGTAAATTATAAGCCTCTGACTACTGAAGCTGAGCGTAAAAGAACTTGAAGCGACATTAAAAAGAAATAATATGTACCAACTTTTTTGGTGGACAGAATTCAATCTGTTATTTTTATATTTTTATGCCTATAATAATCAATGTAATTATTATATTTAATCAGCTAGTATAGAAAAATTACGGTTTTGCCACATACCAAGATAATCAGGGAGAGCCTATTGCCAAGAGACATTGCGTGCTGAGTGACGGAGCTCTCCGCCGCGATGGTTGTGATATGGCAGAGAAATGAAAAAAATATATAATCATCCCTCTGAATGGTAAATGAACCCATAATCATCACACTTACAGTCAGACGTTGTCTCACTACGTCACGAAGGCTAAAATTTTTTCATGGAATCCTTTCTAATATCTTCTTATTAAAATGTTTACGTAAAATTTTGACGTAGGAAATGTTTAGTTCAAATTTGTGTAAAATGAACACTACAGTGAACTACTTCTAGTTCGCAAAACTTCAATTATTACAAGCCTTGTTTGGGTAAAAGCCTCTCCACGTGCCCGTTAGGCCCCTACTATATTGGCGTTACTATCGTCGCTAGCTTCAGTCGTTGTTTTGTTCTGTTGGTCCGTTTTGTTAATTATTTTAAAACGAATTGTCCCCTGTAACTGTTTTCTTGGTCTGCAATACGTTAAATTTTATTTTTTACTGTCGTCGTGAGAATTAAAAAAATACTTTCTCAGGGAAACGTAGAGAGTAAAGGTTTTTTTTAAATCGCGGCGTTGTGGTCGGCTACTGAACACGCAACATTTCTTTTTCGAGCGGATAGTGAAGAACGAATTGTCTTGACACCTGGTTCTCTCTACTAGCCTTGTTACGCAAGAAAAACATGAAAAAGTGAAGTTTTTATACCCGTTTCTCGTATTTATATTCACGATTACTGACCACTTATACGTATTATATAATATTTAAATAGGTCAAGTATAGGATTTGAATTAAGCAAAATAAACTTATATATGGCATGACTAATAAAAACTATTTAGCAAATTTAATCGTTTAGTTGAACAAATTCATGATAGTATTGAAAATCAAAATAGTGAAAAAAAATATATGAAATTTTAACTGTTTCACTGAAAAGATCATTATTATTAACTTTACAAAGCTGTGACATTGCTCATCTCCCCTGCTATTTAAAAACTCGTATCAAATAACTAATTACTCAACCCTCCACTTTTCGTTTGCAATTTAACGCGAACGCTAGCGTTAATAGTATTGTTAACACTCCACTTTTAGTATGGGCATAACACTGCTGTCCTAAAAGTAACTTGATAGGTGATTAGTGTTAACTCATAATTATGTTTCAAGTTTTCTAATTATGATCTACTCACCAATTAGTTTTAATTACACAACATAAATTTAGAATAAATTGTAATTAGTGTACATTTTGCCTTGTAATTTTGTAGGGGGTTATCAAGGGGTGGATTTTGGAAGGTGCTCTGTTTTCTATTGCTTTGGCAAGGAATTATAGGTTATAGATATGCATGTATATGTATGTGCTTCTTGTACCAAGCAACTATATGTAAAAAATGTTTATAATTTTTCTTATCAATTTCAATTTTAAATTTTTGATGTTAGTTTGTGGATATAATTAAGATTTTCTGGACTTTTGAATAGCTTACAATTTGAAAAATAATTGTACATGGCAATAAATCAATGTCACTTGTTATAAATGTATATATTCAGTAGACACTAAGACCTATTCTTATTCTTTTTTCTATGATATTGGCCAAATAAACGTGCTATACCGGTAAGCATAAAATCATAAAATAAATAACTGTGACTGTAAACGCGACTGGTCGTGGGTTGGACTCCCAATCGAGAAATTGAATATTTTATATTTCATTTTATTCGCTCTAGTGTCGACGCAAAGCATGGCGTTGAGTTCCGCAACTTAACACGCAATGCCTCCAGAACTCAGTGGAAAGTGGAGAACGGAGTGTCTTAACACTAGGTTCCCTCCACCTACCCTGCTGTGTGCGGGATACAGCGTGAAGCTAAAACAACACTATAATAATATTTAAATCACTTCTATACTGTGACTCAAAGGCTGGCTGACGAGTGATATAATTATTAGATCAATTTTCAGCTTTACACTTTTCCTTTTACATAGTCAAAATATCTAGACACACTGTCTACCACTTTCCGCTAAAATGTAAAGCATTAAATCAATTAAATATTGATTATAAAAAAAAAATATATTAAAAAAAATCCTAGAACATTTTAATAAATTTCACGCCGCCATTTCGTTTTTCGACAGACTATAAAACATTATTAAACGTTTTCAACGCGTTCGGTAACAGTGATAAAAATGTGAAACAAATATTATTTTTTATACAACACTCGGCGAATAAAAGTAAATTGCTAGTTAAAATTTCCTATTTTACAATATATTTTTTTGTAGATGAAATAAAATAAAATTGCCAATAATATCTTCTTTGACCAGTCGTGGCGCAGTGGTACAAGCGTGTGACTGTAAACGACTGGTTGTGGGATCGATTCCCACTCGAGGAGTGGAAATATTTAATATTTCCATTTTCTTCGCTCTGGTGCCGAGGTAAAGCGCGGCGTTAAGTTCCGCCACTTGACACGCAATGCCTCCCAATTCGGCGGAAAGTGGGGAACGGAGTGTCGTAGCTAAAAAAAATCTTCTTTGACTTATTATATTTTTTCTTTGTGATCTGAAAAAACAGAGAATTTTAATTACTAAATAAGTGGTCATATCACTATCCATTTTTTACTTGTTTTAAACATTTTGTATGTATATTAAAATACATAATGATACCTACCGTCGTTCTTTATCTGATTACATCTCAACAAAATAAAAAATTAGATCTTATTATTTCTTCTTTTTTACCATATAGCAGAGAAGTCAAAGAAAATCTAGTGTTAAGACACTCCGTTCTCCACTTTCAACCCAAATTCGTAATTTCAATTGGTGGTCTTAGCCTAAACTAAATACTTCTTGAATAAATGCTAAATTGTTAAAATATAAACATTTCCCTAAATGAAAATTGAACTTACAACCATCAGAAACACAATCACACACCATCGTACTGTACTATAAAGACCCCAACACCACAAAAACGACATACAGCATTTAAGTAATCAATTATTCTATTTCAATTAACCGATCCTCAGCCCAAATATCAATTTAGACACACAATAGCTGAAAGCTAATCTAATAACAACAGAAGCCAGGGCTGAAGCTATTAATAAAAATTAACTAACAATAACAAGATATGTTACACAACTACTCATATACGGAGAGGGAATCCAGTAAGTAATAGCGTAACAATGTGGAATACAAAGCGTAATCTTGATTAATGAAACGCTTGCGAATGTGAGCCTGTATAGGGCCTGTTCTAGGCTGGGGATAGAGTAGATTTATATATAAGCAGGCTCATTTCTTCTCATTGCCAGATGGAAGAGAGATATTGGTGTTAAGACACTCCGTTGTCCATCTTTCGTTTGATATCGGTGTTGGGTATTGGGTGCTGTGTGACGGAATTTGATATGTGCGTCGACTTTGAGCAGAAGTGGAAAGTGGGGAACGAATTATCTTGATTCTAAGTTTTTCTACCTTGCTGTGCAGAAAAAACGTGTGAAGTGGTTGCTCAATGGAATAATATCTGATTGTTAAATCGTCGATCATATCCTCGCTCAGGGAAATTATATATATTTAAAAGATAAAACGCGAAGTTGAGTTCCACCATTAAAATGTATTTTTTTAAAATGAGGCTGAAGGTTGACGAGGAGCTGACATTGGAGACCTAAAACCAACCATTATTTATATCTAATAGTAAGAATCGGTATTTAATTTCGCTTCTAAGAAATACAGCAAAGGCTTAGGCTTAGGCTCTGTGTTACAGATTTTATTTGCACATGTCACGAAATCACATCGTTTAATTTCGAGTTTAGGGTTCTATTCCCACTCGTGGAGTAGAAATATTTAATCGCTCCCTCTGGTATTGAGGCCAAGCGCGGCGTTAAGTTCCGCAACTTAACACGCAATACCTCCGGATTCGGCGGAAAGTGGGGAACGGAGTGTCTTAACACTAGGTTCCCTCTGTCTACCGTGCTATGTGCGGGATACAGCGTGAAAAACAAAAAAAATAAACATTAAAAAAAAAAAAGTCAATCACAAATAACCTAGTGTCAAGACATTATATTCTCCACTTTCTGCACGATATCGTGTGTTGAATATCAAAACTAAACACTGCGTGTTGCCTTAACACAGCGAAAAATGTAATTATTTTTAATATAATCAAAACCAAACATATTACTTTCACCATCATAAAAAATCCTGAATCCCTTGACAAATTCAAAGGGTGTCACAAACCGCTATTATATTTCACTTAACCCGCACGCAGCTTAACGTATAGCCGGATTCCAAACATTCCAATACACCGTACACCGTACGTATCGTCAACCAGTAATTTGTCTAGCTCCAGCGGGCATACCTTCCAGAGCCGATTTCGGGACTGTGATATATTCGCTTTAGTCCATTCCGATAATATTGGCAATTTTGGTGATTTTTTTTTGTTTTTTTTAGTAGATGTGGGTAATGTTGTGTATTTTTTTGTTAAGGGTATCATTTTACAGAAGTGTCTGATGGTATAATCGATCGGTTGTGGATTCGATTCCCACTCGGTGGGATGATCATAACTTTATTATTTTCGGCCGGCCTATGGTGACATAAAATTATCTCTGACTGTTACACGGGAAAAGCGTAAAAGCTGATAGATTTAATAAATTATGTTTAAAAATATTATGTTATCAAATATACCAGTAAATAAATAAGACTTTTTCGTAACTGAGTGATTGACCAGCAATTTAATGGGCGTAGAAAACCGAAATTTGGACTTACGCTCCTTAGGGAGTTTTAGAAAGCTAACAAATGAAGAGGACTTCCGAAAATTCCTAGGGGGGCGATAAAAAAGGAGATTTTACTATTAATAGTCCAGGAAAACATTTTTTTTTTGTTTGTTGATGTTTATGTGTGCAAACTCACTCGGGAAAACGATTATATTTAAAAGTTGATAAGAGTATCTTGATAATATCTCTGCCTACTTTAATCTTTTATGGGTCAGAGTATACGCATATATAATAAAACTAGCTGCCCGCTCGCAGTTTCGCCGCGTGAACTACATAATTGCTTTGTTATTTTGCAACCCTCGGGGGTGGATTTTTGAAAAATAAAGTAGCCTATGTTTAAGCTTAGATTATCAACTATATTTACGCCAAAATTCATTATAATCGGTCAAGCGGTTTAGATTTTTCATATAAACTTTGATCCCCTATTTCAACCCTTTAGCGGATGTTAGACCCAATAACTTCTACTACTTTCATTCTAAATTTAATTCAAATCGGACCGGTAGATGAGCCGTGAAAGCATGACATACAAACACAAAGACTTTCGCATTTATAATATAAGTATGGATTCCACAGCTTGTTTTAGATTTACCACTGGAGAAATTTAAAATCATTGTAAAAAATACGTTAATAAGTATGGCTTATTACTCTGTAGAAGAGTATTTAAAGGATAAAAATGCGTGGAATTAATCTGATTAGAGTCCAATGCCGGTTTATCTAACCATTATTATATCATATAATAAAATTGTAATTTTTATATTTGAAAAGTTGCTCACCGTTGAGTTTCTGGCCGGCTCTTCTCAGCAGAACTGCCTTCCGAGTCGGTGGTAGCTTTATGTACACTCGACGATTCAAAAGTGCTTACAAAAGTCTTTTTGGCTTTACGCTGTATCCCGCACACATTAGGGTAGGCAGAGGGAACCTAGTATTAAGATACTCCGTTCCCCACTTTCCGCCGAATTCGGAGGCATTGCGTGTTAAGTGGCGGAACTTAACGCTGCGCTTTACCTCGACACCAGAGTGAAGAAATAATGAAATGGTAATATTAAATATTTTTATAAGCTTCACGCTGTATCCCGCACACAGCAGGGTAGGCAGAGGGAACCTAGTGCTAAGACACTCCGTTCCTCACTTTCCGCCAAATTCGGAGGCTTGCCTGTTAAGTACCGGAACTTAACGCCGCCGTTTACTTCAACACCAGAGCGAAGAAAATGGAAATATAATTTCCCATCCTCGAGTGGGACTCGAACCCACAACCAGTCGTTTACAGTCACACGCTTGTGCCACTGGGCCACGACTGGCCACTTATAAATTAGTGTTTTTATAAAATTGTCGATAATATTACAAGTTTCAGTAACAAAATGAGAAATCTGTAAGATATAAACCAGTTCCAAATAATTCCACCTACTTTGCTTGACTTTAGTCAGCCCCAAAACCTTTAGAATGCTAAAAATGCCAACAAAAGCGTCTATCACCGCACGCCCTTAAAGGAAATCGTTATCTTTGAAGTCGGATAACACTCAAATAAAAATTCATTTACGTAAAAGAAAAGGCACGTTTCGAATACTTAGATGCTGTTACCGCAAAAACAAAGCGATTTATTTTATAGCGTCATTGGAGCCATCTGTTTGTCTATCAAAGTTTGAGTTTCGATATGACTTTCGTCATTTTTCTTGGGGTATGTCCTAATTTAATGGAAAAAATGAAATTTTAAATCAATTTCCTTTGGCATTGTGTATTTTCCGCATAGCAGGGTAAATTCAAAATTCCAATTCAAATTCAAAATAATCTTTATTCTAATAGACTTGTGGCGAGTCGTGGCCCAGTGGCACAAGCGTGTGACTGTAAACGACTGGTTTTGGGTTCGATTCCCACTCGAGGAGTGGAAATATTTAATATTTCCATTTTCTATGCTCTGATGTCGAGGCTAAGCGCGGCGTTAAGTTCCGCCACTTAACACGCAATGCCCCCGAATTCGGCGGAAAGTGGGGAACGGAGTGTCTTAACACTAGGTTCCCTCTGCCTACCCTGCTGTGTGCGGGATATAGCGTAAAGCTATTTAATTTAATTAAATTTTAAGTTCCATTGCATCCCTATGGGATGTTTCATAAAATTAAGTAGCTTATCTTTATCCTGTTTTAACGGTTATCAACTATATATATTTTTTGCTTTACGTCATGTCCCGCATGCAGCAGAATAGACAGAGGTAACCTAGCGTTAAAACACTCCGTTCCCCATTTTCCACCAAACTCTGGAGGCATTGCGTGTTAAGTGGCAGAATTTAACGCCGCACTATTGCCTAGACACCAGAGCGAAGAAAATGGAAATATAAAATATTTCCACTTTACTAGTAGAAATCGAACCCAGAACTAGACTACAACTACTTTACAGTCACACTTATGTGCCCCTGCGCCACGACTGGTCTCAAACTATATCTATGCCAATTAAATACTATCAGTCAAGTAGTTTAGATTTTTCATATAAATCTTGCAGCCCTTAATTTCAATACTTTAGGAGTTTATTTTTGAAAAAAAATATTGTATGACCTCCGATTTTCATTTATTATTAACAGATAGACACACATACTGTTGCATTTATAATAATCTAAACTGAATTATTGATAGTTGCGTTTGCCCTCTTAAATCAATATAAAGAGAGGATACTTTACGCAACACTTTGCTCGGCCAATCTTAGGGGAACACTGTCTACTATCAATCAATACTTGCTATTGCTTGGCTGCTATAGCTATTTTGACCTACTTCCTGCCGTTATTCGTAAATTTTACTTAACAGAACGACTGAGAGATAACGAGAAAACAGTTGAATATGGATGGACAAAGCTGTCATATGTATGTCCCAAATACAAATTACTCTTCTTTCAAATGTTATATATTTATATCCCCCACAGGGTAGACAGAGAGAAACTAGTGTTCAGACACTCCGTTCCCCACTTTCCGCCGAAATCGGAGGCATTGCGTGTTAAGTGGCAGAACTTAACGCCGCACTTTACCTCGACACCAGAGCGAATAAAATGGAAATATAATTTCCACTCCTCGAGTAGCTCAACCATCTAACCCACAACCAGTCGTTTACAGCCACAAGCTTGTGCCACTGGGCCACGACGGGCCACACTTCCATGATGTTGGCCAAATAAACGTGCTATACTGGTAAGCGTAAAATCATAAAACAAAGAACGAGGCCAGTCGTGGCTTATGGCCACACAGTGTGACTGTAAACGCGACTGGTCGTGGGCCTCGACACCAAAAGGAAGAAAATGGAAATATTAAATATTTTCACTCCTCGAGTGGGAATCGAACCCACAACCAGTCGCTTCACAGGCACACTCTTAGTTAAGGCATTTGTTACTCTTAGTTAAGTAAGTAAGGTTTCTCTTTTTGGCATGAATCGAAGCAATAATCAATTTAATAAATTGTCATATCAGCGTAATAAATTGTGTCATTTTTTTAATACATTGTGTTAAACAATAATACTTGTACCAATAATGTTTTACATCAAACCAGCAAAATTAAGATAATTTTACCTTCTAACATTACCCTAATGAATAATCGAATATAACCCCCATCAACATAACCGCAACTTAACACGCAATGCCTCCGAATTCGGCGGAAAGTGGGGAACGGAGTGTCTTAACACTAGGTTCCCTCTGCCTACCTTGCTGTGTGCGGGATACAGCGTGAAGCTAAAAAAAAACACCCCAATTCAACTATCTCCCCATACCACGATGGTACCATGACATCACACCCATACAGTTTTATCATAAACTATATCAACTTGTCACTTGTCCCTCCCATAAACCTTTTTTTATATGTTTCATTTGAGAAAACAAAATAAAAGTACAGAAATTCTTAGACGTTTTTATGTGGAAGACTAAACAGAACGTTGCGTTTATTTTTATCGTTGATATAGCGTGATCTCTATGTGGTAGTTTTGTTATAGCGGTCTGGAGGTCGTATAAAGGTTAAATGATATTGTTTTGATATATTTTTTGAGTTATGACGATGGGTAGTTTCAATTTAGATTTGATTATTGTTTTTTTTGTATGAGTGAAACAAATTTGAATGCCATGAATATTAAGAAAATATATTTAAGTTCTTTAGTAAGATTAGACGAGACGAGATCAGTATATAATATAAGAGTGGAAATTAAAATAAATGGAATTTGAAGACGAAAAAATGATAACATGATCTTTGCGATAAAAAAAAAATTAAATACTTAGATTTAGATAGCTATATTACTTACAGATGTTATATATTCTTTTCTTTATTTATTTTTTTTATTTTTTTTTTTAGCTTCACGCTCGTATTTTGCCTCGATACCAGAGCCAAGAAAATGGAAATATGAAATATTTTTACTTCATGAGTGGAAATCGTACCTACAATCACACGCTTGTGCCACTGCGCCACGACTGGCCCCTGTTATATATTACCTACTCAATTATAAGGAAACAGTTATAAAAAGTATTAAGTATTTTTCATACGTCTACCATATAATTATATATTTTTAATTTATATATATTTTATATGACCACGAAATTGAGCAAGTAATGTTTCGCGTTACCAAAGGTTTAGGTTCGAATCCTGTAATATTAAATTTTTAACACATCATTCAAAAATTATCTCTTAGAAAAAAATCAAAAATGCTATCCATACTTATATTATAAATGCGATTGTCTGTGTGTTTGTCTGTCACGCTTTTACGTCTAATCAACAGGTCCGATTTCGATGAAATTAAGAATGAAAGTAGTAAAAATGACTGGGTCTAACATAGGCTACTTAATTTTTCAAAAATCAACCTCTAAAGGGTTGAAATGGGATATGAAAGTTTATATGAAAAATGTACACCGCTTGATCGGTTGTAATGAATTTTGGCATATATATATATAGTTGATAATCCAAGGTTAAACATAGGGTACTTTATTTTTCAAAAATCGACCACCGAGGGTTGCAATACCGACAGAGCCACGTAGATCAAGCGGTGAAGCCGTGAGCGGGCCGCTTGTATACATATAAAACTATAACTAACATCCACAACAGTTTTCACATAAAAATACCCACGTACGTACTAATTAAATGGAATTCCATTTTCCACTTTGCACTACAAAAATCGAGTTCAACCATAAAATAAAAGGAACAGCACTCACAACAATTATTCAGTTGACACGTGACAATTTTATGGGTGGACCGTGTTGCACAGAGACACAAAATGTTACTGTAAAACGACTGGTTGTGGGTTCGATTCCCACTCGAGGAGTGGAAATATTTAGTATGTCCATTCTCTTCGCTCTGGTGACGAGGCAAGGCGTTAAGTTCCGCCACTTAACATGCAATGCCTCCATAAATCCAGCGGAAAGTGCGGAACGGAGTGTCTTAACACTAGTTTCCCTCTGCCTACCCTAGTGTATGCGGGATACAGCGTGAAGCTAAAAAATATATATAAAGTAAAAGCACTCAGAACAATTATTCAGTTAACAAGTGATAATTTTATGTGGGGACAGTAAGAGAATATATGTACAAAAGTGTTACTGCGAAGCAATTCGTTGTAGGCTCGATTCCCACTTAAGAAGAGATTTTTTTTTTAGTATTTCCATATTCTTCGCTCTGGTGTCGAAGCAACGCTTTGCCTTGACACCAAAGCGAATCGGCGTGTGGCGTTAAGTACCGCCACTTAACATGCAATGCCTCAAAAAACACGGTGGAAAGTGGGACACGGAGTGACTTAACATTAAGTTCCCTCTGCCTACCCTGCTTTTTTTTATTTTTTTTTTAACGTCAGGAAATCCGTTACGGATACCCGCCCGGGGTGGGATCCCGGGCGCGGTTATGTGGGACTCCGGTTTGGCAAGATGGTAACACCACCGTTTACCCACTAAAACCTGACGGTGCTCCTCTCCCGCCACTAGCCCAGGTCTCGGGCACTGGTCCCAATCGTCCGTGGACCTGGGCGGTCCCTCTGCCTACCCTGCTGTGTGCGGGATACAGCGTGAAGCTAAAAATAATATATAAAATAAAAGCACTCAGAACAATTATTCAGTTAACACGTGACAATTTTATGTGGGGACCGTAAGAGGCAGTAAACTTAAGTTCGCTACAAAATCTTTTACACACTTGCAACGAATCATATCACCTCCATATTGTTAACGACCGTTCGTCCGTCCGCGTCTTTTATACGGCAACTCTATTTTTCTCTTCAGTGCTCGTAAAACATTATGTAGGTAGATAGATCATTGCGGCTCAAATTTTAATAGAAAATTGGATTTTATTTGGACATGCGCGGTTTAGTTACGTTTTTTTTATGAAAAAAAGTATGATTTTTGACCCTTAGCATCGATAGCTTATTAGTTTGTCCATCATAGTATCATTGTGTAAGATAATAGTGGGTTCAGAAAGTTGATCTTTTCTGTTTGTCTCTGTGTCTGTTTCTCTGTTCGTTTGAGCATGCTAATAGAAAAAGAATAGATGTAAAAGTCGTTTTGATTTGTATTGTGGTAAACTACTTTGATAATTTAGTGTTTATTAAATTTAATTGGTCCATGAATAAATATGGCACGACTGCTTAATTTATAAATTAAAGCAAAGTTTGTGATTTAAGTAACGCGGGTGTATAATAAAATAAAAAGATATAGCCGTATACTTTACACAGGCTTATCTTAATATTATAAATTTCTTAATACTATATACTAATAATACGCTCGCGGCTTCGCCACGTTATCTGTACCTTTTATCCCTTATTCGAGTCCCTTTAGGATTCTATGAACTTTCTGTTCATCGATAATGAAAGCACTTCTTAATAGTGTAGCTTTCTAATTGTGAAAAAATTGTCATTATCGGTTCAGTATACTGCAAATCATGAAAAAGATCCAATGATTACCCCATACAATCAAAGTTACAAGCTTTACCTCTTTATTATATTAGTACAAATAATTTGGTCACAAACGTACTATATTAGAACCCGGACTTACCTACCTTACCATAAAGTCTACACTAGACTTAAACTAATGAAGTGTTTAAGCCAGAGAAATAAACTTTTCGAACCAAATTATAAAAAGTTGTTTAAGACAAACATTTGCAATTTTTACTGTAAATAGTTTTTAAAGCTTTAATAGCTTTGAAAAGTTGTAAGAATTATTTGCAATACAAGCTCCAGGTAATAAGTTTATCTGTTTTTTATTAAAACTTTACAGTAAAATTTAATTTATATAAAATAAAATATACAGTGAATAAGATGTTTTTGCCAAAACAATTTCTAGTGTCCAGTTAAGCTCTAAAAAAAAATAAAAAAAATATAACAACAAAAAGTTAAGCTATAATTCCATGTGGCCAGTCGTGGCCCAGTGGCACAAGCGTGTGAGTGTAAACGACTGGTTGTGGGTTCGATTCCCGACTCGAGGAGTGGAAATTATATTTCCATTTTCTTCGCTCTGGCGTCGAGGTAAAGCGCGGCGTTAAGTTCCGCGACTTAACACGCAAGCCTCCGAGTTCGGCGGAAAGTGGGGAACGGAGTGTCTTAACACTAGGTTCCTTCTGCCTACCCTGCTGTGTGCGGGATACAGCGTGAAGCTACAAAAAAAAAAGCTATAATTTAAATTGATTTTCAAAAAAAATGGCTTTAAGCTTTTTTCCGAATTGAAATAGGTGTTTGAGAGACCCTAGTGTCATTACATTCTTTACCACGTTCTAATTATTTCGAATTCAGGTAATCAAAGGCATCGTGTGTAGATTAAATCCCAACCACACTTTAGTCTTAACGGAGTAAAAAATTGAAAATAATTGAAATATAATGATTCCTCCAGGGGCCAGTTATGGCGCAGTGGTACAAAGTGTGACTGTAAAGCGACTGGTTGTGGGTTCGGTTCCCACTCGAGGAGTGGAAATATTTAATATTTTCATTTTCTTCTGACACTAGAGTCAGAGGTAAAGCGCAGCGTTAAGTTCCGCCACTTAACCTACAATACAGCGTGAAGAATAACTAATTTTTTTATATGAATATTTTTGTTGCTTTTTTCTTTAAGATTTTTATAGAGAAAGATATATTCCAAGTTATTTTAAATAATGTACTATATTATTTTTTGAGGAAAAAGGGCTATGATAAATTCGACAAAACCATTGATAAATATGGGTTCTGACCAAAGCATATACTTACCTCTGTTTTGATATATTGGCTACCAAAGTTTAGTTTATCGAGAGATAAATTTGATGTAGATCTCATATGTTGAACATATGGTTTCTCTAAGTGTATTACTTTTCGAACTGAAACTTAAGTATACGACTACTATACTGTGTATTACTAGGACTGCTTTTTCTATAAGAGGTTTTTTTTAAAGTTTGAAATGCATTCTCTTGCACAGTACTCCACGACTAGTGTACGTTCCTTTTTGTCATTTGAGTGAGCGGTCTATCTATTTCGACAAATCCACGAATAAATTATCTAAAATATGAAATCAAACCAACAAACTATCTTACTAAAGTAGTAGTAGTAGTAGTACCAAAGATTAAATTTACTTATTTTTCACATTTCCTGAAACAAACCGGAAGTAGATAAGTTTAAAATGACGTTTAGAAAAAAATTGTATAAATAATATGATTTCAATGGCATTACTATAGTAATGCTATGAAAATTATATTTTATATATTATCCTACTTAGTGGTTCTTTTCTCTACAGGAACGATGTTTAGATGAATAAGACCAAAGAAATGACTGTTGTTTAAATAAAATTTGCCACTCTACAAAACGGACATCTTTTGACCTTCATAAAATGTGAAAATAATAAATTCCATATCCAAGAACATCTGCAACGGGTTTCGCCTTTAATTTTAATAAAGTTGAATTATTTAACTAACTTTGTCAGACAAACGAATAATTAATAAATTATACTGTAGCGAAAAAACAGTGACTTTTTGAATTGACATGGGCAAGTCGTAAAGCAGTGGCACAACGACTGGTTGTGGGTTCGATTCCCACACGAGGAGTAGAAGTATTTAACATTTCCATTTTCATCGCTCTGGTGTCGAGGTAAAGCGCGGCGTTAAGTTCCGCCATTTAACACGCAAAGCCCCCGAATTCGGCTTAACACTAGATTCCCTCTGCCTACCCCGTTATATGCGGGATACAGCGTATAGCATATTAAGTAGCGTATTTCAACGCTGCATTTTGCCTTGTTGGACTGGGGAAGTGATTTTGAGCTTATTTTTTTTAATTCACGCTGTATCCCGCACACAGCAGGGTAGGCAGAAGGAACCTAGTGTTAAGACATTCCCTTCCCTACCTTCGCTGAATTTTGAAGGCATTACGTGTTGACTGGCGAAACTCAACGTCGTGCTTTGCCTCAACACTAGAGCTAAGAAAATGAAATATTAAATATTTCAATTTGTCAAGTGGGAATCGAACCCACAACCAGTCGAATTACACACACACACACAAGCCACGATTGGCCACGATTCAAATGAAGCAAAATCATTCTCTTAGAGCATATTCTTTAAGCCTTAGTTTTTAGTACTGAAATTGTAAAAAAAATGTATTGTATATGAAAAAGGAAGAATAATGTTAAAAAAGGTACAGACCTTATTTCCTATAGAGTAATAATATAAAATTATAAAAAAAACCGTTCTCATCTCCTTACTTCTCATCATCAATAATAATATGTATAATCCATACTTATATTATAAATGCGAAAGTCTGTGTGTTTGTCTGTCACGCTTTCACGGCTAATCTACCGGTCCGATTTGGATGAAATTTAGAATGAAAGTAGTAAAAGTGACTGGGTCTAACATAGGCTACTTATTTTTTCAAAAATCAACATCTAAAGGGTTGAAATAGGTGATGAAAGTTTATATGAAAAATCTAAACCGCTTGACCAATTGTAATGAATTTTGGCATAAATATAGTTGATAATCTAAGCTTAAACATAGGCTACTTTATTTTTTTAAAATGCGCTCCCGAGGATTGCAATATAACGAAATAGTTCACGCGGCGAAGCCGCGAGCGGGCCGCTAATTTAATATAAAACACAAATTTTATTCCTGTTTGCTCCAACAAGATATATAAATTGGCTTCATTTTACAAACTTTTATCTCTAAGGCGCTGAGCAAAGTTGCTTTCAATGCAATAGCAGGCTGTCAGTTACCAGGACAATATCAAATGTAACGGAAGAATAAAATCGGTTGTAAAAAATATAATAATCTTTGTATATATAAATTTTAGTACAGTTTACACTGTATCCCGTACCCAACCTAGTGTTAAAACACTCCGTTCCCCACTATCTGCTGAATTTTGGAAGCATAACGTGTTAAGTGGCGGAACTTAACACCACGCTTTGTATTCATACCAGCAAATGAAATGTAGCGAAGGAAATAATAAATATGTCCATATCTTGAATGGGTATCGAACCCACAACCAGACGCGTTTAGCAACTGACTGACTGTAAAGATCATTTTAGATTCGACTGTCAGATAGTGAAAAAATTAAATTTAAACTATTTTCAATTTTCTGCTTTTTTAAAGCAAAAAGCGTTTCTCGTCAACAAGTTTCTTAGACAAAAACCTAGACTTAGATATTTTATGATATAACTAATTTTGTAAAACTAATACAAATACGTATGCAGCTGTAAAACAAAAAAAAATTACAAAAATAATATGTTTAAAATTTTATATTGTCTTAATTAAGAGTTAATTTAAATGCAGAAATAAGTATAGCAAATGTAATAGGATAACTCGCTTAGGTAATTTAAAACGTCATTTTAGTTTTGAGTAGCGTGTCAATGTAATTAAAGAATTAAGGAAAAAAAGGATACGAGACCGGGTGTCTGTAGTGTTTGAGTATTTAATAAAATTGCATTGCGCCATTCACTTATATTTCTAACTATGGAGTGAAGGGTGGCAAGTAGAGAATAGAGTATCTTCACTTCTCTCTGTCTACTTAAGTATTCGCGAAAAAAACTTTAATTTACGACTCATTTAATTATATTTCTATCCAATCAGGATATATTTTATTACTTTTATCTGCTCTGTAAGAGATTTGGGGCCAGTCGTGGCGTAGTGGCACGAACGTGTGACTGTAAACGACTGGTTGTGGGTTCGGTTTCCACTCGAGGATTGGAAATATTTAATATTTCCATTTTCTCTGGTATCAAAGGTTAAGCGCAGTGTTAAGTTACACCACTTAACACGCAATGTCGCCGAAAGTAGGGAACGGAGTGTCTTAACATTATGTTCCCTTTGCCTGAAAAGAAAGATTTGAGACCTACAATCGTGACATTACATATAGATATACGGAATTTAACATAACGCTTTGTTTTGTTTACAAAAGTGACGTAACGAAAATAATTTTAATACAATCCCCCGTTAAGAAATCGAACTCACGACCAATCGCAAATACAGTCACATGTTGCCCCACTGAGCCACAGCGGCCTTCATTACAGCTTCACGTTATTTTTTCCGCATAGCGAGATACTCAGAGAGAATCTAGTGTCGAAACACTCCATTCTCCACATTCTTAATGCTTATTATGTTTATTAACCGGAAACACCATCTCCTGAGTAAAATAATAATAAATTACAAATAAAATGATCATAAATAAATGCTAAAAACCTAACTATTTGTAGACTTGCTGACATTTCCATGCCTTTTCTACTTGTTACACATAATTGGATCCCTAGGCAGCTATGAAACGCGTCAACCGTTGGGTAGCCGTTCGTTCGTTCTCTCATTTTTATTAATTCCTAAACGCGTGCCCGTGACAGCTTTGAAATTTTAGTCTTAGTTGGGAGTTTTATGAAATATAAAGTTCATGAAATTCAGGTATTATAATGGTATATTTTACTGTTAGAAGCTACCTTTGTAAGTTTGCTTTGGTAATGTTTTGTGCTTGATGTGTTGCAATAAGGGAGTCATCAAGTTATATTTTAGTTTTTATTGGCTGCCAATATAATTAAAATATAAGTTGTGTGGCGTTAAGTTCCGCCTCTTGATACACAAAGCCTCCGAATTCGGCGGAAAGTGGGGAACGGAGTGTTTTAACATTAGGTTCACTCTGCCTACGCTTGCTGTGTGCGGGATACAGCGTGAAGAAAAACAAAATACCTGCCGACTTTGTCTAGCATAGCTAGTCAGAAAAGTGGAGGACAGTGTCTTGACTGGTTCAAATCTCTTATAGGGCAGTGCAGTTAATAAATCTAGTTTATAAGTATAGTTAAATAAGCCATAAGTATAAGTATTTTTTGCGGATAATTAAGTAAGCGAAGTTTTGCGGATTCCGGTGGAAATTGAAAAAACGAAGTACCTTGACAATAGTTCCTCACTGTCTACCCTGCTGTGTGGGGAAAGGCGAGAAACTAAATATAAATAAATAAGTTTATATGAAGTTTAATATTTTTTTCACTCCGTTCCCCACTTTCCGCCGAATTCTAGAGGCATTGCGAGTTAAGTGGCGGACAACTCATACATGAATTTGGACATACAAACTATTAAGTAACTTCTAAAATTATAAAAACCTTATATTATTATACTATATACGAAAAAAGAAATACTTTTAACATTTTAAAATGTTATTTACACACACAAAAATAACATTTTTAGAGGATGTATAAAACTGTATCCAAAATGCACCGGTTCGAATCCCACTGTGTTCAAATTTTTGTAATTTTTCTAAATATATTTTTAAACATCTATTATTAATTATTTAGTTTAAATAAAGAAAGGAGATATATATATAAGTTAACACGCAGTGCCTCCGAATTTGGTGGAAAGTGAAGAACGGAGTGTCTTAACACTAGGTTCCCTCTGCCTACCCTGCTGTGTGCGGGATACAGCTATGAAGCTATAAAAAAAAGATATATGTAAGATTTACTTTAGTAATCATTTTTTATTGTTACAGTGTGTTCCAGTCCCCGGGCTGGGCTTTAGGAGAGGCTCTTACCGATGCGTTTGTCGTCGAGGCTTTTACTTTCCCAATACGACGGCCGAGAATAGATTCTATAATGGGAGCGATATCGAAGAAGAATACGAAAGACATTTATCTGTAAGTACATTTGTTAATAGGTATTTTATTTTTGTGTTTTCATAAGCTGTGACTGTAAATGTGCTAGTGGGGGGTAGCTGTGATTGTGGGTTCGATGCGAATGTGATTATGATTAAATTATTGCATTCTGCTAAGACAAGGTGCGGTTTTTAGTGTGGTAAACTTTTTTTTAGCTTAACGCTATATCCCGCACACAGCAGGGTAGGTAGAGGGAACTTAGTGTTAAGACACTCCATTCCTCACTTTCCGCCAAACTTCGGAGGCATTGCTCGACACTAGAACGAAGAAAATGGAAATTTTAAATATCTCCAATCCTCCAGTGGAAATCGAATCCACAACCAATCGTTTACAGTCACACACTTGTGCCACTGCGCCACGACTGGCCCCCTACCACCAGGTTTACCACTTTAAAATTATACAAATAAATAAAATTAGAGTATATATTTGCAATATTAAAATTATCTTTTTTTACTAAGTAAGTATTATAATATTGTATTTAGTAAGAATATGCATATACACAAGGGACATATTTCAAATTTACATTCTTATAATATATGTATGTCTGTCTGCTTATTTGTTCCGGCTAATGTCTGGAACGGCTGCACCAATTTCCACGGAATTTTCAATGGCTATATCTGACATAACAACAAGGAGTAGTAACAAAAGCTACTATTATTTAAGGAATTATGACTATTTTCTAAATTCGACGCAAGTAAATTTTTGGGCTCTTAATTAAAATTATTTGTCAACAGAACCAACATAACCAATATTCAATGGTGACCGCATTCGAATGCCTGCCCTGCGCGGAAGGATGCGAAGCCTGTATAGATGGGTCTCCTTGCGTGGCCGCCTTGAACTGGGTTGTGAGGACGACGATATTCGCGCTAGCATGTTTTGTTATCTCCTGCCTGCCTTTCATTGTTTACTTCACTATTAAATATGGACATGTTAGAGTGAGTATTGGATTATATTATTTATTATATAATCAATAATTTTATATGGGAACTGTAAAATGTAAAAGGTTATTAGAAAACGTATAAAAAATTGAATTCGAACTGACACCTCTTGGGAATCATCCAAGAGTTTTAACCGCTATGCCACTCGTTTTAAGCTGTAAAATGTAACTGAATAAATATATTAGCTACAATTTTTAAAAGCGAATGCGACCGGCTTTTGAGATACGACGGCGGCGTCTGTCATTGACTTGGTTGTGAGTCCATTTCGTCTCGAAGCAAAATGATTTTACTTTCTCCGCTCTGGTATGACAAAATAAAGTGTTGAGTTTCACCTTAACAGTAGAGAACAGAGTGTCTTGACACTAAGTTGCCTCTATCTATCCTGCTAAGTAGGAAAATGCGTAAAGTAAAAAATCTTTGTTTGAGTTTATATAAAGTTATAGACTAAAGACTTTGATATTGATGAAAACCTTATGACCTAAATATATTAGAGACGACTGGTTCTCCAGTCACAAAACCCAAGTCGCTTCATCGGTTTAAGATTTACGATGTCACTTATAGCACCTTTCGTTTTCTGTGGAAGCATAAAATAATTTCATTTGAAAAATATTATTGCGAAATTATTAAAATTCTGAATATTGAATCATACTAGATTATATTCTTTACCAATTTATTTACCACTTACAGATTTTATTCTTTATCAATTTATTATATAAGTCTCTAAGCAGATAGAACGCTTGAATGGTTTTCAAGAGGCGTGAGTTCGAATCCCGCTTTCTAAATAAGTGTCAATGTCCTAAGTCTGTACATTTCCATAAATCCAGGTGGTACGAGCAGCAAGTCCCGCGTTGCTCAGGGTTATAGTCCTTGGAGCTCTGCTCATATATTCCACCACGCTGGTGATGTATGGCAGACCGACTGTCTTCACCTGCACCGCGAGGGTTTGGCTGCGGGAAGTGGGCTTCTGCTTGACGTATGGTGCTCTTATGCTGAAGACTTGGAGGTAAGTTACTAAAAAATAATATATATTTTAATTTTAATGTGTGAGGTATATAGAGGGGAACTTGTACTTAGCTATCCTGTTCACCAATTTTAACAATTTAAAGATATTGGAAACAATCTTACCATAAATACGATGACTCACTGTAGAAAGACAGTTATTCTGTTCTGTTTTCAACTTTCCACTTTCCTTTCAACTTTGAATCCGAGGCATGGACCGGGACGTGTTGAATGGTGAAACTAACTCAACGCCGCCTTTAGTCTTGTCAGCAGAGTATCAAAGATAAGAAAATAATTTAAATTACTTTCTCGAGTAGGAATCGAAACCACAACTATTGCGTTTACAGTGAATATTGCACTTGCTACTGCTACTTTTCACTATTTTAAAGATGTTCTTAAAAATAGTGAAAAGTGTACAACGGGCTGATTATCCATAAGCCTATCTCTGCTATCAAGACACTTCTTGCCACTAAGCTCGTTCTGACTACCTACCTCGCTATAAGACAAAAAACGTTCTCAATATACACGTTTTACATATTTCCCGAATTAAATTTGATAAAGAAGCGATTATAAAATAAATGGAAAGAAGAACAAAGTGACTAGTACGCCAAAATACGAAATATATAGCTTCACGCTAGGGTAGGCAGAGGGAACCTAGTGTTAAGACACTCCGTTCCCCACTTTCCGTCGAATTCGGAGGCATTGCGTGTTTAGTGGCGGAACTTAACGCCGCGCTTTACCTCGACACCAGAGCTAAGAAAATGGAAATATTAAATATTTCCACTCCTCGAGTGAGCATCGAACCCACAACCAGTCGTTTACAGTCACACGCTTGTGGCACTGGGCCACGACTGACCACAAAAAAATTATGATTTTAAAAAATAGGCTTTTAGTTGTTATTGCCCAAACAGAAATAAATTACACATGTACATATTTCGATTAAAACTACTGTTTAACTATATTTTAAAATATATACTAACCTAAAATAGAATGATTTAAGAAGAAACATTAAAGAACAAACTATTAAACTAATGATTTAAATCAAACATCATAAATAATTACTCTAATACACACTTGAATCAAGTTAGCCTCATCAAAAGTAATTACACACTTAATTCTACTCATTAAAATAGATAAATCATTAAAAAATATTTATCCAAGCTAATGATTTGAATCAAACACCATAAACCAACATACACACAATTGATTAATCTTAGCGACATCTTAAGTAAGACTTAAATCTACTTACTCAAAGAGATTAAATTACTAAAAACAAATTTTCAAAGTAATGATTTAAATCAAACACCATAAATCACTAAACTTACACACACTTGATTCATCTTAGCGTCATCTTAAGTGATTAGACACTAAATTCACATTTCTCACTCAAAGCTAGATTGCGAAGGCTATTAAGGCTCGTCTGCGTCCTCAGATAATGGCATTGCATCGTTCTAATAGCATTGTCACGCTATGCACTTATAGACAATACCTACTTAAGACTACTTTATGGGATTTTAGAATTAGGAATGAAGATCTTTGCTTTAAATGCAATGAAAATGATTTTTTCTTGAATATTTTATGCTTTTATATCAATTTTATTAGTGGCCAGTCGTGGCCCAGTAGCACAAACGTGTGACTGTAAACGACTGATTGTAGGTTCGATTCCCACTCGAGGAGTGGAAATATTTAATGTTTCCATTTTCTTCGCTCTGGTATCGCGGTAAAGCGCGGTGTTAAGTTCCACCATTTAACATGCAATGCCTTCGAATTCGGCGGAAAGTGGGGAACGGAGTATCTTAATATTAGGTTCCCTCTGCCTACCCTGATGTGTGCGGGATACAGCGTGAAGCTGAAAAAAAAAATATTAGTAATAAGTTTAGCGTAGTGTCACAACGTCTAACTGTAAGGACGATAATTGTGAGTTTGGTGTCCATTCGAAGGAATATTTAAATTTATTTTCATTTCTGAGCACTGGTAAGGCAAAATGCAGCGTTAAGATCCACTTCTCAACGCACAATGTCTCGAATTCGAACAAACATTAGAGGAAATTGGAGAATGGAGTGTCTTGAGTGTCCAAGTTCTCTTTGATTGGAAGGAGGGGGAAAATAGTATCAATTTCAATAGTGTTTCTAATATAGTTAGCAGTATAAGATATACCAAGCACCAATACATGGACCAATACTTACTTAAGAGTTGGTGATTTATTGGACTATAGAATTCGAAATGAAGATCTTTGCTTTAAACGAAATGAAATCGTTTTTTTCTTATTGATTAGATTGCATTACGTATTTTTTATTCATCATTCATACACAATACTTCGAAGAAATAGAATTTTATAAACTGTACCGATTTTGAAATATCGAAATTATAAGAATCGAAATAATAAAAATGATAAGAATTATTAAAATTTTTCAATTTTTAAACTGTAATTCAGATACTCAACGTTTTTATGCTTTGTTTTTTTTTTAGTTTGACTTACGACGTTAAAATTTTTGTACGTTTTCTATAAATATTTTTTAGATACTAAAAATGTTAATAATACTTTATAAAATTAAAATATGAAATAGCTTTACTTTAGGCGATTATTTTTAAAAAATACGTTTAGTTAGCAGAAATTTGAAAAATTCCGACAGAGGTACTGTAGATAATGTAGATCACATAGCTATTAATATATATAATAAGTAATGGTTCTCAAACCTACACCAGGTTTGAGAACCATTACTTCGAAACTTAAACATTTTTTTAAATATATTTAATATTTAAAACAAATTTTCATACTAACCATTCATAATTTTGAAAAATTAACTATACTATCAATGAACTTGAAAAAAGCTTGGATGGTTTCAAATAGACGCGGGTTTGAATCCCACTGCGTTCTATTTATTATACGTTTTTTAAAAATATATTTTCTTATACGTTTCTTATACGTCTTTTAAAAATATATTTTCTTATAAAATTGTGGCCAGTCGTGGCCCAGTGGCACAAGCGTGTGACTGTAAACGACTGGTTGTGGGTTCGATTCCCAATCGAGGAGTGGAAATATTTAATATTGCCATTTTCTTCGCTCTGGTGTGGAGGTAAACCGCAGCGTTAAGTTCCGCCACTTAACACGCAATGCTCCGTTCGGCGGAAAGTGGGGAACGGAGTGTCTTAACACTATGTTTCCTCTGCCTACCCTGCTGTGTGCGGGATACAGCGTGAAGGTAAAAAAATATATGTTTCTTTTCAAAAGTGAAGTATTTCTTAACTTACACTATTTCTAGTTACAATTCACATGCATAAAATCTAAAATTTCCGAGCTAATTTCATTCCACACACATACGAGAATTCATTGAGGCTTTGATCTCGTAGAGCATCTGTAGCATCGGGATCTGTTCCTTTCTTCTAATAAAATCCGTCATTTGAAAGGATTCCAGTCCAATCTTCTTATATATGGTATTACGATCTCGTAAATGAAGTTGTGTGAACCTTACTTGATTGAATGTCAGTTATTATAGCTTAGTTATATGTTGAAATTTAAAGTGGGAAATGATTAAATCATTAAAAAGCTTTGTTTTGTAAGCTTATGTGAGCTTCGATAAGTATTTTAGAAGTACTTAAAATGTGTCTTTTTGTAATATTCGAAGGGTCTGAATAGTACCTTAAATTTGTGTGTAATTATTTATTATGTTTTTTCTTTCTCTCTTTTTTTAAAAAAATACTCTTAGAAACAAACTTCGGAGTGGACGGAGTGTTTTCATAATAGAATAACGTACCTTTTTTTGCTACGCGGAAAAAGAACGTGAAGCTGTTATAAGAAAACATTGACTTCAATATATTTTCTCACACAAACATCATACACATGATGATTTTTTGATTTTAACCTTTCGTGTTAGTTTGTGTACGAATTAGACATTTTGTACACACAAATTGTCTAATTCATACACAAACTAACACGAAAGGTTAAAATCAAAAAAATCGGTTATCCAAAAGCAGTTGATATTTATTTTTTTACACATAATTAGCTACCTAAAAACATTAATATTATCAGTACAAAACATTTAAAAATATATGTATTTTAAAACCAATCTTCTCTACGTAGACGTTTCACCTGCAAGTGAATTTCAATTATAAATTTATTTCGCAAACAAGACTAATGATTTTCTATAACGTCCGAAGGCATAGAGACGAAACTTGTAAACTTAGCCAGACTCAATTATAGTACGAAGAAATAACTGCAAGTTGTTCTTAATAATTTTCTTAATTAGTTATCGTGTTGGAATGATCGATGAAAGGAAAAATTTTTATAATAACTATACCTATATTGAATAAGACATTTTAGAAAACGTATAAAGATTTGAATACAATTATTATTTTTTTTAATTTCCTAAGTATGTGAATATCATTTTAAAGTGTTTAAAAATATACCCATATATTTTTTACAGATTCACTATTTTTACCATATAGCAGAGTAGTCAGAGAGAACCTGATGTCAAGACTCTCCGTTTTCCACAATCTCCACGCCTTAATTAGAAAAAAAATGACTAACATTTTCAAAATGATTAACATAAAACAGTAATAACCACTTGTTTCCCTTAAACTGCAAAAAAAAAACGCAATATAACAATTCGAAAACGTACAAAAATTTGAACGCAACGAAATTCGAACCTGCGCCTTTTAGAAACCGCCCAAGCGCTCTGCTAAGCTATACGTTCTATTACCACTGTTTTTTTGTTGTTAGCATCTCCGTAGAGAGATTTTTACAAGTTTCTGCTACCCAAAGATTATTCTTACGAACAATCGTTTGGCAAGAGGGAATGCTATTTATTAAATACTTTTCTTAAGTGTGTAAATAATATTTTAAAAACATTAAAATTGTCCACAGAATCTCAGTAATATTCCAAGTCCGTTCAGCCAAAGCCGTCAAGATATCAGACATGTATCTGCTACGGCGCATCGGCGTGATAGTCGGCGTTGCGTGCGTCTTGCTCTCCATAAGGACTCTGGTCGCGCCGCCCGCTGTCATCGTGGGCAGGACGAAGGAGGATTTGAAGGCGTACCTCTGTAACACCGACTGGTGGGACCATTCTTTTACTACGCGTAAGTATATGGTATTTTGAAATTTTGACTGTTTCTCGTGTAGCGGGTTAGAGAGAACGTAGTGTTAAGACACTCAGTTCAATTTTCACCTAAGTGGCAAAACTCACTGCCGCTCCTTATATATGTTTTTTTTTATTTTTATAAATTCACGCTTTTTTCTGCATAGCAGGTTTGAGTGAAAAATTTAGTGACAAAATATTATGTCCCCTTTTTTACTCGAATTCGAGACGTTCTGTGTTTAGTGACAGAACTCACTTTGGAACTCAACGTTACGCTTTGTTTTAGGTAACAGAGTGGAGAAACTATAATAATTTAAATGTAATCGTTCCCCTGAATCGAAATGGAACCCAAAACCTTTGCCATTACATTCAGATCCCACAACCCTCCCACTGCGCCACGCTGACAACATATGTATGTTGCTATAGATAATTTAACATTTTTTGAGGCCATATTGTGGTGCACTGAAGGTTTGATGAATTTTGTGGTTATAAAAGCGATTGTTGTGGGTTCGATTTCCATTGAAGGGATGGTTGCTTAAATTATTTTCAATTGCCACAGAATTAAAAAAAAAATGTTGGCTTGCTTTTAGCGAATCATCGAGCAATTACAAATTCCCATTAAATTATTTTTTTTCTCATTTTCATTTTTTTCATTGAGTTCCACTTCTCAACACAATGTCCCAATTTCGATGAAAACGTAGGAAACGGAGAGTCTTGACACTATATTCTCTCCAATTACACTGATATACGAAAAAAAGCTTAAAACTAAAGCCCATTTTATAAATAAATTTATCGACTCATCAACAGTCTCTCCGTAACACGCAATTACAGTTGAGACAAGAACACGTATGGCTGTTTGTCTCACAGAGGCGAGACAAAAGGATCACAATTTTATATGTAACATAAAAATGATAGCACTATCTTTATTTGGCAAAGAAAACAACATTTTATTTACGCTGAAACATTTCATACATTAAATGAACGACGAGATAAACGTTTAAGACCATATGGCGTAGTGGGATAGTATATGGGTTTAAATACGATTGGTCGTGGGTAGGATTACGACTTGAGAAATGATTAAAGTTAATTTAAAGTGGGGAACGGAGTGTCTTAACACTAGGTTCCCTCTGCCTACCCTGCTGTTTGCGGGATATAGCGTGAAGCTATTTTTTTTTTTTTTTTTAATTTATTATTTTCATTTCTCCACTCTACTACCTACTTACTACAAAGCTTAGCGTTGTGTTCTGCCACTCAATATGCAAAGTCACGTATGGAGTATGGAGTGACTTGGAACTACTCTAAGGTTTTTCTACTGTAAGGGAATAAGCATATAAATGCATTATATTGGTTTTATGAAATAAAAGTTACTGTTTACTAAAATAAAGTACTTACTAGTAACATAATATAAGTAAATTGAGTCGGAAAAAAAATCACCCCTTCTAAAAGCTTCCGTTCTGTGCTCTGCGTAAATATCTAATGTTACCCGAACAACGTAACGCAGGAGAAATATCAGAAAAACCTCTTATCTCATAAGATTTAGTACAATAAATGAATGAAAAAAAAACATCCCCTTTTTCTTTTTTTAGCATCACGCTGTATCCCGCAGAACGCAGGATAGGCAGATGGAATCTAGTGTCATGACATTCCGTTCCCCATTTTCCGCCGGTTTTTGGACACATTGCGTGTTAAGTGGCGGAATATAATGGCCGCGTTTTGCCTCGATACCAGAGCGAAGAAAATTGAAATATAAGATATTTCCACTCCTCGAGTGGGAATCGAACCTACAACCAGTCGTTTTACAGTCACACTTTGTGCCACTGCGCCACAACTGGCCCCTTGGATTCTGTCTATAATATTTAATAATAAAATACAGCACTCTTAAGCAGATATTGTAATTTCAACATTTTCATAATATATTCGAAGTTGAAGCCAAAATACGAATCATGTTTTTAAGGCTGATAAGCGAAAACGCGTCTTGCCAAATACTCGTATACGTACACTTGAAACGTATGAAATTTTTATGGGACAGTATTGTTTTCTTTTATTAACTTGTACTCGAAGGTATAAAAACGTTGAGATGTAATAACGTAATGTGAATAAAATATTTTTATATACTGGTAGTACCAAGGAATATTTTTTGTATGTTGTTAAATCTCGAATGTTGTTTTTTTTAGCTTCACGATATATCCCGCACACAGCAGGATAGGCGGAGGGAATCTAGTGTTAAGCTCCCCACTTTCCACCGAATTTTGGAGGCATTGGTGTTGAGTGACGGAACC
Source organism: Dryas iulia moderata (assembly GCA_019049465.1). Taxonomy (NCBI): domain Eukaryota; kingdom Metazoa; phylum Arthropoda; class Insecta; order Lepidoptera; family Nymphalidae; genus Dryas; species Dryas iulia. Next base: position 733,332 of record CM032420.1, on the reverse strand, counting down.
TAACGCCGCGCTTTGCCTTAACACCAGAGCGAAGACAATGGAATTATAAAATATTTCCACTCCTCTTGTCGTGGCGCAGTGGCACAAACGTCTGACTGTAAATGAAGAAAAATGTGAATATTTAAGTGGCGGAACTAAACGCCGCGCTTTGTCTTGTTAACTAGATTGGTTTTAAGAATATAATTATATTACGATCATTCCACCGAATAGGAATCGAACCTACAACCACTCATACAATATTTAGACAAACTTGGAAAGATACTTTTGGTTTACATAAACCGCTAAGGCTTACGACCCAGAAATTTAAAGCAAAAAGAATATTGTATTATATTAACTTAACAAACTAATTTCTTTAACAGCTCGAATTTACCACTTAAATATAGTTATCTGAAAGTCGGAAAGCCAAAAGTGCTGACTTCTTTAAGTACATACTAAATAATATAAATTTTATACTTGAAACAGCAACTGTAAAGTTCCTTATCGCGTTTTAGCAGTAATAAATAATTTATTTGTGGCCAGTCGTGGCCCAGTGGCACAAGCGTGTGTCTGTAAATGACTGGTTGTGGGTTCGATTCCCAGTCGAGGAGTGGAAATATTTAATATTACCATTTTCTTCGCTCTGGTGTCGAGACAAAGCGCGGCGTTAAGTTCCGCCACTTAACACGCAATGCCTCCGAATTCGCTGGAAAGTGGAGAACGGAGTGGAGAACACTAGGTTCCCTCTACCCACCCTGCTGTGTGCGGGATACAGCCTGAAGCTAAAAAAAAATTAAAAAAGAAATTCCTTATTTCCTTTCAATTGCTAACTAAGCAATAAACTGTAATAAGCGTATAAGAATTGACGTAGACGGTCGTAGAACACATATTATAATGGTTAAAGCGCTAGCCAGAAGCAGAACACATGGCACACAGGGCTTGGAAGGATTCCAAGAGGTGCAGGTTCGAATCCCGCCTCGTTTTAATTTTTATACGTGTTCCAAAAATATAATTCAATAGTAATTTTATAAGGTCACATTGAATTGGGCTTATTTTAAATTTTTTGAATATGTATGTATGGGCGCAAATAACTATGTAGTGACTTTATTGTTATAAATAATTGTTATATTTAAGATTGTTATTTAAATAATTATTTATAATTGCAAAACCGTTATATGTTAAAATTTAATATTTAATGGACACTGTTTTGATGTTTAGTTTGAAGATATTGAAAACTAATTTAATGTTTAATTATTTAAATTTAATTAGTCTTTAATAATCATTATTGGAATTAAAAAGAATTAAAATTATTATAATTATTCTAATTGTAATTTAACTAATAAATAATCTTAATTTTATTTATATCTTGTTAAGTGGCGCCATGTTAAACTTTCTTAGCAAATAATGAAATTTGTTTATTAAACTAATTGTAATTTTTGAAAGATAAATTATTTAAAGTATTGGAAAATTCGTTATAATATTTAATTATATTATTATATCTAGTGTTTTTAACGAGTAATTGATACAAAATATATATTTAGTTTATATGATAGTCCAGATTTTATGGCATGTCCGAAAAATCGGACGCTATGCATGGCGGACACAGTTGGTGTTAAAAATGGGTTCGAAAAAAAAATGCAATTTTTATGATATATTTTATTATAAAAAAAACAAACAAAAAAATCTTATTATAATTTATGACATGGTATGTCATGGGGCAATTAGGGGGAAGACCTACATCGCATTTCTGGCAATTAATACATATTCAATAAATTTTTATTTAATAAATTTAACGCTTGCTAAGTTAAGTTCCGCCACTTAACACGCAAGCCTCCGAATTCGGCGGAAAGTGCGGAACGGAGTGTCTTAACACTAGGTTCCCTCTGCCTACCCTGCTGTGTGCGGGATATAGCGTGAAGCTATTTATATATATTTGCTACTAGAGAATGCTTTTAGGGGTAACAATAAAGATATTTCTCTAATAAAATATTTAGCCAGTTTATTAAAATTTGTACGTAGCAAGATTCGAATCCACATCTCTTTGGGACCGTCCAAGCTCTGGAGCCAATAAAGTGGTAGCTCTATACGAGCTATCTCGAAACTCTAATACGTTTATTACAAGTTATTTTGTTGATACATTGTAAAAAATTGTTTGATATTTAATTTTTTTCTCCTTGTATTTAGAATGTTAATGATATTTATATTTTTAATTAGACATTAATTATTATTAATAATATTTTAAATGCTTAATAAATCCTTTTTTTCCAGTTGAAGTCATCTTCCTCATGTGGGGTATCCGTCTATGCATAATGGTGCGTAAAGCGCCGTCAGAGTTCAACGAGAGCAGGTTCATATCCATGGCCATTTACAACGAGTTCCTTCTCTCCGTATTTCTAAATATATCTATGTGAGTATATTTTTTATTTATTATATATAAAAAAATTAAGCCTTCCCGGCGCAGTGAGACAACGTTTGACTGTAAACGCGATGGTTCGATTCCCGCGTGGGGCCATGATTATATTGAAATTTTCATTTCTTTGCTCTAGTAAGCTCAAAACATAACGCGGCGTTAAGTTCCGCCAATCTACATGCAATGTTTTGATTTAGAACATAAAGTAGAAGACGGAGTGTCTGACACTAGGTCCCTTCTGACTACCCCTGTATACGAGAAAAAGAGTGAAAGGGAAAAAAGATTTTTCAAAATTATTAAGATACGTAATTTATTAATTGCGAAATGACGTAAAATACAAAAAACCTTCAAGACGTCGCTTTTGATTTGCGATATGAGACCGTTAAACGTAATTGCTGTGGTTTCGTTTGTGAAACTGCATCTATTTATATTGTGTCATTATCTTACCACTGGACAGGTATTATGAATTCTGGTTGGAAGTGGAGACCGGAGTGTCTTGACACTGGGTTCTCTGACTACCCTGCTACGGAGAAATGTTCCTTTTTTGAAGTACTACTTTAACCTAACTTATAGATATTCCTAATTAAAAAACCAAAAAGAGATGTTTTGTGTATAGTAAAGTGGACAGTTAAAAATGTGATATTTTATTCTATTCTTCAGTATCACCCGTATTCAAGACTACGTTTTTTTTCGTGTTGAAAGGTAGAGAGGTAAACGCCGTGGTTCCAAATATGGAAATCAAATTTAATATTTTAAAGCCTTACCTTAAAACTTACTTAGTCTAGTGACCATTATGGCGCAGTGGGACAGCGTTTGACTGTATACATAATAGTTGTGGGATCGATTACCTCTCAGGGGAAAAATTATTTAAATTATTTTCGTTTCTCCGCTATAGTGATAAGGCAAAGCGCAGCATTCAGTTCCATTAATCAATTTGAATTCGGGCGAAAAATGGAGTGTTTTGACAGTAGGAACTCTTAGACTAGCCTAAAAATATTTTATTTCTTTTTTTATTAATTTTTTAATTTCACGCTGTATCCCGCACGCAACAGTATAGGCAGACGGAACCTAGTGTTAAGACACTCCGTTCCCCACTTTCCGCCGAATTCGGAGGCATTGCGTGTTAAGTGGCAGAACTTAACGCCTCGCTTTGCCTCGACACTAGAACAAAGAAAATGGAAATATTAAATATTTCCACTCCTTAAGCGGGAATCGAACCCACATTCAGTCGCTTTACGGTGCTTTTCTGCGCCACGACCGGTCCAACTGGAAATATATATATTTATAAATATCAAAACTGCTGAAAATATATGCTTATAAAGTATATTTAATTTTACATCCATTCAAAATTTTACCTACATTGTCATTTTTTATATTTATATTATAAAACATTCCATTACATGATTAAAATCAAAATCTCCTGAACAATGTGCGTCGTACAATCAACGTAATGACTGTAGTAATAGCGAAGTAATTAAGTAAATGAATATTAACATCCGTGTGGCGCAGTGGGTGTGTTTTGGTTTACGAAATGAAGTGTGGGTTCGAATTTTAGACAAATTTTAGGATGACTTTTTTTTAGCTTCACTAGGCAGAGGGAACCTAGTGTTAAGAACTCCGTTCTTCACTTTCCGCCGAATTCGGAGGCATTGCGAGTTAAGTGGCGGAACTTAACGCCGCGCTTTACCTCGACACCAGAGCGAATAAAATGGTAATATTAAATATTTCCACTCCTCGAGTGGGAATAGAACCCATAACCAGTCGCTTACAGTCACACACTTGTGCCACTGGGCCACGACTATCCACAACTGACTTAAGATTTCTTCAATATTTATTAACAGGCTTAGTTACATAGATTAGTAGTTGTTGAAACGTTGTTGTAGGAACTTGTAAGTCACTTTATACAAAAGTTTATTGCAAACATTAGCAAGTGTATATGTACATTTATTGTTATTATTTTCTATAGAAGCCACTCAAAGCGCAGGGGCACAAAGTATGACTGTAAAGGCTACTGGTTGTGGGTTCAATACCTACTCGAGGAATTAAAATATTTTTATATTTCCATTTTCTTCGGTAGTGTCGAGGAAAAGCGCGGCGTTAAGTTCCGCCACTTAACACGAACGCCTCCGAATTCGGTGGAAAGTGGAAAATTTCTGAGCAAAGGGCGACGTTAGGCTCAAGCAAATTTTGTGTATTATACAAGGAGGAAGTTCTATGCCACTCAATCAATAGCTTTCGTTTAATTTACCATTTAGACATAATCAGAAGTTGAGCTGCAGAGCTTAACGCTTCAGTTTCTTTAACTATTACAGTATTCTTATAATTGGTATAAAAGAAAAAGATTAGAAAAAATCTATATAGCAATACTATAACTAAAAATAGATTAAGCGCGGCGTTAAGTTCCGCCCAACAAAAATAATTTAGAAAGCAAGCAAAAACGTTTATTTATAGAAACACTTATAGTAAAGTGCCTTTTCTTCGTATAATTCAGTCTGATTGAAAACCTAGTGACAGTTTTACGGGCCTCGTGAATTCTAATTTCCAACCGTTGGCTAAATTTGTTTCGGAAACACGACTAAGTATTCAAATTGACGCTGTCTTTTTGACGATAATAATAAGGCTTTTATAAGGCATTCATTGTTAATTATTTGAATAATTTTTATTGTTGTAGGTTTTGAATTTGAAATAGCTTATTTTGGATATGAAATTCAGTTTTTTTAACTAAGTGTTCACATGTTTTAAACTTTTATCACTTTTTTAATGTTTCGAGTTAACAAAATTGGTTGTAGGTTCGATTCCGACTCTGACTATTCCCGCGTAACAGAATATCGAAATCATAGTGTTAAGACACTCCATTCTCCAATGCCCAAAATTGAGATATTTTGTGTTGAGCTGCGGAACTCAACACCGCCAACACCGCGTATTGATTTCTTGCTAGAATTTTGTGTGCTTGTAAAGAAGATTTTTCATTGTTAGTTTTTTTTAATTTTTTAGTTTCACGCTGTATCCCGCACACAGCAAAGTAGGCGAAGGGAACATAATGTTATAAAACTCCGTTCTCCATTTTCTTACTAACTTAACGCCGCGCTTTGCCTCGGTACCAGAGCAAAGAAAATGTAAATATTAAATATTATATTGGAAATATAAAATATATAATATATTAGGTGGGAATCGAACCTACAACCAATCGTTTTACAGTCACACATTTGTGCCACTGCGCTACAACTGGCCCCATAATAAAATAATACGATTTCAATATTCTAGTGGAATATGAACCCAGAAATAGTCGTTTTCATAGACGATTTTCTACTGCGCCACGATGGTCACTACACAAAGCAAATAAATCAAATATATTTTTAACTTCAACATACCTGTTAACAACTACGTACAAAAAGAGTTCGTATCACGCACTATTAAATTAATTAAGCCCGGCAATAAAATTACAAACTATTTATATCAAGTAGGCGCTCTCGTATTTAATAAAATTGTAGAGCAACTTTTCAATGTAATTAAGTGAAATTAATGTGAAAACAGTATCGTTTACTATACTTTGACTCCGGCTTTGCTCATGTAAAATTGTATTTTTGTGAAGTTTTTTAGTAAGTATTATTAAACGAATTTTCTAAATATACAAAAATCATTATTTTTTTTAGCGTCACGCTTACAGCACTATGTATACCGCATACAGCCGAGGGATCCTAGTTTTGAGACACTCCATTCCCTACTTTCCGCCGAATTCAGATGCATTGCTTGTAAAGTGACGGAACTTAACGCCACGCTTTGCCTCGACACCAAAGCGAAGAAATCGAACCCACAACCAGTCGCCTTACAGTCACACTTTGTGCCTCTGCACCACCGCTGGCCCCAACATTAATATAATAATAGTTAAGGTGACAATTTTATTGAAATTCAATTAAAATTCCTCGAAATCCTAGTAGTCTAAAAGCTCAACTCTTATATGCTTTTAGATGTATAATATTTAAATCTCCTTATATGTTGCTTTTACGGTGTATTTTAAAGTGACGAACTTGTATAAAAACTTCAAAATCAATTTACTTGGAAATGAAAAGTTTATTTATCATTCTTATTTACATACCAGTTTTACGTTTTCCCGCATTGCATTTTAGTCTAGACAGTCTAGATTAGAGTCTAGTGAGAGTTAGAGTCTAGTGTCAAAAGACTCCTTATCAACTTGGCTTTTTTTTTGTATGTTTTTTTTTTTTTTTCAGCTTCACGCTGTATCCCGCACACAGCAGGGTAGGCAGAGGGAACCTAGTGTTAAGATACTCCGTTCCCCACTTTCCGCCTAATTCGGAGGCATTGCGTGTTAAGTGGCGGAACTTAACGCCGCGCTTTACCTCGACACCAGAGCGAAGAAAATGGAAATATTAAATATTTCCAGTCCTCAAGTGGGAATCGAACCCACAACCAGTCATTTACAATCACACGCTTGTGCCACTGCGCCACGACTGGCCACATGTTTTATGCTAAATTTCAGCATTCTACGACCAGTAGTTTGACTATTATCTGTCAGTCATTCATAAAGGCAAGTTTAAGCGTTGTCTGTCAGTTACTCTCTAACATAAGTGTTTTATATCTATACTAGCTGTTACCTACGGCTCCCTTTGCGCTGTCAACGGAAATTGATAATATGAATTATGCATCATTATTGATCGCCCAATAAAAGTAGCCTACGCCACTCTGCAATTTTCTAATTACCTCTACTCAAAAAATTACAATATACAGTCATTTACTGGACAATTAACGTGACGTAATAGTAATTTACGTGATGTAATAGAAGGACAAACAAACACACTTTCCCATTTATAATATTAATATGGATATAAAGATACGCCGTTGAATGGAATTCCAATACGAAACCACCTCTTGTTCATATCAGCTGTGAAATTGCGTACTTAATTAAAATATAGTAATAACTGTAATTTTAATAAACGAGTATAATAACAAAAATTTTGTCATGACACAAAGAGATAAAACATGATTAAAGTATGACTGGTTGTGGGTTCGATTCCCAATGGGGGGATGATACATATGAAATTATTTTAAATTAAATAAATAATCTGTTACCTAAGATGAAGCGCGGCATTGATTTCCACAACTCAACAATCAACGTGACAATCAATCAATGTTTGTGTGGGGCCAGTGGCCCAAGCGTGGGACTGTAAACGACTGGTTTTGGGTTCGATTCCCACTCGAGGAGTGGAAATATTTAATATTGCCATTTTCTTCGCTCTGGTGTCGTGGCAACACGTGGCGTCAAGTTCCGCCACTTAACACGCAATGCCTCCGAATTTGGCGGAAAGTGGGGAACGGAGTGTCTTAACGCTAGGTTACCTCTGACTAAAAAAACAAACAACATTTAATGTCTCGAATTTAAGTGCAAATTAGAAAACAGAGTGTCTTGACACTAGCCTCTCTCGGACTATTCTCTGAAACGTGTAAAATTGTTATATAACAATTAAAACATACACTAGTCAGCAATCGAACCTACTACCGTCTACAACCAATCCATTTCTCTCATTACAAGTATCCTTTTACTAAAATGACAAAATACCGAGTACTTTACCGTGAAACTCCAAATAAAAGTCAGTGGAAGAAGAAAAGATTAATTACTGCTGGACAGTCGGTGAGCGCGTTCAGTTTGAAAAGCTTAAGTAACTTAAGTGCTTTTTACAGACAACTAGCGGCCCGCTCGCGGCTTCGCCACATGAACTGCGTAACTATTTTGTTATATTGCAAGGCTGGGGAAAGAATTTTTGAAAAATAAAATATCCTATGTTTAACCTTGGATTGTCATATTTATACCAAAATTCATTGCAATCAGTCAAGCGAATTAAATTTTTCATATAAACTGTCGTCTCCTATTTCAACCTTTTAGAGATAGATTTTTAAAAACATAGTAACCTATGTTTGACCCTGGATTGTTTACTACTTTCATTCTAAATTTCATCTAAATCGAATCGGTAGATTAGCCGTGAAAGCGTGACAGGCAAATAGACAGACTTTCGTATTTATGATATAAGTATGGATATATGTATGTATGTATGTATCTATATATTTAAAGGTCAGAGTAGCGCAGTGTAAGTTTTTAGACAGACTGTGTAGGTTTTTAGTAGTATTTAGAAGATTAAAATTAAGATTCGTGTGCTTGATTCTGTTATTACATAGAAAGTTTTTATTAGAGGCCAGTCGTGGCGCAGTGGCACAAGCGTGTGACTGTAAACGACTGGTTGTGGGTTCAATTCCCACTCGAGAAGTGGAAATATTTAATATTGCCATTTTCTTCGCCTTGCTGTCGAAGCAAAGCGCGGCGTTAAGTTCCGCCACTTAACACGCAATACCTTCGAATTCGGCGGTAAGTGGGGAACGGAGTGGCTTAACACTAGGTTATCTTTGCCTACTCTGCTGCGTGCGGGATACAGCGTGAAGCTAAAAAAAAATACGTGTGCTTAATGCTGTTAATCCATAGAAAGTTTAATCACAATAAAAATTACTACTATAATTTGTTCCGGCGTGTAATGACAATTTGGTGTCGGTTCGATTTCCACTCGGTGGATTGATCATAATTTAATTATTTTCCATTAATTTAACATACAATATCTCGAAAAGATTCAAACGGAAATTGGAAAACAGAGTGTGTTAACACTACTTTAACTCTAACTATTTTGCTATGCAGATAAGCGTGAAGCTAAAATTAAATCTATTTTAAGTTGTTTAAATATTTAATTTTTACTTCAAATACAGTGTATAAAACTATTACGAAATCAACATGGATTGTGTTTTTTAATGTAAACGCAATAGCTGTTGCTAAATTTCATAAACAGTTAAATTATTATATTTAAAATATGTATACCTAGTTATCTACTCTATTAAATCTAATCCCGGCGTTAAACTCCACCATTCACGTATTTAAAATTCAGATAGAGATAAGTATCCTGACTACTAAATTCTTTGAATATCTAAAAAGTGTAAAGCTGTAAAAATATAGAAATATATCTTCTATATTATATAGACTAACAATTATTGGTGAACCGAATAAATAAATAAATACACAGTATGAAAAAAATTCAGCCCACTCGTGGCGCAGTGGCATAAAGCGTGACTGTAAAGCGGCTAGTTGTGGGTTCGATTCTCATTCGATTGATTTCTGATATTTAATATTTGTATCCTCCGCTCTGGTAGAGCAAAGCGCGGCATTAAATTCCGGCACTTAACACGCAATGCCTCCGAATTAGGCGTTAAGTGGAAAACGGAGTGTTCTAACACTAGGTTCCCTCTGCCTACCCTGCTCTGTGCGGGATACAACGTGAAACTAAAAAAATGAAATAAAATAATCAATCATATAAACGATGTAATCTAAAAGCTCTACGCAATGTAAATTTAGCTTCAAATATTGTAGCTTTTAAATATTGACCAAACATAATAAATGATTTGTAAAGGTATTTTAACCAATATGTACCTATTTAAATTATGTTCAAATAAATAAACATATGTTTTAGAAATATATTAATTGACGTATAATATAATTTCCTTTTATGATATACTATACACCTCCGTCCTGACTTTACCTGCTTTTTTTAGTTTTACTTTCTATTTAGTAAAGAGAATTTTAGTGGGATCTTACTTGGCTCTTTATTTTACCATATTTTATATTTTTTAAAGCTTTGCAGTTTCCCTTATATCAGGGTAGTCAGAGAGAACAGAGTGTCAAGACACTCAGAATTCCCACCCGATATCAAGATATTGCGGGCTAAGTGGCAAAACTCAACACCGCGCTGTCTTAGCTACCAGAGTGGATAAATGAAAATATTTTTTTGTTTAGCTTCACGCTGAACTTAACGCCGCGCTTTACTTCGACACCAGAGCGAAGAAAATGGAAATATTAAATATTTCCACTCATCGAGTGGAAATCGAACCCACAACCAGTCGTTTACAGTCACACTCTTGTGCCACTGGGCCACGACTGGCCACACAATTAAACATACCTATTTATATTTCGATATTAAACTAATTTAATCTTTTACAGGTTATTTCTACAATCGCCAGCGAATCCAGATCTCTTGTATATAATATTCTTCTGTCACACACAACTGACTGTCACGCTGTTACTGTGTTTCATTTTTGGTAGTAAGGTGAGTAGTTTTTTTCTTTAACTTCACGCTGTATCCCGCACACAACAGGGTAGGCAGAGAGAACCTAGTGTTAAGACACTCCGTTCTCCAACTTCCGTCGAATTTGATGGCGTTGCGTGTTAAGTGGCAGAACTTAACGCCGCGCTTTGCCTTGACACGAAAGCGAAGAAAATTGAAATATAAAATAGTTCCACTCCTCGAGTGAGTATCGAACCCACGATCAGTCGTTTATAGTCACACGCTTGTGCCACTGCGCCACGACTGGCCCCATTCTAGTTTTGTGTAAAAAATGAAAAAAAAAAATGTATATGTAAATACCACTTTTCTTAGCAAAAACTGCATTAGCAAATAGGGAAAGTGGAAAATATGGACTAGTGAGTCACTAGTCACTGGATAGTGTCTACTTACTCCACAAATATGAGGACAAAAAATGAACAAATAATATTCATACTTGCCAAAAGATTATTCTTATTGTAATCTTCGAGTGAAGGAAACTTCAATATATATTTCTGTAGATTTCCTGTAGATCTATGTAAGCAGTAAAAGTAAATTGTAATAAGCAATCCTATATGAATTTCAATGAAGCTTGAAAAGTGGGTATAGTTTAATTTACAGATTTTAAGAAGAGTAGGTTCGAATCCTGCTACCTTTAAAATTTTGTTTTTCTTAATCATTTTTTTTTTAGCCATTTAAAAAAACGAGACATTTAAAGAAGACGTATAAAATTCTTTTTTTTTTTCACTTTTCTTTTTTACTTTTTCAATTTTCTCAAGTGTGGAATAAACTATTACGAATACTTAATATAAAGAGCTTCAAAATATTAAAATAAATAGCCATATTATTTACAATCATCACACAAATTCTTATAACATAGACGTCAAATATATGGGACAACGATTCTATATTCTCCACGCTCAAAGCATTTTTCATAACCCATAAATAAACCCATCAAAAGTTTTATTGCGTATTCAACTTTCTGAATATGAACGAATGAACGAAAAAATACTTCGAATTCAACAACGCGTTAAAAATGAAAATGTTGAAAACTGAAACTTTGATGATTCTATGTACAAGTAATATGCAATTATTGCATAACTTATTTTGTATATAAATATATATGCAGATAAATTGTATAGTGATTGATTTCAATAACTTAAATATAAACATTCCCTCGACTGGGAATCGAACCCATAAGCAACCGCGTTCACTTTATTCGATTAATCAGTTGCTGTCCCACTGCGCTACGATGAAATTAAGAATATATCGTTAAAAATAATCATTTGGCAAGATAAAGTCTATTCATAGATTTTTTTACTAATCTATAAAAAAGATATATATCAAAATCAATAACTCGTAAGTTAATAAAATACAAGACACAAAATATAAGCAAGGAATAAAGACGTATTATAATTAGAAAGAACCATTGCTATTAAAGTGAGAATCTTTCCAATACATGTCGTTTAAACGTTTTTTTTTATTTGTCTAGGCATACATGGTAATTAGAGGACAAGGAAAAGACGATAGAGAAAAAACAGGCAAGTTCAGATCAAGACCAGCGGAGTCCACTTACACGATGACCACCAACCGTAGTACTCGCTTCTGTGACAATATGACGGAGAGAGATCTAGAGGTAAATGCTTAAAAAAATATCAAATTATTCTATACTATAAAAATGTGTGTCTTTTTCTTTGTAATTCCGTTTTGAAAATTGTCTCCTTCTTTTTTAAAGGAAGAGTTCAAGAAAATTTGCAATCAGTTAGAGAAACTGCGTGAACGATGCGGTAACGGAGCTCATTTATCCAAAATAATATCAGCTATGCAAGACGCTGCCACGTTACACGAGAGAAAAGCTGGCAATACAGATTCAGCGCCACTCAAACTCAACACAGTATTCAGCGCAGTCGCTGGTAGACTAATGTGTACAGTCACACCTGGCGAAGAATCCAGCAGTAGTGGAAGAGATCTGCCCTTCGAAGCACCTCCTGCTTACAGACAAAGAAACTTCACTACCACAAAAAGCACAGAAAACAGCAATGCGGAACAAAGCCAAACCGACGTAACCACAGATTCTCCGAAACGCAGAACAGATTTAAATGAGGAAAACAAAGAAGAAAAACAAAATGGTGTGTTCAAGATTTCCGGTGAAGCTGGCTGTAGTGATATCCGGCCACCGGAAGTGACGAGAAATGGTATTAAGAATGACCGGAGTGAGACCAGATCGAGCCCTAGCAATTCTGAAACAGTTAGAGGTGTGAGATCAGGACACGCGAGGACTCATGCGATTGTTATCAATTTGGATGATAAGAGCAGGTTCACTGAAGAGGTTACCGTTTGAAGACTGTACTTACATTCCATTTAAAACAATATCTAGATGATCTTTGATTTATTATTTGAATGTCTCAAGTTTTTCTGCTGATATTTCAAGTTTCTTTTTTGCCATATTAATTAAATACCCAATTTCGTAGAATAAGGAGTGGTTATGTTTGGAAGATTTTAAATACGTTGAAATCTGAGTCTCTTATAATAAATATAGTTTAATGAATAATTAGTGTTAATTAGAATTAAGTGTCTAAGCCAAAATATGAATGCATTTTAAATTCCCCTTACATTAATTAAATATTGTAAGATATTGCGCTGTGTTCATATAAAATTGTGTATAAGCTCCAGTATTATAAACTCTATGTAAATGCTAGTCTTTACTGTGATTCATAGTTTTAAATAAATAATTATTAAAAAAAAATTGTTAAGACGTTTGTTAGTTCTAAAAATGCATATCAAAGTTACTTCCTTCTAATCATTTAATGTATATACATACGTAAATGTAAATAAATAAATATTTGCATTAGTTATTTTTTTCTTTATGTTAAATTAGTAGAAGCTTTATTTGGCTATATCTATACTTCTTATTTACTATACTATACTAACTGTGCCCGCGATTTCATCCGCGCGGAATTTATTAAGTTCTTGAATAAAAGGAGCCTATCTTACTCCTTATTATATTGGCTATCTGTCAGTGAAAGTTCCGTTAAAATCGGTCCAACGATTCCAAATATTAGACGTAACAAACAAACGGACAGATAAAAAATGTAAATAATGTACCGTGTATATATACATATGCATTTAGTAAAAAACAGTTATTTTAATATTACAAAGAGACACTAATTTATTTGTATACATTTTAAATTTCAATTCAATGACTAGACTTACTTTTTTTCAGCTTCACATTTTTTCTTGCAAAGTAGGGTCAAGACTCTCCATTTTTCTCTTACCGCCCAAAATTAAGACATTATGTGTTAAGTAACTTAACATCGCTCTTTACCCAGCTTTACTAAGGTACCAGAGCAGCCAAATGAAAAGCCTCCGAGTGAGAATCGAACCCATAACTACGGCGTTAACAGTCAGACTATTCTACTGCGCCATTGGTAGCCACCACCTCACGAGACTTGCTGGTATGCAGTACCATTTGACGTAGAAACCACACGAAAATATCAATTTCCTTTCCAAAATTTTGAAAAGAAAATTGCGACTACGATTTCACTTTAACCGCAATAATACCTATTCAGTTATTTTGCCGCATGATATTAATGGCACTGAAAACCTTGTATTTAGCAAGCGATATTCCTTTATTTTTTATTTTTCTTTTAAATTTACGTTTTCTCCTACATAGCGGTGTAGTTAAGGAGGACATAGTGTCAAGACACTCCGTCGACCCGAAATCGAGACATTGCGCGTGTTGAGTGGCGGAACTCAAAACCGCTTTGCCTTCGATATTGTGTTAAGACACTCCGTTCCCCACTTTCCGCCGAATTCGGAGTTATTACGTGCTAAGTGGCGGAATTTAACGCTGCGCTGTGCCTCGATACCAGAGCGAAGAAATGATTATTTAAATAAAATTCCCCCAAGTGGGAATCGAACCCATAACCATTGCTTTACAGTCAGATCCTGTTACAATACGCCGCGGACTCCTAATATTCCCATATTCCTTTATTAAACACATTATTTCAAATTGTTTTAATTTCAGCGCATGCGAGAATTAAATTGAACAATATTTTAAAACTAATGTGAATTTCTTACATTTTAATGGCTTAATATGTTCTTAAAATTTCTAGGTATGTAATTTCATAATATTTGTAGTTATTACAAGTACAGTTGGGGCCAGTCGTGGTGCAGTGGCACATACGTGTGACTGTAAAGCGACTGGTTGTGTGTTCGATTCCCACTCGAGGACTGGGAATATTTAATATTTCCATTGTCTTCGCTCTGGTATCGAGGCAAAGCGCGGCGTTAAGTTCCGCCACTTAACACGTCATGCCTCCAAATTTGGCGAAAAGTAGGGAACGGAGTGTCTTAACACTAAGTTTCCTCTGCCTACCCTGCTGCGTGTGGGATACAGCGTTCATAACTCTAATGTTGTGGATGTCTATGGGCGAAGGTAACCACTTAACACCAGGTGGGCCTTCTGCTCGTTTGCCCCCTTTATTTCATAAAAAAGAAAGTGGCGGAACTTAACGCCGCGGTTTGCCTCGACACCAGAACGAAAAAAAAAATGGAAAAAATAAATATTTTTACTCCTCGAGTGTAAATTGAACCCACAACCAGTCGCTTTACACATGTTTGTACCACTGCGCTACGACTGGCCCTTAACTTAATTGATACATTCTTATATTTATTTAACATAATGGAAAGCAAATACCGTTGCCAAAGAATGATTTATAAAGCCAATGTCCACATGAAATTTGCTTAGCGTGGCAAATATTTACGCTATAATACGTTTCTCTGTGTAAATTACGATACCGCTAGCTTTACGAATGCGCGGTGTCGACGTTTTACCTACAACCTAATAATAATTTAATTATTATAATTTAGCTTCGCGCTGTATCCCGCACACAGCAGGAAAGGCAGAGGGAACCTAGTGTTAAGACACTCCGTTCCCCACTTTCCGCCGAATTCGGAGGCTTGCGTGCTAAGTGGCGGAACTTAACGCCGCGCTTTACCTCGACTCCGCGCTTTCCTTCCACTCATCGAGTAGGAATCGAATCCACAACCAGTCGTTTACAGTCACGCGCTTGTGCCACTGGGACACACCTACAACCTACCCCTGTTTAACAATTAAACGAAATATTTATGATGTTACTAATGAACTGACTAATTTTGTGTCTAGATTTTTTTAGGTTTTCACGCAAATCACGCATTTTATCACTCAGGATACTTCGAGAGAATCTGTCAAGACGTTTCGTTTCGTCGACTTTAGTAACTGAGACAAAGTACAGAGTTGAATTCCGCCACTCAACACACAATATCACGATTTCAGCGGAAAGTAAAAAGCAGAGTGTCCTGACACTAGATTGTGTATAATTCTACGTTGTCAACATTTAACCTACAACGTCCGTATTATTACCTAACTCTAAGCAACAATTAAAGAAAATATTAATGGAATTTTTACTGACTAATATTTTATGTACATACAAAATTATTGTTCTTAGTTTCGCACTTTTTTTAGATAGTCAGGAAAAACTCAGTCTGGATGTTTTGTTCTCCATTTTTTTCATTTCCTTACTCTACTAACTGTACAAAGTACGGTGTTGAGTTTCGCCACCCAACGCTTAATATCTCGATTTCGGGAAGAGGGAAGAGAACGGAGTGTCTTGACACTAGGTTCTCTTTACTTCTGTGGTGTCAACATTTTACCTAAAGGCCCACATTGTTACCTAACCCTGTGTAACAAATAAATGAAATATTAATAATTATTTAATTGCATGCAAAATTTTCACGCTTTTCAATATTTAACTTCCCTGCTATACAGTAAAAACATAATGTTTTTTTTTTATTAAAATACATAAATAATTTATTCTTGGCAATTTGGTAATAGAATATATATCATATATATTATATTTTTGACCATTTCAATAAAATTAGGTCAATTTAAAACAATGTTAGTTGAAAAACCACTATTTGTACCATCATTCACGCCCACCGCATTCCACGTCGATATTTGCGGTGTCATTTAACTTAAATACATTACTTGTTTTATATTTTAATTATATTTTATACATTTTAAATGAATGAATAGGTATATATACAAAATAAGTTAGCTTATATTGCTAACAATAAAAAATAAGTTGTTATGCACGTATAAGAATTTCGACGCAGCTGGTGTTAGAACGCATGGCCTAGCGGTTACAGCGCTTACACGGTTGATAAGAGGTTGGAATTTAAAATTTTAAAATTTTTTATCCGTTTTATAAAAGTTATAAAATTGTTAATGTCCGTTTCACCTTGTTTCGCTCAAATCGTGGTAAGCAGATAGATCCTAGCGTCAAATAGTCGCAATGTCGTTCTGTTATTTAGACAGAAAGTGGAGAACGAAAGGACTTAGCACTAGATTCTATGATTCTCGATTCTACCATGCAATGTGACAATAAAATGAGATAAATCTGAAATAAAAATATCACAAAACCTTCACATAAAATGCTTAATAAAATACTGGATTTTAGTAAACATGAAAAAGTTAATAAATTACAACGAATATCAATCAAGTGGTAAATATTTGCTATATTCGCCAAAGGATTATAACAAACATGAAAAAAATATTTCTAAGAATTTTACTTATAACTACTGGGAATTGTTTATATTACATTTTTCCCCATAGCTCCGGGTAGTTAGAGGGAACCTTTCGTGAAGAGTTCCGTTGAGTGAAGAAAGTCAGCGCTGCCCTTTGGCTTAGGTACCAGTTAGGTACGAGTCAAAATAAATGAAATATGATTATGTTTCTCTCTCTCTCTCTCTCTCTCTCTCTCATATAATCGTTCAAAAATAATTTAAATATAATCATCGACTTGAGTGGGAATCGAACCCACAGCTATCCCGTTGCCTTGCGCCACAACACCCTATGTTATATTACAATTGTTAATATAATGAAAGCAAAATTTTAAAACTTTTTAAATGCTTTTATTTAGTGATGTACGGATGTCGGATGTAACATTTTGGATTTGAATATGCTTATGAATATCATATTATTTCGCTTTTGGTTTTAAAATAGTTTGGTATAATTTCAGTATTGTCAGTACCGGAAGCTACTACCGGTTAACTCTACAGTTACTCTTTCAAGCATATTTTACTATTGTTTAATATATTATTCACACACTAGAGAAAAAAATATATTAGAAAAATATAAAAAACTAGCGGCCCGCTCGCGGCTTCGCCGCTCTACGTGGCTGTTTCGGTATATTGCAACCCTCGGTGGTGGATTTTTGAAAAATAAAGTAGTCTATGTTTAACCTTGTATTATCAAATATATATATGCCAAAATTCATTACAATGGTCAAGCGGTGTAGATTTTTCATATAAACTTTCATCCCCTATTTCAACTCTTTAGAGGTTGATTTTTGAAAAACAAAGTAGCCTATGTTAGACCCAGTCATTTTTACTACTTTGATTCTAAATTTCATCCAAATCGGTCCAGTAGATTAGCCGTGAAACCGAGACAGACAAACACACAGACATTCGCATTTATAATATAAGTATGGATTGAACGTATCTAAATTGAGAAACGAAAAGTAACTAATATAAGCTCGATAAGAACATATACCTTAATCGGCTATCACATGGACGGTTGCCAAGAGGAGAAGATTTTAATCCTGCTACGTTAATTTTACTAGGAACCGCCTCTTTGCTCTGCATGGCGGGAGGAGCTGAACGATGTTGTTACATGTTAAAAAAGTTTGGAAAGCAAACACTTAACACTAACGTAACACTTAATGTTCCACAGCCTAAGTCTATGGACACTTTTTGAGCATTTAATTACCATTTATTCAAAAACTACAATTACAATTGTGACCAAAAAACTTCACAGCACACAAGACACTGTGCTCGATATCCCTGTCAAATTTCAGAGGTCTACTACAAATAGCCCAGGAAGAGTTAAACCACAACGAAACTCACTTTTGCCCAGTAAGGACTTTGACCAATATGTTTTTCTCAATATGAAATATATTTCTTAGATTAATGTGTTGCTCATAATGTAAATTAACATAATTTTATTATTTTTAATAAAAAGAGTTTTTTGACATTTGCGATTTTTACACATTCTAAATGAAATTTTAAATATTTTTTTAAAATACCGACGTTTCCAAAACTTTACATTAGTCCGTAATCACAGGTAGACTCGGATTACAATAAAGTATTCGAAACTTCATATTAACTGATACTGAATCTCATAACCAGTCTGTGGCCAGTCGTGGCCCAATGGCACAAGCGTGTGACTGTAAACGATTGGTTGTGGGTTCGATTCCCACTCGAGGAGTGGAAATATTTAATATTTCCATTTTCTTCGCTCTGGTGCCGAGGTAAAGCGCGGCGTTAAGTTCCGCCACTTAACACGCAATGCCTCCGAATTCGGCGAAAAGTGGGGAACGGAGTGTCTTAATACTAGGTTCTCTCTACCTACCTTGTGTGCGGGATACAGCGTAAAACTAAAAAAAAAACAAAACGGAATCTCATAACCATAAAGAACGGAGTATCTTGACACTAATCTACTCTGCGGGGAAATAAAGAAAAAAAAGTGTATAATAGCACAAACAATATATAATAGCAAATTTATGCAAAAATATATTTATTTTCAATTAATTAACATGTAGAATTAAGCATAAATTTATTATGTATTTTAAAGCCACGAAAGACACTTAGTGAAGTATCTATTAGATATGATTATATAAAGAATTATTGTATATAAGACTATGTACAGATAGATTTTAATATATAAGGCGTATGGTGTAAGGCTTTCTTGTGATCGCTGAAATGGTTGTAAAAATTGAACTGTAATAATTTTCAATGCCATGTTGTTTGTGACTTCAATAAGACTTCGAAATTTTATCTTTAATTTTGAAATTGTTAAATGTTTTTAAGCAACAATTATGAATGTTATGAAGATCAAAATGTTTAACTTTTACGAATTTAGCAAATTTTAAATGAAAGAATTTTAAATGGGGCCAGTCGTGGGGCCAGTAGCACAAGCGTGTGACTGTAACCGACTAGTTGTGGTTTCGATTCCCATTCGAGGAGTGGAAATATTTAATGTTTCCATTTTCTTCGCTCTGGTATCAGAGGTAAAGCCCGGCGTTAACTTCCGCCACTTAACATGCAGTGCCTCCGAATTTGGCGGAAAGTGGGGAACGGAGTGTCTTAACACTAAGTTCCCTCTGCCTACCCTGTTGTGTGCGGGATACAGCGTGAAGCTAAAAAACAAATTAATTACATTTTGGTTTTACAGCTTTATGCTTTAATTCGCATGGGAAAGCCAATTCGAGACGTTGTGTGTTAAGTAGCGGAAATTTGTCTTGATTTTTTTTACAACCTCGCTTTATCAATCCTGCAAACGGGACTCGAACCCACCACCAATCACTTTTACAATCAAACGTTGCCCTACACTATGCAAAAACTTCGAATTCCCATTTAACACATTTCGCAGCAAAACTACTGTCATATTAAATAATCACTTGTACGAGTATATTTACGTATTTGAAAATAATTTGTTATGTAAATGTTTCCAACATTTCAGAAATTCTCGGTCACATGTAGACTGCGGTGTGACATTGGTATTCGTCGTGCGATGCCACCAAATACCAATTGAACCGTTTAAAACATGGCTAAAATAAATCATACTTCACCAAATTCTTTCTTAATATTTAAAATTGTTATTTAACTGGTGTTTCATTTCCCTACGTTAAGCTACACTACTTATCATGCAATATCTCGAACTGAAGCAAAAATAGGAAAACAGAGAGTCATGACACTAACTTCACCTTGCATACTCTGCTATGCAATATTACGAGTGAAGTTAACCGAAAAAGAAGGAATAAATTGTAATATAAAATACGAATATAATCTAAATCTGATTTATTTGAGCGAGAATCGAACTCACAGTTATCACTTTAACAGCCAGATATTGTCCCACTGCACCACAATAGCCTGTTGTAACTAATTTCAAAGAATTCATAATAGTTATCTTAAGTTACCCTGTCCTAAGGACCTATGAACTTCCAAACAATTTTGCCACAAAGCGGTTAGCAGACCCCTTCTGAAAACTTACATACATGAAGTTGTTTAATAACCAACATCGTCCATGAGATTCATTGTCAAACTAAATTTTCATTTCGAAGTAATAATTTTTGTAAATAGATTTTTTATTGTGTCATTTTGGTTGAAAGTGTAATTGAGCGTAGTGGGCGAAGCGAGCGTAGTGTTATACTAGAGGCATTTTGCATTCTTTGTGCGCCTGTAATGACTATTATGCAATTCTGCAAGCTTATTTAAGCTGATGGTCCGATGGCTTGTAAATCATTTTTTTTTTAATTCTATAGCGATGAGGAATAATCGTTTAAAATGTTGTTTCCCATAGACATTAGTTAAAATGTGCTCGCTTCGCTCAATATGCAAACGGTACCAGAGATTTTGCCAATGCAGCGAGTCGAATTTCAGGATCTGATGACGCTCCTAATTAATTTACAATATGACTAAAATTTCAATATCAGTGCTTCTTTGTTTAAGGAATGGTGTATTATAATTGTGATTCAGTGTGATAAATATAGGTTCATTCTCGGTTGAGGCAATGATAGTTTTGTATTTAAAGTGGTTTTTTTTTAAAGAAAGTGCCTCAAAAAATTCAAAACGTCATTCATTATTACATTTATTTCATTAGTATTTGAAATAAAACTCAATGAATATATTAAATTGTTTCTACAATACGAAATTTCCTTTAGAATCTCTATTACAGTAGTGGCCAAAATTATGTATACACTTAAATAAATATTTTGCTATAATTTAAACTCCCTTATGTAAAAAATCATTTTCTTTCTTTCAAGTCTTATATGAAGTCACATATTTAATTAATTTGTAAATAATAGTGCTTCAAAATTTTGCAATAATATAACATAGTTTTTAAGTGTTTCGTGGAAAAAGTATAGCGATGGAAAAAAATATATGTTTAAAGGTTGTTGTAAGTTTTGATTCATATTGATATTTGATACATGTATATATAATTTAAAATATATAAAATAATAATATATAAAATATAACTACTCTGTTCTCAGTGACAGAGACTAAAATACAAAGCACAGACTTATTACTGTGCGTAAAAAATCTTAATTTGTCATGTAGTTCCTTGAGGATAGTTTACTAGAAGAATATCTTTCTTTTAAAATCTTTTATTTCCTTAACTTCCTTATAAGTAATAAGCTACACGGTTAGTTAGTTATATAATGTAAAAAATGAGATATCTTTGTTTGGTCCAGCCCAAACTGTGTTGATATTTATATAGTTACTAGCGGCCCGCTCGCGGCTTCGCTGCGTGAAATACATGGCTGTTTCGTTATTTTGCAACCCTCGATGGTGGATTTTTGAAAAATAAAGTAGCCTTTGTTTTTAACCTTGGGTTATCAAATATATTTATGCCAAAATTCATTACAATCGGTCAAGTGGTTTAGATTTTTCATATAAACTTTCATCTTCTATTTCAACACTTTAGAGGTGAATTTTTGAAAAAATAAGTAGCTTATATTTGACTCTCGGTTTTCCACTACTTTCATTCTAAATTTTATGAAAGCATGACAGATAAACAGAGAGACATTCCCATTTATAATATAAGTTTGGATTATAGCCTATAGATCTTTAAAAAGCTAAGCTATCGTTGATAATTTTCTTCATGACATTATGAACACAACCAAAACATTTATATTTCTTATTTATTTAAATATTTAATACAAAAATACGACAAAAATAATATACACTAATAAAAAAAAATCTCCCAATATGAATCAATCCTTACTCGTGGAGTTAAGTGTATGTACGAACTTCAAAGGCAAGGTAAACAATATTTTTTCCGCCGCCGTAGCTTTATCATAAAACGTCTATTGTACGATACGGTCGATATAAAGAAAACAATGTTGACAATCACAATAAAGAAGTTTACAAAAATTACTTCATACGTTTTATTTTGTGCTCATTTTTTTTACATTAGAAGTTATTAAGTAATGTTTATGTAATATTTGGTATTATATGTTATATTTTTTACCTTTTCCTACATATTAGGGTAGTCAGTGAGGACCTAGTGTCAAGACACTCTGTTCTCCACCTGCCATCGTGAATCAAGATATTCCGTGTTGAGTGGCGGAACTAAACACCGCGCTTTAGATATCAGAGTGAGGAAATGAACATAATTTATAAGCAATCATTCTCCCGAGTAGGAACCGAACCTACAACCGTCGCGTTCATAGTCGGAGACTTACCCACTGTGCCATTACGGCCTCTACAAGGAAAACAATGTTGACAATCACAATAAAGAAGTTTACAAAAACTACTTCATATGTTTTATTTTATGCTCATTTTTTTACGTTAGAAGTTATTAAGTAATGTTTATGTAATATTTGGTATTATATTTTTTACCTTTTACCTTTTCCTACATATTAGGGTAGTCAGTGAGGACCTAGTGTCAAGACACTCTGTTCTCCACCTGCCATCGTGAATCAAGATATTACGTGCGAATTATACCGCGCTTTGTCTTGATACTTGATAGGCAGGGGGAGAACTCAGTTGACCTTCGAAAACATAGTGGCGACGGTACTGGAGGAAGGTCACGTAAAAAACATGAGGACCCCCAGGAGGGCGTGTATGAGGAGGTTGATGACAGTGAACGAGGCAAAAGGGACGCAGGAACCCAGCAAAGGATACAGTGTGAAGTTAGTAGTCTTTGACACTCTGGTACTAAATACAAAGAAAGAAAGAAGACAAAGGGCTGCGTTGTTCCGCCACGGACGAAATGAAAATTTAGATGTAATCATTATCCCGAGTGAAAATCGAACCTGCAGCCATTGCGTTTATATTATATACACTGTCCCACTGCGCCGGTATGGCCTATATAAGGAAAACAATGTTGACAATAATAATAAAGAAGATATTTACAAAAATTGCTTAGTATCCTTTATTTAACACGCATTTTTTTTCATTAAAAGTTATTAAATAAGGTATATATACTATTTAGTATTATAATATTTTGTAATTATGTATTATAGAACACGTTTCTTAAATCAATGTAATTGTGAGTCCAACTCCCATTGCGAGAAACGATTTTATATTACTTTTAACATTTTTAAAACGTTATTCCCACACTTAGGAAATTTAAAAAATACATTTAGAAAACGCATAAAAATTTAAACGCAGCGGGATTCGAACCCACGCCTCCTGGAAACTGTTCAGATAAAGTGAGGCGTTAAGTTTCACCACTTACCATGTGACATGAGAGTGGAGAACGGAGTGACTTAACTCAAGGTCCTCTCTGACTACACTGCTGAACAGAAAAAAGCGTGAAGCTGTAAAATACGTATTATATTAGAGTATAAAAATGGGGAACGGAGTTTCGTAACACTAGGTACCCTCTGCCTACCCTGCTGTGTGCGGGATACAGTGTGAAACGAAAAAAAAATAGGTCTAAAGTTGTGGTGAATATAGTAATTTAATCAAATAATAAATCAATTAATTGAAACAAAACAAGAGCTAAAATATTTTTTTGGTTAAAAATCATTTTTTATACAAATTGTATAAATTAAAACATTTATCTATAATAAATTCAGAAGCCATCATGGCGCAGTGGGAGAGCATCTGACTGTAAGCGCGATGAGATGTAGGTTCGATTTCTACTCCAGGTAATGATTATATTCATATTATTTCTGCTGCACTTTGGTACCTAAAACAAAGCACTACATTGAATTCCGTAACTCAACCCTACCTCGGGAGCAAAATGGAGAAAAGAATATTCTCAGGGGTCTCTTTGAATAACCTACCATGTAAAAAAAGTGTAAAGCTTTATATCTATACATAAAAATAAATAAAGTTGGTGTGTCTCTATGTAATTATCAAATAACTGAAGCATACAAGGCACGCTAAAATAAAATGTTTACAAATCGATACCGTCTGTCTGTTCATTACGGCTAATCTCTAGAGCGACTGGACTGATTTTGACAAGACTTTCACTAGCAGATAGCTAACATAACAAAGAATAACTAACATTACCTTAAAGTTTAGTTTTTTTTTAGCTTTACGCTATCTCCCGCACACAGTAGGGTAGGCAGAGGGCACCTAGTGTTAAAACACTCCGTTTCCCACTTTCCGCTAAATTCGGAGGCATTGCGTGTTAAGTGGCGGAACTTAACGCCGTGCTTTGCCTCGACACCAGAGCTAAGAAAATGGAAATAATAAATATTTCCACTCCTCGAGTGGGAATCGAACCGACAACCAGTCGTTTACAGTCACACGCTTATGCCACTGCGCCACGATTGGCCCCATTTAGTATTATAATTCTTATACCTATTATATTTTACACAGACGAAGTCACAAGCAAAGCTAGCTAACAAACAAGAACAACGAACCAAAACCAGTAAATTTATTATGAATTAAGCGACATTTGATGTCATTTACACAAAGCGCGTGATCCCGACGTGACACGCTACTACACGAGTACACATCGCTGGCAACACGCCAACTGAAAGCTTGTCAACTTATTTGCCTATTCGACCTTTTTACAGCGCACTCAGCAGATCCAAAACTTAGGGAAAAAGTGAAAACGCTCATGAAAACGCTTGTGTTACATTATCTTGTGCAAATATAGTCTAGGGGGTGATTGTTGGTGATTACCATCTTGCCTCACCGGAGTCCCACATAACCACGTCCCGGGTCCCCACTCGGGCTGGTGTCCGTAACGGATTTCCTAAGGGAGAAAAAGGGGGTGATTGTTGGAAGTACGTTATGTTATAATTAAGTTTGTTTTATTTTAACTTTTATGTTTGCTTCCTTTAGGAGAAAAGAATAGAGTACCAAGCGCATATTTTTTTAAACCAGTTCATTTATACGTATCCGAGAGTTGATTGAATTTTTTACGTGATTTTTTGTATATTATACTATTTTTAATGAGAATTTTGTAATGTGTCAATATTTTATAAGGATACATGCATCAAGGATATGAAACATTTTTTATAATTGACGTACAAACGTGTTTATTTTTTTGTTTCAAACATGCTTTTTATTGTTTCAAATTAAAATTTAAATAGGAACAATGAAACTAATAGACGCTTGTATAATGTTACATCGGATGATGCGTTCGTCCACTTCGATAATTATATTGAACACGAAATAATAATTGTAGTTCGAGATGACGACACAAGCTAAGACAACTCTGGTTATGATGACCTTGGCTGTGCTCCTCTTCCTTAATAAAAACTATTTTAAAGATAAAACTATTTAATTTTCTAACCTTAACTTTTACATACAGAATTATTATTGATATATTATTACCTCCAAAAGGTGGTTTAGGCCATGGGATAAACAACTTTTCCAAAAAAACATGGGTCGAGAAGTATTAATCTCGTCACAGTTAAAAGTATTTTAAAATGTTATTTTTTGGACTACTAGATATTTTCTGTTTCCCATCAATACAAGACAGCTTGATTTGTTTGACAGACGGGCTGTCTATCAAAAACATCAAGCTATCTTGTACAAGATATAGCTAGTGATTTAAAAATATTCAAGTAAATATGAAAAAAAAAAATCTATTCAAATAGACTTTTGTAAGCACTTTTGAATCGTCTAATGTACATAAAGCTACCACCGACTCGGGAGGCAGTTTTGCTGAGAAGAGCAGGCGAGAAACTCAACAGTTGCTCTTTTCAAATATACAAATTACAATTTTATTATTTGATACAATGGTAGCTAACCGGCATTGGACTCATTCAGATTAATTCCACGTATTTTTATCCTTTGAATACTCTTCTCCAGAGTAATATGCTTTACTTATTAAAGTATTTTTTTCAGAGGTTTTGAATTTCTCCAGTGGTAAATCTAAAACAAATCAAAGCTAAACCCGTCCGTCTCCTGGTCTATACGGTTTTTTGGCAAAATATATTTCTTGTAAGAGTCACTCTACAAAAATCATGAGCTTGAATTTCCAAAACATCTTATAATTCATTTCTTATTCTGATATAATATTTCTTAGCGTTTCTCTTTATTAATGAAATAGGACTTCAACTTTCCAGGCACTTAGACACAAGACAGCATTTATCAAATTAAATATATATGAGAGATGTATTGAGCGAACAGTTGACCTTTCTGAACACAGTATCGATAATACTGGAGGAGGGTCACATAAAAAGCATGAGAATTCCCCAGAATGAGAAAGGTGTGTATGAGGCGAATGAAGTATGCAGGGGATATTTCTTTTTTTTTTTTTATGGAATAGAGGGCAAACGAGCAGAAGGCCCGCCTGGTGTTAAGTCGTACCTTCGCCCATAGACATTCACAACATTATAGTTGTAGATGCATTGCCAGCCTTAGATCCCTAAGGCTGGACAGTAGGACAGAAGGAGAGAGGAAGGATGGGAATGTTGGGGATAGGGAAAGCTGGCTTACATGCCATCGAACCGGAACACATCTTGAGATAAAGCGATAAGCTATAAATACAAATAAGCTGAAAGTAATTTTGTTAATTTTATTTTTAAAATTAGTTACAATTTTATTTAATATGTATTTTAATTTATTAATCCATTTTAGCACAAAGAATTAGTGTCTGAGATACACTTTGTATGGATTCTATTCACATTTTCCTCTTTTGAGTCAGTGCTGAAAAGAACAGATTGTCTTAACACTATATTTTCCTCACCTTCACCAATATTCGTTATTTTTAGCTTCACGCTGTATCTCGCACACAGCAGGGTAAGCAGAGGGAACGGAGTGTCTTAACACTTTAAGACACTCTGTTCCCCACTTTCCGCCGCATTCGGGGGCATTGCATATTAAGTGGTGGAACTTAACGCCGCGCTTTGCCTCGGTACCAGAGTGAAGAAAATAGAAATAATAAATATTTCCACTCCTCGAGTGGGAATCGAACCCACAACCAGTCGTTTACAGTCACACGCTTGTGCCACTGCGCCACGACTGGCCCCACCTTCACCACTCTTCGTAAAAAAACGTAAAGCTATAAAAATTAACATAATACCTACATAATAATAATAAATTGTAAACCGATCAATACTAAAAAGCAGACTTGGAAGAATTTACGGTTTTGCCGAAACCACTAATTATAAAACATTTATCGGCTAAACCACTCAAAATCCATTTAAGACTTTCAATATAAACTTATATTAGTTAGAAATTCGAAATGGTTTAGGTTATAATATAAGTATACCGCACGTCTTATTATTAAAGAAAAGAATTCATAATTTTAAGACCAGTCGTGGTCTAGTGGCACAAGCGTGTGACTGTAAACGACTGGTTGTGGGTTCGATTCCCACTCGAGGAGTGGAAATATTTAAAATTTTCATTTTCTTCGCTCTGGTGGCGAGGTAAGACGCGGCGTTAAGTTTCGCCACTTAACACGCAATGCCTTCGAATTCGACGGAAAGTTGAGAACGGAATGTCTTAACACTAGATTCCCGCACATAGCAGGGTATGCTATGTGCGGGATACAGCGTGAAGCTAAAATAAAAACTCAAAATACCGAGGTCCTCGTGGTTCAGAGATAATTAATATCTGCCTGAATAGACGATTGGTCGTGGGTTCCATTCCAACTCGAGGGAGTGGTTGTTAAAATTATTCTTATAACTCACTCTCTCCTACACACTATGTAAAGAAAGCCTGAAGCTAACTGATTCAGAATTATAAACGTACAAAAATCTTTTTATATTCCTACGTATATATCCTATATTAAAATTTTGTATATTAATTTTCCGTTCTGATGCTCTGAGGTTGAATTCCGCTACTTAACACGCCAGTGGGGCCAATCGTGGCGCAATAGTAAACGTATGACTGTAAACGACTGGTTGTGGATTCGATTCCCACTTGAAAAGTGCAAATATTTAATATTTCCGTTTTCTTCGCTCTAGTGTCGAGGCAAAGCGCGGCGTTTTGTTCCGCCACTTAACACGCAATACAAGGCAATGGAGTGTCTAAACACTAGGTTCCCTCTGCCTACTCTGCTGTGAGCGGGATACAGCGTGAAGCCAAAAACGAACACGCAATGTTTCGAACTTTTTGAAGAACAAAGAGTCTTGACAGTGAGTAAGAAAAATGATGAGAGTGGAAAAAGAAAAAAGAATTCAACAAGAAGAATGAAAGTTAACTCAATTACTTAATGAGTTACTTTTTAGTACACACAACAATATGACACTAACAATCTCAGTATCGCAACAAAACTAAAATAGATCAAAAGTCGAATAAAAAACATAAATACATATATATATCAATCAAATACGTTTTCATGATAAAAAATGCAGCTTTCCCCATACAAAATATGAAAAGCGTGGCCCTTTCATGTATGTAAGGGCTTCCATACATTACAAAGAACTGTTTCTTTTGATGCCAGTTACATATTTCATATGAATTGCTTTGAAATATGTTATAAGAGCGTCATAAGTATATTTTTTTAGCTTCACGCTCTATCCCGCACACAGCAGGGCAGGCGGAGGGAACCTAGTGTTAAGACACTTCGTTCCCCATAACCCCCAAACATAAAATGACGCTTTGTTTCAGATTAAAATTACAATAATATATATATAATTTGAATTTAACTATGATGATGATATTTAAATTTCCTTAGTGGGAAATTGAGATTCGAACCCACAATGACTGGTCTTAGCTAAAAAAAAATGTCTCTACTTCCGGTGAAAAATGGAGAGTGCAATCCTGACACTACGTTCTCTCTGACTTAAGCGTGAAGCTGTAATTAATAAATGTCTATATTATTATTTTTTTCTTTTGTATTTCAGTAGCGATATATTGAAGAAATTTTTTATGTCTGTCACAGTTCAATGACCTTATCACGGATATGATTTTGGATATGAAATCCTTAGAAGAGTGAATTGATTACTGATATAACATCTGACAGCTGTCATATTCTTTTGAAAAGAAAGAATCGCAAAATATAACTAATTATAGACTTATTTATGTATATTAAAGACAATCGTGATCGACATTCAATTAGACTGTTAATGTTTTTGTTTGTTGGTCTGTTTCTCACGCAGAGAATTATTGTATTTAAATTACTTAATTTTTGCCTTTTAGTGATACCGAAACGAAACGCTATTATATATTATTAGCGATAACCGCGGCGTTGAGTTCCGCCGCTTAACACGCCATGTCTGTCAGGACGGAAAGCGAAGATCGAAGTGTAATAATTGCGAAGATTTACTCTGCCTTGCTTGCTGTATAAAAGTGAGTGAAAAAGCTTAAACGTTTAAAAAATATATAAATAAGAAACAACTTTATACTTCTACCTACATATCTTTCTAGTGTCAAAAAACTGTTTTCCGTTTTTCTCCTAAAATCAAGAACATCGACGTTGCGTGGTACAACTCTTTTTTTTTTTTTTTTTTCGTCAGGAAATCCGTTACGGATACCAGCCCAAGTGGGGACCCGGGACGTGGTTATGTGGGACTCCGGTGAGGCAAGATGGTAACGCCGCCGTTACCCACTAAAACCTGACGGTGCTCCTTCTCGACCGCCACTAGCCGGGCCACGGGGACCGAATCAATCGTCCGAGGACACCGGCGGCGGGAGCCTGCAAGGCACGTCGCGGAGTCAAGGGTGGTGTAGGTCACCCTCGACGGCCTGCTCGGAGTAGCGCACGGGAGCAACCGCGCGCGCCTACTCGGGCCAGGTGAGTAGGCGGTCAGCTAGCCCCACGCTGGCCGGTTAGGGCGGAAGGCGACGATCATGTGCCGCCCTCCGGCGACCCGGTCGTTGGCGGCGGATGCGTGGTACAACTCTGTGATAACTTAGAATAAGCGATTATCTATTAAAACGAGGTACGAACATTTATTTAACTTATATATATAAATGACAATATATGTATTTTCTATTCTTTTTATGGAAAAAAGGAGGCAAACGAGCAGAAGGCCCATCTGGTTAAGTGTTAAGTGGTTACCTTCGCCCATAGACATCCACAACATTCAAGTTATGGATGCGTTGCCAGCCTTGGGAATGTAGTACAGAAGGAAGGGGGAAGGGTGGGAATGGTGGGAATAGGGAGAACTGGCTTACATGCCTTCGATCACACATCATCAGATGTTTGGCGGTTCCTCTTTGACACGATAGTACTCGCGAGCCAGTCAGAGAACGAATCTTCTACCACCAAGCTACTGGGTTACCCACCTTTCACGGGACGCTACCCAGCGGCGGGGAGGAATTGTGTTCTTAACCCTTCCCCCCCACGGGTAAAAACATATAGAATACCCCAAAACTATGCCTTTATTCATAACATATTACAAAAAAGCTAAATTTAATTACAGTTCACCAAATTGACTGAACGGCTATTCAACCATCAACACACCAATTTACAATATCAATATATATAAATACTTTTTAATTTTTTCCCCCACACAAATAAAAAAATGTATTGGAAAAACATTACTATTGACAAACGATTGTCAACACATTTCAATGTGAAATCAGTGGTGTGTAAATTGCAATCTAAAAAACTAAAAGTAAACCATTAGAGCCGTATGTGGACAAGCTTTGGCTGACAATTTATGGACTTGCACAGGAAAATGGGAGAGAAATCGTATACCAAAGTCCATGGGGACCGGTTAGTTTGATTTGTTGATATATTTTATTTACATTTAGTTAAGAATTTTGAGGAGTCTGAGTAAACTCGATGGTCGAGGATTCGATTCTCACTCGGAATCCATACTTATATTATAAATGCGAATGTCTGTCTGTTTGTCTGTTACGCTTTCACGGCTAATTTACCGGTCCGATTTGGATGAAATTTAGAACGATTGTAGTAAAAAATTCCGAGTCAAACATAGGCTACTTATTTTTACAAAAAATATCCCCTAAAGGGTTGAAATTGGGGATGAAAGTTTATATGAAAAACCTAAACCACTCGACCAATTGTAATGAATTTTCGTATAAACATAGTTAATAATACAAAGTTATATATAGGCTACCTTGATTTTCAAAAATCCACTCCCGAACTTTGCAATATAACGAAACAATTATGTAGTTCACACACACAAACACAAACCGTGAGCGGACCGCTAGTGATTATATAGAAGTTCCACTTAATATGCGATACTTCAATTAGGGTAGAAACCGGAAGAAGAGTGTTTTGACACTAGGTTCTCTCTGACCCCGTTATATAAGGAAAAGGCGTGAATTAGTGCGGGATTGTAAACGCGAAGGTTATTAATTCGTTTTTTTTTTTATTTCGAGAGAATGATGATAATACTTAAATTGGCTATATCGAATTCCCAGTTTTGGTAAAGCAAAACGTGGTTGAGTTTCGCTTTTTAACACGTAGTGTCTTCAATTTAGACCCGAAGTGCAGGGCGGAATGTCTTATCACTAAGTTATCTCTGCCTTACCTTCTATATAGGGTAGAAATAAATACCAAATATATAAGATTTCTGTAATGGATTTCAAACCAACTCGATTTAACAATTATTTTATAGTAAAACCATGTAGTATATTTTATATTTATATCTGACACTTTATTAGGAAGACGACTTCTTCGACATATCTTAAACTTTTGTTGTTACTGTCGTTATTCAACTCGTGTTAAGTGGAGGAACTAAACGCCGCATTTTGCCTTACTAGAAAGAAAAAAATTATAATTGAAAAATAATCATTTCACCGAATAACTCTTTATTTTTATTTTTTTCGGCTTAACACTGTATCCTGCACACAGCAAGGTACGCAGAGAGAACCTAGTATTGAGACACTTCCCACTTTCCGCAAATTCTCAATCAATCAATTCAATTCGTTAAGAAACGCAGCGACATTACGAAGGCGGCGAGGCAAACCTCGACACCAGAGTGAGGAAAATGGAAATAATAAATATTTCCATTTCTCGAGTGGGAATTGAACCCACAACCAGTCGCTTTACAGTCACTCTTTATGCCACTGCGCCACGACTGGCCACAATAACTCCACTATTGAATTTACTGTCAGATAGTATTCCATTGCTATCTCATTTTTTTATTATATAACGAAACAAAGTTTGTTTACAAGCATCAATCAGGTAATGAACCTGTGACCTTCTGACCATTTACTGTTTACATTTATAAAGTAAGGGATTTCCCTGTGCGATATGGGTTTAATTTATTATCATAATATTATATTGACACTATCGTAGAGTGATTGGGCTTTTCTTAATGGCATAACGGATATGATTTTTGACCTAAGGAATAATATATAAGTATTTTCTTAACTTAGTTATAAAAAATAATTATTCTAACCACTTGCAAAAAATAAAAAAATACTTTAACAGTAGGTAGGGTAGAGATTGCTTAGTGACTTGATAAGTCACTCCGTTCTGGATTTTCAAGAAACTTAGTAACGAGTTGCGGAACTCAACGCTGCGTAGCGTTAAGTTCCGCGACTTGCAGCATCATTGGGCCGAAGAATATATATTACTTTATTAATAAATATTAACCTAAGTCACATTTGAATTTACAAATAAAATATTACTTTCCCTCATACCCATAGGTTGACTGGAACAAATCTGTATCAGAGATAAATTCACCTTTGCTAACAATTTTGTATTTTTTTGTATTTGTTACAAAGATATATCCCATACTAGCTGTTACCCGCGACTTTGTCCGCGTGAACCATTCCCATCTTCGAGTAATCTAAGGAACATACGTATTAAGAACCTCCTCCTTTTTTGCAGTCGGTCAATAAAATGAGATGATAGTCAGATACAGATCTCTCAACTGCGTTATTATACGAAAAAATCGCATCTATGCCTTTCAAATTTGAGGGTTGCCCTCGATTTTTCCAGGATTCCATCATCAGATCCTTTCTACAAACTTTCGCATTTATAATATTAGTAAGATAAGATATACAATAAATGTATATACCATATAAACGTCCAATTCAGAACATCACTTTACTTTCAGTTGCGACCTCCGTGGCAGAATGCGACTGTGAACGAGATAGTTGTAGGTTCGATTTCCACTATGGGGAATCATAATGATTAAATGGTTTTCATATCTCCGCTTTGATACTTAAGACAAAGCATGACTTTTTTTTAGCTTCACGCTGTATCCCGCACACAGGAGGGTAGGCAGAGGTTCCCCACTTTCTGCCGAATGCGGAGGCATTGTGTGTTAAGTGGCGTCACTAAACGTCGTGCTTTACCTCTGATACCAGAGCAAAGAAATGAAAATATTAAATATTTCCACTCCTCGATTGGGAATAGAACCCACAACCAGTCGTTTACAGTCACACGTTCGTGCCACTGCACCACGACTGGTCCCAGCTTAACGCTAAGTTCAGTATTGAACACTTAATACTAATGTCGGGTGTAAAGTGAAGAACGGAGTGACATAACACTAGGTTCTCTCTGACTTCCCTACTACGCGACAATCTTCACTGTACTACTATGGCGCACAATATATATTATAGGTTAATTATTTACAATATTAATCTAATTTTTATTGTCATTTAGATAAGCGGTTTTCGAACAGTCTACTTAGCTCCTTAATATTGACGACTGAAGCATTTAACACTCTCGCCTCGGATATGTACGCTCAAGATAATTATTGGCAAAAAACGTTTTTCGGTCATACTGTAAGTAAACATTATTATTTTTTAATAATAAATTTATTTTTAGTTTGTACTATACTAGTTACGGAAAAAGTTTTATTTCAATTTACATCTTTACATTTTTCCCGTTAAGTGAAGTAGTCGGGGAGAGGACCTATTGTTGAGGCACTTTGTCCTTCGCTTTCAGGAATCGAACTTATTACCATCGAGTTTACAGTCATACACTCTCCCACAACGTCACGATGACTTTTATTTACGAAAATCAACGTTTTTTTTCACATATTACGTTACTTAATTAATTAAATATAAACAAATATACCTAAGTCCTACATGTATGGAAAATGTATGAAAATTTTAATTCGAACCTGCGCTATTCGGAAACCGTCCAAGGACCGCTATGCCACACGTACTATATCCGGCTGCGTCGAAATTCTTATACGCTTATTACTACTTATAATTGTTGTTAAATGGCGATTTCGAAGAGGCGCAAGTTCGATTACCACTGCGTTTATAGTTTTTTAGCTTTTCTAGAAATATAATTCTGTATATATTTTAATTTTATCTTACAGTTTACAATGTCCCGTGAATCTAGCTCTGAAATGGGCGATGTTGCAGCTAAATCACTCGTTATGAATATCAAATCGTGGCTGCAAGGTCATGAGGAGGCTCAGGTTAGTGCTTATCTATTTGACCATTTTCCACATAGCAAGAAAACCAGAGAGAACCTAGTGTCAAGACACTCCGTTCTACACTTTCCACCCGAAACCGAGACATTACTTATTAAATTCACCTCCCTGGGTGGTCAATGTCAAGGTCAGAGCTCCTCTAGCTCGGCCTCCCACAAACCCGCGAGACGCTGTAAAGGCCATTAGGGCCAACAGCATACAGGCTTTAGGAAAAAAGAAAAAAAATCTTATTGAATGGTAATCTCAAACATCGATTTTGAATGGTTGCCCAGAAAGGAGTAATAAAAATAATTAAATTGACATCATTTCTCGAGTAGGAATTAAACCCACAATCATCGCCTTTACAGGCAGACACTGTTCCACTGTGCCGTAACGACCACAAATTAGTACTGTGCTTTGTCGACCAGCGTAGTGTAACACTAAATGAGTTATGTTTATTTAAATTAGCTTAAATTCAAATCAAAGTAACTTACATGTTAAATACGATTGGTTGTGTGTTCGATTCCACTTATAGATACAATTATATTGTGTTAATATATTAATTTCTCCGCTCTTTTAAGTTATTATGAGCCATTGAGTTTCACCACTTAATAAACAATGCCTCGACTTCAAACAAAACATGGAGAATGGAGTGATTCGACATTAGATTCTACCTGCCATATACGGAGAAAAGTGTACCTATGTCTTAAAAATATATCTAGGTGTTATATTTATGCACAGAAATATGAAAAATATCATATAAATATGACAGTAAAAACGAGGTATTATTGATTCATATGGGAATACCTATAAATAAGATTTTTTATTAGAACGGACTATCATAGATGTGAATCATACGGTATTGTTTAAATATCGTTTGTTTGTCAAATAGACTAGATAGTGTATTTGAGTTTAGTTGTTGGCAATATTCCCTAGAAATTTATCAAAAATGCCGATTTTCACTTTATTTTCCTTTATTCATTTCGTTTATTTATGTTTTATTTAGTTTTAAAACTATTGTTCTGCAGTGGGACATCGTTTAACTGTAAACGGGGTTGGTTTTAAGTTCGGTTCCCAGTTGGGGGGGCTCTAGTAATTAACACAAAGCTTAGGATTGAGTTCCGCCATTAAGAATACAAATAAATAAATAAATAGCTTCACGCTATATCCCGCACACAGCAGGGTAGGCAGAGGGAACGTAGTGTTAAGACACTCCGTTCCCCACTTTCCGCCGAATTCGGAGGCATTGCGTGTTAAGTGGCGGAACTTAACGCCGCGCTTTACCTCGACACCAGAGCGAAGAAAATGGAAATATTAAATATTTCCACTCCTCGAGTGGGAATCGAACCCACAACCAGTCGTTTTTACAGTCACACGCTTGTGCCACTGGGCCACGACTGGCCATACTTATGAATACATGGCTTAAGAATACAGTGTCTCAATTTCGGCTTAAAATTAGAGAACGGAATGTGTTGACACTAATTAGAGTCGACACATTCCATTCACAGAGAGATTTCTCTGACTACTATGCTTTGGGTAAAAAGCTTGATGTTAAAAAAAAAGATTGTCTATTTATTATTTAATGACTTAAGCATGTTGCGTATTGAGCTAGCATAACTGAGCACCGTACTTGCTTTGACTAGTTTGGGTATATGATAAAAAATTTTAATACTGAGTAATCAGGTGGGCCTTCAGCTCGTTTGCCTCCCTCATCCCATAAAAAAAAAAAAAAAAAAAAAAAAAAAAAAAAAAAAAAATCAAAAGCGGAATCGAACCTATAACTATCACGAGGCCATCGACACTGCGATAGTATTTTAGAAGTTATTTTTTAACTTCACGCTGTATCCCGCACATATCAGGGTAGGCAGAGGGAACCTAGTTTTAAGACACTCCGTTCCCCACTTTCCGCCGATTCTGAAAGCGGAACTTAACACCGCGCTTTATCTCGATACCAGAGCAAAGAAAATGGAAATATTAAATATTTCCACTCCTCGAGTGGGAATCGAACCCACAACCAGTCGTTTACAGTCACACGCTTGTGCCACTGCACCACGACCTGCCCCAATTCGATTTGATTTAGAATTAGTACTGATATATTATCCTTATTTGTATATTATATTATTTTATTTTATAAAATTTCTGATCAGAATATACCATAAGTGAAAAAGACAATTCACGTGTAGAAACTTCGGAAAAGTTGTTGAAAGTGAACAAGTTTCTCAGTATACTTTCTTTGCCGTGTGAAATTGAAATAGGTCCTTAGGTATTTTATTTTTTTTTATATGAAAATCGACTTGCCTCGTGTTACGCGAATTACGTAATATAAAGAAGGAATATAGAAGTAACAACTGAATAAGTTTATTTATTTATTTATTTATTAAACTCACCAGTGGCAATTACATTTGACAATACACTTTTTATATATTTCTATAATCTTATATCTAAATGCATTACCTTTTAAAGCGAGTACCACATGCATTAATGTGTTCATTTAACATACAAATAAAAAGCAAATTAAATCTAAGAGTATAAAAAAGAAGTGACAATTAATAACATAATAATTGAAAAATACTATCATGAACAATTATAACATTAACGAAAAATAATGACAGAAAAAATGAAAAATAATATTAACGTTAAATATTTAATTAATTAGTTAAGTACTTGATTAATTAGTTTTAGTAACTAATCAAAAACTGTAACTACTTATACCGTTTTCCAACGTTCTTTCGATATGTAAAATTATATGAAGACTAGTTGACGCCCGCAAATCTTCCGTACTTTAGAGCTATGATGAGCAAAGTACGGCTCGCTAAGTGTATGGCTTGCCATAAATATATTTAAAATTGTTAAATATTTGAGTGGTAGTTGCAAAAATAGTCATAATATTTAAACAGTAGTTGTAAAAAAACGAGAACTAATCTTACAACTCTGGCCCTTTTTTGTCTAAGTTTCTACATTTTCCTAGCCTGCGGCTGTAAACATTTGCCCATCATTGCTTTATAGTATAAAATGTAAAGTCCTGTATTTTCCTTTTTTGTAGGAATTTCGAAAACTCTAAGGGCGTCTTCAAATTAAGACACTAGCAGAGAAATGATGCAGTAGATATGCGTCAGTCAGTCAGTCAGTCAGTCAGTCAGTCAGTCAGTCAGTCAATAAAACTCGATTATTGTCTACATCCAGTGATTATACTGTATGTTGTCTGTCTGTGTGTTGGGCGAAATTTAATTGCAGTTAACATTTAAATATTAACAATTTATCATTTATTTGTGCGAAAATCACAATTAACAAGTAATCCACTGTTAATTAACAGAATTAGAGAATTTTCAGCGAATTGTGATTTTTATGTGATTTCTTCACAAACAAATAATGTTTTTTTTATTATAATTATTGTTTGCCCATCACTGTCTGTATATCACTCTGTAACAAAAAAAAAATAGTATTATATACATGGATATCTTCATTTATTTATTTCTAACATTATACAGGATTTAGTTATGGTATATTTAATTACTTATTAAACGAACGATTAATAATATAAGTAAAAAAAATCAAAAACACGTAAAAACAAAAAATAAACTATAAGACATATTATCTCTCTTCTTCTTCCTCAGGTGATGTTGGCCAGTGTCCTGGTGGTGGTAGGACTGTGGTGGCTCGTGCGGACTCTCCTAGCTCTCGTCATAAACCTCATCTGTCCTATTTTAGTTGTACTACTTGCTGTGGTAAATAGAATATTTTAATGTTTTTTTATCTTAAAAAGCCTGGGTGAAGCTATAGTGGCGCAGTCGAACATATTCGTATCCCCACTTGAAAGAATGATATATTTAAATTATTATCTTATCTCTCTTCTAGTAAATCAAAGCGCGATGGTGAGTTTCGTGACTCCACACACAATGTCTCCATACCAGAGGAAAAGTAAATTAGGAAAGAAGTCGATTCCTACTCGAGGACTGAAAATATTTAATCTTCTTCACTCTGGTATCGAGGCAAAGCGCGGCGTTAAGTTCCTCCACTTAACACGCAATGAATCCAAAAATCGGCGGAAAGTGGGGAACGGAGTGTCATAACACTAGGTTCCCTCTGCCTACCCTGTCGTGTGTAGGAAACAGCGTGAAGTTAAAAAAATATATAAAATTCTTGAACGTTATAAACATACATACAATAGCACGATTTGAAGCTGTATACATACTCGTAGTTTGTAAATTCTTCTTGAGCACAAAGTAATATATATTTATAGTAGAAAAGTAGTTTAAATGAATATAAAATTAAAAGTACATATCCAAAAGCCTTTAATTCAATTTGGTCTCCAACTTTCGCACAAATCGATTGTATTTCTCTAAGCTTTCATTCACTTATTCTTTTCACGTACCTTAATCCTTTGATATCAAATTAATTAATTAAGCAAGGACTTTTTCTAACTAAAATCGTTTGAATATAAATGTTTTTTTTTGTTAGATATTGGTAAAATTAGTTAGAATAATGACAATATCTGTATGAAAAAAGCATTTGGAAAAATGTATAAATTTAAACGGGAAATTCGAACCTGCGCCTCCTGAATACCATCCAAGCGCTCTCACCGCTGAGCCATTCGTTCTTCGACCAGCTGCGTCGAAATTGTTATATGCTTTGTTACAACTTATTTTTGTTGTTAGCATCTCTGTAGAAACATTTTTACAAATTTCTGCTACCCAAAAGAGATTCAGTTCATTCATTCATTCGAATCCCGCTGTTTTCAAATTTATATAATAATAATAATAATAATAAAGCTTTATTTACTTCCATACAGATAAATTACATGTGTGATAATTACATAATTACGTTACTAGTTAACTAAATTAATATTACTAAGTTAATTTTAGTTTTTTTTTTTTTTTTTTTTTTTTTTTTTTTTTTTTTTTTTTTTTTTTTAGGTTTTTATATAGATTTGTTTTTGTTCTAACGATTATTTAGTTAGTAACTGTATAATTTCATTATTAATTAGCTGTTAGTAATGTTAGTTTAATTATGATTTTATTTTAAGTGACATTATTAATTGAGGATATATATATTTTTTTTTTTATTTATTTTTGTATAAATATAATTTTCTTATATTTAGTTAATTCAATTTGATTAATATTCAATTTTAAGTGGCATTATTTAATTTTAGTTATATTTTTTTTCCTTCTAATTTTTATTTGAGTTTATACAAGTTTAGTTTGTTAGTCAATTTTAGGTAACATTATTAACTTAAATTTCATTTTATCTAGAGTTATTTTCATTAAATTGAATTATTATTTAATATTATTTTAAGTAGTGTTTGTTTTTATTATTTAGTTACTTGTATGGACCCCATTTGGGTAAAAGCCTCACCCAAGGCATGCCACAAATCTCTATCTTTAGCTGTGTCCGTCCAATTTCCACCTGCTATTGCTACTATTTCATCTGTCCATCTGGCCCTTGGTCTACCTCTTGTTCTAGTGCCCCTTGGGCCTGGCCACTTCACTGACCTTAAAGTCCATCTATCGTCCTTGTAACGAGCTAAGTGACCTGCCCACTTCCATTTTCCTTTGAGTGAAAAAGTTAAGGCGTCGCAAACTTTAGTCTTTTTTCGGATAACAACGTTTTTTACCTTATCCTTCAATTTTATTCCTAGACAACTTCTTTCCATTCTT
Organism: Dryas iulia moderata; assembly: GCA_019049465.1. Lineage (NCBI taxonomy): Eukaryota > Metazoa > Arthropoda > Insecta > Lepidoptera > Nymphalidae > Dryas > Dryas iulia. The sequence continues at coordinate 692,888 of CM032420.1, read as the reverse complement.
CGCTGGACAGTCTGGATTTTGGTCCGAGTTTTGAGATCGAAGGTCCAGGTCTGGCACCCATAGGTGAGGCATGGAAGGATAGCGGAGTCCATGACTATTTTCTTGTTTGGAAGCGAAATTTGCGATTTGAGTATTTCTTTGTAGTTCCAGAATTTGTTCCAGGTTAACGCAACTCTTCCGTTTATTTCTTCGATGTTTCTGTCTTTGCTGAAGGAGATCTGTTTGCCTAGGTATATATATTTATTTACGAATTCCAGAGGGGTGTTGTCTACTAAGATGGGCGATTCGCAGTGGTTAGACATAATTTTTGTTTTTTCAAGGTTCATTTCTAAACCAATTATTCTACCAGCTTGGTTTAAGTCATTTACCATTTTGTTTAGCTGTTGAGGCGATTCCGAAAACAAAATGATATCGTCGGCAAATCTCAGGTGACTTAAAAACTTTCCATTCATATTGATGCCTCGATTGGACCATGGTAGCTTTCCTATTATATCTTGTAAGACGGCTATAAACAGTTTTGGTGAGAGCGGGTCCCCTTGCCGGACTCCTCTCTTAATCTTGATTGTATTGCCTACTCTATCTAACTTGACTCTACTTGTGCTGTTACAATAAATATTTTTTAAGATATTAATATATTTTTCATTTATGTGTAGGGCCTCTAACGAATTCCAAATACTTTCATGTGTGATTGAGTCAAAAGCTTTTTTGTAGTCTATGAAAGCCACATACAGGGGTTTATTAAATTCTAAGTATTTCTCTATCACCTGGTCTACTACTTGGATGTGATCTATTGTGCTAAAACCACTTCTGAATCCGGCTTGTTCGATCGGTTGGTGAGCATCAATGTCTGGGCCTAATCTTTCAACTAAGCAAGAAGCAAATAGTTTATAAAAGCTAGACATGAGGCTTATAGGCGGTAGTTACCTATGTCAGCTGGGTCGCCTTTTTTATATATTAGTATGATTTCAGATTCCTTCCACTGTTGCGGCACTGCTTCTTCATCAAGTATTTTATTCCATAGGATAGTGATTGGTGTTAGTAATTGAGTTTTTGCTACCTTGATGCATTCATTCGTGATCCCGTCTAGTCCTGGGCTTTTCTCCGGCTTTAGTTTTTTTAGTTGTTTCAAAATTTCTGTTTGAGTAAACTTTTGTATTGGCGACGTATCTGTACGGCAGTAGACAACTTTGTTATGTTGTGGTGTGTCTGGTTGGCTGTATAAATTAGCGTAGAAGTCAGTAGCTGCTTTAATGATTTCCGTGCGAGACTTGCATTTGTTCTTGCCAGACTGGAGAAATGGAATCCATGTTTTGGCTTTATTCAGGTCTTTATAAGCTTTTTTAACAGATCTAGAAGTGTTGAGGTGTCTTAGTATAGTTGTTGTTCTGTAAGTATTATAGCATCTATTTATTTCTTTGTTAGTAAGTTTGTAAAGAGTTTTTAGTTTTTCTTTGTCAGTTGTGCTTAATTTAGGTTTGTTTTGCAGTTCGCTTCTTTCCTTCATAAGTTCTAGTGCTTTCGCCGACAGAATTTGATTACGTTGTGTTGCCTTTAAGGTTTTTAGACTTTCCTTAATGTAGTAAGTTATTTTATCATAGTACTCTTCCGCGTCACAGTTATTTTGAGTATTTGTAAGTTCTGGTAGAAAGCTGTTTAGATTTGTAAGGTACGTTTCCTGCTGCGCTAGGGTTTTTAGATTGTTAACTCTGTTCGTAAATGTACGTCTACTTCTCTTTGTTGGTTTCAGGTGCACTGTTACTCTTAATAGTCTATGATCCGATCCAAAGTGGAAAGATGGTAGTACTTCGAATTTAGAAACTATGTGACGCTTCGTGGTCATAATATAATCAATTTCGTTTTTTATATTTCCATTTGGAGAGATCCATGTCCAACGGTTCTTAGGTTTTAGTTTGAACATTGTATTTATGATTTTAAGGTTGTATTCTTGTGCATATTGGATCAGTCTTGTACCTCGGGTGCTTCTGGTACCGTAGCCATTCTCCCCTAAAGTGGGCCCCTCGTACTTCTCGGGGATTCCGATTTGGGCATTAAAGTCACCCATACAGAATATATATTGTGCAGATATGGAATCGTGGGCTTTTGATAAGTCCTCGTAAAAACCGGTTATTTCTTCCTGTGATGCGTTTTCGGTGGGTGCATATGCTTGTATTATTGCAAAACATTGGTTTTCCAGTTGTATTTCTAGTATGCACACTCTTTCTGATATTCCGGTAAATGTTAAGATATTCCCTTTGTATTTTTTCCTCACGAGAAAGCCTACTCCATGTAGCCCTTTTGTCTGGCCTATGTAGTAGAAGATGTATTCGTCGTCTTCGATTATCTCTTCTCCTAAGCGGCGAACTTCGCATAAGCCTATTATATCGTGGTTAATATTTTGTAGTGCTGTTTTGAGTTCTATAAGTTTTTCATTGGAAGATAATGTTCTTACATTAAGTGTACAAATGTAGTAGGGTTTTTTTGCTTTGTGTCTTGGGGGGTTTTGGTCGTATTCTCCCGCGGTGACCGGCCGTACTGGGAGATTGGGGGTTGAGAGAGGGTCCGATTTTAATTGCTATGTAGTTATGTGCTCTGATGTCTTTCTTTGGCATTGGGCTGTTTCTGATTGGGTGAGGGTTGGTACCGAATCTATATTGTGCTGCGTTTTTACATTTTTGTTTGTTAAAAAATTCAACATGCTTGGTTTTGCAACATTTTCTGGCACCCTGTGTGATCTGCGACCCAATGGATTGTGCGGGAATGATTTATTCTTTTTAGTAGAATTTTTACTTTTTGGGCTTGGAACTGTACTGCTATTTTCAGGTGAGTCGGAAAGTGTTCTCTTGTTGTTGGGTTTTCTTAGTATAATCAATTTATCATACTTTATTACAGCCTTGTTCCCTTTTTCTGCCTCAAGTTTCGCTTGTTCTTGAAGAACTTTCCTTTTTTCCAGAACATAGCGCGGGTAGTCTTCCTTCATGTAGAACTGGGTATCTCTCAGCAATCTTTTTTGCTTGAAAATGTTTATCTTCAGGCCAAGAGTAGAAAATGTTACTACTATAGGCCGAGGTGCTTCTCCTTTTTTGCCTATTCTTTTTACCTCTTGCACGTCTCTTTGATCCAGTATTATAGACAGGTATTTGCCTATCCAATCAATGATATTCTTTTCTAAGTTTTCATAGGATTTTTCATTTTCCTTGATACCAAAAAATACTATGTTCCTGTTCCTTGCCTGTTTTTCTAAAAAATGTATTCTTTTTTCTTGATTTTCAACTTTTTCTTTGAGATCATTGTGTTTCTCTTCCCATACATTAAATTTGTCTTCTATAATTATGTTTATATTTTGAGTTACTTGAGCTGTTACATTTTCTCCACTTTGCCGAATAGCAATTTTTTGTTCATCTAATTCTTTTTGTATATTGCGGAGTGCATTAATAATTTCTTCCATATTTTATTATTATTATTTTTTTTTTTTAATTTTTTTTTATATTTACTTATTCCTATAAGCTACCACTGGTGCCCTCTTTTGTAATTGTTTGTGAACTTCGTAGTGCGGTGGTTATAGGAAATATTTGTATAATCGATTGGTTTAAAAGATGGCGTAAGTAATAATTAGTAATCCTCGCCAATAGATGGCGTTGGCTTGACTATTTGATGATAAGGCAACTTGTAATACGTTACCCTAATTAGGTTATAATTTTATACTTATATTTTTCACTATGTTCTTTTGTTTTCGCGAAGAATGTTTGATTTCCTATTGATATATTCCACTATTTTTCCTTATAGCACTTTATATAGTCATATTAAACGGCACTTATTGTTTTCACTTTTAAATGTCACTGGTTTTTGAAAGTCACTATCTTGAACGATTGTTTTTTGCACTGTATGTTGGTTTATTTTATTGAATTTTAGTTCGTCTATAACTTTTGAACATTTGCGCACTTATAAGCCGTAAATTACACTTAAAATTCTTGTATTTATATTTTTAATTGACAAAAAGGCACGGAGGCGATGTTTACCGTTGCGCTGTAGCGCCCTATCTCTTATTTATATACGTTTTCTAAATGTCTTTTTCAGTTTTCTTTTTTTTAAGTGTGGAACAACACTTTTAAAAATGTTTAAAAGTAATACCTTGTATGATCGTTATAGCAATGGTGATAATCGAATTATTTGCATTTTTCCCCTTTGGTACACAAAGTACGGTGTTGAGTTCCGCCATTGCAAAGACAAAATTAAATTAATTTTATTTTAGCCCTCTGCTTGATAAATCATATTATTCAGTTCTGTCCTTAAAAAACAATATGAATTTCACTCGTTACTAGATATATATAATATGAAAAAATACAATAACGCTTGTTCCTGGTTAGCATGTTGGTCAGAGAGAATCTCTTGTCAAGACACTCTATTCTCCACTTTATGTCTTAATTCGAGACATAGCTAATTGAGTGGCGGAACTTAACACTGCGCTTTGTCTTATTTCCAATGTAAAGATTTTTTTTAGCTTCACCCTGCATATCGCACATAGCAGGATAGGCAGAGGAAACCTAATGCTAAGACACTCCGTTCCTCACTTTCCGCCGAATTCGGAGGCACTGCGTGTTAAGTGGCGGAACGAGCGAAGAAAACGGAAATATTAAATTTCCACTCTTCGAGTGGGAATCGAACCCACAACCAGTCGTTTACAGTCACACGCTTGTGCCACTGCCACGACTGGCCCCCGAAAGAAATCAAAATATGTAATTTAAATGTTATCTTTACCCTCTAAATAATAAAGGAAATTATTAGTAAAATGTACATAAATACATACAAATATACAAGTACAGGGTCACTTTCCCTCGCTCGGTTACTGTTGACTTTGTTTCAACTCAAGTTGTCATTTAAGCTTTTCAAATAACGTCGTATTTACTTCTAAAGACAAATAAAATATTGATTGCTGTCCCTTAATTGTATTCTGAAGTAGGAATATTTATTAACAATCAAATCTAATTATAATATATTAATGTGATATGTCCGCTCCGGTATATTAGACAAAGCACGCACACAGCAGGGTAGACAGAGGGAACCTAGTGTTAAGACACTCCGTTCCCCACTGTCCGCTGAATTTGGAGGCATTGCGAAAACTTAACACGCAATGTCTCAATTTCGAGCGGTAAGTGGAGGAAGAGAAAGGATTTTTTTGATACTAAGTTCGTTCTAAATAAGGAAAAGCGTAAGGTTGTAAAAAATATTGAAAAAATATGAAATATATTATATTTTGTAGACCATCGTGGCGCAGTGGAACGCCGCTTAAGATACTTTGCAATGGCTATAGATTCGATTCTTACGAATAGAAGTTATACAGTTATTTTGATATTTCCGCTCTAGTAAGGCAAAACACGGTGTTGGGTTCCTAGTAGTGTTCTCTCTGGCTTTTTCGATTCGATACTCCCTTATACTGTTAATATAGATTTTTATATTTATGAAACGTATAAAAAACGTATAAAAACGTATAAACGTATAAAAACTCTCAGTGGTGAGAGCGCCTGGACAGTTTCCAAGAGGCGCCGGTTGGAATCCCGCTGCGCGCAAATTTTATACGTTTTCTAAATGTCTTTTTCAACTTACCCAAGGGTGGAATAAGACTTTGAAAATGTTTAAAACAAAAATAAGTTGTAATAAAGCGTATAAGAATTTAGACGCAGCTGGTAGTAGCACGCATGGCTCAGTGGTGAGAGCGCCTGGACGGTATTCAGTAGGCGCGGCTTCGAATCCCGCTGCGTTCGAATTTTATACGTTTTCTAAATGTCTTTTTCATTCTTATATATGAATATGAATAAAATCAATTGTCATTACAGATCTGTGTCCCGCAACTTCGAACACCTCTACTGGGCCAAAACTATCCGCTGCTTGCAAATCTATTGAAGAATATTTTATTGAAATTGGCTGAGAATATCAAGACCTGAATGTTTTGAAATGATAACGGCAAAGTATTAAAAGATGTGAAAGAAAGTAAATTACTAAGTAAATATTGTTAAAGTTATAAAATCTTGGGTACTTAAATAACCTTTGAAGTTTTACATTTGTGATATTAAATGCTGTTTTAAAGTCAATGGTTTTTTAGTTTAGTATTATATTTGTTAATGTATAGCTTGCCGTTATTTTTCCCAAAGGACGGTAGTCAGAGAGAATCAGAGCAGGTAATTAGTGCTAGGCAGTCAGAAACAACATACTCTTTTTTGTTTTATTTTTATAGCTTCACACTGTATCCCGCACACAGCAGGGTAGGCAGAGGGAACCTAGTGTTAAGACACTCCGTTCCCCACTTTCCGTCGAATTCGGAGGCATTGCGTGTTAAATGGCGGAATTTAACGCCGCGCTTTGCCTCCGATACCAGAGCGAAGGAAATTAAATATTTCTACTCCTCGAGTGGGAATCGAACCCACAATCAGTCGTTTACAGTCACACATTCATGCCACTGCGCCACGACTGGCCCCCACAACACACTCCATTCTGTATTTTCAGCCCGAAATCGATTCGTTACGTATTGAATGGCCAAAGATGAAAGTAATTGTCTGAGGCTGTATTAATATACGAGTTCTTACTAGCAACTTAATTTACAAGGATTACAAAACATAAAATCTCCTTATCATTCCCATATAGGAATTTTAAGAAATTCGTAATGGCCATTGTGGCACAGTGGAGCAGCGTCTGAGTGTCAAGCGATGGTTGTGGGTTCGATTCCCACTCGGGAAATGATTATATTTAATTTTTTATTTCTTTGCTATGGTACGAAAGACAAAGCGCGGCGTTGAGTTTCGCCACTCAACACGCAATGTCTCCATTTTTAACGGAAAGTCTCTACTTTCCGTCAAGACACTCCGCTCTCTAGCGGAGTGTCTTGACACCAGATTCTCTGTGGCTGCCTTTCTGCCGCCGCTATGCGGGAAACAGAACGAAGGTGCTCTCTTAGGTGCATCTTCAATCTCCAAATAAGCTACATGCCAAATTTAAGCTTCTTGCACCCAGTGGTTTTGACTGTGCCTTGTCAGTCAGTCATTCACTGAGGAAGTTTTATATGTATAAAAGATTTTCCCGAACATTGCCATCCGGCAAAGGACAGATTTCTTGTAAAGTTTTCTCATATTTATAATCAATCACAAAGCAGCACGTGTGACCTCTACGACGTATCATAGTGAGCCCCTGAGAAATGGTGCCTAAGGTTTGTTATACACTGCGTTAGTTTCTTTAGTAGTGTTGACTAAGCTAAGGGCCACTCGAGGCTCAGCGGCACAAAGAGCGACTGTAAAGCGACTGGTTGTGGATTCGATTCCCACTCGAGGAGTGGAAATATTTATAGTTTCCATTTTTTTCGCTCTGGTATCAGAGGTAAAGTGCGGCATTAAGTTATGCCACTTAACACGCAATGCCTTCGAATTTGGCGGAAAGTGGGGAACGGAGTGTCTTAACACATTTTGTGTGCAGGATACATCGTGAATCTAAAAAAAAACTGCTTTGCTATACAGAAAAAAAAGTTGAAAAATGTTAAGCAAAACAAAACATTGCAGTTGGTCTTTTTAAAAAAAATCTATATAATAGTGTACGGGGAATAATTAATTTAAAGTAAGCAACCTTACTTCAAAATGATTAATTGTAGTGTTACGTTATTTAGAAAGCTGTTTTAGCATTAATCTTAATAAATATACTAGTTTGTGCGAGCTCTAAATCCCACATTAAACTGCCGGTTACATTAATCACGTATAACCGCATACAGAGATGTGGTTTTGTGTAAAGATTGTGGTGGAATTTTAAAAAATAAACTAGTATATGTTTAAGCCTGGGTTATTAACTATATTTATGCCAAATTTCATTAGGATCGGTCGAGAAGCTTAGATTTTTTATGCAAATTTTCTTTCCCTACTTCAAACTTTTGAGGGAGTAAAAATTGCCTATGTTTGACTCTGGACCATCTATAAATGGCACTTTCGAATCGTCAGTTCAGTCAGTTAACATAAAAATGTCAGTAATTCAGTCCTACTGACAGCTCCTACTCACGATGACTACGTCTAGCGGAAAACCGCTGGGAAACAGTAAATTTGACTGGTTCTAGGTTCGATTGGCACTAGAATAATTGAAATATTTAATATTTTATTTCATACGCTCTGGTGTCGAGGCAAAGCGCGGCGTTAAGTTACACCTTGTAATATGCAATACCTACAAAATTCTGAGTAAAATGGGAAAAGGAGTGACTTAACATTAGATTCCCTCTGTACTCTACAGTGTGCGGGATATGGCGTGACTACTACTAGATAAAAAAAATCACAACGGCTCCTTCGTGTATTCTCCATACAACTGATATCGACAAAGTGGTAAATACTCGACATGCACGTTTTAAGCGCCATAAATGAAGAACTGAACTTAACTGTTTTTTTTTTTTTTTTCAGCTTCACGCTGTATCCCGCACGCCGCAGGATAGGCAGAGGGAACCTAGTGTTAAGACACTCCGTTCCCCACTTTCCGCCGAAGAATTCGGAGGCTTGCGAGTTAAGTGGCGGAACTTAACGCCGCGCTTTACCTCGACACCAGAGCGAAGAAAATGGAAATATAATTTCCACCCCTCGAGTGGGAATCGAACCCACAACCAGTCGTTTACAGTCACACGCTTGTGCCACTGGGCCACGACTGGCCACATAATTTAACCTGGAGTTAATTTTAAGTGTGTATATAGCTTTATATAATATTAGTTAATGATTTCCGCCATATCATTACCGTACCAACGTTCGTGGTTGGCAGGTGGTGTCTTAAACTGAAATACATACATCAGATGTTAATTAATTCTGCCAATTTACTTCCTTTACAGGCTGATGTAAGCATTATTTATTGATGTAAGCATTAGGTAAGTTGTCTTTTTTAGTGTCAGAGGGTGAATTTGGAGTTGAAAGTTTGTATGAAATTCTGTTTTTGTTTTAAGTTAGGAGTATAAATATAAGCATTGTTTTTGAATTATTACTTAAAAATTAGAATAATATTTTAAGAGGGTAGAGTGGTATATATGATGCTTGTTATTTTAGCAATATGAAAGTTAATTCAACGTTCGAGTTTCACATTTGAAGATAGAAGTTTTAACATATTTAAAATCATTTTTAACGCATTTAATAAATAAATATTTAGTTAAAAACTACTTAGGAACTTTGGGATCGAGTGTATTCACACAGTGAAAACAAGAAAATAGTACAAAAGGCATAAGCACAAGTCTGTCGTCCGCAGCGAAAAATTTATTTTAAAAATATTAGATGTCATCGTGGTGCAGTGGGAGCACATGTGACTATAAATATAATTCGTTGTGGGTTCGATTCTCACTCATTGTTAATTATATTTAAATTATTTTCATTTGTTTTTTTTTTGTAACTTCGCCCTGTATCCCACACACAGCAGGGTAGGCGAAGTAAACCTAGTGTTAGACATTCCGTTCTACACTTTCCGGCAAATTTTGGAGGCATTGTGTGTTTAGTGGCCGACCTTAACGCCGCGCTTTCCCTCGTACACCAGAGCGAAGAAAATGGAAATATTAAATATTTACACTCCTCGAGTACGAATCGAGCCCACAACCAGTCGCTTTACAATTACATTTTATGCCACTGCGCCACGACTGGCTCCTTACTGGAACTGGAACTAGAATCATTGTCAATTAAGCCAAAAGTCATTCCAATAACTAACAACTGATGTTCAAGCCCATACATTTCACACCAGACCATCAGAAAATGGCCATAGAGCAAAAAACTAATAAAGCCACGCAGAAGTGGCGTAAATCCATCAAGAACACATAGCTCGTTGCTAACATCTGTCAACATCGCACGTGCTGTTATTAGGGCAAGTCACTTTGTGTAACTTATTATTCTGTGCGCATTCCTTGATCTGGCTAAAGGATATATTTTCTTTTTCAGAGATTCGTATTTAATAGATTATGTACGTGAGGTTTTTGAAATATATATTTTTTTTGGTTTGAAATTTTTGGGACATTTTGACCTTAAATGGTCTATGGACTAAAGGTATTATGGAATATAATTTAAAGATGGCCATTAAAGATAGAAACGAAGCGGTCATATCCTCTACAATAGCGATAATGCCTTCATTTCCCATTATTTGAATAAGAAATTGTAATATTAATAAAATATATTAAAAGAAATATAATATCAATTAATATTAAGAAATATGTAAAAGATAGTCATAGTAAGTCATATTAATACTTTGTAATAGATATAAGTTACATTTAATTGCTAAGAAAACTGGACTCTCTTATGGTATATTTAATAAACTTAGTTTTAAGCTCTGATATTGTTAATGAAATAAGGAATTTATATATAAAAAGAAAAAGATTATTTTAAAAAAGGTACAGACCTTATGTCCGTAGTGGTGTAAATTAAATTGTAATAAAAAAAACAGACCTTAAATGGTTGGTTCGACAGAATTTGGTACAATAAAGATGTTAGGAAGTGAAGGGAAACTTTTTTCTAACTTTACTCAGGAAGTGGGAAAACTAAGTTTGTTTCCACCATTGCACGCATTAAAGATGAAACCATCTTTGTAAGATGTTTCAAAACAATTCACGCGAAGCAGTACCACTGCGTCGCAGCCGTTAAGGTTAATTAAGGAAAAGACATTTAGAAAACGTATAAAAATTTGGACGCAGCGGGATTCGAACCCGCGCCTCCTGAATACCGTTCAGGCGCTCTCACCACTGAGCATGCGTTCACATTGAACACATGGCTTGACGGCACCTTGAACGTTTTCTAAATGTCTTTCAATTTTCCTAAGTCAAAAAAAATTCAAAAATTAATTAAGAAATATTATCTTTACTGAGAAAACAGGTCGTCTTATATCAAAAGGTGATACTAACTCAATTTTGTAGTATTTGGTAGTACACTATTCTTTCAAAGCCGGTGCTTTGAAAGTTCGGTGACTATATTCGCCTTTTTGTTATATAGAAGAAGCGTAGATTGACTCTCATGATAAAAATGCTAAAATAATTATCTTAAAAATTATACCAGGGGTGGTGAACGTTCGGGTCGCGAGCCACATCCTACACTTTGACGAACTATTTGTGACTCTCGTTAAAAGTTCCCGAGTTTCTTTTCAATTTTGTGTTATTATTCCGGCTCGTGAAAATATCTTATTTTGAAACGGCCCGGACTAGCAAGGAGCTTGGCCACCCCTGTACCTATATCATCTATATTATCACGAAGTGTCGATCTTGTCAAACATTTAATCTCTAATCGAAAGCCGTGCTTTATCTTACTTGTTAGAAAACCAACATTGGTTTTAGAAAATATTCATATTTTTTACATACCAGTGTAATGCAAAATTTAACTTAACGATTTTCCCGCATAGTGAAGTAGTCAGAGAAAACCTCTCTCTGTCTTCATTCTCCATTTTTCGCCCGAATATCAGTTACTGTTTGTTGAGATGACGGCGATCAACGCTTCGCTTTGTCTTATTGATCAGACCAGAGATATTTTATTATTTTTTTTTTAGCTTCACGCTGTATCCTGCACACAGCAGGGTAGGCAGAGGGAACCTAGTGTTAAGACACTCCGTTCCCTACTTTCCGCCGACTTCGGAGGCTTGCGTGTTAAGTGGCGGAACTTAACGCCGCGCTTTACCTCGACACCAGAGCGAAGAAAATGGAAATATAATTTTCACTCCTCGAGTGGGAATCGAACCCATAGCCAATCGTTTACAGTCACACGCTTGTACCACTGGCCCACGACTGGCCACAAATAATTAATTAAATAAATTAATTAAATTATGATAATACCATCGAATAGAAATCGAATTCAAACCTAACCGCTAGCACATTTAAATTCTTTTCAAAATTGATAACATTGATAAATACAAAGACTTTCAATCTTTTAAATACAAAAGTCAGAAAGAACTTAGTGTCAAGACACTCCACTCTTCATAAAGTCTACGCAAACGAAGTCACGAGTAACAACTGGTATATTTATAAAATGTTAAATGTATATTTATTTACACCGCGTCCCTTCTTGTTAATATGACGGTGGCATCGGCCGTTATTTATTTCATACGGGGTACATTTTATCATCCCTTAAAGAATGTATTATTATATAGTACCTATATAGGTACTAGTATAGGTATATTATGATAAAGAAAATTGGATACCTCATTTATAAATAATAGTCTTTTGTATGGAAAATGCAAAATCTATGTATTTTTGATAGTTTCAGATATTTTTTTTGCATAGGATATAGATAGGTATTTAGAGAGAACTTAGTGTCAAAACACTCCGTTCTTCACTTTTTTTTTAGCTTCACGCTGTATCCCGCACACAGCAGGGTAGGCAGGGGGAACCTTGTGTTAAGACACTCTGTTCCCCACTTTCCGCTGAATTCGGAGGCTTGCGTGTTAAGTGGCGGAACTTAACACCGCGCTTTACCTCGACACCAGAGCGAAGAAAATGGAAATATAATTTCCACTCCTCGAGTGGGAATCGAACCCACAACCAGTTGTTTACAGTCACACGCTTGTGCGACTGGGCCACGACAGGCCTTTGTTATAATAGTGAAATGAAATTATTTTAAATTAAGTGGAAACCAAAATTAACCACTAGTCAAATGGCTCCCAATAAAATAATGTGTCCCAATAAAAATAACGCGGCGTTAAGTTCCGCCACTTAAAACACAAGCCAGCGAATCCGGCGGAAAGTGGGGAACGGAGTGTCGTAACACTAGGTTCCCTCTGCCTACCCTGCTGTATGCGGGATACAGCGTGAAGCTTAAAAAAAAAAACCTAACAACAATTTCCTAAAATACTTCCATTCCTTAATACTATCTAATTCTAGAATAATTCTAGAATAACACCTAAAAGTGTAACACGTCCTTGATTTTTCTACCTTATTATTACCCACCATATTAAGAGAAACATAAAAATGCTATAAACTCCATATTACCGATATGAGTTATACGCAACTTAATTTACGACGATTTGTTAATAGGTTTATAAGGTTATTAATATGTCAAATAAATTCTCATGAGGGAAAGCCATTTATATATATATATGTATGTTAGCACAAAGTGTGACTGTAAAACGACTGGTTATGGGTTCGATTCCCACTCGAGGAGTGGAAATATTTGATATTTCTATTTTCTTCGTTTTGGTGTTGAGGGAAAGGGCGAGGAATTCGACGGAAAGTGGGCAATGGAGTGTCTTAACACTAGGTTCCCTCTGCCTACCCTGTGTATGCTTTAAATAACTATATGCTTTTTAGTGTTAAAACACTCCGTTCTCCATTGCTGAAGAAACGCTTTATTCACCGTTCCTGAAAATGAAACTTAACGTGTTGAATGACGTAACTTTATTCGCTTTGTCTTCTTACTAGAGCTTTAAATAAAATCATTCCCCTGAGTGGGGATCGAACCTGCAACCAATAGTATTTACAGCCAGACTCTGCCCTAAGGCACGATGGCTTCTAACTATATATCTAGAATACAAATATAAGGTAGTACAATATTATATTTGACTAGACACACCATGGTCATAGGTTCGATCTCCATTCGTAAAGACGATTATATTTAAGTAAATTTCATTTACTAACTTAAGATATGGTATTAATTTTCATTAACCAACACGCAATGCCTCTAAAATTGTTAGAAAGTAAATAACGGAGTGTAGTGACACTAGATAGTGACACTAGATTTTTATTTATTTATTTAGCGTCACGCTGTATCCCGCTTACAGCAGGGTAGGCAGAGGGAACCTAGTGTTAAGACACTCCGTTCCCCACTAGATTCTATTTCTTGTTATATCACATAGCAGGGTAGCCAAAGCGAACTTAGTGTTGAGACACTGCCCTTCAGTTTCCGTGGAAAAACGAGACATAAGGCAAAGCACAGCATTGAGTTCAGCCACTCAACACGCAATGTCTCCAATTCAAGCGGAAAGTGGAGAACGGAATGTTCTGACACTAGGTTCCCTGCTATGCGAAAAAAATGCAAGAAGTTAGTAATTTTTTTTATCTTAGTCTGATTATTAACTGGGGTTAATAATCAGACAGATATAAAATAACTGGGGTAGAAAAATCTAAAAAAATACACAATTTTTTGAACCGGGAAGCATCTCAATCAACATGACGTGTCGTAACACAATATCCAAAGAATAACAACCGGCATTCATAAGTTATATCTAAAAAGCATTGGTATTTCCCGTTTTTGCTTCGCTCTTATTGTCATATAGAGAGATTAGATTGCAGAACGTGAAATGATTGTTCTTTAAAATATTATATGTATGTACGTTTGGATTCTTGTTACTTGAAAATCAAACTAGAGATAAAAGGAAAAAGTATTTTTTTATTTTTTTACACAGAAAAATAGATGACTTTTTGACCATTTTTAATATTAAGGTGCCAGTCAAGGCAAGGCACAAAGTGTGACTGTAAAGCGACTAGTTGTGGGTTCGATTCCCACTCGAACAGTGGAAATATTTAATGTTTCCATTTTCTTCGCTCGGGTGTCGACGCAAAGTACGACGTTAAGCCCCGCCACTTAACACGCGATGCCTCCGAATTCGGCGGAAAGTGGGAAACGGAGTGTGTTACCACTAGGTTCCTTCTGCCTACCCTGCTGTGTGCGGTATACAGCGTAAAGCTAAAAAAAAAGAAAAAAAAATATTTTTTTTTCTTATATGCATACTTGATTTGCTTAGTTAAGCAATTGCTATTTTTTTCTATCCGGTGCGATAATGTCCTACCGGGGAAATATTGAAATTATTTTCTTTTTTTCTCTTTGACGTTGAATTCTGTCACTGAAAAAATTTTGTGATGCTTGTGGAAAGTGGAGAATTCGCGTTTTTTTCCTACATACATAATAATACCGCTTAATAGTTATTAAGTGTATACCTTCCTTGTAAGGAATAATTGCAATTTTGATATGCTTTTTGATACCTTTACACGAACAGCACGGTAGTCAAATCACATAGTGTCAAGACACTCTGTTCTCCAATTTGCGCCCAAAATAAAAACATTGTGTAAGGACACTCAATGTAACTCTTTGTCTTATTCAAAAAACGGACAATATGAAAATAATTATATAGTAAAAAAATAAAATCCTTCGCTCTGGTGTCGAGGTAAACTTCCGCCACTTAACACGCAATGCCTCCGAATTTGGCGGAAAGTGGGGAACGGAGTGTCTTAACATTAGGTTCCTTCTGCCTACCCTGCTGTGTGCGGTATACAGCGTGCGGCGGAACTTAACGCCGCGCTTTACCTCAACACCAGAGCGAAGAAAATGTAAATATAATTTCCACTCCTCGAGTGTCAATCGAACCCACAACCAGTCGTTTACAGTCACACGCTTGTGCCACTGGGCCACGACTGGCCACTTTCTTCTATTTAAAAGTTATAATTATATAAAGAAAATAAATAATAATTTACATACAAAATATAAATTCGAAACAAACTGAAAGGCGCACTCATCAGAATTTCAGGTTGAATATTTAAATGAACTGTACTGTTACTGTTGCGGAGATAAACGGCGCTGAGATGATAAATGACTCGCCCGAGATCATTACGGCGTGGAATTAATTTAGATAAAGCTGCTTATATTTTGATATAACGATGCTTATTTGAATGTTTAAGTTTTTGCTCAAAAGATACTTGGGTGAGAATGAATGAATTATATAATACTTTCATTACGAAGGTCAGCCCCTTAAGTAGAGTTGTTAGTTGGTAAAATGCTTACATGTAAAATAAAGTTTTTATCCGTATTTTCTTTTTTCTTTTTTATAGCTTCACGCTATATCCCGCATACAGTAGGGTAGGCAGAGGAAACCTAGTGTTTAGACACTCCGTTCCTCACTTTCCGCCGAATTCGGAGGCTTGCGTGTTAAGTGGCGGAACTTAACGCAGCGCTTTACCTCGACACCAGAACGAAGAAAATGGAAATATAATTTCTACTCCTGGAGTGGGAATCGAACCCACAACCAGTCGTTTACAGTCACTCTTGTGTCACTGGGCCACGACTGGCAAAGTGGCACAAGCGTCTGGATTTATATTATAAATCCGAAAGTCTGTATGTTTATCTGTCACGTTTTCACGGCTAATCTACCGATCCGATTTGGATGAAATGTAGAATGAAAATAGTAAAAGTTACTGGGTCTAACATAGGTTACTTCTTATCTCATAAATCAACCTAAAGGATAAAAGTTTATATGAAAAATCTAAACCGCTTGACCGATTGTAATGAATTTTGGCATAAATATAGTTGATAATCCAAGATTAAACATAGGCTACTTTATTGTTTAAAAATCCACCCCCGAGGGTTGCAATACAACGAAACAGTCATGTAGTTCACGCGGCGAAGCCGCGAGCGGTGCCGCTAGTATAATATATATATCGAAATTGAACTTCTTTCCTACTTACATTATATACTAAATAACTATTATATATAGGTCAAACACGTTAGTAAATAATAGCTTGTAACATCTAATTATACCAAAACAAAACATATAATTTAACTATTTATAAGCCATGAGAATGAATGAATTATATTCCAGGTCAGATGACCTAATAGAAAAAAATATATTTTCACGCCTAATATAAAAAAAATAGCAATTGCGTAATTATGCAAATTCAAACACGCACATAATAAATAAGTTTTACATTTCTTTTCTTTATTTCTTTATTTTATTATAATATTCCTAAATTAAATGGACAAATATATAAAAACATATTTCATAAATATACTAAAAAAAATAAAAAAGGCCGAAAACTACATATTTTTTGTATTCGAAAAAGTATTTATACAAAAAATATGGACGCAAAATATATTATTACTAGGTAATATGTTCAAGAAATAATGCAATATTATTAAGTAAGTAGGAAAAAAATGCAATTTAATATATGTAGTTAGTTGCTCTCTTCTTCATCTAGCAGGACAGAGAGCTTAACAAACTGCATTCTCCACTTTCCACCAGAATCATAAACTTTTGAGTTACAGAACTCAACGTCTAAGGGAAAAAGAGAAAATATTTTAAATATTCCCCCGGTAGATTATTATCGCGCCGGATAGAAAAAAGTAGCAATTGCGTAACTATGCAAATCAAACACACATAAGAAATAAGAATTAAGTTTAATATTTCTTTTCTTTATTTTATTATAATATTCCTATATTAAATGGATATATACATAAAAACATATTTAATAAAATATGCTAAAAAAAATAAAAAAGATCTTTTTTTATTCGAAAAAGTATTTATACAAAAAATAAAACGCAAAATGTAGAACTCCTAGGTAATACGTTGAAGAAATAGATCTAGACCGCGACCGATGGAGCACATTTACTATCGGCCTTGTTTTGACTTCCATATCCATGAAAATATGTAAGCTTCGAAAAGGCCGGCGGCACTGGGATTCGAACTTGTAACCATTCGGTTTTGAATGGCACCAGGTACCTTTAGACCGACGCAAGCGTTCAGTATAATACGAAAATTGACTATAGGTGTAGTGATTAGTCGTAGCCAGTCGTGGCCCAGTGGCACAAGCGTGAGACTGTAAAACGACTGGTTGTGGGTTTGATTCCCACTCGAGGAGTGGAAATTATATTTTCATTTTCTTCGCTCTGGTGTCGAGGTAAAGCGAGGCGTTAAGTTCCGCCACTTAACACGCAAGCCTCCGAATTCGACGGAAAGTGGGGAACGGAGTGTCTTAACACTAGGTTCCCTCTGCCTACCCTGCTGTGTGCGGGATACAGCGTGAAGGTAAAAAAAAAGTGTAGTGATTAATAAGATATTTTTAGTCATAATTATGACTTTGTGGGAGATAACTTTTCATAAACCCAACGGTCGTGGATTCGATTTCTATATAATATTATTTACATGTACATATTTCGTAGACATGCTTTACAAGAGATCTGCGTCCATGGACTACCAAAGTATTCAAAACATCAGATTTTCTAAAACATATTTTAAAATACTAAAAATATACGCTAATCATCCAGTTAAAGTTATATTATTTATAAAAGAATATGTTTAACTATAACACAGAAGAAAGAAATAAAACTAATGATGTATTAACTAAATAGTACTTATTAATCAATACAGATGGCGCTGTTTTAAATTTATGATCATAATAGAAAGAATATTATATTTTTTAAACCAAAATCACTAAAAATATACAATTATTGTATTATTTTTAACATAATAAAATATATAAAAAATATAATATTAAGCATAAATAATGTTGTATAAAAGTATTACATTTTATATGTCGTATTGTTTTGCGATAGATGGCGCTGAAGTTGAAAAAGTCTTGTTTGTTGAAAGCGTTACGGTCACTTAATTCGATTAGTTCAATGAATTTATTGATTTTTCCTTTTTTGTGGCCAGTCGTGGCCCAGTGGCACAAGCGTGGTGACTGTAAACGACTGGTTGTGGGTTCGATTCCCACTTGAGAAGTGGAAATATTTAATATTTCTATTTTCTTCGCTCTGGTGTCGAGGTAAAGCGCGGCGTTATGTTCCGCCACTTAACACGCAATGCCTCCGAATTCGGCGGAAAGTGGGGAACGGAGTGTCTTAACACTAGGTTCCCTCTGCCTACCCTGCTGTGTGCGGGATATAGCGTGAAGCTATTTAGCGTGAAGCTTTTTTTGAGCTTCGTGCTTTTTTTTATAGCAGAGCAAAGTGATCAAGCTTTTGAATAAATGCAGTGGCTCAACAGATATCTTTGGCGTCTCTATTAACTTATTTAAAAAAAAGTATTTGCATTGTCTGATAGCAAACTAGCAAACTAGCTAATTACTCATTAATAATTTCTAATTTCTTTTTACTTTTGCATGTGGTGTTAACCTTAATATAAGTTTACAATAATATTACTTGAGTCGACAATGTTTGTGTTTTTTGGATGTATTTATTATATTGTTAAACTGCTAGTTGACCTAAATAAATAAATTAAATTGAATAAACCTATTAGACTTTAGTATCAAGTCACTCTTCTCCTTTGTCCGTTTGAAATGGAGACATTGAATGTTCAGTAGCGTAACTCAATGTCGTAGAATATCTTGTTAAGAGTGTGAGGATGAAAATAACTGAAATATGATAATTCCCTTTTGTATCCGAATGGTCAGGGGACAACAGAGTGTCTTTACATTTATTCTCTCCACCTAGTTTGGTATGCCAAAAAAAACATCTTTAACGGGGAAAAGAACACATAACCAAGGTATTTACAATTAAACGCTTGTTCCACTATGTTACGACGACTTTAATAATTGTGATTTCACAAAAATATTGGGCCAGTTGTGGCGCAGTGGCACAAGCTTGTGACTGTAAACGACTGGTTATGGGTTCGATTCCCACTCGAGGAATGGAAATATTTAATATTTCTATTTTCTTCACTCTGGTGTAGAGGCGAAGTGCGGCGTTAAGTTCCACCACTTAACACGCAATGTCTCCGAATAATTCGGCGGAAAGTGGGGAATGGAGTGACTTAACACTACCATGATGTGTTCCCTCTGTCTACCATGATGTGTGCGGGATACAGCGTGAAGCCAAAAAAAATATACCTAGAACCTAGAACCTATATTACACTTTATAAGAACACAAAAACAGTGCAGACGTAAAAGTAATTTAAAATTTAATTTAAAATTTCCAATAAATTGATAAAATGAAGTTCAGTACAAAACTTATTGGAATGAGTATAATAAATCTTTGAAGCGATACCGATGCCGTGGCGCTAAAAGTGCATTCATATTGCAAATGCATTCTTGGAACTAGTCTATAGGAACATTCTTTTTTATGATTTTTCTATACTTTTTGTAAATAACTGAAGTACATAATAGCCGGTGGTGCCTGTCGTGGCGCAGAGGCACAAAGTGTGACTGTAAAGCGACTGGTTGTGGGTTCGATTTCCACTCGAGGAGTTTTAATATTTCCATTTCTTCGCTCTGGTATCAGAGGCAAAAGCTTGGCGTTAAGTTCCGCCACTTAACACGCAACGCCTCCGAATTCTGCGGAAAGTGGGGAACGGTGTGTCTTATCACTAGGTTTCCTCTGCTCTACCCTGCTGTGTGCGGGATACAGCGTGAAGCTAAAAAAAAAAGTATTAGTAAAATTGTTTTTTTTTTGTATATTTTATGGCAGCTTACTGTAAACGTGATTGGGAATGTGGGTTCGATTCCCACTCAGGGGACTGATTGTCTTTAAATATTCATAAGATTAATGGTGTTCTGTTCCGCCACTCAACTTGCAATGTTTTAATTTTTCGAAAATCGAAGAGGTGTTTCTTTAATCTTCATGTATTTTTTAACATTTTTTAAAGTGTTATTCACGCACTTAAGAAATTGAAAAAGACATTTAAAAAAAAGGGGATCGCGGGTCAAATTTTTATACAAAAATTTGATCACGCTGCGTTCAATTTTTCTTTTTTTGCCTCACGCTGTATCGCAGGGTAGGCAGAGGGAACCTAGTGTTAAGACACTCCGTTCCCCACTTTCCGCCGAATTCGGTAACATTGTGTGTTAAGTTGCGGAACTTAATGCCGCGTTTCACCTCGACACCAGAGCGAATAAAATGGAAATATTAAATATTTCCACTTCTCGAGTGGGAATCGAACACACAACCAGTCGTTTACAGTCACACTTTGTGCCTCTGCGCCACGACTGGCACCAAAGTTAGCATAATTAGTAAACTAGATTGGTTGTGGGTTCGATTCCCACACAGGAATGATTACATACCAACTATTTTCATTTCTCCGTTCTGGTATGTGAAACAAAGCGCGTCGCTGAGTTCTGCCACTCAACACGAAATGTCACGGTTTCGGGCGAGAATCAGTAGTGCAGTAACCTTAGTCTTTTTTTTTTGAAATTATACAAAAAAAAAGTTTCATTCGAATCTGTTTAGTAGTTTAGAAGAAATGTGCTTACAAGTATTCTGTTTTTACTACCTCATTAAAGTATAAATAGATGTATGTAGGTACATAATATAAAATATTATAATGTACCAAAATGTTTTCTTCTCAGACCGCTCTAAATCACATTTTTTCTGCAAACATTATTTATGAGTTTGGTTAAAAGAGGTGAAAGAAGACGCTAATGACTTTAACCCTGTCCCTTATATCTAATACCAACAGATTTCTTTTAATAAAAAAAATAATTATATTACACAAATGTCACTTATAAAATTGTCACTTCTTTTTTAGGCTTAGTAGATTAGTCTACTACTTAACACGCAATGCCTCCGAATTAGACGGTGCGTGGAGAACGGAGTGTCTTAGCATTAGGTTCCCTCTGCCCACTCGAATGTGTGCGGGATGCAGCGTGAAGCTAAAAAAAAAGAAAATGAATATCAAAAAGGGTGTTATGTCACATGGGTGGTTGGTTTGTTATAGCACAGAGGGAACCTAGTGTTAAGACACTCCGTTCCCTATTTTCCGACGGATTCGGAGGCATTGCGTGTTAAATGCCGGAACTTAACGCCGCGCTTTGCCTCAATACCAGAGCGAAGAAAATAGAAATATTAAACATTTCCACCCCTCGAGTGGGAATCGAACCCACAACCAGTCACACGCTTGTACCACTGCGCCACGACTGGCCCCAATTTGATATTCATAACATGTAAAATATTAAAGCACAGCTTATTTACAAGAATTAGCTTCCGCTTGAAAATCTGAAAATTTCAAGCACACTTGCCTTTGTTTGCTGCATTTTTCACAATGAATGGTGAAAACGTTGTAAAAGCACAATATTCATAATTCGTGTTCTTTGTTAACGTTATTGTGTAAATAAATTCGAGTTTTAACTAAAGTTTTTTGTATCTTTTTTTAATTTTTTTTTGCCTAAGGTAGACAAAGAGAGTGTGTGAAGACACTCGTATTATCCACTTTCCGCCTAAATTCGAGACAAACAGCAATGAAAATGTTTCCAATATTATCCATTACGTCGAGTAGAAATCGAACCCACAATCAATAATTAACGAAGGTTGCGTGGATTGAAGTTCTTTTAAACAAAGAGTAAATTTAGAGGTAAATTTCAAATAAAATTTTGATATTTTTAAACATTTTTAAAGTGTTATTCCACACTTAGGAAAATTGAAAAAGACATTTAAAGAAAATTTATAAAAATTTGAACGCAGCGGGAACGCATGCTTAGTGGTGAGAGCGCACGAACGGTATTCAGGAGGCGCGGGTTCGAATCCAGCTGCGTTCAAATTTTTATACGTTTTCTTTTAATGTCTTTTCCAAAATTTTAATATTTTAAGACATATGTATATTATAAGGAATAATCCAAATATCTGTCATTTCATCAGACGTAATTGCCTTGCGGGATGGTGCGTTATTTCTTTCACGTACAAAAAAAAAAGTTAACAAGACCTTCACGCCTTTGCCCATATAGCAAGGTAATCAGAGACTAAACTAGTGTCACAACACTCCGTTTGGATAATAGGAAAACTTTGGATACGAGACCGGGTGTCTGTAGTGTTTGAGTATTTAAATAAAAAAAACACTCCGTTTTCACTTTTCACTCGAAAATGAAACAATATGTGTTGACTAGCGGAACTCAACGCCGCATTTTATTTTTTTTTCTTTTTTTTTTTAGCTTCACGCTGTATCCCGCACACAGCAGGGTAGGCAGAGGGAACCTAGTATTAAGATACTCCGTTCCCCACTTTCCGCCGAATTCGGAGGCTTGCGTGTTAAGTGGCGGAACTTAACGCCGCGCTTTACCTCGACACCAGAGCGAAGAAAATGGAAACATAATTTCCACTCCTCGAGTGGGAATCGAACCCACAATCAGTCGTTTACAGTCACACGCTTGTGTTACTGGGCCACGACTGGCCTATAATAAAAAATGTTCTTTCTTCTACAATAAAAAATAAAAGCAGCTTCAAGCTTTTTCCCGTATAGTAGGATAGTAAGACATTCTCCTCTATCCATTCGAAATCGAAACAACGTGTTGACTAAAGGAACTGGAACAGCATGAAAATAATTGAATATTATCATTAATAACTACTTTTTTTCGTGATTATTACATATTTTGAAATAAAACTATTTTTAACAGAATTAATCGCAAACTTCATTGTTACAAAATCCGAGGTTTTTTTTTACAATTTAATTTATACCCCTACCATACCATAAAAAAAAGATCATAAAAAAAAGATTATTTTAAAAAAAGGTACAGACCATAAGGTCTGTACCTTTTTTTAAAATAATCATTTTTTATATATAAGTTCCTTTTTTCATTAACAACATCGGAGCTTTCCCGTTAACAACCTTTCCCGTGGGGGGACGGGTTAAGAATACAATTCCCCCCCCGCCGCTGGGTAGCGTCCCGTAAAAGGCGGGTAACCCAGTAGTTTGGTGGTAGGAGATTCGTTCTCCGACTGGCTCGCGACCACTATCATGTCAAAGACGAACCGCCAAATATCTTATGATGTGTTCCGGTTCGATGGCATGTAAACCAGCTCTCTCCCTATTCCCACCATTCCCATCCTTCCTCCCTCCTTCTGTCCTACATTCCCGAGGCTGGCAACGCATCCATAACTTGAATGTTGTGGATGTCTATGGGCGAAGGTAACCACTTAACACCAGGTGGGCCTTCAGCTCGTTTGCCTCCTTTATTCCATAAAAAAAAAAGCTTAAAACTAAGTTTATAAAATATACCATAAGAGTGTCCAGTTTGCTTTCAATATTAATCTAATCTCTTAAATATTAAATGTAACTTATATCTATTACAAAATATTAATATGACTTACTATGACTATCTTTTACATATTTCTTAATATTTATTGATATTATATTTCTTTTAATATATTTTATTAATATTACAATTTAAAAAAAAACTTTCCACCACGAAGTTCCGACGTTTCGAACACTTTACAGTAGTCCGTGGTCACAGTCTACCTCTGATCACGGACTACTGTATTTCGAAATACCAAAAATATACACTACTAATCAGGTTAAAAATAGTATCATCCATACTTATATTATAAATGCGAAAGTCTGTGTGTTTGTCTGTCACGCTTTCACGGCTAATCTACCGGTCCGATTTTGATGAAATTTAGAATGAAAGTACTAAATGTGACTGGGTCTAACATAGGCTACTTATTTTTTCAAAAAACAACCTCTAAGGGGTTGAAATAGGGGATGAAAGTTTATATGGAAAATCTAAACCGCTTGACCAATTGTAATGAATTTTGTAATAAATATAGTTGATAATCTAAGCTTACACATAGGCTACTTTATTTTTCAAAAATGCGCCCCCATGAGTTGCAATATAATGAAATAGTTCACGCGGCGAAGCCGAGAGCGGGTCGCTAGTTTCATAATATTATCATTCCCTGAGTAGAAATCGAACCCATAACCAATGGCATTTATAATCATATACTGTCCACTGTGCCTCAACGACTTTATTACTTAAAAGCATTCAATAAATATGAATTAGTGAATTGAAATATATAAAATTTATGAGTTAAATTAAGCAAAGTTGGACTTGAGCTATAAATAAAGCTATTTCAATTGTAAGTACCTATCTGCAACTTGAGCCGACGTTTTAGAGATAAATACTCCTATTAATGATAATTGATCTTGACTTAGTTTATTATGGCGCATTTGTGAAATTGCTTGACATTGGTGTTAGTGGGTTCGAATCTTATGTGGGGTTCTTGTGTAAAAATAGAATAGAGAGAGAGAATCTGGTGTTAAGTCACTCCGTTCTGAGTTTACTGTGATGGTTGGGATTTCTGTACGGGAAAGATTATATTTAAATAATTTTCATTTTTTCGCTCTGGCAAGAATCAAAGTGCTGCGTTAATATCCGCTACTCAACACGAAATTATTTTATTACTTACAGCAACTACTTTACTACCATTGGAGCAGAAAGTTGAGGAGAACTTGACATTATTTCTCTCCGAATATCCTATGTAGGAAAAGTATGAAACTGCATTTTGCTCCCTTAAAATGTCATAGTTATTTTATACTATTAGGATGGGCAGAGACAACCTTTGCCTCAACACCAAAGCGAAGAAAATGGAAATATTAAATATTTCCACTCCTCGAGTGGGAATCGAACCCACAACCAGTCGCTTTACAGTCACACTTTGTGCCATTGTGCCACGACTGGCCCATGCGTACCTATGTATAGACAAAATATACCGTTGAATTCTGCCACTCAACATGCTTAATGTTATATTGAGGAGAACATAGTATTTTGACACTAAGTTGGCGTAGAAAAATTAGTGATTCACAAATTATTTAAGCATCGAATTTCTAATTTAAGCATCTTTCTTACGAACAAACGGAACAAAAAGCTACTCAAATGACAGACAACGTTTAAAATAAAATTATCTATTCCTTCATTTAATTATCCATACAAATATAATTTTGATAAGCAAATTATGTCCGCAAATTAAAACTGAATCTTAGAAATGAGATCAAAGCTTAGAGTTTAGAGTTGTTCCGTTCAAGCAAAGTTGGATTGGGTTTCTGAAAAAAGCTCCTGATGTTGACATTTTATCCATACTTATATTATAAATGCGAATGTCTGTGTGTTTGTCTGTCACGCTTTCACGGCTAATCTACTGGTCCGATTTGGATGAAATTTAAAATGAAAGTAGTAAAAATGACTAGGCCTAACATAGGCTACTTAGTTTTTCAAAAATCAACCTCTAAAGGGTTGAAATAGGGGATGAAAGTTTATATGAAAAATCTACACCGCTTGACCGGTTGTAATGAATTTTGGCATATATATAATGGATAATCTAAGGTTAAACGTAGGTTACTTTCTTTTTCAAAAATCCACCACCGAGGGTTGCAATATACCGAAACAGCCACGTAGAACAGCGAGCGGGCCGCTAGTAATATATAAAAGATTATTGGTGATTTAAGATTTACATACGTATATATTTTCATAATGAAAAGAGAAACGCGTTTACTTAATAAAAAATAAGAATAAGTACATATAAAAAAATTGAACGCAGCGGGACTTCGTTTATGTACGCATGGCTTAGCAGTTAGAGTTTCCAAAAGACGCAGCTTCATATGCCGTTAATAATATGGTTAAAAACGTATTGTGTTGTGAGGAAAGAGGAATAAGGAAAGCATTTAAATACAATGGTTTCTCGAGTAAAAATCGAACCTTTAACCATCGCGTTTACAAGCAGGCACTGACACATTGATCCACGAACGCACGCACATAAATACATTGTGTGTTATATTTAGTAAAAATACAACTTCCGCAGAATGGAAATTGAATATACGAATATCGCTTTTACAGTATATTAATTGATTTATTCTTTTAAATTAACTTGATATATATTCTGAAGCAGTTAATTTATGTGCAATAATATGCCTTAATTTTATTATACACTACTGAAAGCACGCAACTCCGTTTGCGAAGACCTTATTACTCTTTTTTTTTAGCTTCGCGCTGCATCCCGCACACAGCAGGGTAGGCAGAGGGAACCTAGGTTAAGACACTCGAATTCGGAGGCTTGCGTGTTAAGTGGCGGAACTTAACGCCGCACTTTAGCTCGACACCAGAGCGAAGAAAATGGAAATATAATTTCCACTCCTCGAGTGGGAATCGAACTCACAACCAGTCGTTTACAGTCACACGCTTGTGCCACGACTGGCCACACCTTATTACTTTATGGCATATTTTCATTTACAATTTCAGATTAAGACTTTGACCCCAAATCAGTTATTCTGATTACTTCACCTTTCAGGTAATAATTTCTTATTTTTAAAACTTCCAAATGACAAAGAGTATTTGATAAATAAGATCTTTTGGGATTTTTACACATTTATAAAAAAAACTATTTTAACCGGAACATACGCGTATATTTTTGGTATTCTAAAATACACACTGAATTTACATACTTCGAATATACACACTGGTCAAAATATCTTTTAACAGCTATTATCTGTATTCAAAGAGAACCAAGACACTCCGTTCCCCACTTTTCACCCTTTGTCAAGTGGCGGAACTCAACGCCGCGCTTAGTCCAAGGTACCAGAACAAAGAAATGATCTCCCCAACTGGGATTCGAACCTGTAATCATCGCCTTTTTAGTCCTTACTATTAATTAATACGTATAAATTCTACATTTAAGCTAAGTTCTCCATAATCCAGCAATCGTGTGAAATTGTAAATCTATTTGTCAAGAGCACGTCTTAACTTAGATTAGGTTTTGCATATCCACGTACTTGTATGCAGTCAGGACTATAATAATACTGCAGTGGTGATATAAGGATGACGTGAGTTGCCTAAACCGTTGAAATGATATGAAGACAATGTATGCAAGATAATCTATATCTGTGTATATAATAAAAGAAAAAATATATAAATAGTCGAAAAAACAATTCTAAACAAGAAAACATGACAAACAAACATTTTATTGGGCGCGTTAATATATCGGGGCCAATCATGGCACAGTGGCATGAATAATCGACTATAAACGACTGGTTGTGGGTTCGATTCCCACTCGAGGAGTAGAAATATTTAATATTTCGATTTTCTTCGCTCTGGTATCAGAGATAAAGCGCGGCGTTACGTTCCGCCACTTAACACGCAAGCCTCCGAAGTCGGCGGAAAGTAGGCAACGGAGTGTCTTAACACTAAGTTCCCTCTGCCTACCCTGCTGTGTGCGAGATACAGTGTGAAGCTAAAAAAAAAGTAATAGAATCTAAAACATTTTTTTTTTTATTTGTTTTCTGTTTGTCTATCTATTTGTTTGCTTGTTTGAGCATTCTAATCTCTTAAACGACTTCACCAATTTAAATGCAGTTTCGACTATTATATTTCTGTAATTTTTCCTTAACATGTAGTATTTATTTTATTTCGATCGGTACATAAGTAAGAAAAATACAATAATTTATTTTTTCTATAAAATTGTTATAAAATTACTGTTTTTCAAATAAATGAAAGTCATATTTACTCTGGTGAAGCTGAATGCTCGAGCGAGGTCACTAGTAACACAAATACTATAAAGACGTAAATATCTTCAAAAATTTTATTATTTAAAAAAAAACACGTAACTACTTGTGGTATTGAACCTACACTCACTTTAGTAAATATCCAAATCTATATTAGTTTATAATTTAATTTATTTAACTTTTTTTTAGTTCCATGCGTTATTAAGTTCAAGACGTAAGGGGTTCTACTCTACTAAGATAATCAGAAATAAGCCAATGTCAAGACACTCCATTCTTCACTTTCCGCCCAAAATTGAGACATAGCATTTCGAGTGGCGGAACTCAACGCCGTGTTCTCTTATTTTCCCAAAGCAAAATGCTGAAAATCTTTAAAATATTCTTTCTAATGTTTTTTTTTTATTTGAAGAGAGGGGGCAAACGAGCAGAAGGACCACCTGATGGTAAGTAGTAAAGTTGTGGATGGGTTGCCGACCTGAACGAGGGACGAAGGTGAAGATGTTTGGCGGTTCGTCTTTGACAAGATATTGGTCGCGAGCCATTCTGAGAACGAATCTCCTACCACCAAGCTATTGGGTTACCCGCCTTTTGCAGGACACTGCCCCACGAGTGAAAAATGAACTTACAACCGTCATCTTTATACCCAAAGCCCCTCCCAAAGCCCCACTGCGCTATGAAGACTACAAATAAAGACACTTCATTACAAATTTAACCTCTATGAAATAGAATAGGCAAAATTTAACTTGTTTGTTATGTAAATTTGTGAATGTAGAGTCAAATACGTTCACGTCTTACCCCGAGGCATGCGATGAAATTAGACATCAAACTACAAGAGGCTCATTGTCTTCGTAATTTGTCTTCGATATAGCATTCATACTCGTATGCGTTGTTACGGATTCTTTTATAATGAAACATTAGAGCTTAAAAAAAGGTAAAGTGGGAAACGGAGTATCTTAATACTAGGTTCCCTCTGCCTGCCCTGCTGTGTGCGGGATACAGCGTGAAGCTAAAAAACGGGCATTTAGACAAGGCAAGGGTTAGTCAAAGACCTAGTGCCAAGAGACGGAAGTGGCGGAACTCAACGCTGCGCTTTATCTTGGGTACAAAAGCGAAAAATTGAAATTGAAAAGCGGTTAATCTCTCGAGTGGGAATCGAATCCAATAGTATCGCGATTACAGTCAGATGCCGTTCCACTGCGACACGACGGCCTCAATTATAACTTACATACGTATATAATACTAACGACCAATTCGTGGCTTCGCCTATATAACTAGCGGCCCGCTCGCGGCTTCGCCGTGAACTATTTCGTTATATTGCAACCCTCGGGGGCTCATTTTTATAAAATAAAGTAGCCTATGTTTAGGCTTAGATTATCAACTATATTTATGCCAAAATTCATTACAACAGGTTTAAATTTTCATTTAATTTTTTTATATAAACTTTCATCCCCTATTTCAACCCTTTTGGGGTTGATTTTTGAAAAAATAAGTAGCCTATATTAGACTTAGTTATTTTTACTCCTCTCATTCTAAATTTCACCCAAATCGGACCGGTAAATTAGCCGTGAAAGCATGACAGACAAACACACAGACTTTCGCATTTATAATATAAGTATGGATAATTATTTTATTTTATCACCCGCTCGCGTGCGGACTCGAACACAAATTTGCGTAAATCTGTACTAATATAATAAAGAGGTAAAGTTTGTAACTTTGTTTGTAAGGGCTAATCTTCGGATGTACTGAATTGCACAGTTAGAAAGTTAGAATTTTACGCTATTACAGAGGAACCTAGTGTTAAGACACTCCGTTCCCCACTTTCCGCCGAGCTCTGGACGCATTGTGTGTTAAATGGCGGAACTTAACACCGCGCTTTGCCTCGACACCAGAGCGAAGAAAACGAAAATTTTAAATATTTCCACTCCTCGAATGGGAATCGAACCCACAACCAGTCGATCACAGTCACGCTGTGTTCACAAGCCACGACTAGCCTCAAACATAACTTAACCAAATTAACCGTGAAAGTCGAAAAAACATAAAAAATTAAAGTTTTCCCCAGCCAGAACTAAGCAGCTACTTTAATTAAAATATAAAACGGCGAAATCAAATCATCTGAACGGAGATATAGCCCATAGTCTATTTGATCCCGGTTTAATTTAGTTTTAAGAGAAAAGCGAAATTGAAATACATTAAAACATTAATTGGTCTTCCGTCTCGAGTTCTGTTATGTTTGGGACGATGATTAATTTCAAATATCTTTTATGTATGAATGTTTATCTTTTATTTTAATCTGTGGATATAAAAATGTTAGAAAATATATTATGATTAATTAATGAAATGTGGCCAGTCGTGGCGTAAAGGTGTGACTGTAAAGCGACTGGTTGTGGGTTCGATTCCCACTCGAGGAGTGGAACTGTTTAATATTTCTATTTTCTTAACTCTGGTGCTGAGGCAAAGCGTGGCGTTAAGTTCCGCCACTTAACACGCAATGCCTCGGAATTCGGCGGTGCGTGGGGAACGGAGTGTCGTAATACTAAGTTCCCTCTGACTACCCTGCTGTGTGCGGGATACAGCGTGAAGCTAAAAAAAATATTAATGATTTTTGCTATTTTTATGGCATTGGTAATATAGGTAATAAGAGGCCATCGGCCAAATTGTATGCGGAGGTTGTTAGTTCGATTTCCACTTGGGGGAATGATTATGTTTAAATAATTTTCATATCTTCATCGTGGAAAGTCAAAGCGGGGCGTTAAACCTACAACCTATGGCGTTTAGAGTCAAGTGCTATCCACTGCGCCACAATGATCCATACACGTTACAAAAGTATACGCAATATATTTGTATGAAGATAGTTTCATTTATTCATAATATTCATACTAAAGTCTATGTGTCGTTCCAGGGTCAAACACAGACTACTTTTTATTCAAAAATTTACCCCTGACGGGTTGACATATGGGCTGAAAGTTTTTATGAAAAATCTAAGCCGCTGGACCGATTTTGATGAATTTTGAGAGAGATAGTGTATGACGCAACATTAAACATAAGCTATTTTATTAAAAAATCAACCTCTAAGAGGTTGAAATCGGACTTGAAGATTACAGCTTATTGCATGGAAGTAATCTGGTTTGAGCTTAGAATTGTATTAAATAATATAACTAATAATTATTATATTTGAAAAGAGCCACTATTATTAAAGATTATTAAAGATTTATTTAGTTAGAATTATTAAAGATTCTCGCCGGCTCTTCTCAGCAGAACTGCCTTCCGAACCGGTGGTAGCTTTATGTTCACGACGATTGAAAAGTGCTTGCAAAAGTCTTTTTGAAAAAAGATATTTTGAATTTAAATAGTACACACAGACGAAGCCACGAGTATGTCGCTAGTATATTATATAGGTATGCGCGCAATATATCACCACATTTCACACTCATGCAATTTTAAAAGAACAAATTTAAAATTACACCATGCAAAAAGCAATTTATCTCGACTCCGAAAAGTTAAAGTTCTGAAAATATTCGAATTTTATTGTTAGCGTTTCTCCTTTTTATAGTTACTTTAGAGAAATAGGAAATTAGGATAAAAGTGCACTGCCAAGTTCAATATTGCTTTCTACCAAAAAAAGAATTTTACTTATATTTGGGACTGCGGAGTTAAACGCCGCTTTTTATTTATCCAGAGAAAAATAACAAGCAACAACTCCGAATTCGGTGGAAAGTGGGGAACGGAGTATCGTAAAACTAGGTTCCCCTTGCCTACCCTGCTGTGTGCGGAACACAGCGTGAAGCTAAAAAAAAGTTGAATAAGACCTCTATATAAAAAAAAAATATTGTGTACAATAATATAATGAATAATATTAAATCTATAAATTATTCTCTTGAAATGAAAAAGACCCCGCTGAGTTTCTTGCCCCGGTGGTTTCCAGGACTGAACGGCAACAGTGGTAAATTGTTTGATGTTAAAAAATTGAGCATGTTATTTTGATCTTAGATTTAAGGCAAAATATTATCACACAAATAAAAATGATACATTTTTGGGAACGTATAAAAAATCGAAAGCAGGAGGATCCGAGCCCGCACCTGCAGGACGCTCTAACCGCTTAGCCATACTTTCTATCCAGCTTGCTAAATTTCTAATTCACAACTTTTTTTTCTTGTTTCTCATAGAGTAATTGTATTTAATCGTGTGTAAATGAAGTTTTGAATTAAAATTAAACACGTTATGAATCCTCAACCAACAATCACAGTCAAACACTATAACTACGCCACGACAGTCTTAAATTATACTACACATAAAGTCAAAGGAAGGTATTTGAGCAAAAAAATAACATAACTTTATTAAGTCTACATCGTAAAACACATAATGTAGGTGACGGTACGAGATTACGAAATAAACCATAATTCTTTCTCACAACGCAAACACAAAAATGTAATAATGCGGATAATAATTCTACTCTATCGTTGTACGGTGAGATATCTGGTTGTAGACGATGTTTGCAAGTTCGATTCCTAGTTTAAGGAAAAAAATAATAATTTTAAAATCTATAGTTTAATGTTGGGGCCAGTCGTGGCGCAGAGGCACGAAGTGTGGCTGTAAAACGACTGCATGTGGGTTCTTTTGCCACTCGAAGGGTGAAAATATTTAATATTTCCGTTTTCCTCGCTCTGGTGTCGAGGCAAAGCGCGGCGTTAAGTTGCACCACTTAACACTCAATGCCTCCAAATTCGGCGGTAAGCGGGGAACGGAGCGTCTTAACATTCAGCACAAGTTCCCTCTGCTTAGGGTAAGCACGCTGTATGCGGTATACAGCGTCAAGCTATTATAAATTTAAAAAAAATAAAAAAATATGTATGAATTATGTTTGTATATACTTATATTATAATTGTATATGCTAATTTAAATAACTAGTGACCCGCTCGCGGCTTCACCCGCGAACAACACAATTACTTTATATTTTCGACTCCCTGCTTTCTAGTTTGAGTTAGGCGGTATTTGTTTACATACAAATTTTTACCACACCTATTTCGCTATTTCGGTCCCTTCAGGGTTGGTTTTTAAACTAAAATGCAGCCTACATACGAAAAAGAAGAACGGAATGCAAGAAACTAAAAAAGCTCGGTGTAAGTTAATTAAACAACAAATTAAATATAAATTAAAGCATTTCTTTTTTTTAGCTTTACGCAGTATCCCGCACACAGCAGGGTAGGCAGAGGGGACCTAGTGTTAAGACACTCCGTTCCCCACTTTCCACGCCGAATTCGGAGGCATAGCGTGTTAAGTGGCGGAACTTAACGCCGCGATTAAAGCATTAAAATATATCTTATTCATCTATAAGACATTAAGAGGTAGATATTAGCTTCATTTCTTTGTTCTTCTATCTAAGACAAAACGCGGCGTTAAGTTCCGCCACTCAACACGCATTGTTTCTATTTTGATTGACCCCCTCTATTGTATGACTATTTTGTATGACTACTCTATGTGGGGAAAAGCGTGAAGCTAAATTACTCAGCACGCACATTCAAAGTGCCCATTATTTAGAAACTACGTTGTAATTAACTGATATTTTAATTAAAATAATTTTATTACTTAATAATAAGTAACGTAGAATTATTAATATGTTTTTTTCATTTTATATGACGTGATAAAAAACACGACTGTTATTATAAAATCATCTCATGTCACCCGCAGAGTTATTCTGTAGGAAAACCATTTCCATATCGTTTAAGTGAATTTCCTTACTTCGAATTTCTAAACTCATTTAAAATGCGTATGACTAATTTTTTTTAGCTTCACGCTGTATCCCGCACACAGCAGGGTAGGCAGAGGGAACCTAGTGTTAAGACACTCCGTTTCCCACTTTCCGCCGAATTCGGAGGTATTGCGTGTTAAGTGGCGGAACTTAACGTCGCGCTTTGCCTCGACACGTATTAAATCCATACTTATATTATAAATGGGAATGTCTGTGTGTTTGTCTGTCATGCTTTCACGGCTAATCTATCGGACCGATTTGGATGAAATTTAAAATGAAAGTAGTAACAATAACTGGGTCTAACATAGGCTACTTATTTTTTCAAAAATCAACCTCTAAAGGCTTGAAATAGGGGATGAAAGTTTGTATGAAAAATCTACATCGCTTGATCAATTGTAATGAAATTTGGCATAAATATAGTTGATAATCCAAGGTTAAACATAGGCTACTTTATTTTTCAAAAACCCATCCCCTAGGATTGCAATACACCGCAACAGCTATGTATGTAGTTACGCGGCAAAGCCGCGTGCGGGCCGCTAGTATAAAATATTTCCACTCCTTGATTGGGAATTGAACCCACAACCAGTTGCTATACAGTCACACTTTGTGCCACTACGCCACGACTAACCTCCACTAGTTGTATATACTCAACAGCTACTAGTTGTAAATATATATTATATTAGTATATATAACTTATAGTGGCCAGTCGTGGCCCAGTGGCACAAGCGTGTGATTGTAAACGGCTGGTTGTGGGTTCGATTCCCACTCGAGGAGTGGAAATTATATTTCCATTTTCTTCGCTCTGGTGTCGAGGTAAAGCGCAGCTTTAAGTTCTGCCGCTTAACACGCAAACCTCCGAATTCGGCGCAAAGTTGGACCCGGAGTGTCTTAACACTAGGTCTCCTCTGCTTACCCTGCTGTGTGCGGAATACAGCGTAAAGCTAAAAAAAAAATAAAAAAAAAAATAGCTTCAAAAAAAAAAATACTTAATTTGAAAAAAACTAAGCTCATTTTCATGCAACTACATCGAACCCACAACCTCTTCTACTAAGTAACTAGTACTACATATCGTACATTATCTCAAAAAATATAATATATTTTTTTCAGAATAGCATCTTGCTTCCATTCCACTTTATGACGGTTACATAATTTAGGGACGACTACGTAAAAATGGGAGTAAAAAGGACAGTCGTTTACAAGTAAATTATTTAATATTGTTAGAGATTCCTGGCCACATTATTACGACGTTCATATACTCCACAATATTTTGGCAAAGTGACCAAAAATGTTATACTATTTTTCGTCTTTTTTGTGTCTTTATGCTTTTTTCTATATAGCGGGGTAGTCGATGACAACTTAATGTCTTTGTTCTCCACTTTCTGCCTGATTTTGAAACATTTTACATTGACAGGCGGAGCTTAACGCTGCATTATGTATTACCAAAACGGAAAAATGAAATTAGCCTTAAATATAAACACTCTTTTAAGAATGTATCGAATCTATAAGCAAGCTCGTTTAGTCCTGATGCTGTTCCTGCGCTCCATAACAGATGGGTATTTTAGATATTCATAGTAAAAACAAGTGATAATTGATCTCATCTCTAATTCAATTTAATCTGCTAATTTCAGGCTTTTCCTACAGTAGTCGGGCGGGCAGAGAGTAGTTTCTGTGGTCGGTCAATAGCAGTTATGAAGCACCTTGCATTGAACCTCAAGGATTTAGTGGCTGCCTATATCTGTTAACCCATATAACCCATCTGATTCCCCAAGCCTTTACCTGCGAAGGAATATCCTTCCGTAAAAGAAAATAATTACAACCAAAGAGAGCATAATATCAACACACTCCATTCTCAAATACAACATGATTACAGAATAATAAATAACATAACAAAACAATGGAATTCAATTAAAAAAAAACTTTAATTTATTTAAATAAAAGAAATTAATTGAAAAAGTTACTTCCTTGTTGTTAGTAAAAAGGACCCTTGTTATAATTACAGTGGGATGACACAAATTTGCGGGCGAACGTTGATAGCGACTTGTTAGGGCTTGTCAGATACGAGAGTGGATTTACAAGTCCAAGATAAGGGTCGGGTGAAACGATCGATAGTACTGGCCTTAGAAAGTTGTGATATTTTCAAAAAATTGTACGTAATATAATAGTATTCTTTTTATTTTTTTTAGCTTCACCTCATATCCCGCATACAGCAGGGTAGACAGAGGGAACCTAGTGTTAAGACACTCCGTTCCCCACTTTCCCCCAAATTCGGAGGCTTGCGTGTTGAGTGGCGGAACTGAACGCCGCGCTTTGCCTCGACACCAGAGCGAAGAAGATGGAAATATAATTTCCACTCCTCGAGTGGGAATCGAACCCACAACTAGTCGTTTATAGTCACACGCTTGTGCCACTGGGCTACGACTGGCCACGAGTATCTTTATCTATAGGTATAATAGAAATGTAGCTTATAATGTCTTTACATGGAAGGTATATGAGAAAAATATTATTGGGGGCAAATATCAATAATTTTATTTTTAACTTCACGCTGTATCCCGCTCGCAACAGGTTAGAGGGGACCTAAAGTTAAGACATTCCGTTCCCCACTTTCCGCTGATTTCTGGAGACATTACGTGTTAAGTGGTGGGACTTAATGCGTTTGGCCTTTATACCAAAGGGAAAAAAATAGAAATATTAAATATTTGCACTCCTCGAGTGAGAATCTAACCCACAACCAGTCGCTTTAACAGTGACACTTGTCCTTACAAAACTTGCCACGACGGGCCTCCACAATAATTTTATAAAGGAAAATTCTTTATTATTTGTCTGTGTGTTTGTGCAATCTCTGACTTAACTGCTTAACCAATTTAAATGCATGTTTTGAGTATTGTCTTCTGGTAACTGTAAAAAATTGAACACAACGGAATTCGAAACCACACCTCTTTTGAAACTGTCTAAGCGTCTGACCACGAAACCATGCCATTACGTTAAGCAGTAAAATATATTCATTCTAAAAAAATATTTTCTTATATTCTAAATGAGTAGATAATACTTTAAAAATGATAAAATAATTAAAATATAACCATTCCCTCAATAAGAATCGAACCCACTACCTTCACCACATTTCCTTAGGAATATTCTACATAACAGCCATTGCAGTAAATAAAGTAACCACAAACAGTTTCTAAGTACGTAAGTAATATCTGTTTTAGTTAGACGCACTCTAATATAATGAGAACAGACGAATAATCTGTTTATAATGAGACGATACAAACCGCAGCGGGGAATATTACGACGTTAATACAAACTCAATTTCCAGTGCCGTGTTCATTTTCTTAAAGTAAATATGAAAGTTTATTAAGATTGCTCTGGGGAATGGTTTCATGTGCTTCTGTTTTTTTCATTTCCTTGATCTAAGCAACGAGATGGTGTATAAAAATTTGAACTCAACGAGATTCGAACTCGCGCCTTTTGAAAACTGTCTAAGTGTTCTGACCGCTAAGCCGTACGTTTTACTATCGGCTACGTCGAATTTTTTATACGCTTATTGCAATATATTTCTCTAATTAACGATGTACAGTAAAAATAACTCACCGAAATATGTGGATAACACTTTAAAAATGATAAAGTTTTTTTTTATTTTTTATGGAATAAGGAGGCAAACGAGCAGAAGGCCCACCTGGTGTTAAGTGGTTACCTTCGCCCATAGACATCCACAACATTAGAGTTATGGATGCGTTGCCAGCCTCGGGGATGTAGGACAAAAGGAGAGAGGAAGGATGGGAATAGGGAGAGCTGGCTTACATGCCATCGAACCGGAACACATCATCAGATATTTGGCGGTTCGTCTTTGACACGATAGTGGTCGCGAGCCAGTCGGAGAACGAATTTCCTACCACCAAGCTAACTGGGTTACCCGCCTTTTACGGGACGCTACCCAGC
The DNA here is from genome assembly GCA_019049465.1 of Dryas iulia moderata. Taxonomy (NCBI): domain Eukaryota; kingdom Metazoa; phylum Arthropoda; class Insecta; order Lepidoptera; family Nymphalidae; genus Dryas; species Dryas iulia. The sequence continues at coordinate 655,300 of CM032420.1, read as the reverse complement.
GGCGGGGGGGAATTGTATTCTTAACCCGTCCCCCCACGGGATAATAATTTATATATATATAATCATTCTCCTGAATAAGATTCGAATTCAAGACCATCGCGTTTACAGTTCAACATAATTATAACATCCTTAGAAATTTCCTTAGGAGTATTCTATATTACAGTCATTGTCATTGTCAGTCTAGGGAATGGTTTCATGTGCTTCTGTTTTTTTCATTTCCTTGATCTAAGCAACGAGATGGTGTATAAAAATTTGAACTCAACGAGATTCGAACCCGCGCCAACGAACGAACCAGTCAAGGCGGAAAAAAGAACGATGTGTTCAAGCACTATGTTCTTTTGCTATGGGAGATAAAGTTGAAAGCTGAAACATTAATATTTAAAAAATCGTTAGTTTTTAAATAATATCAATATAAAATAAAAATAATTTGAAGCAGAGGCAGGAGGAGACCTCGGTTGACCTTCGAAAACACAGTATCGACGATACTGGAGGAAGGTCACGTAAATAGCATGAGGACCCCCCGGAGGGCGTATATGAAGAGGTTGATGACTGTGGACGAGGCGAAAGAAGTATGCAGGGACCGTAGCGTTTGGCGCTCCGTTCTCTCTGAATACCCCAAGGGGTACAGCGTGAAGCTAAAAATATAAAATAAATAATTTGAAGCATACATTTTTTTCTATTCCCTGAGCCCGTTAATCTGCAGTACTTTTGACCAAAGAAAATTATTACAAATTTTCTATAGTCACTTCTAAAGTCTACTTATGGCTTTTATGATATTAATTCCTTATTTTAAAATAATAATTGTATCGACAGTAGATGGTTGCAGGTTCGATCTACAATCAGGGGAAATATTGTATTAAAAATAACATTATTACAACAAAATGCATTGAGAACCGCTTGATACATACTGTCTAGAACTCATCCGCAAGGTCAATTTACACATATAGTCGCATATCTTTAGATTTTTAAACACAATTTAAAATATCATTTTCACGAATTTTAACTTTGCAGGAGATACAAAAACTGTTAAAGAAATAAATAGGCTATATAGCTTCACGTTGTATCCCGCACATAGCAGTGTAGGCAGAGTCATTAAGACACTCCGTCCACCACTTTCCGTCGTTTCGGAGGCATTGCGTGTTAAGTGGCGAACGTAATGCTGCGCTTAACCTCTGATACCAGAGCAAAGGAAATGGAAATATTATATATTTCCACTCCTCGAGTGGAAATCGAACCCACAATCAGTCGTTTACAGTCACACGTTCGTGCAACTGCACCACGGGTTATTATTATTATGTAAGTTATTTTTTATGCCCCAAAAGGGCCAAATCAAGTAATAAGATAATTCGCAAAGCTTAGTTATTTTTGATATAAACAGATTTTTTGGTCTCTTGTCAAGGTAGTAAATATAACTTTATCGATGTTGTCAGCTAAGCGACGATATATGAATATAACCTTTATTTCTCTAAAGTTTAATTCCAGATTTTTTTCGCATTTACCAGTAGTTCAAGTTCAAGTACATATTGAAATGAAACTATTTATAACCGGATTAATTACGTATATTTTTAGTATTTTAAAAATCTTTTTAGAAAACTCAACGTTTCGAACACTAGTCCGTGGTCACATATATTTCAATTTTCCTAATTGTGGACACTAACACGTTAAAATTAAAAAAAATAATTAAAAAAAATATTTGTTTGTAGGGAAATGACATAAAAATATTAACTAGCTGAAAATTTATTACTTCTTAATTACACTACAAATTTACACTACAAATCTTACTTAATGTTTACACTATATGTAACAATGAATTAGTTGATATGAAGCGAAGACCTGAGTGTCTTGACACTAGGTTTCTCTCTGCCAACCTCGTTTGCGGGAAAAAGCGTAAAGTTTGATGTCCCGCGTGCGTGAATATTCGATTCCCTTGCGTGATAAAGCGTGAAGCTATAACATAGCAATACTCGAGTAGGATAGCAATCCTTAGCAAGAAATTCGCACCCATCCCGGCTTATCCTTATTGTTAGGACATTCTGCGGTGATTCTGCGGTGACAGTGTTTAACGTTCAGTGCGTAAAAGTTGTAAATCTATTGAAACTACTTTAGTTTAGTTTATTTATTATGTTATTCGTGTATTTGGTTGCCTTTATAACATCTTAGGTAATGTATTTTTAATAATATCTTTTATTTTCGTGATTATTACTGGTAATCGATTTTGATTTGATGGGGCCAGTCGTGGCGCAGGGGCACCAAGTGTGACTGCATATCGATTGGTTGTGGGTTCGGTTCCCACTCGAGGGGTGGAAATATTTAATATTTCTATTTTCTTACGTAGTCGAGGTAAAGTGCGGCGTTAAGTTCCGCTAATAAACACGCAAGCCTCCGAATTCGGCGGAAAGTGGGAAACGTAATCTTTTAACACTAGGTTCCCTCTGCCTACCGTGCTGTGTGCAGGATACAGCATAAAGCAAAAAAAAGAGGGTTATTCATATACTTAGGAAATTGAAAAAACTATTTTTAGAAAACGTATAAAAAATTGAACGAGCGGGATTCGAACCCGTACCTCATTAAACATTCTAAACGCTCTAAACGCTAGGCTATGCGTTCAAACGATTAATATAAATGTTTTTGTCCAGCTTCACGCTTTTATCTATATGGAAGAGTGGCTAAAGATTACATAGTTTCAATACACTCCGTTTTCCACATTGCTATAGCGAAACGTCGTGTGTTCAGTGGCGAAACTCAACACCGCACTTTTTCTACCAAAATGTAGTAATAAAACAATTTACAAGCGTAAATAAAAGTTGCAAAAAAATAAAATCATAAACAATTGTTTCTAAAGATGTTTTTTTTCGAAATATGATTAACGAATGACTTGGGGCCAGTCGTAGCGCAAAAGCATAAAGTGTGACTGTAAACACGACTGATTGTGGGTTCGATTCCCACTCGAGGAGTGGATATTTAATATTTCCATATGGTACAAAGGCAAAGCGCGGCGTTAAAATTCGCCACATAACACGCAATGCCTCCAGAATTCGATGGAAAGTGGGTAACTGAGTGTACTAGCGATAGGTTCCCTCTGCCTGCGAGATACATTGGAAGCTGAAGAAACATAAAAATAAAGGCGACTTTTATATCAGTAACTAACCAAGGGTCCAGTCACTAAATTGTGATAGTGCTACCAAGACGACTAATCTGAGCGTAAAAGAAAATGTCCGCCACAATCTACAATATTGCGAGAGTAAAGAGTTTTAACGTCCAGGGCAGCTTGTGACACACGGTTTTAAAGAACGTCAAACAATATTTGTTTTAGCTTCACGCTATATCCCACACACTGCAGGGTAGACATATGTATTCAGTTCTGCCGAACATATAGGAGATTCTTAGAATTCTGAAGGCATGGCGTGTTCAGTGGTGGAACTTAAAGCCGCGTTATGCCTCGACGCCAATGGAAGAAAATGGAAATAATAAATATTTCAATCGACCAATGGAAGAAAATGGAAATAATAAATATTTAGAACTTAGTACCATGACATTCTCAATAGTTTTTTTATCTTCGCCCTGTATCCTGCAGCAGGGTAGGCAGAGGGAACCTAGTGTTAAGACATTCCCCGCTTTCCGTCGAATTTTTGGAGGCATTGCTTGTTAAGTGGCGGAACTTAACGCCGCGCTTTGCCTCGACAACAGAGCGAAGAAAATGGAAACATTAAATATTTCTACGTCTCGAGTGGGAATCGAACCCACTATCAGTCGCTTTACAGGCACACTTTGTACCTCTTTGCCACGACTGGCCCCTACATTCTCAACTTTCCGCCCGAAATCGAGACATTAAGTGTTGAGTAGCTGAACTCATCGACGCGCTTTGTCTGAGATAGTACCTCAAAGTAATTAAAGTAATTAAATTATGTTCATTCCATCAAGAGGGAATCGAACCCACAACTGATCGCGTTTACAGGTACGATTACTATTATAGGACCTTTCATATAGTATATGAATTTGGTATTGAAGGCTCGGTAACCATTACTTCTGTATGTACATGTGAGAAGCTTTTCATTTCATAGAACTTTGTTACTTTTTATACCTTATAAAGTGTTGTTGATATTGCTAAAGTATATATTTGTTAGTTTTGTTTTTGTCTTCACACAAAAAGCTGTTGTTTAAAAACACATAGTTTTACTGTTTACTGTTTAGTTGTTTCTTTTATATGAAGAATTATTGGTAAAATTATATACTACAGAAGTTGTACTGTATAGTAGAACATAACTACTATTCTATTCTTCCTTGTATATTAGTGATATATATGTTACCTTCAGTGCATTGCTTGTTTAAGCGGCAATTAATTTTCAATCAATTTGAATCAGAAATAAAGATATATCGATATTAATAGATATTATCTACAAAATTTGGAACCTATATACTATGTGGCCAGTCGTGGCGCAGTCGCACAAGCGTGTGACTGTAAACGACTGGTTGTGGGTTCGATTCCCACTCGAGGAGTGGAAATATTTAATATTTCCATTTTCTTCGCTCTGGTGCTGAGGTAAACCGCGGCGTTCCTAGATGCTGTCTAGAGGCATTGCGTGTTAAGTTCTGCCACTTAACACGCAATGCCTCTAGACAGCATCTGTCTGTAAAAGGATTGTAAGTTCGATTCCCACTCGGGGAAATAATTTATGTTTTACATTTTCTAACTCTTGTACTTAAGACAAGGCGCGGGATCGAGTTCCGCCGCTCAACACGCAAAATGTCTCGATTTCGAGCAGGACGGTCTCTATGGTAAATATATAAATCGAAAATTATATAACATTTAAAATATAGAATCAATAAGCTGATTTAATAAAATAATCTATCACCTAAGAGGAAAGCATGGTGGCTATAAAATCGCCTTATATAATATTGGGATCGAACGCTCAGCCCGTCCCATAAGGTCAGCGGGCAGTCTGCTATTGACAAAGCCATAATATATTTTCACACAAAATAAAATCCAGCTTCCTTGGACCATTCGGATGTTCGTGTGGGGCCTCTAAATACATTTATTAAAAAAATAAATGAATAAATGATTAGGTTGAATTATAGTTCACATATTTAACATATTTTAAATAAACATAGCACATACCAGGGTAGGCAGAGGGAACTTAGTGTTAAGACACTCCGTTCCCCACTTTCCGCCGAATTCGGAGGCATTGCGTGTTAAGTGGCGGATCTTAACGCATACAAACTTAATGAAAATGAAAATATTAAATATTTCCACTCCTCGAGTGGGAATCGAACCCACAACCAGTCGTTTACAGTCACACGTTTGTGCCACTGCGCCACGACTGCCTACCCTGCTATGTGCGGGATACAGCGTAAAGCTAAAAAAAACATTTATCTCTAAAGATATATAGTTAAAGTCAAAGTAAAATATTTTTATTCAAATTAATAAGTTACATGCTTCATTTTTTTGAACCTCAAATAATTCATGCGATGGTAGGTACTAAAGTATATACTTTAGTACCTACTAAACACACATATTATAAAAATATTCATTTTTTTTTCAGATTTGTACTGTATGTCCGGTATGGTATGTCATATGGGCAGCATATGGGTAGTCAGAATGAGTTCAATGTCAAGACACTCCGTTCTCCACTTTCCGACCGAATTCGAGATACTGAAACTTAGTCACTACTTTTATTACTTCGCTCTGCTATCTAAAATTAAGACTGGCGTTGAGTTCCGCCGCTCAACTTTCAATTTTTGGATTTTTCTTTTAACTACTGATGTACTAGAAAAAATTAGTACAACTTTTTAAATTTCTGTAAATTAGTTTAGTATTGATTACTTTAATACTTAAAACACTCTAACATTGTCAATGTTCACTGTTCAAATATCTTTTCAAAAAACACTTTTAGCTTTACACTTTTCACATACAATAGAGAGGATGCAATTAGAGAGAAAGTAGTGTCGACACACTCCATTCTCCACTTTTATCCGAAATCAAGGTAATGCATGTTAAGTGGTGGAACGTAACATCTTGCCATGAGTTACCAGATTGCATAAATAAATATAACTAATAATCCTAAATGAGAATAGAACCCATAACCATCTTAACGAAAAAAAATACTTGGAAAGTTGGAAAATTAACTTATATTATATAAATATCCGCTATTTTAATAACCACACTAACAGTATGGAGCGGTGTTTGCAAGTGCCAATTGGACTGCCCGGGTCGCCGGACAATGCCCCTGAACGGACGCTATTAGCGCCAAACTAAGTGGAATTCTCTGTATAGATTAACGCAAATGTACCGCCATTACAATAATGAAACATCTAAAAGCAATCCTCAGGAATAACATAGGTTCCGTAACGTTACCCTGAGGTATACAAAAAGTTGTTGTCAGTATTGCCATAGTTTAAGCAAGTAGACAAAGTAAATATTGTTAAATGTAATACGAGAGACAAAATACGTAATAAAGTTAGTTTGTTGGTGGAGAGCGGAGTGTTTTGACACTCCTTGACTACTGTGCTATGCGGAAAAAATCCTTTTTATTTTGTGTAAAATCAAGTAAACTATTTTTTATTCATAACTGGTTCAGTGGTTTAAGGGTTGATTTTTGGGATTAATTTAAAATATTTCTATTTAATTATTACAAAAAATATAAACATTTGTCCTTCATAAATACATTATTCTCGAAATATTTATGCATTCTACATCTCATCTACATTTACATTCATTCATTCTTATAAACAGAGATTGTGGCCAGTCGTGGCCCAGTGGCACAAGCGTGTGACTGTAAACGACCGGTTGTGGGTTCGATTCCCACTCGAGGAGTGGAAATATGTAATATTTCCATTTTCTTCGCTCTGGTGCCGAGGTAAAGCGCGGCGTTAAAAAAAGTGATTAATTTTTTTCTCTCATTATTAAAATGCTTCCTGTTACCATCAATTTTTTATACGAACACTTTCTAAAAATATACTCAGCTTAAAACTATTTAAATACATTAGAAATTTAAATATTCATATTTAGACCGTAGCCAGTGCCAAGAGAGATTTTGCTTTTGGCAACATTTGCACTAACCTGCCCTTAAAAACTATTCTATTTTAGCCAACTCAGATATTATGTATTTGACATAATGTTAAAATCATACTTTGCATGTAAAAACAGGCAAATTAACAATTTTTCCTGCCATACAGGGTAGTCAGAGAGATACTAGTAGAAAGGCACTCCGCTCTCCTCTTTCCAGCCAAAATCGAGCGGAGAAATTAAAAAACAATAAAATATAATAATTTCGGGGCCATTCGTGGCGCAGCGGCACAAATTGTGCCTGTAAAGCGACTGGTTGTGGGTTCGATTTCCACTCGAAGCCCCTCCTCCTAAACATTTAATATTTCCTTGATGACATGAATGACATGTACGCCCATTCATTTATATTGTTCATTTATATTTGCGTTGGGTCACAGTTTATCAGTCATCGTTCTTCTTAGAGTGGTCATCAGGTAGAAACATAGAATATACTTTATTGCACACAACATAAATTAAAATATACATTAAAAATTTACAATATACAATATTAACATATTATAAGTGGCCAGTCGTGGCCCAGTGGCACAAGAGTGTGACTGTAAACGACTGGTTGTGGGTTCGATTCCCACTCGAGGAGTGGAAATTATATTTCCATTTTCTTCGCTCTGGTGTCGAGGTAAAGCGCGGCGTTAAGTTCCGCCACTTAACACGCAAGCCTCCGAATTCGGCGGAAAGTGGGGAACGGAGTGTCTTAACACTAGGTTCCCTCTGCCTACCCTGCTGTGTGCGGGATATAGCGTGAAGCTATTTATTTTTTTTTTTTAACATATTATAATACTAGCTGCCCGCTAACGGCTTCGCCACGTGAATTATATGACTGCTTCGTTATATTGCAACCCTCGGGGTTGATTTTTTGACAAATAAAGTAGCCTATTTTTAAGCTTGGATTATCAACTATGTTTATGCTAAAATTCATTATGATCGGTCAAGTGGGTTAGATTTTTCACATAAACTTTCATCCCCTATTTCAATCCTTTAGCGGTTGATTTTTGAAATAATAAGTAGCCTATGTTAGACTCAGTAACTTTTACTACTTTCATTCTAAATTTCATTAAAATCGGACCGGTAGATTAGCCGTGAAAGCGTGACAGACAGACAAACACACAGACTTTCGCATTTATAATATAAGTATGGATTATGCATGTACACACATATAAACATTTTTTTAGTTCTTTTGGCTGCGAACATAAAGATAAGGGCAGATTATGGGAAAAACCTGTTTGTGTTCGGTCTTAACCAATCACCGTGAAAATTAAACGTTTATCTATTTTTTCTACAGAATGACCTTGCGTACTTTTTATTTTTTGTTGTAGTTCGCTGCTTCTTTAATTCTGAAGTGGTAGAAAGTTCATTTGGTCAAATAACAAAATAATAATAAAAATAATCTGATAAAACGCGACATACATACCTCACGTACGGTTTATTTTAAAATATTGCAAATATTTTGATCTAGCAGGTCGAATTTTCCACAATTTTCACGCTTTCTTCGAACAGTTGGTAGGCGTCGTCTGTACACGTAGTTATTGTAGATTAAACTGTTCATTATTTCTTTTATTTACCGAGTCATTTTTGGACAAAAGTTATGCTACGCAGTACTGAATATCTTCAAAATTAGCAAGGTATGTTGAAAGAGCAGGTTACAGCTTTAATTTTCACTAGGTTATTTTTATCTCTTATCTTTTTACCTCTCACTATATATTATTTACCTTAGCTTTGTAATGAGAGAAAATAAAAAAATACAATTTCTTGTCTAGATTTAAATAAATATCAGTAAGATTTCGCCGTTTCCGGAAATTGCGGGAAATTTCTTAGGCATAAACTTTTAGCATTTAGCCATCGATTTTACCTTGAGTTAATAACATATAACTTTTTCTGTATTCTTATGTGTCAAACCGAAATTACTAGCCCGATATGTTATAGTTGTGGCCAGTCGTGGCCCAGTGGCACAAGCGTGTAACTGTAAACGACTGGTTGTGGGTTCGATTCCCACTCGAGGAGTGGAAATTATATTTTCATTTTCTTCGCTCTCGGCGGTGTTAAGTTTCGCCACTTAACACGCAAGTCTCCGAATTCGGCGGAAAGTGGGGAACGGAGTGTCTTAACACTAAGATCCCTCTGCCTGCCCTGCTGCGTGCGGGATACAGCGTTAGCTAGGTTTTTGTTTTTTTTTTTTTATTATTTAGGAAACTCTGTTCATGGGCTCACAGGTGCCCATGGCATTTGTTAGTATTAATTAGTATTAATTAGTATTATCTTATATTTAATGTAATCTAATCTTTTTAATGTAATCTTTTTTTTTTTTTTTTTGTGGTATGTAAATATATGTACATATATATGATTGTAATAAGAATAGCCACCCAGCTCACGCTTTGTTCCCTCTTTGGTGTTGTAATTTTGCGAGTACAGCCTCGGTGACAGAGACGTCACGCTCGTGAATAGCTGCTTTGAGGTTGTGCTCCATGATTTGTTTTGGTGAGGCCGTCATCGCTCGGCTGATAAAATTGGCGATCGCATCACTACAGTCGTCGGAGTAATAGACACAGGAGTTGGTATGTCTTGTTACTGCGACGACCGCGTGAGGGATGCTGTCGTGGATAAGGTACCTCTTGCGTCTGGTACGGACGATGATGACGTCGCCATACGTCTGTCCTTGTGCCTCATGTATAGTCATGATCCGCGACCTGTTTCCGGATCCATATCCCTGATCCATCAGGATTTTCTTTTCCTCCTGCGTATGGATCAGATATAGGGTTCCTTCGTTGTCCTTTGGTATATGTGTGCCAGTATATTTTTCCATTTTAAGGGAGTGGATGATGGGGTTTGAAGAGTAAATACTGTTGTACACTCCGGTGATGGCATAGGCAACATCCATGGGGTTTCGGTGGGTGCAAGACAACTCACATGTGATGTTTGTTGTCAGGTTCGGACGGCAGTACCTTAAATCGAATAGATTTCCTCTATCGATGTAGGGTAGCTGGTTTACGTCTCCGATCAGTGTGACTATCTCCGCACCAGACAATGTGGCAGCCATTACTATGGCTCCAAAATGGTTCATGAGGGCTTCATCCACCGTCAGTCGGTTTATAATGTTTCCCTCATGAAACCCGTTGACTAGGATGGATGCCATAGTGCGCACCTTTCTTTTGGCCTTCGTCCCAAAGCGGTGCGCGAGCTTTTCCTTCAGATCTTTTGCTGCTTCGACCGTGGTGGTAATCACTATTTCACTTTCCTCATCGAAGTTCCCGATTATGTAAGTTGTTTTGCCGCAACCGGGTACTCCGTTTATCCAAGCCAGTTTTGGTAGTGTCCAATCTTTAAGAGCTGCGCCGGGCTCGGGATCGCTTGAGATAGTATTTGCCCTTTCAAGTATCCGGTCGTCCAGCATTACTCTCGTGCACTTGGCCACTAAAACAATTGGGTCATTCTCAGGTGTTTTAAACTTGAGAGGTTTGTCCCTCGATTCCTCGAAATCTTCGACCAGGCCCACAAAGCCATTGGTGCTATTGTACGCGGCCATGTAGTGTCCCGACATATTTCCCTGTATTATTTGGGATCTGTCGTTGTCGTAGATCGCCGCTTCGGCTTCGTCGAGTTGCACTTTCAGTAGCTTTTTGTTGCCTCTCAGGTAGGTTTGCATGATGTTCTCGCAGGTGGTTTTATTTAAATAATATTCCTAACAGAAATGTTTCATATCAATACTCTCTACCAAGCCATAAACTAAATGAAATACCATATAAACGCAAATCATTCGAGAACTTCAGGCGCAGTGGAACTATATCTGACAGTAAAAGCGGTGGTTGTGGGTTTGAATACCACTCCAGGGAGTGCTTTTTATTATTTACATTTCTTCGTTTTGGTTTCTAAGACAAAGCGTGGCACTAAGTTCTGCCACTCAGTGTTTGAGAGTGTTTTGACACTACGTTCTCTATATCTGTTCTACTGACTGTTCATATGAGGGGAAAAGCATGAAGTTGTAAAAAAAATAGCTTACAAAGAATATTAAAAAATTACGAAAACGTCCTTAGGACGCTCTAAACACGTCGAGAGGATAAGTATTGAAAGAATAGTAAGAACATGTAAAGCAAAGTTGAGCGGCAAGGGTTATAGGAAGAGAAGGTCTCTTCCTATAACCCTTGCAGATTGGCGTTAAAAAACACAGTATCACTAATATTAAAAGGAAGGTCACGGTAATACCATAAGGATCCCATGAAAGTAATGCATAAAGAGGTTGACGACAGTGTGTGAAGTATAAGATGTTTACGGACCGTAGTGTTTGGCGCTACATTTTCTTTAACAACTCGACCAGGTATAAAGCATGAAACTAAAACGAAATAAAATAACAAAACGGTATAGGTTATTTGAAATCTGCTTCTTTGAATAACGGAAATTCAAAGCTCAACGCTACTCCTATTTCTTGGAAATAGAAAATGTCATTTTTAATCAGTTAGTTCTTCAAGTTACTGAGTTACAAATGTAAACAAATGGACATTCGATATCTACAGTCTTAGTGTAAAACAGGGCTAAGTGAAAATATACTAAAACAGTGTTGAGATACATGTAATTTTATTTGACAGTGCCAGCTCTGAACTCATTAATAAAGATTATAATGTTTTTATAATGTTTTTAAATAATATAAGCTGTGTACATTTAGTGGAGAAGTAAGTCATTTCCATATTTTTATGAAATTTGAACGTAGCGGAATTCGAACCTGCACCTATTGGAAATCGTCCAAGCTCTCTGACCATTAAGTCATACGTTCTGCGTCAGACTACGTCAGAATTTGTATGCATCTATTACGTTTTTCTTCGTTGTTAACATGTTTATAGAGAGGTTTTTACAAATTTTGCTGCCCAAAGATCATTCTACAAACAATTGCTTAGCAAGATAGAATTCTATTTAACGTAATGATGATGGCAATAGCAAAAATAAATTGTAATAAAAAAATCAAAACATATTCTTTACCTTTTAGGTTAAAAATTGATGTTTGACTTAAAGGAATTCTGTATTTAAAAGTTAGGTGATATAATGAATGGTAAGTCAATTTAAAATACACCTCTAAGTGGTAGGCCTGCGTCAAAACCTGCCTCCAAAACTCAAGTCTTTTGGACCCGAGAAACCTTATACATAAATAATGATAAGAATGAAATAAGTAAAAAAAAAAAAAATCTAGATTTGTGGTAAGCCTAATTAAAAAAATAAAATAAATTAAAAAATATATAAAGTTTTACCTTAAAATTAAAAAAAAAGTAGTTACACAACTTTGGTAATTTACATTTACATTTTTCTCAAACCTTATTCAACTTTGTATTCTGTTTATTGATAACAGCTTATCGGCTTACTAGGGTCTTACGTTACACATTTTTTTTCTTTATAATGATTAATTGTATTTTAGGGGGCCAGTCGTGGCGCAGTAGCACGAACGTGTGACTGCAAAAACGACTGGTTATAGGTTCGATTCCCACTCGAGGAGTGGAAATGTTTAATATTTCCATTTCCTTCGCTCTGGTATCAGAGGCAAAGTGCGGCGTTAAGTTCCGCCACTTAACACGCAATGCCTCCGAATTCGGCGGAAAGTGGGGAACGGAGTGTCTTAACACTAGGTTCCCTCTGCCTACCCTGCTGTGTGCGGGATACAGCGTGAAGCTGAAAAAAAATGTATTTTCTTCATATTTTTTTATATATAAAAGTATATACATAAGTACGCTGTATTCCCAATAGTAGCGTAGGCAGGAAAGACTTTGTGTTTGTAGACTTTCTAGTTGTCCGCTTCAAGTATTGCGTCTTAAGTGGCAGAGGTCAAGGTTACGTTCAAGGTCGCGTGTCTTACCAGAGCGAAGAAATTACATTATACAAATATAATCATTCCCCTGAATGGGAATAGAACCCCCAACCAAACTTGTTTAAAGTCGCACGCTATCTTATCTTATCGCATCGCTACTTATTTAATTCTTTTTAATTTAAGGAGTATATACTGTAATACAGCTCATACAAAATGTATTGTAAAAGATATTGTAGTTCTTGACTATTTCATAAATTAACTTATTTAATAACGAGCTCTGCACGCGACTTTGTTCACGAATTTAACAATGTCTCAATAATTCCAAAATAAAAGCAGCTAAGTTACTCCTTATCACATGAATTCAAGTGAAAACGCCATCAAAATCGGTTCAGCCGTTCCAAACATTAGCCGGAGCAATAGAAAGAAAAATTGTTAAAAATTATACTTTCTACAATTGTTGTATACATGCTTGTTGTACCTTATGTAAAAAACAGACACTTAAAATTTATTTATTGGTAAAGATAAATATATGAAAAGGCTAAGAAATACTTTATTTTTTTTAGCTTTACGCTGTATCCTGCACATAGCAGGGTAGGCAGAGGGAACCTAGTGTTAAGACACTCCGTTGCCCACTTTCCGCCGAATTCGGAGGCAATGAAAATATTAAATATTTCCACTCCCCTAGTAGGAATCGAACCCACAACCAGTCGTTTACAGTCACACGTTCGTGCCACTGCGCCACGACTGGCCCCAATACTAAGAAATACTTGCAGAGAATATATGCCATTAAGCCGCAAAAACTAGCACTCGTACAAAAATACATAAAAAGAACAACTTGTATGAAAAAATATGTTTATTATAATCATAATCATAGTTATTATAAACACAAGATGTACAATCTCAAAGGATCCACGTGTACGATGCTTCGTTCAATATATATTATCTATACTAATATTGTAAATGCGAAAGTATGTCGGTCTGTTACGCTTTCACATCCAGATCTACTGCCTCGATTTGGATAGAATTTAGAATAAAAATAGTTGTAGACTCAGTGCCAAACATAGCTATGCTATTTTTTCATTTTTTTTTAATATCACACTGTATCCCGCACAAAGCAGGGCAAGCAGAGGCATTCTGTTCCCCACTTTCTGCCGACTTGCTGAGGCGTTGCGAGTTAAGTGTCGGAACTTAACGTCGCGCTTTACCTCTGATACCACAGCGAAGAAATAGAAATATTAAATATTTCCACTCCTCGAGTGGGAATCGAGCCCACAACCAGCCGTTTACAGTCACACGTTCCTGCCACTACGCCACGACTGGCCCCAAAAATCAACTCCTAAAAGGTTGAAATAGGGGGTAAAGACGTGTGTGGCAGTTACGCAGGCGAAGCCGCGAGAGGTCGCTAGTACAAATCAGTAAAAATGCAAGTCGTATTGAAACTTTATGTTTATTTCAAACACTTTATGTAATCACAAGTATACAACAGGCGATCTCAAAGGATACACGTGCACGATGCTCCGTTCAATATTTAATATTCTGATATACTTTATATGTGTTGTGACGTTCAACTTAGCTTTTGTGGCCAGTCGTGGCGCAGATGCACAAAGTGTGACTGGTTGTGGGTTCGGTTCCCGGAGGAGGAGTGAAAATATTTATTATTTCCATTGTCTTCACTCTGGTGTAGATGCAAAGTGCGGCGATAAGTTCCGCCGCTTAACACGCAATGCCCCTGATTTCGGCGGAAAGTGGAAAACGGAGTGTCTTATCACTAGGTTCCCTCTGCCTACTAAATAAAGCTAAAAAAAATTAAAAAGAGAAAAATATCTTCGCTTTTTATTACATTGGCAGTTACATTTCAACCGGCCGTCGTAATTCAATTTAAATCAGGTGGCACAGTGAATTCTGACTCTAAACGCAATAATATTATATTTCACATTTTCTACATTTTGATATTTGAAAATATATTTAAGAAAATTCTTTTATGTATACAGAGTGTATGAAGAGGTTGATGAAAGTGGACGAGGCGAAAGAAGTATGCAGGGACCATAGTGTGTTGAATGTAGTATATATAGAATAAACATTTTTAGAAGACGTATAGATATTTGAAAGCAGCGGGAATCAAACCCGAACTTAACCATCCGGCTATGTTCACAACTTTTTTCGGTTGTCAGCATCTCTGTAGAGAATTATGCGAACAATCGCTTGGTAAGAGAGAATATGAGAATCCTATATACGAAATTTTTTCGACATTTTAAATGTTATACATACATGCACTTAAGATATTGAAAAAACAGTTTTAGAAAAAAACATCTCATTGCGACCAAATTTTATACGTTTTATAAAATATATTTTTAATTTCTTTAAATATTTGAATAATATTTTAACCGGTTTACTTTTACCCGTGGGGGGACGGGTTAAGAATACAATTCCCCCCCGCCGCTGGGTAGCGTCCCGTAAAAGGCGGGTAACCCAGTAGTTTGGTGGTAGGAGATTCGTTCTCCGACTGGCTCGCGACCACTATCATGTCAAAGACGAACCGCCAAATATCTTATGATGTGTTCCGGTTCGATGGCATGTAAGCCAGCTCTCCCTATTCCCACCATTCCCATCCTTCCGCAGAAGGAGGGATCCTTCTGTCCTACATTCCCAAGGCTGGCAACGCATCCATAACTTTAAGGTTGTGGATGTCTATGGGCGAAGGTAACCACTTAACACCAGGTGGGCCTTCAGCTCGTTTGCCTCCTTTATTCCATAAAAAAAAATTATAAAAAAAAAAATAATATTTTAAAATATTAAAAATGTATCATCATTATATACATATTTTATACTTCTTCACAACAAAAAATATAGTGATTAGTCACTACCTGCTAACATTTAGAGCCATTCTTCTTTATTTTTATTCTTTTTTTAGCTTCACCGTGTCTCACACCGCACACAGCAAGCAGAGGGTACCCAAAGTGTTAAGACACTCCGTTCCCCACTTTGAACCAGAGCGAAGAAAATGGAAATATTAAATATTTTCACTTTTCGATTGGGAATCGAACCCACAATTAGATGCGTTTACGACTAGCTTTATTTTAATTTTTAAAAATAAAACCGTATGTACATTCGAGTATAAAATTGAAGCAAATCGTTAGTTGATACAACGGTACTGCAATAGAATATCCGATATTGCTTTTTGCTGACGCCGTGTGCTCTTTACTGCAGCATCTAGACCCAGATTTATGTATCTAGATATTATATTATATTTACAATTGTAACTAAAATGGCTTACATAGGAATTTCGAATTTGCTTTAGAATTAAATTTCTAGCTTAAATTGCTTAACGGCTTAGTGGTTATATTAATGATGAGTGTGGGTTCCATTAGATTCAAATTCAAATTCAAAATATTTTTATTCAAATACACTTTTGTAAGCACTTTTGAACCGTCAAATGTACATAAAGCTCGGAAGGCCTCGACTACCACCGACTCGGAAGGCAGTTCTTTATTATTTGATACAATGGTAGCTCACCGGCATTGGACGTATTCAAATTAATTCCACGCATTTTTGTCCTTTAAATACTTTTCTACAGAGTAAATAAGCTTTGCTTATTAAAGTATTTTTACTTATTAAGATAACAATATCAATATTTTTTTATATTTATTAGAGACCGTCAGAGTAGACGTCTGAAATGTGGCAAGGATATCGAGCACAGTGTCTTGTGTGCTGTGAAGTTTTTTGGTGACAATTGTAATTGTAGTTTTTGAATAAATGGTAATTAAATGGTCATAAAGTGGCCATTAATTTAAGTCACTTAGGACACTACGTTCTCTCTGACAACCCCGCCATTCCGGAAAAAGCGTTAAGATACAAGCCAATATATATATTTATTTTTGTTTTTCTTTTTAGCTTCACGCTGTATCCAGCACACAGCAAGGAAGGCAGAGGGAATCTAGTGTTAAGACACTCCGTTCCTCACTTTCCACCGAACTTTGCCGCGCTTTGCCTTTGATACCAGAGCGAAGAAAATGGAAATATTAAATATTTCCACCCGTCGAGTGGGAATCGAACCCACAACCAATCGTTTTACAGTCACACTTTGTGCCTCTGCACCACAACTGGCTCCAAATATACGTATGTTTATTTAGCAGAAAATTTGCAAATTGTCAAAAGCGTTACGTATTTGGCAAGAAAAAAAAAAGTAATCGAACGGGAATTCTATCTAACTTTGCTCATACGAGGACCCTCGAGGGTCGCTTCCTATCGGTAACAGTTAACTGAATTCCACCAACTGTTGTCTAACTCAATGCATGTTTTCAATTTACCCACTTTTCCTACGCAGTTCTATTATGGGAATACCAATATAAGGAAGGTTTGGAATTTAATAAAAAAGTTGAGAAACAATTTTGTAGTTATAGAGAGCGTAGTGACAAGATACTCTCCCTTTTACGGCTGGATTCTGGATGTTATTATAAAATATATATGAGTGGCTGAAATGAATGTTGTGTTTTGTCTCAGGTACCAGAGCCAAGAAATGATTTTTTTTAGCTTCACGCTGTATCCCGCACACAGCAGGGTAGGCAGAGGGAACCTAGTATTAAGATACTCCGTTCCCCACTTTCCGCCGAATTCGGAGACATTGCGTGTTAAGTAGTGGAACTTAACGCCGCACTTCGACACCAAAACGAAGAATATAGAAATATTTAATATTTCCACCCCTCGAGTGGGATCGAATCCACAACCAGTCGCTTACAGTCACACGCTTGTGCCACTGCGACACGACTAAAAATGTCAATAATTTTATTATATTATGGTCATTTCACGGAGTAAGAACCTAGACCCAATCGCGTTTACAGTCAAACCTTTCACTGCACCACGATGGCTTTGAAGTCACCTCTTACTGTACTGGACGATTATAATCTCATTACTTTATGATGGATTTATCAACTTATTGAGTATTTATTACTATTCTTTCCATTTTTTGAACATTTGGATAGACTTTTACTAGGAAATTTCATACTTTCAACTATTTACTACAAAAACCTTGTTGTAGAATACAGCACTTATTATACCATATATATACTTTGAAAATAAGCTTTTTTATCTCTCTATTAATATGTAATACTTATAACTGGCTGGGGTGGCGTGAATGGGCTGGCGTGGGCTACCGCGCAGAACAGCGCCTAACTGTGAACGCGGTGATTGCAGATTCGATTTCAACACGAAGAAAATATGATTATAATACTAGTAGTCGTATATTTTAGTAGTACTCGTATATTTTTATTTTCCTCGACGATACCTAAGGGGCCGTTCAAATATTACCTAAGTAGATTTATTACAATTATTTACCCCCCATCCCCCATACCATCAAAAAGAAGCAAAGCAAAGAATATCCCCCATTCCCCTTATAGTGCTTACGTAATACGGCTCCTTAAGACAAAGTGCGGTGTTTAGTTCCGCAACTTAACATGCAATGTCCCAATTTGAAGTGAAAAGTTAAGAATGGAGTTTCCTGACACTAGATCATTTAAGACTGCCCAGCTAGGCGGCAAAACACTTGAAAAAATTTTTATATTATATATATTTTAAATTATTATGTTAACCGGAACATTTTTTAAGTTTCTATTAAAACGTAACAAACAGGAACTAGCGGCTAGAAAACGCTCCTCCAAAGCAAAAATAGTGCAAAAATTTCTATGAAAATTTCACCTGAGCCGGTATCGCTTAACCGAGCCCATTGAATTTATATTCGCTCTTTTAAAAATTGTATTTCACCTGAAGTAGACGCGTGTAATGCGAGTTTGAATGCGGTAGCTTGCACTTTAAATTTAAAGTACTGAAAAAGAAAGATATTTTTCTCTATTTTAGAGGCCAGTGGTGTAGTGCAGCGTTTGGCTGTAACCAGGATTGGTTGTGGGCTCGATTCCGATCCAGTGGAATGTTCTTCATTTAATTATTGCTATTTTTTCTAGAAGCCAGTCGTGTCGCAGAAGCACAAAGTGTGACTGTAAATGCAACTTATGGGTTCGATTCCCACTCGAGGACTGAATATCCATACTTATAATATAAATGCAAAAGTCTGTCTATTTGTCTGTAACGCTTTCATGACTAATCTACTGGTCAGATATGGATGAAATTTAGAATGAAAGTAGTAAAAATCCAGGGTCAAACATAGGCTACTTATTTTTTCAAAAATCAACCTCTAAAATGTTGAGATAGGGGGTGAAAGCTTGTATGAAAAATCTAAACCGCTTGACGAATTGTAATGAATTTGGCATAAATATAACACAAGGTCAAATATAGTTACTTACTTCATTTTACAAAAATCCGCCGTGAGTTGCAATATAACGAAACAGCTCTGTAGATCACGCGCCGAAGCCTCGAGCGGGCCGCTAGTAGTTAATATTTCCCTTTTCTTCGTTCTGGTACCGAGGCAAAGCGCGGCGTTGAATTCCGCTAGTTAAAACGCAATGCCTCCAAATTACGGCGGAAAGCGGGTAACGGAGTGTCTTAACACTTCCCTCTTCTATCCTGCTGTGTGCGGGGACATTATTTCTGAGGTCTCGTAAGACAAAACGCAGCGTTGACGTCGTGAATTGATAAATGGAGTGTCTTAATACCAGGTTCTTTCTGATTACCCTGCTATAACACTAACACTATAATATATTGTAGCTTTACACTTAATAAAAGGGTGATTAAAAAAACCTAGTAATATACTCCGTCATCCAATTTTTGACCAAAATCGAAACGTGCATGTTGATTGGTGGAGTTCAACGCCTCGCTTTGTTTAGCTAGGTATCAACACGAAGAAATCAAAAAAAATGGGAAGAAAAGTAACCGTTGCGGAAAGAAGAGGAAAAATAAAGTGTCGCAACCAGTCGTGGTTGCCGGACACAAGCATATAGGCAGGCAAAAAAAATAACGAATATATTAATATTTTCAAAAGTTATAGCACAAAAAAGTTTAAAATAAGATCTAGTAAGTAATCTACATAGAATATCTGTTTCAAAACACATCTCTTACAAATCGTGTACCTGCCTGATCAAATGTTAATAGAATTGGAGTAACTCGGTAGTTTAGGGGCTTGTCACGCGTCGACAGATACAGGGATGCTGTTATCTACGAGTTTATAGTCACTTGTATTAGGGTGATCACGGGTTCATTTCCCCGTCATGATTTTTTTTTTTTTTTTTGTAGCTTCACGCTGTATCCCGCACACGGCGTGGTAGGCAGGGGGAACCTAGTGTTAAGACACTATGTTCCCCACATTTTCCGTGTTGATTTCTAATGTATAATAACTAAATTGAAGAATACGGAGATGTGAAATGAAAATTCGTGCGTACTGTATCAGATTTACTAGTCGACAAAAACATTTTGTGAGGTGAAGACAAAAGACATGTTTATTATTATTCTACCTACATATTTCTTTACATACGTTACATAAATAAGTGTGGCCAGTCGTGGCCCAGTGGCACAAGCGTGTGACTGTAAGCGACTGGTTGTGGGTTCGATTCCCACTCGAGGAGTGGAAATATTTAATATTTCCATTTTCTTCGCTCTAGTATCGAGGTAAAGCGCGGCGTTAAGTTCCGCCACTTAACACGCAATGCCTCCGAATTCGGCGGAAAGTGGGGAACGGAGTATCTTAATACTAGGTTTCCTCTGCCTACCCTGCTGTGTGCGGGATACAGCGTGAAGCTAAAAAATAAGTATTAAAATAATAATGCGAAGAATAAAACTAAATCATGGACCATGGTTATGGAGTCGAGTTTCCCATTATTCATTCGAGGGATTGATTATTAAAATTTTCATTTCTTCGCTCTGCTACCTCAGACAAAGTGCGGCGTTGAGTTGCGCCACTCTATACGCAATGTTATGATTTCTAGCTAAAACTGGAGGATGGAGTGTCTTGACATTAGATCTTATAAGCGTGTTATAAGCGTGAAACTAAAATGTTTCCATTTCGTCACCCCAGTACCTAAGGAGTTGAATACCACAACGCAACATGCAATGTTTTCTAACTCCTCTTCTGTATTTTCTACTGTTTTATGATTTTAAAAAGAATCATTATTGAATGTTTCAATAACATATACATACAAGAGGGAGTCCTCTATTTTAAAAATATGATTTGTTTAGAGTTTCTTAGTAAAACAATATCTACTGATATTGTTACTGAGCAAATTTGTACTTTAGAGGTAAGGTTGTCGTGGGAGTTAGCTTATTTATAACCCCCTGCCAGATTAAAAAAGAGACACTAACAATATTTTAATTTTAGCAAGTGAGCAGAGAGCATATAGACACTCCGCTTTCCACTTTTCCTCCGGAATCGAGATTTATACTATTACTTATACGAGAACTCATACTATAACCTTTGTCTTTCGTAACTGAGCGGAGAAATAAAAAATTTAATATAATCATTCCTCCGAATGGGAATTGAACCTTGAACCATCGTATTCACAATCAGATGCTGGCACTGGACTCCCTCTATTATAAGAGTAATTATAATTTTATCGCTTAATAAATAACTATTAAATATTCAATTTTATTAGTATATCTTAGTTAAATGAAAGTAAAATAAGTTAGAGAAAACGTATAAAACTAGATACTCTGGCCATTTTTTAAAAGTGTTTATCAATTTCAAAGTGTCACTTGAATAATTTAAACACACTTTACACTTGTACACATAAAATATATTTTTTTTTAAATACTGAATGAAATGCTGTTGATACTCACTCGGGAGGCTTACTCGTATGCTAACTACGAACTTATTGTTATATATTATTTACAAAAGAGCAACTGTTGAGTTACTCGCTGGTTCTTCTCAGCAGAACTGTTCTTTTTTTTCTTCACTCTTTATCCCGCACACAGCAGGGTAAGCAGAGGGAACCTAGTGTTAAGACACTCCGTTCCCCACTTTCCGCCGAATTCAGAGGCATTGCGTGTTAAGTGGCGGAACTTAACGCCGCGCTTTTACCTCGGCACCAGAGCGAAGGAAATGGAAATATTAAATATTTCCACTCCTCGAGTGGGAATCGAACCCACAACCAGTCGTTTACAGTCACACGCTTGTGCCACTGGGCCACGACTGGCCATTACTATTATTGACATTTCATAAAAAAGTTTATTATTACAACCATTGCATATTTGATAAAGAATATTTAAATTTAAAAGCTGGAAAAAAATAAATATTTTTCTTTATGTGGACATCCCTTATGAGTTCGGTTTTGTCGGGATTCGCTAAGTCAATGTACCCTGTACGTGATCTTTTGTTGCTTTCTATCAATTTTTATGACTTACACTAACTTACGAGTATAGTAGTGTTTGTACAGAATTCACAAACAATATATAAATAAATTGGGGTTGTTCGTCTGTGAGAAACAAAATGACTGCTTTTTCCACATACAGCCTATGAATATACTATGATGTAGTGATTGGACACTCCGTTCTCCGTTCTCTGAGTTATTTTTTAACATGACACCATCAAAAAATATAGAAAAAAATGTTGTTCCTCCGTTTTAATGATGAAAAGGTAAAACGTGGCGTTGAGTTCCGCCACTCAACATTCAGGAGAACAGAGTATTTTAATATTAGGTTCTCCCTACCTCCTCCTACCTCTCTCTCTGCTATGCGGAAAAGAACATTTACTTTCAAGTAGATTTGTCATTTTCAACCTATATCTAATTTTACTACTTTTTTTTTTGGCACAATTCGAAAATAACTTATCTAACTCCCGCACATAGTAGGGCAGGTAGAGGGAACCTAGTGTTAAGACACTCCGTTCCCACTTTCCGCCAAATTCGTAGACATTACTTGTGAAGTGGCGGCACTTAACGCCGCACTTTGCCTCGACACCAGAGCGAAGAAAATGGAAGTAAATATTTCCACTCCTCGAGTGTGAATCGAACCTACAACCAATCGCTTTACAGTCACAGTTTGTGCTACTGCGCTACGACTAGCCCCACTTTATCTAAAACAACAATAAAAAACTCAAAAAAATTAAGTAGGATTTCAATCTACAACCAAGTCCTGAAGTCAAATGATTAGCAATTACACCTATGTGTATAGAACCTATTACATATTATTAGCGACATACTCACGGCTTCACCTACGTAAACAATACAATTACATTAATAGTAAAAGACATTTAAAGAAAACGTATAAAAATTTGAACGCAGCGGGATTCGAACCCGCGCCTCCTGAATACCGTTCAGGCGCTCTCACCACTGAGCTTGTTTAAAAGTACGTTTATAGTCTCCATAAAATTTTCCATCCCCTCTTTCAGCCCCTGGGAAGGAAATTTAAAAAAATACGTAGCCTCGAATCTGTCAAGGTGTTCAGATTTTTCATACAACTTTCATCCCCTATTTATTGAATTAGGGGTTTAGGGGTTGTTTTTTGACGAAAAAGTGCACTATATCTGATTCGTAAGCGACCTAAGGCCTTTAACCAAGAAAGCGTAACAAACAGACAGTCTATTGCATTTATAATATTAATATGGAGGTAAGGCCTATAAGGAAAAAACAATGTCGACTTAATAAACAGTTCCTAAAATAAATATGAATAATAACTTAGTATTATGGTTTAAGTTATCAGCAAAAACATAACGCTTGACACAAAAACAAACATAAGCATACGCACTTAAGATGATTTTGGTTTAATCTTTTTCACTTTTCTATTTCAGAGAAGCCAGTCGTGGCGCAGGGACACAAAGTGAGACTGTAAACATGACTGGTTCTGAGTTCGATTTCTGCTCGAGGACTTGAAATGTTTAGTATTTCATTGTCTTCACTCTGGTGTCGAAGCAAACCACTGAATAAAACTTCTGAATAAGGTGGAAAATGGGAAACGGACTTTCTTTACATTAGGTTCCCTCTGCCTACGCTGTTGTGTGCAAGATACAGGGTTAACAACGAGACACAGGGTTTGACGCTAAAAACAAATATTATATTAATATAGACCAGTCCATATAGAATAGTGTGACCAGTCGTGGCCCAGTGACACAAGCGTGTGATTGTAAACTCTGGTGTCGAGGTATAGCGCGGCGTTAAGTTCCGCCACTTAACCCGCAAGCCTACAAATTCGGCGGAAAGTGGACAACGGAGTGTCTTAACACTAGGTTCCCTCTGCCTACCCTGTTGTGTGCGGGATACAGCCTGAAGCTAGTAGAAAAAAATAATATAGACTAAAGACATTCGTACACCAACGAATATTCTTGCACCTTTTTATCTTTTACTTGGTAAGGGTTACCTGGAAGAAATCATCTGAAAGTAAGGTAAAGTAAAGCACCTGTAGATAAGGACGCCTTTCCATTTCTATTATATTGTAATTCAAAGTGATTTTAAACAAACAAAAATCGTAAAAATATATTTAAATTCAAGTTTAATGTATGATTTACGAGCAAAAATACACCCGAGCAAAAATATGAACATATGAGTACGTACATTGCAAGTTAAATGAAAGATTGTAAGAATCATTAATTATCTTGTTCTATTATATAAAAAAGTGTTTGGTAAATTAGATAGAATATTTATATAGGAATAAAACTAAATGTTAAGAATATATGTGTTTATTTAATAATATATTTTAATACATTATGTCATACCAGATATAACTTCTTATTGTTTTAAATTTTTCAATTCATATATTTTCCTTAATTACATTTAAAGTAATTAATATTATAAGCACTTTACAAAGACGTAAGACACGATATAATAACTGATAGACATACGTAAGTACATAAAGAGAACGGAGGGTCTTGACATTAGATTTTCTTAGAGTATATGCGGAGAAAAGCGCGAAGCTGTTTAACATATACTTATATCTGAACAAACAAACGAACAGAATATAGAAAATATATATGATATCCCGAATATATATCAACACTTAACAAATTCAAAATCTCAAATGGCAATCAAATTAAAAACCATAAAGTCAAAAACCAAAAAAATATTGAACACACAAAAAACTAAAAAAACCACTGACATATCAATTTATCTCAACAAATCTACCATATTCACGAATGGAATAAATTCCTCAACACTTTCATCAACGCCATTAGGTTTTTCGAAAGGTATAGTTATAATAAGCTTAGACGTTTTATGATTTACATTGAAATTAAAAAGCTGTGTCTTCAGATTGTCAGGCAAGATAACAATATCTCGCAATTTGCAATCAGATTCATCTGACTGAGCCCTGACTTTCATCACACGATTCCTTACTTGCACTTCCACTGTTCGTTCATCACAACCTTCGAATGGATATATTCGCTTGTATTCTCCAGAAGTATATACATCAACAGCGTTATAATCTTTAATGCCATACTTGTTTATATCTACGTCTGCTTCTTTAAATAGATCTACTATGTCAATAAATAGATCTTGAAAATCTTCTCTGCTGTCTTCTTCGTCGTATCCTGACGAGGACATTCCCCAAGGACCTCGACCCGTCCATGGAGGCCGAGGACGCTGTTGAGGTCTATGCCAACAATTAACTATACCAAAAAGCAACACGAGCAAAATTAAACGTGTCATTGCTTCAATTCGTCAGTTATAACTAAATAATAATTAAATAGGTGCTGATATTATTTATAAGTTGCGTAATTATAATAAGGAGGTAAAACAATCTGTATGTTGTGTTTTGAAATAAAATCGATGACAGATGCTTGTTTGTTTTTGAGCACTTATATTTTAATAATTATTATATTTTACTTTTTACTAACTGGTATACAAATTATCTTTTATGATTATCTTATACAAAATTATATACTACGAATATCCATATAAATACAACTGTAATGGAATAAAATTTTCCTTGAGACCATTGTGGTGCAGAACGACAGCGTCTGACTGTAAACGCAATTGCTTGTAGGTCCGATTCCCCTTTAAATTATATCGATTTGTCCACTCTGGTCTGGTACCTAAGGCATAGCGTAGCATTGAATTTCACCACTAAGCAGATAATGTTTCACTTTCAGCAGAGACTGAAAAACGTAATGTCTGGGAAAAGCCGTGATTAAAAAAGCCGTGAAAAGCCGAGATTAAAAAAATAAAATTCTGAAAAAAATAATGGAAAAATATATTTTATATACACCAGAGTCAGGTCAACCCATTAGTGCTATTAACAAGCTTATCTACACTTTTAGAAATAATATTCTTCATATATCCATAAGTATTAAAATAAGCAATGTAGCATGCTTATCGGAACGCAAAATGCAAGAAAACATGTTACTCATGTATGTAATGACATACCTAAATATATTTATAATAAATGTGACTTCTGATAAACTTGGACACTAAGCGCTCACTCTTCGCGATATGTACCGTGAAATATACTTTATTTTAATATTATACGTAATAAGCTCTGAACAATGTCTAAAAATAAATAAATGGGAGAAGAAGAAGCCCTTGTGGAAGAGAAAAGAAGAGATGAAGCAACAGAACTTTGGCACCCAATTGTTTGACATCGAATCATCGCTGGACATGTTCTGCAATGAAAATGTTAACAAAACTGAAATATATACTCGAAATGAATATATTTTAAAGTATTATGCAACAGATGTTAAGGCAGAGGACGTTAAAATGGAAACAGTATATCGTCTCCTATATGCAAAGATCGGAGTAAGGGATATATCTGAGAAAGAAGATCATTTTGGCGAATATATTGAAGATTTACAACCGCTACCTGCATCAGTTAATATTTTAGATGCATTTTGGAATATTGAAGGTAGTTCAATTGTGATAACATTCCCATACAGAAGTAATTGCAATACGGATAATTTGGATTGGGCAAGTAAGGAAGTTTTAAGCAAAGCAATTGAACATAATTCACTGGCTATCCCAGAGTCTTTGCTACGGTGATGCTTGTGAACCAATGTTTTGTTCCCGGTGCAATTAAAGTTTTCTAAATGTATTTTTCAAATTTCCTAAGTGTGGAATAACACTTTAAAAATGTTTAAAAGTAAAGTTGTGTTGTTTTAGTATGAAGTTGTCATAGACAATTTACATTGTTATGACTTTCTTGTTATTTGTTATTACTTACTAGTTATTTAATACTATCAAATAAATAAAAGTTATAACTGATGGTTTTTGTGGATTTTTATTTACCCTTTAATATAATGCGATATCAATAATAGATTTTATTCAAAAATTTGATGAAAAGTTTTTTTATTAAATAATGGAATTGCTACATATATAAATATTAGCTCTGATAAGTCCTTTCCTGTATCTGGATTAAACGAATGCTTTTATCTTGAGTCCTTGATGTCCTAATACAAAATATATTTTGTACCTAAATCGAGAATATATTTTTAAGTACTTCTTAGGCTTCAATGTAGTGAGGAAAGTATGACAGTAGCTTCTGTTTAAGTATTATTACTTCTCTACAGAGATGCTAACAACAAAATAAGTTGTAATAAAGCTTATAAGATTATCGACGCAGCTGGTAGTAGAACACATGGCTCAGCGATCAGAGCGCCTGGACGGTATTCAGAAGGCGGGGTTTCGAATCCAGCTGCGTTCAAATTTTTATACGTTTTCTAAATATCTTTTTCAATTTTCCTAAGTGTGGAATAACACTTTAAAAAATGTTTAAAAGTACTATTACTTCCTTACTTATTTCTATCTTCTATGTCGTAAATGCTTCAAATAAAGTTTAAAGATAAATTGAGATAAGTTTCTTATATGTTTTTTGTTTAGAGAAATAACGAAGAATAAATCTACAAGCTAGTAAAAAACCACTATAGTTTCCAATTTTTTCTCACCCGCTTTCACACTAATTTCTTTTAGAAAATAAAATGAAATATTTCCCAAATAAAAACTGAGGCAAAAGGCAGTTTATGTAACCAATAATCGAATGATATATATTTTATGTACAATGATATTTCTTCTTTTTTTTTTCACCTTCACGCTGTATCCCGCACACAGCAGGGTAGGCAGAGGGAACCTAGTATTAAGATACTCCGTTCCCCACTTTCCGCCAAATTCGGAGGCATTGCGTGTTAAGTGGCGGAACTTAACGCCGCGCTTTACCTCGACACCAGAGCGATGAAAATGGAAATATTAAATATTTCCACTCCTCGAGTGGGAATCGAACCCACAACCAGTCGTTTACAGTCACACGCTTGTGCCACTGGGCCACGACTGGTCACTAATATACAATACTACAATGATATATATTTTATATAAGAATTTCAACCCACGACCATCACGTTCTGCAATACAAACCACGTGTAAATTATTATTCAAAACAATTTCCTTTTACTTCTCTAAATGCATAATATCTTATCTGTAAGTTAATAGGTGGTGAACTGGCTAAACCCAACTATGCTGAACTGATAAACAACAGTCACTGGGTTTCACTCGACCTTTCAACTGAACGATAATAAACTTATTTTATTAAGGCCTACACGTTACCCATTTTATGATTATCAACAATTTAATATGTATATATAGGTTGTGTTTTCGTATTTTATTGAGTCGCGAACTGTCTGTCTCATTGTATCAACCATGTCTCGTGTTCTTTTAATTTTCGTGATTTTTGGAGTTGTACAATTGGGTTGCGCCATGTCCCATGGTTTTGGCCCTTACAATTTCCCTCACGGTGGATTCGGCCACGGCCACTTCGACCATGGCGAGTACGACCACGATGACTTCCATCACGGCCCCGATGACTTTCACCACGACCACTCCCCCGAAGACTGCAGTGGATCATCATCGTCATCAAAAGAGGACACTACTAGCTACGACTGGTTAAAAGAAAGGTTCTTTATCGCTACGCTAGCCTTTAGGCAGTATTGTGAGAAGAACAACAAGGTCACACCAAGTATTATGTACGGACAAGACGCATATATAATTAAATATGCGCTCCCAAACCAGAGCAATTTAAATATTACCGTGAAAACTGTAAATAGACTTATAATGACAGAAGTAAAAGAACAGGGAGATTTCAAGGGATTTCAAGATGTAAGAATTTTACCAGAAATGCTGGATTTGCAAAGGGCCTTCTGGTCAATTGAACAGTCCAATCTAAAGATCATGTTGCCGTACAAAGTGACTATTAGCGCTGAGTTTAACGCCGTGTGTGAGCCTGATAACGGGGAAGTTAATATTCCTGCCACGTTTACGCCTAGGTTTAAAGTAAGAATGTTAACCCCATGAATCTTCAGGTGAATAGGACCTCAACCAAAAGACAGTGTTCAATGTAGTATATATTTAATAAAGTATTGATAATACATATGTGACATAGTTTCTATGTATTATTACTGTTTTCATAATTGCACCATTCTTTCTCCCAAGTAGTATAAACAACTATAGTAGTAGTATAAAAAACAACTTAGTGTCAAGACACTCCATTCACAATGCGTATTGAGAGGTTGCAGTGACTGAAGCGCAAAATTATTTCTTTTTTTTTGTTTATTATTTACGAACATAGTAAGTGACAAACAAAGCAGTGGAATTCTTGCTTCGCCTTTATAACTTATTCCTTTATATAATAAAAGTATGGTTAGTATATTACACTTTATTACTCCGCTTTCTATAACGGCTCAGCTCTCAGGCCAAAATGACAAATCATTTTAAAACTTTCATATAATAATGTTTAGATCATCGAGGGTAGAAAGACAAAAATACAGTAGCAAGAGACAGTAACTAAAAATCATTATCATTATTAGTATAAACTTTAAACACGTGCTATAAAGAGAATTTTACTTGAAAAAGTATAAAAATATTGAATGCAGCGGGATTTGAATGAACCCGAAACTTTTGTATGATACAACAAAAATAAAGCATATAAAAATTTTGACGCAGCTGGCGGTAAAACGTATGCCTCAGCGGTGACAGCGCCTGTACGGTATTCAGGAGGCGCGGGTTCGAATCCCGCTGCGTTCAAAATTTTTATACGTTTTCTAAATGTCTTTTTCAATTTTCCTAAATGTGGAATAACACTTTAAAAATGCTAAAAAGTATTTTGCTTGTTTGAAAACAAGGCTTTCTGCTTGAAAAATGCCAAAAGCTAAAAGAAAAATATATACACATTAGATAGTTTAGTAATTTATATATTCTTCGTTTAAGGTAAAGGTAAATAAGCATGTGTGATGTAAATAATAAATCTTGGTTGTTCATTCTTCCATATTTTCCAAGAAATTAATTTCATAGCGGTTCAGTTAATTTTATGGAACAATTAGGTCACTAACTTCCACCGTAAGACCTAGATTTTCTTTTTTTACACAATTTACACCTTACACGTTTTATCTTCTATACATATAATAAAAACTGGCCAGTCGTGGCCCAGTGACACAAGCGTGTGACTGTGAACGACTGGTTGTGGGTTCGATTCCCACTCGAGGAGTGGGATATAAATTTCCATTTTCTTCGCTCTGGTGTCGAGGTAAAGCGCGGCGTTAAGTTCCGCCACTTAACACACAAGCCTCCGAATTCGGCGGAAAGTGGGGGAACGGCGTGTCTTAACACTAGGTTCCCTCTGCCTACCCTGCTGTGTGCGGGATACAGCGTGAAGCTAAAAAAAAAGCATTATTGAATTGAAGCATTATTGAATTATTGAATTCAAAAGCATTATTGAGGGCAATTATTTTTTTTATTAATGAAAAGGAGGCAAACGATCAAGGACAAGGACCACCTGATTGTAAGTAGTACCTTCGCCCATGGAAACCCACAACATTAGAAAAGTTGTGGATGCGTTGCCGACCTTAGTGGGGGAGGAGGAAAGGAGGGAACAAGGATGGGGATCGTGGGAATAGGGAGAAAGATAGCTTACATGTCATCGAACCGGAACACATCATAAGATGTTTGGCGATTCGTCTTTGACATGATAGTAGTCGCGAGCCAGTCGGGGAACGAATCTCCTACCACCAAGTTACTGGGTTACCCGCCTTTTACGGAACCCTACCCAGCGGCGGAGGGCAATTGGATTCTAAACATCATTCATCATCATCAATAAATTTCATGAAAATCGTTGGAGCCGTTGCTTGTTATAATATAAGATTACAGGTACACTGTAATGAACGAAGGCTATAATTCTTTTTTTTTTTAGCTTCACGCTGTGTCCCGCACACAGCAGGGTAGGCAGAAGGAACCTAGTGTTAAGACACTCCGTTCTCCACTTTACGCTGAATTCGGAGGCATTGCGTGTTAAGTGGCGGAACTTAACGCCGCGCTTTACCTAGTGGAAATATTAAATATTTCCACTCCTCGAGTGGGAATCGAATCCACAACCAGTCGTTTACAGTCACACGCTCGTGCCACTGGGCCACGACTGGCCACAATTCTGTTCTCAACTTTTTCTTTCTCACTGGACTTTGAACGCAAAACCATCGTTTTCATCAGTCAAATACATGCCAACTGCGTCAAGATTATATCAAAAGAAACTATATAAAAGTTTGAACTGTTTTGACGTCGCAAGCGTAGTTTAAGAATACAATCTTTTGGAAGTCAATAAAAAATTATCTTTCATCTTTACCTAAGCTTACATGACATAAAACTTTCGGCACAAAGTTAGTAAATGTCAAAAAAAGCAAAATAAAAATATTGTCAGATCATCAATAACAAGTTTTGTTTTAATATGAAATATACATCTATACTATTTATATTATAAAGAGTATCTTTATTTGCTAACCTTTTATTTTCCATTTCAGCCCTTAATGGAAGCGTCTGTTTGACCTTGTGGCACCAACTATTTTTCTGCAAAAATTCATCCTAATCGGTCAAGCAGTATAGATTTTCCTCATACATTTCCAACCCCTATTTTCAACCGTTAGAGGTCTGATTTTGAAAAAAGAGCCTATGTTTCACCCTGGATGTTGAACTATTTTTGCCATATACTAACGATCTGTGCTTTATTGCCCCCCTTTACAATTCTCTAAACTTTCCGTTTAAGGAGAATAAAATATAGCCAATGGCGCTCCTGAAGAACTGTAGCTTTTTAATTGTGAAAGAGTTTTCATTATCGGTTTAGTATTTCCGAAAATTCCCTCTTATAAACACAGCACTCTTATAAACAAAGTTACAAACTTTACCTCTTTATTATATTAGTATAGATGGGGGTTAAATTCATAGGTTATTTACTATATACTCGTTGTAGTGTACTTAAATAGCGATAGTTCTAGTTAGATAGACACTAGGTTCTCTCTGTTTATCTTGCTATGTGGAAAAAAGCGTAAAATAGTAAGTACCCGTAAAATAGTATTCCCATGGGGGGACAGGTTCAGAATACAATTCCCTCCGCCGCTTGGCGTCCCGTAAAAGGCGGGTCACCCCAGTAGTTTGGTGGTAGGAGATTCGTTCTCCGACTGGCTCGCGACCACTATCATGTCAAAGACGAACCGCAAAATATCTTATGATGTGTTCAGGATCGATGGCATATAAGCCAGCTCTTCCTATTCCCACCATTCCCATCCTTCCTCCCTCCTTCTGTCCTACATTCCCGAGGCTGGCAACACATCCATAACTTGAATGTTGTGGATGTTTATGGGCGAAGGTAACCACTTAACACCAGGTGGGCCTTCAGCTCGTTTGCTGCCTTCATTCCATAAAAAAAAATCCCTCGACTCAGAAATTCATAACATGACACTGAAGCAATCAATGCATCGTGGGAGGACAAACAAACAAACACATTTCCCCGCTTCTAATAACAAACAAAATATGCTAATATATGTAAGATTCAAGTTCAATGACATCTAGTATTCTTGCTTAGAAATAATACTTATATAGAATGGTGGCAAAGCGAAACGAAAACTTAGTACGTTCTACTTTTTACAGATGGCGGTTATACTAAAAAGCTTTTTCTTTCTCGGAGTATTCAGGACCTAGTGTCCTAGTGTCCATGACACTCCACCTTCATTTTCCACCGAAAATCTAGACATTTCGTTTTGAGTGGCTGAAATATACGCAACCTTTATTATTTTGTAGCAGAGGGAGGAAATGAGCTTTTACAATATTTTTTGGTTTTTTTAGCTTCACGCTGTATGCTGCACACAGCAGAGGACGGGAACCTATTGTTAAGACACTCCGTTCCCCACTTTCCGCCGAATTTCGGAGGCATTGCGCTTTGCCTCAGAGCGAAGAAAATGGAAATATTAAATATTTCCACTCTTGGAGTGGGAATGGAACCCACAACCAGTCGTTTACAGTTACACGTTTGTGCACTTAATACGCAACGTGTTTCGGCACTTAATACGCAACACCTTGCTTCGCCATTTCTTTCGCCATTCATGACACGTACCACAAGACACTGTGCTCGATATCCCTGCCAAATTTCAGAGGTCTACTACACATAGCCCAGGAAAAGTTAAACCACAACGAAACACACTTTTGACCAGTAAGACAACTATAATAATTTCTACATAGTTTAGTTTAAGTGTTTAAGCAAACGATTTAAATGCGAAGTTATTACTTTTTTAATGGTTTTAAGTTAGGTTATATTTACAGTACGTTATAAGAACAATAAATAATTATAATTAATTTATGGCACAGTTACACTCCGTTCACCGTTTTTCATCCGAACTCGAGAAGCACGTGATAAGTGGCAAAAGTCAACGCCACGCTAAAACTGTAAAAAGAAAGTCATTCCTCCGACTGGAAATCGAACCCGAAACCAGCCTTACAGTCAGTCCATTCCACTGCACTACGGTACCCTTAATATCAATACAAACATTTCTTAATGCAAATAAATTTTATTTACTTACTAATCTTTATGATAATTGCTTGGCTATTAATATATTATGACTTGAAAGGACTAATATTTACTTAATTAAGTTAACGGATAATTAGCTTTATTACTTTGTTATGGGGGTCAGTCGTGGCGCAGTGGCACAGAGTGTGACTGTAAAGACACTGGTTGTGGGTTCGATTCCCACTCGAGGAGTGGAAATATTTAATGTTTCCATTTTCTTCGCTCTGGTGCCAAGGTAAAGCGCGGCGTTAAGTTCCGCCACTTAACACGCAATGCCTCTGATTTCGGTGTAAAGTGGCGAACGGAGTGTCTTAACACTAGGTTCCGTCTGCTTACCCTGCATGTGCGGGATACAGCGTGAAGCTAAAAAAATCTATGTTATAAAATAGAGGCCAACGTGGACAGCGTCTGACAGTAAAGGCGATGGTAGTGGGATTCTATACCTATTAGGGGAATGATTATATTTATATTTTAATTTATTCGCTCTGATACTAAAGACAAAGCGCGGCGTTGAGTTACGACACTCAACACACATGTCTCGTTTTCGAGGATGGATTGTCTTGACACTAACTTATCTCTCGTTAGGAAAAACTATAAGAAAAAAAGCGTGAAACTGTTTTTATTTCCTTTTTTTATATTATTAACTTCACGCTGTATCCCGCACACAGCAGAGTAGGCACTAGGTAGT
The DNA here is from genome assembly GCA_019049465.1 of Dryas iulia moderata. Taxonomy (NCBI): domain Eukaryota; kingdom Metazoa; phylum Arthropoda; class Insecta; order Lepidoptera; family Nymphalidae; genus Dryas; species Dryas iulia. Next base: position 621,106 of record CM032420.1, on the reverse strand, counting down.
GTTAAGACACTCCGGGGTTGCGTGTTAAGTGTTGGAACTTAACGCCGCGTATTTACCTCGACACCAGAGCGAATAAAATGGAAATAATATATTCCACTTCTCGAATGGGAATCGAACCCACAACCAGTCGCTTTTTTTTTCTTATAGACAACCAAAATTAAATGTAACATGCGTATAAGAGTTTTAACTAAAGATAAGAATTCACCGTTTTATTGGCTCTAGACAGATATCAAGTGTACAGTTCCCGCTACGATAAAGTTGTTTATACCTAATATTTTTTCTTTCTTTATTGTTTTTATAACATTTTAAGAATATTAATTCTTTTTCTTATAAATATCACTTACAAAATAAGGATAATATTATTATTTTTAAAATAGTATGCAATGTCTTCAAGTAAAAACGTTGCTTGGTTGAATTGGAAAACTAGAATGTGGGTTCGATTCCCACTCGAGGAGTGGAAATATTTAATATTTCCATTTTCTTCGCTCTGGTGTCGAGGTAAAGCGCGGCGTTAAGTTCCGCCACTTAACACGCAATGCCTCCGAATTCGGCGGAAGGTGGGGAACGGAGTGTCTTAACACTAGGTTCCCTCTGCCTACCCTGCTGTGTGCTAGATACAGCGTGAAGCTAAAAAAAAAGGAAATGACGTCTGGCTCTGACTGTCAGAATTTTATTCTCACCACTTTTTATTTCATTTACTCATATTTTTACTTACTCAGCTTTCTATTATTATAATACCATATTCTTAAATAAATACAAAAATCAAATCTGTTCAAACAAAATTCATAAATATATTCATTTACTGACAATTATTAACTAAAAATAATACAAAACTACTTAAAAGAAAAACAATGTATTTGTAAATAAACAAATTAATCTTTTAACAAATTAAAAACGAGATGGTAATAATTCGACTTCGTCTTTCAAGTCGACGGCGTATGTGGTGGCTTCTACTGGCAAGTGTTTTGGAATTTCATTGTTCAATACCTCGGTCTTCACATCTAAGTCTCCCCTATTTTGGTAGTTAGATTCACTTTCTCCGTTATCTGGCTCAAGTTCTTCACGACTGTGTTCTGGTGCATCAGTGACCACAGCCTCCGTTACTTCAGAGTCAGTCGTTTCACCTTTCACTAATGGGAACGTAATTCTTAGAATACCATTATCAAATGTCCAGCTGCCAGCTTCATTGGCACAATCAGGCAGAGTCCTCACATCCAAGTAGTTCCTCTGCGATTGTTCTCCCACTTTGTGAACGGCTTGGACCACAAGCAAGCCTTTCCTCGCCTTAACAGCAATTTCCTTCTCTTCATATCCCGACAAAGGTATCGTTATCACGTATTCGTTACCTTCAATCTTTTCACTGGACACACTGCTTGGGAAGTGTTTGCCCAAATCGGCTAACATCCGGTCGAGCTCCGTCATTTCTCTTCGCAGTTCTTCCCAAAATCTGTTGGTGTCAAAAATGTTACGCTCCAAATATCTTTCCAATTCCGTGTCGAAGGGCTGATCGAAGCGCTGAGGGAAGGGGTCGTAGTGACCATGGTGACGATGGTGGTAGTGTGGCGCAGCACTGGCTAACGCCAGGAATCCCATTAGCACGATTACGTACATGTTAGTACCGTCCTTGTATTTTTCAAACTGACACGTAAGTCCATTCACATAGACTTATATATGTGCGTCGGGTCACAGTTTATCAGTTATCGTTCTTTCTGGAGTGGACATTAGTCGTGTGTTTCTGAGAATGATGAGACATTATGCATATATAAACATACGTTTAGTTTGTATTGTTTTTGTTGTCAACTTTGAGATGTTATAGTGAGGGAATGTGATGGCATAATGCATTTATTTTAAATAAGATATTTCTTTGTTTTATTATCTCTGCTATAAGGTATAATAAATTTTAAAATATAAACATATTTTTGGTTTATTGTTAGATTAGAAACCGGCATAACCAACCAACTAAACTAATAAATACCTTTCACGGTAGGCAGCAAAAACCGAAGGTTTTTTTGAAAAATGATATAATATATCGTTTTTTCTCAGCTTCACGTCCTTCAGTCAGAAAGGAACCGCGTTCCACTTTCTTTACAATTTCAAGGGTTGCTTGAGACAATGTCTTGTCAAGTCCCGGAACTCAACGCCGCGCTCTGTTTTACCACCAGGCCGGAAGAATAAAAATAATATAATGATTAACATAAGTAAATTGCCTCTTGGTATTGGATAATACATTTTAATATTGACTTCTATATATAAATACATATAGGTACATACATATTTAAATATGCTAATATTAGGTAAAAATTGAAAGTCTGTTGTCTGTCGGTCTGTTACGGTAAGCTACCTGCCCGATTTGGATGGAATTCGAAATGAAAATACCAGACCCAGAGCCTCAAGTCTAAAAACCACTTGACTGATTTTGATGAATTTTCTTAATAAGATAGTCTACTTATTTATTCGAAAACCAAAGGAGCTGAAATTGAGGTTCAAAGCTTGTAAGAAAACTTGTGTAATTACACAGGCGAAACCATAAGCAGTCGCTAGTATAAACGTATTCATACTAACACATTCTTTTACCTATTTCTAAATAGATAACAATAACTATTACAATTATTATAGCAAAATAACATTTTATTAACAATAAAAATTACTCAGAAACATCACCACATCCTTTGACTCACTGCAATGTGTTTGCTTTAAACAGCTGTCTCGCATTAAAACCTTTTGTTTTCACGATTTTTACACATTTTCATATAAAATTATTTAAACTGGCTTAATCTATGTTTTTGGTATTCGAAAATGCACATAGGTCACTAGTAGACTGACTACGGCCTACGATTAAGTGTTCAACAGGTTGGAATTGCTAAAAAAGGTATTTTCTTTTTTTTTAGCTTCACGCTGTATCCCGCACACAGCAGGGTAGGCAGAGGGAACCTAGTGTTAAGACACTCCGTTCCCCACTTTCTGCCAAATTCGGAGGCGTTGCGTGTTAAGTGGCGGAACTTAACGCCGCGCTTTGTTTGATACCAGAGCGAAGAAAATGGAAATTTTAAATATTTCCACTCCTCGAGTGGGAATCGAACCCACAACCAGTCGTTTTCAGACACACGCTTGTGCCACTGCGCCACAACTGGCCCCAAATAGATATTTTCGAATACCAATTTCGGTTTACCGAAGTATGCAGTTCTCTCTACATACTCCGGTCCTAGTGTCATGACACTCCTTTCTTTATGTTCCACTCGAATTTGAAATATTTTAGTAGAGTAGTGACAGAACTCTACGCCGTTTTTCTCACTAAAAAGACAAATGTTTTTTTTTCCTGGAAAAAATTCTATTGAGTAGGGATCGAACCCACAACCGTCTTCTTGTCTCACTGTGCCACGATGACCTCAAGCAAACAAACATACCAAGAAAATTAAAAATAATGATAATGATAATAATTCGTCTCTAATCGACAACCCCGAAGAGGAAAAATAAATAATTAAGTGAATTAATTTAATGTTAATTTCGTTTAATAGATTTTTATACATAGGATTAGCGGCCCGCTCGCGGCTTCGCCGCGTGAAATATTTTGTTATATTGCAGCCCTCGGGGGCGCATTTTAAAAAAATAAAGTAGCCTATGTTTAAGCTTAGATTATTAACTATATTTATGCCAAAATTCATTACAATTGGTCAAGCGGTTTAGATTTTTCATATAAACTTTCATCCCCCATTTCAACCCCATAGAGGTTGATTTTGGAAAAAATAAGTAGCCTATGTTAGACCCAGTCACCTTTACTACTTTCATTCCAAATTTCATCCAAATCGAACCGGTAGATTAGCCGTGAACCACCAGTCGTTTTAAGTCACACGTCTGTGCCACTGTGCCACGACTGGCCCCTTGACTTTTGATATGCATTTTATAATTCGATTATAATATTTGCGTGTATTCTAGAATTTTAAAGTAAGTCAGAACTAAGTACGTGCTCAGGTGGTTTGGGCACGTTGAGACGATTAATGATTAAGGAATGGTAAGAAAGATATATGAAGCAAAGGTGAGCGGTAAGAGAGGCAGGAGGAGACCTCGGTTGACCTTCGAGATCACAGTGTTGACTATACTGGAGGAAGGTCACGTACAAAGCGTTAAGACCCCTAAGAGGGCGTGTATGGAGAGGTTGGTGACAATGAACCAAGCGAAAGAAGTATACAAAGACCGTAGCATTTGGCACTCTAACTACCCCGTTAGGAATAAAGCGTGAAACTAAAAAAATATGTATTTTGATTTTCATTGATCATTCTCATGGTCATCAAACAAATTAACTTATCCTAAACGGATATAAAGTTTTGTTTACTGTCTGCAATACTTAATTGCCGGGTAATCCCTTATTACGTTTTATTGTGGAAAATTACATGACTATAAAATAGTATTGGTTAGATAGTCCGGTGTTAGGTTACGCATGTCAACATACAATATCTCTTAAATAAGAGAAAGGTCAAAGTTCAATCAGTTCAGAAGTTCAGAGTTTTTTATAACTTGGTTCCCCATCATGGCTATGCAAATGAATTAGTAAATATGTTAAACATAGATTGCACTATACATAAAGTACACAAGTTATTTTTTTTTTGGGCATAAGTATTCGGGTAATGATAAAAAGGTTAGTGTCTAGACACTCTGATCTCCACTTTTGGGTAGAAATGAAGACATTGCGTGTTGAGTCACTCAAAGTCACGTTTTCTTTTGCCAGCATGATAGTATGAAAAGATTTTTAATATATTTAAACTTAATTTGAATTTTAAAATATATAGCATTTATCCAATTTGATTAGTTATTTTTTTCTTATTCGCGTTTTCTCTGTAAGTCAAGGAAGAAAATTTAATAGATTCTTAAGTATATTTATAATGACATCTAGTGAGTTATATTAGAACTTAAACAAATGAACAACTTTTGACATACAAATACATAGTCTCAAATTTTAGCACAAGATGGCTGTACTAATAAACATTTAAAAAATACTATTCAGAAGGCCAGTGATTGTTCAACTAAGTTTATTATCACACAAATCACAACTATCGGAAAATATATTATATATAGTAAAATTGTGTTTTAAAATTGAAATGGAAACATTAAAACTGTGAATGTTAGTTAAATTATATTACGCTAGATGTCGCTGCACCGAAGTCCAGCTGCTAAATATCTTTGGTAGAATCCAAACAATATCATATAAAACATCAAAAATCAATTTCTAATATCTTACGTAAAAAATCAATCGTGGCCACTGGGCCACGACTGGCCATATTGTGGCCAGTCGTGGCCCAGTGGCACAAGAGTGTGACTGTAAACGACTGGTTGTGGGTTCGATTCCCACTCGAGGAGTGGAAATTATATTTCCATTTTCTTCGCTCTGGTGTCGAGGTAAAGCGCGGCGTTAAGTTCCGCCACTTAACACGCAAGCCTCCGAATTCGGCGGAAAGTGGGGAACGGAGTGTCTTAACACTAGGTTCCCTCTGCCTACCCTGCTGTGTGCGGGATACAGCGTGAAGTTATTTAATTTAATTTATAATTTTCATATTGGTTGTTATCAGAATATTCAGGAAGCGAGATCGAGCGATTTACACGGATTATCCGGACCAAGAGCAATAATGAAAAAATTCAAGCAAAAATCATTTCTTTCTTTTGGTTACTGCCTCACATTTGAAATATTTTGGTAGACAAAATATAAAACATTACTAGATCAATTGGCTTGTAGACTTTGGTTCCACGCTTTTGAGTTCGGGTTCCGTATGTACAGAGAGACATAGTTTGTAATAAATATTGTGAATTTTGATTATTACATTTTTTCAAAATATCCTAGTTTTAAGTCACTCTATTTTCTATTTAGCATACTAACAAGAAGATGACTTGAGAAATACGACAATATATTTAAGTAATAGGATGATAAATAAAATAAACCTAATATTAAAGCAGATTTATTAAAAATAATCACGCAGAACAATCATAAGAATAGCAAACATGACGACAATTTTCTTAAAACAGATACGTACTAGAACATTTAAAAGATAAAGAACTTTAGCTTTCCTCTTTAAAACACACTTGCATTGGTTCAGTTTTGACGATAGGAATTATTAATTATTTTTTTGTTTGTCTCTTAGTCTTCTGATCTAGTTTGAAATGAAATTTGAAATTGTATTAAAAATACTCCAACAACGGATAAAATAAATGAAAATCATCTAAGATGATATGGAACGAACATAATTCAGTTTAATTACCAGAGTCTAAACTTACTAGAATCAGTATCAAATGCCTATCTTTGACCTAATGGTCTAATACGCGTATGGTCGCTTAATGTAGCCTCATTGCCTTAGATGACACTTCAGGACTACCTACATATTTCAGCGTAGAATAGTAAGACGATATGTTCAAAATTCTCCAACTAGTATGAAAGCAAAAGTTAAAAATGCATTTTCACGCTTTTAGCGCATAACAGCGTAGAAAGAAAATCTAGTTTCGTGATACTGTTCTCCACTTTCCGGCGGAAATTAATACATCCGAGGCGAAATTCGAGTACACTTTTTTTTTCTATTATATTATTTTTTTATTAAATCATAAAAATCTACAATTATTTGAACAAAATCAAAATTTCAGTTGAAACTATTGGAAAGGAATATATGAATATGTAATTAATTACATGCAACAGGTTTATTATCTATGACTTTTATGGTAAATGCTATTGAACAATAGATGGCGTGTGTGTGTATGTATTCTAGAAAAGTCTATATTTTTTAGTAAGAATTAAGTTTTAAATAAAATACATTTAAAATAAAGAATATATAATACTGAAAAACTATATAAATAATTGAAATATTATTGAAATAAATTGGTATCAATTTATTTGATACCAGAACATGGTCATTTCATACAAATAATATTATAAACCACAAGAATATTTTTTGGCCAGTCGTGGCCCAGTGGCACAAGCGTGTGACTGTAAACGACTGGTTGTGGGTTCGATTCCCACTCGAGGAGTGGAAATATTTAATATTTCCATTTTCTTCGCTCTGGTGTCGAGGTAAAGCGCGGCGTTAAGTTCCGCCACTTAACACGCAATGCCTCCGAATTCGGCGGAAAGTGGGGAACGGAGTGTCTTAACACTAGGTTCCCTCTGCCTACCCTGCTGTGTGCGGGATATAGCGTGAAGCTATTTTTTTTTTTATTTAGAATATTTTTTGACTTAAAACAACTAAACGAATAAAGCACCCTATAAACAGTATAAGACAATACAAGACTGCTTAAAATACTGGGATAAGATAATACGCAATGCCTCCAGAATTGGGCGAAAAATGGAGAACAGAGTATCTTTTCACTATGTTCCCTAAACTTAAAACAGAATTTCTTTTCCTTTATTGTTATTTATTAATTTATTCACTCAAACACACAGATTTTGTTACTAATACAAACCTTTAGTTTAAAAGATAACAACATAATCCAAGAAACAATTGGTATGGAGACTGACGTCTGAAATAGGATTGTCTGCATTTCAAACAAAGGATCTAGGACAAGACACTTTTTATCTAAAAATTGAATTACATTGCGTGTTGAATGGTGGACCTCAAAGATGCGGTTTGTATTACCAAAACGAAATAGTAGTAAAAAAAGGTTAAATTATAATCAATCAATAAAATCCATGAGAGAGGGAATCGAACCCACTACTCATCTCTTTTACAGTCAAGCGTTGCCCACTGTCCCGTAAAGAAAAAATAAAGTTAAATTGCATATAGGTTGTGACCAGTCGTGGCCCAGTGGCACAAGCGTGTGACTGTAAACGATTGGTTGTGGGTTCGATTCCCAATCGAGGAGTGGAAATATTTAATATTTCCATTTTCTTCGCTCTGGTGTCGAGGTAAAGCGCGGCGTTAAGTTCCGCCACTTAACACGCAAGCCTCCAAATTCGGCGAAAAGTGGGGAACGGAGTGTCTTAACACTAGGTTCCCTCTGCCTACCCTGCTGTGTGCGGGATACAGCGTGAAGCTAAAAAAAAACATATAAATAAGCCCTTTAATGATAACCAATGTATACAAAACTTAGTTGAGAGAGATGCTTATTGCAGGTGCCAAATAAACTTGGTATTTAGATGAAAAAGTATTGAAAACGAAATTATTTTGGTCTCCCTGTGACTAAATCGATTGCTGTTGTTCCTTGTTTATATGAACTCCTATAGGATAGGTATATTACGTGATGTCCTTTAAGGGATGGTTATTGGAAGTACTTAAAAAGGTTTTAAATTGAAGTTTATTTCGCTTTGGTATGGCTAATACTTTAGCATCAGAATGTGGGCTTTCATTTATGTTTTGAATACTTTGTTCTTCCATATATGAGATGATAGGCAAAAAGAACTTACTGTCAAGACATTCCGTTCTCCACTTAAAGCCACGCTTTGTATTTTTTATTTTTTAAAGAGCGAAAAATAACACTATTTTTTTACAACTTCACGCTTTTTCCGTTCCGTTGTCCCACTGCGCTAAGATGCCCACAATGATAATAATATCAATATATTAATTTCTTTTTTTTTAGCTTCACGCTGTATCCCGCACGCAGCAGGGTAGGCAGAGGGAACCTAATGTTAAGGCACTCCGTTCCCCACTTTCCACCGAATTCGGAGGCATTGTGTGTTAAGTGGCGGAATTTAACTATATATATTAATTTCTTCTAATGAAAATCGAACCCACAACTAAAAGCAATCACCTTTTCACTCAGATGCTGTCCCACTGCGCCTCAATGCCCTCATTAAACTTAACTTATATTCCATATACTCGTATGGAAAGGGAAAAAAAGAGCGAATGAAAAAACACTCTGTCCTACACTTTACGTCCATTTTAGAGACCTTGTGTTATATAAGCAGGTTAATAAATAAATAGCTTCACGTTATATCCCGCACACATCAGGGTAGGCAGAGGGTACCTAGTGTTAAGACACTCCGTTCCCCACTTTCCGCCGAATTCGGAGGCATTGCGTGTTAAATGGCGGAACTTAACGCCGCGCTTTATCTCAACACCAGAGCGAAGAAAATGGAAATATTAAATATTTCCACTTCTCGAGTGGAAATCGAACCCATAACCAGTCGTTTTACAGTCACACGCTTGTGACTGGGCCACGACTGGCCACAAGTGTTATACACTTAAGCTGCTATCTAATACACACTTCTATCTTATCTATACACACACTTTACTAAGTGAGTAATGAAAAACACTTTTAGAAAATATAAAATTTTAAAAGTTGTAGAATTCGAACCCGCACCACTTGGTAGCCGTTCACTCATACTGATCGCTAAATCAAGCGTTCAGTAGGGTACCTAGGCAAGGCATATTTTTTTGTTAATTTAATTATACATAATTCCTCCGGATGGAGTTAAAATCAGTGTATATTTATACGCAGCATGATGACGTACATGTTGCTATGTAATTAATATAGGTATTTATACTAAACTACTTTTACTCTAAAATAATTAGGTAAATTACAAACTGGAACACATTTTTTTAGCTTCACGCTTTATCCCGGATGCAGCAGAGTAGGCAGAGGGAACCTAGTGTTAAGACACTCCGTTCCCCACTTTCCGCCGAGTTCTGGAGGCATTGCGTGTTAAGTGGCGGAACTTAACGCCGCGCTTTACCTCTATAAGAAAGCGAAGAAAATAGAAATACAAATTATTTCCACTCCTCGAGTGGGAATCGAACCTACAACCATTCGCGTTTACAGTCACACTTTGTGCCACAATTTGCGTCATTCACATCTTTTATTAGCATAAAATGATATGATAATGATTATAATAGTTACTAGCGGCCCGCTTGCGGCTTCGCCGCGTCAACCGCCTAGCTGTCTCGTTATATTTCAACCGATTTTTCATATAAACTTTCATCCCCCTATTACAACCCTTTGGAGATGGATTTTTGATGGATGGAAAAAATAAGTAGCCTATGTTTGACCCAGTAATTTTTACTACTTTTGTTCTAATTTTCATCCAAATCGGACCGGTAGATTAGCCGTGAAAGCATGACAGACAAACACACAGACATTCGCATTCATAAAAGTATGAATTAATGCTCTTGTTCATATTGTGATGTTTTCAGTTTTCCGTGTAGCATACTCAGAGAGAACTTAATGAGATACTCTATTATCCACGTTACGCATAAAGTCGAAATATGGCGTGTTCAGTTGCGGAACTCAACGCCGCGCTTTACCTTAGATACCAGAGCGTATAACAGATGTTATGTGTTAAGTTACGCTGTTCTGTAGTTTTCTTCCATGGTCTTGCATTGGTCGTGAGTTACGTGATGTAACGGAAAATTTTTATTGTATTAAAAAAAGTAACAAATAGATAAAATTAACTAGTTGAGGTTATCGAGGTGCAGTCGTCTGTTTGACTATAAGCGTAATTGGTTATGGGTTCAATACTTTAAAGAAGGATTTTATTTAAATTATTTTCATTTCCCCATTATATCACTTAGTGATTTGTCACTAAGCAGCAACTTTGTGCAGCGTTGAGTTCCGCCACACATATGTTTTAACACTAGGTTCTAGACTATCTAGGAAAACTAGGTTATACAGGAAAACGTATTAAATAGCTTCGCGCTATATCCCGCACACAGCAGGGTAGGCAGAGGGAACCTAGTGTTAAGACACTCCGTTCCCCACTTTCCGCCGAATTCGGAGGCATTGCGTGTTAAGTGGCGGAACTTAACGCCGCGCTTTACCTCGACACCAGAGCGATGAAAATGGAAATATTAAATATTTCCACTCCTCGAGTGGGAATCGAACCTACAACCAGTCGTTTACAGTCACACGTTTGTGCCACTGGGCCACGACTGGCCACACAGGAAAACGTAAAAAGATATAACAACACTACTCTGCTTGTCCTGGTAAAGATATAAAACTTATGTAATTATTCAATTACTAGCGACCCGCTCGCGGCTTCGCCGCGTGAACTACGTCACTGTTTCGTTATATTGCCTCTCTCGGGGGTGTTTTTTTTAAAACAAAATAGCCTATATTTAAGCTTAGATTATCAACTATGCTTATGCCAAAATTCATAACATTCAGTCAGGCGGTGTAGATTTTTCATATAAACTTTCATCCCCTATTTCAACGCTTTAAGGGTTGATTTTTGAAAAAATAAGCAGCCGGTAGATTAGCCGTGAAAGCGTGACAGACAAACACACCGACATTCGCATTTATAATATAGGCATGGACAGTTTTGTCACCGCATGCAGAACGAAGTTCCTTTCGATTAATTAGTAAAGGAATTGTAATAACATTTAATTAAATTAATTTATATTTATAAATAATTACATTTATTATTAATTACAAATGAAAATATCTGGCTTGCTTTCTATAAGAGAGAGACAGACAGAGAAACACGCGCACGCCGCACACCTTACAATAGCTTACTATAGCAAAAATTATGAAAAACAAAATTAAAAATTTTGAAAATACCTACGACGGTTTAAATGTAATTGAAAAAGGATAAAATAACTAGAAATCCCCCGCCTAAAAGAATATATGTAACGAGATGATGGGGACGACTTCGTCGGAGCTGCCATTACTTTAAGTTTGCTAACTTCTCCTAGGTTAAAACAGGTTTAGGAAAAAATTAAAATATTAATATGAATTTACAGTTTCGATAACTGGTATTCCTTTTAAAAACTTTAAGAACGAAATCTATACTGTTAGCTACTATATTTAAAATAGAGGTTGCAACTGGCAGCCCCCGACGAAGTTGTCCCCATCATCTCGTTACATATATTCTTTTAGGCGGGGGATTTCTAGTTATTTTATCCTTTTTCAATTACATTTAAACCGTCGTGGGTATTTTCAAAATTTTTAATTTTGTTTTTTATTTTAAACTTTTTAAAGTGAATAGATATACATTATATATTGTTACATAATTTCGAAATACTTTATATTAATCTTCATGCAAATCCAAAAAAAATTATAAGCCCAATGCTTTCTGGTTATCAAATGCCTATTGCAGCGCCTGGCAGATTGTCACCGTAACATTTTTAGGAAACTTAAGTCTAACCAAATCAGTGAAAATCACAAAACCCACTAGTAGTTTTGATTTTGAACAAACTAATTTATACTGGAGCGCCCCGTGGTAGTTTGTGATATGGCATATAAAACACGCAACAATTAAACCTGAACCTATCACAGAAAACCGCATCTAAATAGGTTTCACACAAAAATACAAGCAAATGCTTACTACAGCGCCCCCCGGGTGAGGTGTCACCACGACACATATACGCGAACACGCGCTAATTGAGCCTGATCCTATCGTTGAAAACTGCATCAAATTCAGACTCGTAGTTTTAACTTTGCACCATCAAATGTTTAGTGAAGCGCCCCCTGGTGAGTTCTTAACGTAAAAAAAAACTAAAAACATACACCAAGTAAAGGTAAATCTAATACTGAAAACTCTGTCCAATCGGACTAGTAGTTGTGGTTTTACATTAAATATTACAAACAAATGTTTACTGCAGCGCCCCCTGGTGAGTTAACACGATCAAGCATATCCAAGAACATACACTAATTAAACTTGAGCTTATCACTGAAACTGCATCCAAATCGAATACGTCATTTTAGCTTTGCACAAACAATATTTTACTGCAGCGCCCCCTGGTGACTTGTCACCGTAATATAAATTTAAAAACATGTACTAAACATAGCGGAATCTAATACTGAAAACTCTTTCCAATCGTACTAGTCGTTTTTGTTATACACAAAAAATGGAAGCAGCTACTTACTGCAGCGCCCCCTAGAGAGTTGACACATACTTGAAAATATGCACTAAGTAAACATACATGACACATATATGAAAATATGCACTAAGTAAACTTGAATCTATCATTGAAAACTGCATTCAAATCGGACTCGTAGTTTTAGTTTTGCACAAACAAATGTACTTACTGCAGCGCCCCCTGGTGAGTCATCACCGTAACACATATATGAAAAGATGCACCAATTAAACTTGAACCTATCGTTGAAAGTTTCATCTAAATCGGACTAGTAGTTTTTACTCTACATAAACAAATGTTTACTGCAGCGCCCCCTGGTGAATTTTCACCGTAACGTAAAAACAAAAATTTTAAAATATGTACAAAGTAAAGCTTAATCTAGTTTTGAAAACTCTAGCCAATCGGATAAGTAATTTCGGTTTTAGACAAATAAATATAAGAAAAATTTTGGTTTTACACAAAAAAACTTAAACAAATGCTTATTACAGCGCCCCCTGATGAGTGGTCACCATAACACATATATGGAAAGACGCACCAATTAAGCCTGAACCCATCCTTAAAAGTTTCATCTAAATTGGACTAGTAGTTTTTGCTCTGCATAAACAAATGTTTAGTACAGCGCCCCCTGGTGAATTTTCCCCGTAACAAAAAAAGAAAAATCTTAAAATATGCACCAAGTAAAGATAAATCTTTTTATGAAAACTCTTTTTAATCGGAGCAGTAGTTTCGGTTTTAGACAAATAAATACAAAAAAAGTACAAACAAATGCTTACTGCAGCGCCCCCTGGTGGTTTGACACGATAAAACATATCCAAGAACATCCACCAATTAAACCTGAATCTACCACTGAAAATCTATTGAAATCGGACTATTATTTTTTGAGATAATTGAAAACATTCGTTTTCACGTAAAATGCTTACTGCAGCGCCCCCTGGTGAGTTAAGGCAATAAGACATACATAAGAACATACGCCAATTGAACCTTAACCTATCATAGAAAACCGTATCAAAATCGGACTTATAGTTTTGGAAATAATTGACATAGTAATTTGCACAAACACACAAACAAACAAACAAACAAACAAACAAACAAACAAACAAACAAACAAACAAACAACCTCTCACCCCAAACACATATACAGTCGCCGTTCCGTCGCGGGTAATAAAATACTTTTCATAAGAATTTCTTCCGTCTAGCCCCAACTCGCGATAAGGGACTTCGTTCCAATAATTTTTAAACAAAATGTAAACAAAATTGTAAAATAATGTACATAAGCTGTTTTTTTTCAGCTTCACGCTGTATCCCGCACACAGCAGGGTAGGCAGAGGGAACCTAGTGTTAAGACACTCTGATCCCTACTTTCCGCCGAATTCGGAGGCTTGCGTGTTAAGTGGCAGAACTTAACGCCGCGCTTTATCTCGACACCAGAGCGAAGAAAATGGAAATATAATTTGCGCTTCTCGAGTGGGAATCGAACCCACAACCTGTCGTTTACAGTCACACGCTTGTGCCACTGCGCCACGACTGGCCACAAATCTACATAAGTAATGCACATTTTCAAAAGTCACAACATCTGACTGTTTTCAAGATATTCGTGAGTTCGAGTTATTTATATTATTTTCATTTCTTGCTACCTAAGCGCCACTTTTTACCACTTAGTATGCAATGTCTCAAATTCGAACACAAAGAGGAGGAATTCTCTTTTCCTATATAATGAACTGAAAAACAAAATGAAATACTTACTATATGAAAAACGTGAAGGCGAAAGGTTATTAATTATCCATACTTATATTATAAATGTGAATGTCTGTGTGTTTGTCTGTCACGCTTTCACGGCTAATCTACTGGTCCAATTTGGATGAAATTTAGAATGAAAGTAGTAAAAATGACTGGGTCTAACATAGGCTACTTAGTTTTTCAAAAATCAACCTCGAAAGGGTTGAAATAGAGGATGAAAGTTTATATGAAAAATCTACACCGCTTGACCGATTGTAACGAATTTTGGCATAAATATAGTTGATAATCCAAGGTTAAACATAGGCTACCTTATTTTTCAAAAATCCACCCCCCAGGGGGTTTTTTTTTTATTAAATACTGAAACTCTACAGACACTCGGTCTCGTATCCTTTTTTTCCTTAATTGTTTTTTGGTTACAAATCTTAAATTACATACTACTCAAAACTAAAATGATGTTACATTTACTATACTTAGTTCTACATTTAAATGAACACCCCCCAGGGGTGGTAATATAACGAAACAGTTATGTAGTCCACGCGGCGAAGCCGCGAGTGGGCCCCTAGTTTATAATAAAAGATATGTCATATTAAAATGGTTTATTTACTAAACAATAAAAATACTTAAGAAACTTTCTTAAAACAGAAGAAAAATGTACAACTGTACTATTTTCACCTTTTTCAAATTGACTTTTAATTATAAGTAAGGGGTCATTCAAGTATTGCGTGAGCACTATAGGGGGTGCGGGGAGGTCTTCGTCTTGCTTATTTTTGATGACATGGGGGTGGGGGAGCCTAGATAATTATTACGTCACCTGAAACTCTTATAATATTATAATTATAATATAAAAAAATAAATTAATTATTATATAAGGAGTAAATACTCGTAATTGTAATAAATCTGCTTACGTAATACTTGAACATACCCTAATCATATAAAAATAAAAGATATTTATATGATTCTTTATTTTACACATAATCCAGTATGTTTAGTGTCTAGTAATAATGTATTTGATACGTATATATTATATACCATAAAATAATTATTAAACGTTATGGTGTTGACTTTCACAATTTAATACAGAATGTCTCGCATCGGTGGAAAGTGAAGAACGGAGTGTCTAGACACTAGGTTCTTTCTGGCAATAATATGAGAGAAATAACGTGAAGCTAAGATGAAAATAAGTTCTTTATAAAATTTAACAAAACACTAAAAGAAAATATAGATTTTTAAAACTACCAAATTTCATTTTAAAAGCAAAACTTAGTAAACTATCACAAATAAAATCAGTATTCACTTAAAACGAAACTTGTATTTACAAAGATTCACAATTCAGTCTTAATTCTTAAATAACCAACCAAACAAAATACTGTGGCTTAAAATATTTCAACACTATTCCTTTCTTTTTTCACAGGCCCAGTTTGGATTATTGGCACGATGCGTTCCCCAGCAGACGGCATGGGCAAAACCTTTGGCGCTATAATAGTTAGCACACCATCCGCAGACAAGCTAGATTGAACAGTGTCTGGCAAACAGCCTTTCGGTAAAGGATATCTGCGTAAGAACCATCTAGAAATGAAGCCATGCTCGTCTTGCCTTTCTTCGTGTTTCGCCTCAACAGTTATGAAGCCGTTGACGACGTTGACGCTTATTTCTTCAGGTGCGAAGTGTTGGACGTCGATATTAACTTGGAACTTCTCGTTGTTAGATAAAGAAGGATCTGCCAAGCCCATTTGGTGAACACCGCCGGTAATTTCTTCCAGCTGTCTCAGCATATTTTCCCATGGTTTGAAGAAGTCTCGCGGCACAAGCTGGTTTAAACGTTGTTCCGGTCGCCCAACTAAAGGCCGGTGTTCGCAAATAAAAGGTATTAAAGACATTCTGTCTATTTATCGAACACTTGTCGAAGTTAACTAAGTTATTTTTGTCGACACACTGGCGGCGAGACGCAAGTCCCGCTTATATATACTGCCAGCGACACCTATTATCGTTTACTCGAATGTATGAGAAACTTCAAGAAATGTATGGACATTTGTATTGTACGGTATTTACTACTTGAAAATTTTCTAGAACAATATGGAAAGTAACGACATCTAGTGGCGAGTAGCTGTAACTATTAAGCATAGTGCTTACTATTAGTTAAACTAGATGGCGCCTTTTTTATTCTTAATAAAACAGTTGGCATATGGAGAAAAATGTTGTAAATAATGTTTTTAATCGTTTTTTACTACATATTAACAAATATAATTTATTATAAACATTTTTACGATGATAACGCGTAAGTACTTAAAGAAAACAATAGGATAGTGATATGTGTATTTATAATTCATGATAACATAATATTTAGACATGCAATATATTGGCAGATTGTATTTAATTTATTTTTTTTTAGCTTTACGCTGTATTCCGCCGAATTCGGAGTGTTAAGTGACGGAACTTAACGCCGCGCTTTGCCTCGACACCAGAGCGAAGAAAATGGAAGTATTAAATATTTCCACACATCGAGTGGGAATCGAACCCACAACCAGTCGCTTCACAGTCACACTTTATACTTCTGCGCCACGACTGGCCCCTTTAATTTAATTTAGTTTAATTTAATTTAGTTTATACATTTCAAAATTATTTACGAGAGAAATAAATGAACAGAGGATAAACGTGACACAGGGACACAAAGTCTAACTCTTAATATAAAAGTGTAAGTAAAAATTTAAAAACTTAGAAACCCTCTTATAGTCATTTTGCCATATTCTAGACATTAATATATTCTTAACTATCATATTTTATATATAGAAAGGATGAATTACTATAAAAAATAAAAATCTCAAAATTTATTCTACTTTGTCCACATAACTTTCTGAGCAAAAGAACACAATTTTTTCCTTCACTTATTAACTTAGATCAGTATGACTTACCTAAGTACGCTAGCTGTAATAGCGACTTCGTATACGCAGACCTCACAAAAAAGTTATTGTTTAAAAAAGACATTTAAAGAAAACGTATACAAATTTTGAACGCAGCGGGATTCGAACCCGCGCATCCTGAATACCGTTCAGGCGCTCTCACCACTGAGCCATTCAATTATCCTAAGTGTGGAATAACACTATAAAAATGTTTAAAAAAGTTATTGTTTAATTCCTAGATTTAACGATAGCCTTAAATAAAAATAGCCTCAGCTTATTAGTCAGTGAAAGTCCGATTACAATTGGTGCAGCCATACCTTACATACATATGCATTTAGTATAGAGTAATTATTTTATTATTACAAACAAACAGACCAATTTCATTTATTTATATAGATATTATATAGGTATGTTAATCGGCTTAACGATATGCCTTTAGGTATTCATACAATGGCTGAGTAAACAAGTATTTTTTATTCAATTATATTGTTCTCTTTATGAAAATAAAATTAATTATTATCCTTGTTTTTAAAATACTGAACAGATTTGGATGTTATTTCTATATTTCAATATAGAATTTTTAAACTTTACTTAATTCAATAATTTTGGTTGAAATGCCTAATGGCATATCTCGATTAGGAAATATCTACATATATAGTATTTCTACAGTGTTATATACTCGGAATACGAAGTACATTTTAAGAAAATGTATAAAAATTTTAATCTACCGGTTTCCAAAGTCGCACCTTTTGCAAAACATCTAAAGCAGGACTTTTTAAACTTTTGTCGCTCCCGACCCCATTTATGATTTCGAGTTTATTGACAACCCCATACAAATATTAAGGAAATATAAATTAATATTTTTTGATGATTTATTTGTTATGTAACAATATACATATACATATAAAATGTAAGTTTTAGAATTCATTTTAAAATGCCAACTCTAGTGATGTTGTAAAACGGTATATATAAATATTTGAGATTAAAATCTCTCGACTCCAGATTTTTGACGCGACCCCATTTAGGGTCATGACCCATAGTTTAAGAAGCCCTGATCTAAAGGCTTTGACCGCTAATTCATGTATTATACTATTTTTTATACGATTTCTAGAAAGAATCTAAACTTACGGAGTATACGGAGTATAAGTAGTTAAATATGACTGTAAATTGTTGATTGCGAGTTCAAATCCCACTAAGGGGAAATTATTTATATTATTGTCACTTCTCTGTTCAAAACATAAACATTGAGTTCCGCCACAACACACGGAGAACGAAGTGCCTTGACACTGAATCCTCTCTAAATATTTTTTTTTAGCTTCACGCTGTATCGCGCACACAGCAGGGTAGGCTAAGGGAACCTAGTGTTAAGACACTCCGTTCCCCATGCACCGCCGAATTCTAAGGCATTATGTGTTAAGTGGCGGTACTTAACGCCGCGCTTTGCCTCGACACCAGAGCGAGGAAAATGGAAATGTTAAATATTACCACTCCTCGAGTGGGAATCGAGCCCACAATCAGTCGTTTACAGTCACACGCTTCTACCACTGGGCCACGACTGGCGCCAATCTAAATTATAATACTAAAATAAAAGAACTAGTACATAAATATTATAAATTCTTAAACAAAGCAGTGGTAAATTGCTAGTTTTATATAAATATTATTAGCTGCAATGTTAATAGGCTATCAGTCGTCATTGTAACGGGACGAGATGCGGATAATTGTGTTGCTTTTTGTTCTCTTCGGGTGAGATATTTATTTTAAATAATATATAATATATGTATGTATTTAATTTATTTCTATATATTTCATTTTATGTAAAAAACCAGCTTTATGCTATTTCCTGCATGGTAGGGTAGCCAGAGAGAACGTAGTGTGGAGACCCTCCGTTATATATATTTGTTTGTAATATATGTAAAATTAATTGTTTTTAACTTATTTAATAGTGAAAGTACGTAGTGGCCAGTCGTGGCGCAGTGGCACAAGCGTGTGACTGTAAACGACTTGTTATGGGTTCGATTCCCACTCGGAAGTGGAAATATTTAATATTTACATTTTCTTCGCTCTGGTGTCGAGGTAAAGCGCGGCGTTAAGTTTCGCCACTTAACACGCAAGCCTCCGAATTCGGCGGAAAGTGGGGAACGGAATGTCTTAACACTAGGTTCCCTCTGCCTACCCTGCTGTGTGCGGGATACAGCGTGAAGCTAAAAAAAAAAGTGACACCTGTAGAAGTTCGACGTAACTTTAAGAATATTATTAGATTATAGTTTAAAAATTGTAGGTACCTATTGAGGTTTCGTAAAAGCGTATCATATTTTTTTATAATTAGAATTTTAATAATTTCTGAAATTCTAAACATTTCGTGTTGCCAACGGTGTCAATATCACCAGAGCGGGGAAGAGATAATTACTTAAACATACCAGTATATGATAAAGACAAATGATATCCTTCGAGTAGGAATCGATCCCATAACCAATCACGACAAATAGAAGCTATCACACTGCGGCAAATAGCCTCTAATGATTTTTTCGTACTAAGTTATTAATAGTGGCCAGTCGTGGCCCAGTGGCACAAGAGTGTGACTGTAAACGACTGGTTGTGGGTTCGATTCCCACTCGACGAGTGGAAATTATATTTCCATTTTCTTCGCTCTGGTGTCGAGGTAAAGCGCGGCGTTAAGTTCCGCCACTTAACACGCAAGCCTCCGAATTCGGCGGAAAGTGGGGAACGGAGTGTCTTAACACTAGGTTCCCTCTGCCTACTCTGCTGTGTGCGGGATATAGCGTGAAGCTATTTAATTTAATTTAATTTAAGTTATTAATAGCTCAGTAGTTGCGATAATGGTATAAAACTTACAAACAGCACGGTAAATGCCCTCTTAATGTTCTTAGATTGCAAATAAAATAATATGTTTATCATATATTAACACCATATGTGTGCAGTGGAACAGTATCTGTTTGTATACGAGACGGTTGTCGGTTCGATTCCCACTTGGTAATATGACTATCTATAATTATTATATAAATGCCAATGTCTGTCTGTTAATAACTGGGTCTAACATAGGCTATTTATATTTTCATAAACAACCTCTAAGGGTTTAAAATAGGGGATGAAAGTTTATATGAAAAATCTACACCGCTTGACCGATTGTAATGAATTTTGGCATAAATATAGTTGATAATCAAAGGTTAAACATAGGCTACTTTATTTTTCAAAAATACACCCCCGAGGGTTACAATATAACAAAAGAGTTATGTAGTTCACGTGGCGAAGCCGCTAACGGGCCGCTAGTAATATATAAATTAAGTTTATTTCTCCGCTCCAATGAGTCTTGCTGAGTTCCGCTACTCCACACAGAATGTCTTGGATTCAAAATGGAGAATGGTAGAAAATATAGAATGGAGAGTCTTAACACTAGGTTCTTCCTAACTACAATGCCATGATGGTGTTAATTATTATCTAATTTACTATTGAAAAAGACATTTAAAGAAAACGTATAAAAATTTGAACGCAGCGGGATTCGAACCCGCGCCTCCTGAATGCCGTTCAGGCGCTCTCACGCTTGTACGCATGGCTCAGTGGTAAGAGCGCCTGAACGGCATTCAGGAGGCGCGGGTTCGAATCCCGCTGCGTTCAAATTTTTATAAGTTTTCTTTAAATGTCTTTTTCAATTTTCATAAGTGTGGAATAACACTTTAAAAATGTTTAAAAAGTACTTTTTTTATTTTTATTATGTAACTTAAGTCATATGTGAAACATAATTCATTGACACTACGGCCTATGATATGTATCTATCAACTAAAAATAAATTGCTTTGCGCTAGTTTAATTATAGACTATAATAAGTAAACATAGTTTTGCCTTATCTATACTAAAATAATCTTATATATATTGATTCCCTTCAACCTTATTCAGCTTCTTACTTTTTCCCATTTAGACTTCAGACATTCCGTTCTCCATGTTCGCTGAAATCTAGATATTGGGAATAACTTTTTGTTTGTTTGCTTCACGCTGTATCCCGCACACGGCAGGTAAACAGAGGGAACCTTGTGGTAAGACACTCTGTTCCCAATTTTCCGCCGAAATCCTAAAGAATTGCGTGTTAAGTGGTCAAGCTTAACGCCACGATTCGCCTTGCTACCCGAAGTTCCGCCACTTAACACGTAATGCCTCCTGAATACGGCGGAAAGTGGGGAACGGAGTGTCTTAACACTAGGTTCCCTCTGCCTACTTGGCTGTGTGCGGGATACAGTGTGATGCTAAAAAAAAAAGGTTCCTTCGTTCACAATAAAGTTATTTTAAGATTAATGGAAAAAATATATATTTTCAGAACTACAAAAGCCAAGTATGTATCGACACCGTCGAATGTGTGTTTCGATAAAAAATTTATGTTCGGCGTCGCCACCGCTGCTTACCAGATAGAAGGGGCTTGGAATGTATCGGGTAAATATATCCTCCCCTCTTTATACAAATAAATAAAATTGTACTGTTTTTAATATTAAAATAACCGCTTTTACTAAATGTATGATTTTTTTTTTTATTTGTTTGTCTGTTCAGCTGTTTGTTGTAGCAAATTTTTAGAAATGCTGGAACCACATTAATTGTTTTTTTTTTTTGTAATTTTTTTTTATTGCATTTTGTACTGGCAGATAGCCAATGCGATGGCGTAGTTAGACTACTTTCATTTTTTTTTGTTAAATTTCAAGCGGATGAAGTCGCAGGCACAGTTTTCAGATAATGTTTTTAAGGATAGAATATAAGTTACATAAATGAAAAAAAAAACACATTGAAAAAAAAAGTATAAAATTTTAAGGCAGCGGCAGTCAAACCTGCACCTCTTGAAAACCGTCCAAGTGCTCTTACCGCTAAGCCATGCGTTCAAATGTTTGAAGAACACACTAAAAATGTTAAACAATACAAAACACTTATTTATGTTTAATTATAATAAACACTCTCTCTTAAGTAGTAAAGCGGAGAAATGGCAATAATTCAAAACAATAATTTCCCCAAGTAGGAATCAAACCCAAACCCATCGCGTGTAATTATCGCGTATATTTTTGGTATTCGCAAATAAATTATAGAAAACCCAACATATATAAGTACAGGAAAACATAAAATAAAGTAAACAAGGGAAAGGCCCTTGTCGTCTCTTAGCTGTTATCTTGGCTCGCCCATTGCTAATAATATATTCCAAATCAGAAATTATACGTAGTCTTCTTGTTAAATTAATTTAGCGCATGTTTATAATAAATCACATTTAACCAGAATCTGAGGCATTGCGTGCTGAGCGTCGGAGCTCAACGCCGCAACGTAGGTCAGAGCGGAAAAAGAAAATATTTTTGAAATAATACTTACTGAATGGAAATGGATCTTACGATCAATTATATCCATCTCTATTCTTTGGTGGCTAAGACAAAACGCAGCGTTAATTTCCGCCACTTAACAGAAAGTGGAAAACGGAATTTCTTTACACTAGGCTCTCTCTGACTACCCTGCTAAATGTAAAAAACTGGAAAGGGTAAAATAGCCTATTCCCACCATTCTCATCCTTTCTCCTTACTCTCCTCCTATATCCCCGAGGCTGGCAACGCGTTAACTATAATGTTGTAGATGTCTATCGGCGAAGGTAACCAATTACCACTAGGTAGTCCTTCAGCTCGTTTGTCTCTTTTACTCAATAAACAAAAACAAATAACTTTCAAACTTAAATTTGCAGGCAAAGGTGAAAGTATATGGGACAGATACACCCATACCAGACCGGACAGGATATTTGATCACCAAACTGGCGATATCGCAGCAGATTCCTACCATTTGTTCAAAGAAGACGTAAAACGTTTGGTTGAACTGAACGTGAACATGTACAGGTTCTCCATATCCTGGCCTAGGATTCTACCTAATGGATTGAGCAAGTATGTGAAGGCGTTAAATTAAATGTTTTCGCTTCACGTTTTTTCCCCCACAGCGGGGTAGGCAGAGAAACTTGTGTCAATACTTTCTGTCCGAAATCGAGATATTGTATCGTTTTTTTTAGTTTCACGGGATACAGTCCCGCACACAGCAGGATAGGCAGAGGGAACCTAGTGTTAAGACAGTCCATTCCTTACTTTCCGCCATCCTCGTTCCATTCTTCGCTTTGCCTCAACATCAAAGTATTTTTAGAGAAATTTGCTTTACCCTTCCTTATATTCAAAATTCTGCCTATACCTAGTGTATAATAATTGTATTTAAAACCAGGGGGCTCCGTCCTCTGCTCGCTTTGCTCCCAATTGCTAACACTATAATTAAAAAAATCCCACGCACTGACACCCACCAATTCATATTTATTTAAAATTTAAATATATAATAATATTGACGTACTTTACACGTGTAAATTTTTATATTTGTTGAAAGACTGTTTTGTAGGCACGTTAATCACGGAATTTGTCTGCGATTAAATGTTTGCTGTATTTACAAATAATAATGAACTAAGTCCTTAGTTCTTTGATAGCTTTTTGACTGTAAATTGTTTATTACAAACAAAATAAATAAATAGCTTCACGCTGTATCCCGCACGCAGCAGGGTAGGCAGAGGGAACCTAGTGTTAAGACACTCCGTTCCCCACTTTCCGCCGAATTCAGAGGCTTGGGTGTTAAGTGGCGGAAATTAACGTCGCGCTTTACCCTCGACACCACAGCGAAGAAAATGGAAATATAATTTCCACTCCTCGAGTGGGAATCGAACCCACAACCAGTCGTTTACTGTAAACGCTTGTGTCACTGGGCCACGACTGGCCACTTCAATTTTCCTAAGTGTGGAATAACACTTTAAATTTTTTAAAAATAATAAAGCTGCTTTATTAATTAAAAAATACAAATTACCTTTTTTTCTTTCCCCACTTAAGTGAAATAAGTCAAGATGGCATCAGATACTACACATCGTTGATCGACGAACTGCTTCTTCACAAAATTTACCCTGTCGTTACGATGTATCATTGGGACTTACCTCAGCCTCTTCAAGAGTTAGGGGGATGGACCAATCCTATAATAGCTGATTACTTTGTTGATTATGCTAGGGTAAGTAAATGAAGATATATTTTGCTAAACTTTCTTAAAGGGAACGGAGTGTCTTAACACTAGGTTCCCTCTGCCTACCCTGCTGTGTGCGGGATACAGCGGGGTTTAACATACAATATCCAAAATGACGGACCGATTTTTTTAATAAATTTCTACAATATTACTTTAGTTATTTGTTACTATTATTATTTTTAAGACATTTAATTATTATTTTTTTTGACAATTTACTTGTATTGTATGTTTGTACTTTTATAAATTATTATTGCACTTTGTGATTGTTTCTATTGAAAAAAAAAACATTTAGTTAAAGTTATGAACCTAATTAAATTTGACCATTTTGTAATGATACAAAACAAATATATATAAATATCAAATGAAAGAGTTTGCAGGTAATAATTCGAAAAAACTTATTTTACGAAATAACTAGTGTCCCGCTCGTGGCTTCGCCTGCGTGAACTACACAACTATAGGCACGAGCCGCCGTCCCGATATCACATTATAAACCTCTAAAATTATTAGTGTTTCTCTACTATATTATGCATGTATTATACATATAAACCGTCCTTTTGAATCATTCTATTTGTTAAAAGAAACCGCATTAAAATCCGTTGGATAGTTTTGAAAATCTAAGTATATATACATACAGACAGACCCGGGAAGCTACTTTTCTATATACTATGCTTTACATACTCCACACTATATGGGGCTAAAACCAGCTAAATATCTTTATTTCTACCATTCCAGGTATTATTCGACAAATTCGGTTCCAAAGTACCAGTTTGGATAACATTCAATGAACCGCTGTCGTTCTGCCAAGACGGGTACGGGGGCACTGACGCTCCGGGGGACAAGGCGAGTGGGTTCGAAGACTACTTGTGCGGGCACAATGTGTTGCGAGCTCACGGCATGGTCTATAGAATGTACGATAGGGAGTATAGGAAACTGTTGAAGGGTAAGTTAACTTTTGGCTTTAAATTTCCACTATATAGACTTTGGAACTGTTAAAATATTTTAAGCACTTCGCCGTAGGGTCAAATATAAGTTACTTTTTTAAAAAATCAACCCCTAAATAGATGACATAGGGGATAGAAATTTGTACAAAAAGTATAAGAATTAGAAAAAATAACTATGTAGTATATAGCAGCTATAGCAGTGTAGGTCAATCAGTGAGTAGATCGCTAGTGTACATTTGTATACAAGTATTAACTTGAAAAAATATCAATTATTATTATTATTATTTTTGGAAAAAATTCGTCGAAATCGAAGTTCTTATACGCTTATTACAACTTATTATTGTTGTTAGCATCTCTATAGAGAAAACTCTTTCGTTTTCTTGCCAGTTTAAGAGTAGGTTCGATTTCCACTCACACATGATCAGAATAATGATTAATGATTATATCGCTTATATCGCTATCGCGATTATATCGCTCGCGGCTTCGCCGCGTGATCTGTGTAGCTGTTTCCATGTATTGCAACCCTTGGTGGTGGATTTTTGAAAAATAAAGTAGTCTATGTTTAACCTTGGATTATCAACAGTATATATGCCAAAATTCGTTACAATCGGTCAAGCGGTGTAGATTTTTCATATAAACTTTCATCCCCTATTTCAACCCTTTAGAGGTTGATTTTTGTAATTTAAGTAGCCTATGTTAGACCCAGTCATTTTTTCTACTTTTATTCTAAATTTTATCGAAATCGGACCAGTAGATGAGCCGTGAAAGCGTGACAGACAAACACACAGACATTCGCATTTGTAATATAAGTGTGGATTATAATTTGCCTCGTCTGATTATTATAAATTATTATAAAAAAAATATGGAAAAAGTATAAAAAAAGGCATTTAGAAAACGTATAAAAATTTGAACGCAGCGGGATTCGAACCCCCGCCTCCTGAATTCCGTCCAGGCGCTCTCACCACTGCTAAATGTCGTTTTCAATTTTCCTAAGTGTGGAATAGCACTTTAAAAATGTTTAAAAGTATAAAAAAATTGAACACAACGGCACTCGAACCCGCGCCTCTAGGATATCTGTTATACTTTCCTTCCAGGTATGTCGAAATTCTAATAACCTTGTTTATGTTGTTAACATCTCTGTAGGGAAAATTTTAAGTATACCTAATTATATAATACTTACCCGTTTGTATATGGGTTCGAATCCCACTCGGGGTAATGAAATTATTTTTATTTCTTCGTTTTAGTAGCAATGACAAAACGCGGTGCTGAATACCGCCGAACCGAAATACAATACATGCAATGTCTCGATGTCTGGAGTGTCTTGACACTAGATTCTCTCTGACTAACCCGTTATGCAGCAAGAAGCTGTTTATAAACTTTTATACAAATAACCACTAGTATCATGATTTTAAGGAATGTTTTTTTTTCTTTCAGCTGATATCGGTATCACCTTAGATTTCTCTTGGCGAGAACCTAACACTACCTCAGAAGACGATCGTATCGCCGCTGAAACTAGTCGACAATTTTATGTAAGCTAACCATTTGTTAACAAACACAATTAGTTGTGGGTTCGATCCCCGTTCGGGGGCAAAATTATGTTTATAACGATTTTCATTTCCCCAGTATGGTATTTAAAAGCGTGGCGTTGAGTTCCGCCACTTTGTGCAGCCATCTTGTGTTAAAATAAATGAGTATGTATTTATATGTCGCCACTAATATATAAATGTAAAAGAAACAATTAAACTAACGAAATTGCATTAATAAAAATATTTGAAAATTCACGCTGCATCCCGCACACAGCAGGGCAGGGAAATATTAAATATTTCCACTCCCCGAGTGGGAATCGAACCTGTGGGTTCGATTATAAACGACTGGTTGTGACCAGTCGTTTATAGTGACACGTTAATGCCACTGCGCCACGTCTGACCCCAAAATGTAACTATCAGTCTATAATTTCAGTTCGGCTGGTTTGCACATCCAATATTTTCAAATACCGGTGACTATCCCTACATTATGCGTAAGCGAGTAGATGCCATTTCTCGGAAACAGCATTTCACGCGTTCAAGATTACCCACGTTCACTGCAGAAGAAATTCAAATGATTAAGGGCTCAGCCGATTTCTTGGGCCTGAATCATTATACTACGTATTTAGTATCCAAAAATAGGGGAAAGATTTCGCTTCTACCCTCCTTTGAAGCTGATATGGGTGGTATTATATCGCAAAAGGCGGAATGGCCGAAAACTAACTCGTCTTGGATTAAGGTGAGCTATGTTTTTGTATGAAATATGTGTAAATTATACATTTTAAAATATGTTACTCCGTAGTGGTTCAGTGGGAGTGTTTAATTTCTCTGTCATGATTTAAATTATTTACATTGTTTGCTCTGAAAAGACAAATCGTGGCTTTAAATATGATGACTCAACAGAAAATGGCAAACGGAGTAACTTAATACTATTCTCTCAAGCTACTTGTTTTGAATTAAGAGCTGTAAAAAAAATACTAATATTTTAAAATACAAATAAGAAAATTAATTAACTTTATTTTATCTATTATTTTAATTTTATCTTATAATAGAGTCACCTATAAAGGCCAGTTGTGAGTTTTGATTCCTACATGGAGGAATTATCATATTTACGTAAATTATTTTCATTTCCTCGCTCTGGTAAGAGAACGAAGTGTCTTAACATCGGGTACCGAATTGGAAAGTTTATGTGAGACCATATTGGTAATGACACAGGGTCTAACTATAAACACGATTGATTGTGGATTTGACACCCACTTGAAAAAATGATAACTATAGTTAAATCCATACTTATATTATAAATGCGAAAGTCTGTGTGTTTGTCTGTCACGCTTTCACGGCTAATCTACTGGTCCGATTTGGATGAAATTTAGAATGAAAGTAGTAAATAACCATGGGTCTAACATAGGCTACTTATTTTTTCAAAAATGAAGCGCTGAGGGTTAACCCTTTAATAAGGGGATGAAAGTTTATATGAAAAACCTAAACCGCTTGACCGATTGTAATGAATTTTAGAATAAATATAGTTGATAATCGAAGGTCAAACATAGGCTACTTTATTTTTCAAAAATCCACCCCCGAGGGTTGCAACATAACGAAACAACTAGGCAGTCCACGCGGCGAAGCCGCGAGCGGGCCGCTAGTTATTAATATTTCTCCGCTCTAGTAAGACAAAACGCGGCGTTAAGTTCCGCTCAACATGCAACTTCGTTGTAAAGCGGAATATGGACAACGGAATCTCTAACTACTGGCAACAGCTGAATTAAAAAATGATTATTTTATACAACAAAACTATCTTTTTAGGTAGTACCATGGGGCTTCAGAAAATCTTTGACCTGGTTGCGTAAAGCGTACAATAATCCTGCCGTTATAATAACTGAGAACGGAATGTCCCTTGAAAAGGGTCTCGATGATGTTCGTAGGATAAAATACATTGAAGGCTACCTTAAGGCGTTACATGCATCAATATATAAAGACCAGAGCAATGTATACGGATATACTTATTGGAGTTTAATTGACAATTTTGAATGGACAAGGGGATATTCGTAAGTATATATGTTTTTTTTTAATATAATAATAACACTTTTAGCACGTAATGCCTCCGAATTTCTTCTTTCTAAGACAAAGCGTGGCGTTAAGTTCCGCCAAACATCGCAATGTCTCAATTTCGGACTGAAAGTGGGGGATGGAGTGTCTTGACATTAAGTCCTCTCTGGGTACCCCGGGAAAAGCGCGAAGCTACTTATTTAATATAGTATTAAAGATAGTTTTAGTCGAGTCTAATGGGACATGGTGTAATGGGACAGTGTTTGATCGTAATCGCGATTGATTGTCGATTCGATTCCCGCTTGGTAAAATAACAGCTCTCGTGAGACAGTTACTTAATACCCAATGTCACAAATTCCGTAAAAGAGACTGGACTGTCTTGACATTTTTTTTAGCTTTCGCTGTATCCTATACACAGCAGGGTAGGCAGAGGGAACCTAATGTTAATACACTCCGTTCCCCATTTTCCGCCGCATTCGGAGACATTGCGTGTTAAGTGGCGGAGCTTAACGCTCTGCCTCAGATACTAGAGCGAAGGAAATGGAAATAATAAATATTTCCACTCCTCTAGTGGGAATGGAACCCACAACTAGTCGTTTACAGTCACACGTTCATGCCACTGCGTCACGACTGCCCCCAACTTTCCTTGCTATGTGGGGATTTGTTCACGTGTGCGATGTGATTAATAAACTATTTCTATATTGATATTTGTAGATACTTTGCCTTATAAAAAAAGACCAAACAACAGTAAATTAATTAAATAAAACTGTAATCGTTATTGATTCTTGGTTCGATTCCCATCAGGTGATATCGTTAAGATATACATAGACAAAAAAAGTTAAGGTCCGCCATATAATGCACAATGTTTCTAATTCGGGCAGAAAATAGAGAACAGAGTGTCTTGACACTAAGTCCTTGTTATGCGTAAAAGCGTGTGTAGCTAAAAATAAGAACACATCAGATACATTATATAATATATAATATTTTTATATTACAGTGAACGTTTCGGCCTTTACGAAGTGGACTACGACAGTCCAAACAGAACCCGTCACAGGCGAATGTCAGCGGAGTACTACAGCATGTTGAGTCGTACTAAATGCATACCTACATTTGAATATATTGAAAACTAGCTATGCTCGCGACTTTGTCCATGAAGAATTGAACAAATAAAAATAAATGTAGCTTAAGTACACCCTGTTATACCCTGTTACATGAGTTATCTACCATTGAAAATCCCGTCAAAATCTGCCCAGCCGTTTCTGATATTAGCCAGAAGAAAGAAAAAGACAGACAAAAATTGTAAAATATGCTATGTTAATATATGGTACCCGGTACTCTATAGTCGGTCCCTTATTTAATTACGGGCACGATCTTTTACTTTCCGTATTTCCAGTAGTGATTACTTTTTCCATATCAAATATGCATTTAGGAAATAACGGTTATTTTAATATTACAAACAGACACTCCAATTTTATTTATTTATATAGAATAAATATAATTTCTTAATACAATTTGTCTTTTTATTTTATTTATCGTCTATGTATAGAAATGACATTTAATCATTTTGTTATTTGAGGCTACCATTTCACTAAGACAGTAGCTGAATGTGAACATGTTGATTGAAGGTTCGATCTACTTTGCAAAAATATAAATAAAACATCTAAATAGGGATCCTGAAATGTTATCTTTTCTGGTATAAAAATAAAATTGCATTTGCGTTATCGTCTACCGTTTTCAAGCATTATTCTTGTATTAGGTCTTAAAACATTGAAAATTCATTAAAAAATGATCGGATCACTACTTTCGAGCGGTGTGTATAATTTTTTAAATATTTTCTTACAGAATCATATTATTTAAAACTTTGCCGTGTTAAAACTTTGACATTGTGAAAATATATATAGCTCTAGTGCAATTCAAGGTACGTAGATTCGAATTTATATGGGTTACCTCCACTTAAGTGATGTTTTTGTATTTTTTTTTCAGCTGCACACTTTTTTTGCAGACAGGGAACCTGTCGTTAACACATAGGCTTTCACTCGTCACCAGAGGCATATCCAGTAGGCATAAATGAAAATAATTAAATTAAATCATCATTACCCCGAATGGAATCGAATCCCAAAACACCGCATACAGACAGGCTAAAATAATTAAATTAAACGAAATAAAAATAAAATTTCATCGATATATTTATTTAAAAACATACTTCACTTAAATCTAATAATAACTGGAAGACATTCCTCCCAAAGACAATTTAGTTTTATAAACTAAATTGACTAAGAATAAATTATAAACAGACTTCCACAGATTATAAATACATAGAATATAGCAACATTGTGATTGACAAATAAAATTATTTGAAAAGTTGCATATTATTAAATATTTCTTTAATAGAATTTAAATAAATTATTCAAAATCCATAGGTTATTGTTAAATATCATTTTTTTAATATATATTTTTTTATCTGTGTTAAATGTAATTTTATCTGTCAACCAAAAATTTTATATATTGACTCGTTTCAAAGATAAACAATAAAATTAATAAAAAAAAACACTTGAAAGGTATTTTTTAAAATAAGTAAAATAATACTAAAATAAAATAATATTTGAATTTTCTTTTTAAACATTTCAAACCTGACCAAGAGTACCAAGAGTATATTTGTCTTCTATTTTTTTTCGCATGGCATAGATAATCAAAAAAAAGCAACCTAAAGCTAGCTAGCTACGCCTAAATATTGAGCCTTGGACGACGTAACTCAACGCCGTGCCTTGCCTTGCCCGTACGGAGAAATGAAATAATTTGAATATTTATTATTTAAATTCGCATTTTAAATATATTATTCTAAATCAGCCTCTACACATGAATACTACAAGAAGCAATTGATTGCTTCCTTATTACATTTTTTTAAACAGTCTGCAGACATAAAATTTGTTAATAAGACATTATGAATGTCTTTAAAAAAACAATAATAAGTAGTAAAAACTCCAAACGAATTAAATGTCAAAATTAAAATCACCTGAAACTAATTACATGACTTTTGTTACCATTTTAAAAACAATACATTCTTAATAATTTAAAATTCCTATTATTCTTTCATACAAAAATAACATTTCTTAATATGAACAAGTTTTAGTAGTATATTTATATAATATATAAATTAAAATTATTTTACTCAAGACTGCGGCATCTTACACTGGCTGCAGGCTTCCATGCCATCATTGAACTCTTCTATCTGGAGGGTCATTTCGAAAAAGTTGTATTTTTCGTGGACCAGCCTCGTGGCTTCTTCTAACACCTTTTGTGGGCTTACACCAGTGCCTAGGTAAAAGAAATTAATTTTAAAGTTTGTTAGTTTCACGCCCCATTGAAGAGGGAGACCCCTTTGCGTTAAGATTCACGAAACACAACGCCGCGCTTTGTAAAATGCAGAGTAAATACAGTCTAAATACAGAATCAAAAATGTGTTATTATCACAGTTTTTGTAGCAAAGCACTCAGAGAGAACCTAATGTCTCTGATTCTCCACTTTTTATCCGAAATCAAGACATTACGTGCTGAATGCCGGAATAAAACGCAGCGCTTTGTCTTACTAAAGCGGAACAATAAAAATTATAATATACATTATCACTAGCGGCCCGCTCGCGGCTTCGCCGCGTGGACTGCCTAATTGTTTCGTTATGTTGCTACCCTCGGGGGTGGATTTTTGAAAAATAAAGTAGCCTATCTTTGACCTTCGATTATCAACTATATTTATTCCAAAATTCATTACAATCGGTCAAGCGGTTTAGTTTTTTCATATAAACTACCATCCCCTAACCATTCTAACCCTTCAGCGGTTAATTTTTGAAAAAATAAGTAGCCTATGTTAGACCCTTAGTTATTGATTCATTCTAAATTTCATCCAAATCGGACCAGTAGATTAGCCGTGAAAGCGTGACAGACAAACACACAGACTTTCGCATTTATAATATAAGTATGGATGGATTCCTTCAACTGGGTTTCATTGGTTGTGCCAAGTGGTTGTACATTGTTATTACAGTCCGACGTAACCCCATTTAACCAGTGTTCTGTCGGCAGTTGTACTACTGAACTTCTGTCTCAGTATTCAAAGTTAGACTTCACAGTTGTTATACTTCTCTTAATAGTTTGACATAGTCTGAGGTATTAACTTTAGTGAACCGGAGGTAAACTATTTGAGGTTCAAAAAATGAAGCATGTAACTTCTTATTTTGAATTAAATTATTTGACTTTGACTTTGACATGGGTAGGATACATATAACCGTATAGCAAGGTACTTACGGATAGCAAGATGAGCGGATAGGGCAGTTTTGTCCAAGGACAGGGCCCACATGCGAAGATTGTGTATTCTAACAACTCCTGGCAACGATAAGAATGTGTTTGCTACTTCCTGTAATAAGTAAAATTTATATGTCAATTGATAAATATAATTATTAAAAATGATCATCACTTCTTGAGTTAACTTAGAAAAAAAATAATGTTAATTCTTTTTAGAAATCGACATACACAAATACATAATAATAATGACTAGATCTTCTCGCTCCATTTTTTATAGTAACCGCATAACTTCACATCTAAGGTAATTTCACAAAAAAGTTTGTGCAATTAAATGTAATATGCGTTTCTCATGCCGAAATGACCACAGAATTATAATAAATTTTTGTTTAGCTTCACGCTGTATCCCGCACACAGCAGGGTAGGCAGAGGGAACCTAGTGTTAAGACACTCCGTTCCCCACTTTCCGGCGAATTCGGAGGCATTGCGTGTTAAGTGGCGGAACTTAACGCCGCGCTTTGCCTCGAGACCACAGCGAAGAAAATGAAAATAAAACGGGTGGGAATCGAACCCACAACCAGTCGCTTTACAGTCACACTTTGTGCCACTGCGCCACGACTGGCCACTTATTGTTTATTTGTGCAATATATTGCACAATCATATAAATAGTGTACAGGCCTTTTACTGAGTAAATTAATATTAGTATACTATTCAAATATTTTACTTTACCTGGAAATCGACACCTCTGGGAGAACCTTCCATCAATACCAACAGCGTGTCTTTGATGATATTGAAAGTAGTGATAAGTACTAGCACGGAGAATAGGAAGGTGCAAATCGGGTCTACCAGGTTCCAGTCCGGCTTAAAAGAAAGGAAGAAAATTAAAATACGTATTATAAAATATGCATTATTTTTATTTTACGCTTCTCCTGTGGCAAGGTAGAGAGAATCTAGTGTTAAGACTTCTAGTTTTCTACTACCTATTCATATTATAAACACTATGTCTTGAGTGGAGGAGTGGAGAAATAATGTCTCTAGAATAGTGACCATCACGGATCAGTATGACAACGTACGACTGTGAACACAGATGGCAGATTCCCCACTCGGAGAAATTATTGAAATTAAAAAATGTTGTGGTTAGACAAAGCGCGGCGTTGAATTACGTCATTTGATACGCAATGTCAATTTTACTTTCTTGACACTATGCTCTCTCTGACCGAAAGCTGTGTATACTATGATAACAATTGTACTCATGTCTATATCTACCACGGTCAGCCATAAGCTGCTGAAAGTGATAAAATTAAAAAAAAAACATTTTTTATATTCTTGCGTTTTTACCATACCATTGCATACCATTTGTAATGTGCAATGCAATTCATACATTTTTTAAATATAAATATTTTATTCTACATTCATGACCCATGTTCAAACTTTAGTTTAAGTATATTGTACACCAACAACTCGATAAAGTTACGTAGCTCTTGCAGTAATTGGCATAAATTTATAGTTCAACAGAAGCTTATAAAAAGGTATTAATATAATTAATTTTAAATTAAAAAAGACATTTAAAGAAAAATTTAAATTACCTTGAAATAAATAACAATGGCGGCAATCAAAACACCAAAGCTCTGGAGGAAGTCTCCCAACACGTGTATGAAGGCGGCGCGGACGTTGATGTTCTCAGCGTGGTGCTCGTGTTGGTGGGACGACGAGCTCTCCGCGTCCGAGTCGGAACGTTCCTTCTGGAAATGGAGAAAATAGAGGAAAAAATAAAATAAAATAATGGTAGACATTTAAAATGGTTTTCAGAAAAATATGAATTAGATTTTGTATGATAATTTGTTTCGTTATTAATATTTTTTTAAATTTTAATTTACAAGATTATTTACTTTTCAGTGTGAACATGATATCTCGAACGAAATGGTATTCATTTATTACATTATTAAATATAATTTATTATTCACAGACTTAAGAAAATACTTCTTAGCATTCCATGGCATTCCATTCCATTCACCCTCCATCGCGTAGGGTAAGAGCGTTGTAGAGGGAAAGGAGTTGAAGTAGTACGATTATTCGAGTTAATTATTATATTAATTATTAGCGGCCCGCTCGCGGCTTCGTCGCGTTAACTATTTCGTTATATTGCAACCCTCGGGTGCGCATTATTAAAAGTCAAAGTCAAAGTCAAATAATTTTATTCAAAGTAAGAAGTTACATGCTTCATTTTTTGAACGTCAAACAATTTACCACCGGTTCACTAAAGTTAATGCCTCAGACCTGAGAAGAACCGGCGCAAGAAACTCAGCGGGACGATTTTTTTTTTAATATATATTTTTTTTAAGTCAAGCATTTACAGATAATTATATATTGACAATGATACCATTGGAATAGCCTAGAGCGAGCATTTCATTCCCAAGGCGTGTTATCGTTCAAAAATTCATTAATTAGGTAATAACCCTTAACACACAAACGTCTCTTCACAATTTTTTGAATTGTGATATGGAACATTCTTGGACGTTTTCTGGGATCCTATTGTAAAAGCGTATACATTGTCCCATGAAAGAATTACGGATTCGATGCAATCGGGTTACAGGCGCAGTAAGTTTATGTTTATTTCTGGTATTTATGTTATGTGCATCACCGATCTTGGCAAAATCATTAATATTTTTTTTTACATATATTATATTTTCATAAATATATTGTGACACAACTGTTAATATATTAATTTCTTTAAACTTTTGCCTTAAGGAATCTTTAGGACCTAGGTTATAGATTGCGCGAATAGCCCGCTTCTGCAAGACAAAGATTGTATTAATAGCGGCTGCATTACCCCAGAGTATAATGCCATATGACATAATACTATGAAAGTAGCTGAAATAAACAAGCCGAGCCGAGCCGAGCGGGTTAAAAAATATAGTAGCTTGTGTTTAAGCTTAGATTATCAACTATATTTATGCCAAAATTCATTACAATTGGTCAAGCGGTTTAGATTTTTCATATAAACTTTCATCCCCTATTTCAACCCTGTAGAGGTTGATTTTTGAAAAAATAAGTAGCCTATGTTAGACCCAGTCACTTTTACTACTTTCATTCTAAATTTCATCCAAATCGGACAGGTAGATTAGCCGTGAAAGCGTGACAGACAAACACACAGACTTTCCCATTTATAATATAAGTATAGATTATTATTTCTAATCCCAAATACATAATTAAGATTAAAAATATATTTAAATCTGAACAACTTACCTTATTATTGAGAACAGGATTGTTACCACCGTGTGAGTGGCCGTGACCGCCGCCTCCGTGGCTGTGACCGTGTTGATGAAGCGTAAGACCCATACTGTAATAAAATACGATAAAAAATTTACTTTTTTAACAATTTCAAAACAGTAAACAAGAAAAGTTTAGCGAAAACAACATATACTGTATATGTACTTTCAAAATACTTATTCTTCAGGCTTTCGAATATGTTTCTTTTGTATAGCATTCTAGGGTAGGTAGAGAGAATTTAATTTCATAATTTTCCGTTCTCCATTGTCGTGGCAAAGTGGCTGAACGCAACGCCATGCTTTGTCTAGAGTTACTAAAGTGTTTCTATACAAGGGCGGAATAATTGAAATATAATTCCACAATTGGGGATCAAGCTCACAACCACATTTAGACTTTCAAAGCTACTTTTAACAAGTCCCTCTTTTTGTTCCCCTTTTTGCTTCGATGGCTGTAATAAATTTGACATATCTGTCAATCAGGTGCATGGCAAAAATGACAAAAGCCAAAAATATACCTCAAAGAAAGAAAGAAGGCAAAAAAACTCATCTTACACAAGATTAACAGCGACGCCCACAGCAGACGTGATAAGCATCACCGTAGCATCTATCTCGAACTCCTTATAAATGACTCGCTGTACCGCCATATACACCAGGATACCAGTCACCACCCAAATCAGCAGGACTGAGGTTAACGCTCCTATGACTTCCGCACGATACCAGCCGAAGGGCATCCTGGGAAAAGAAACAAAAACATTTTTACATTATTAAAAGTGTTATCGCTCACTTAAAGTATAGAAATAAATTGTAACATTTTTCAAAATACGATTCACCCACTAAAGAAATTGAAAAACATTTTTAGACTTCGTGTGAAAGTTTAAATGCAGCGGGATTCGATCTTCTGTCTCTTGGACGGTTTACGTTCAAACTTATATACATTTTCTAAAAGTGTTTATCAATAGTACTATATTTCTTCTCTTAAGTGATTAAACAGTTTAAAAATATTAAAGAATTCGATAAATACCATTCTCTCTAGCGCCTCTCTCGTCAATCCATTATTCGTAGAGATATTCTTTCGGTAGGAGATATTTGTAAAAAAATTCACTACAAAGACGCTAAACAACAAAATTATGTTGTTTTTTTTTATGGAATAAAGGAGGCAAACGAGCAAAAGGCCCACCTGGTGTTAAGTCGTACCTTCGCCCATAGACATCCACAACATTAGAGTTGTAGATGCGTTGCCAGCCTTGGGGATGTAGGACAGAAGGAGAGAGGAAGGATGGGAATGGTGGGAATAGGGAAAGCTGGCTTACATGCCATCGAACCGAAACACATCTTCCGATATTTGACGGTTCGTCTTTGACATGATAGTGGTCGCGAGCCAGTCGGAGAACGAATCTCCTACCACTAAGCTACTGGGTTACCCGCCTTTTACGGGACGCTACCCAGCGGCGGAGGGGAATTGTATTCTTAAACCGTCCTCCCACGGGTAAAAATAATTTGTTATAAGGTTGTAATAAAGTTATAAGAATATCGATGAAGCCAGATGTAGAATGGATGAACCCATGAAGGGCTTCCCAGAGGTGCGGGTTTGAATCCTCTTGCCTTCAATTTTTATACATTTTCTAAAAAGCTTATAATAATATTAACTTTTTCAATTTCAGGCTATTTTCTATTTCTATGTTATACCAACCTCCTAGTAGCGGGTCTACTCGCGACCCATAGTGAGAATAAGGATATCATAAAGCTGGCAAAATCTGTTAGGAGATGTGCAGCATCTGTAGCTATCGCTAAACTGTTTGAGATGTATCCACCTGGAAACAAAATTATTATACAATTTTATGCAATAAGTCTTGAAAAATACATAAGATAATTAACGTTGAAATTAGTTAAATTCTTAAAAACAGTTCAATATTTAGAGGCAGGCTTAGAATGTGACGCTGTGGCAGAGGTCTGGCTATAAGCGCGGTGGTTATGGGATCAATATGCACTTGGGGGAACGATAATATTTAAATAATTTTTATTTCATCAAATAAGTTTGGCGTTGAGTTTTGCCACTCAAATTTGGAAATTGAGCACACATGAGAAAACGGAGTGTCTTCACACTCTGTCTGCCTACCCTCCTATGCGGGAAAAGTGAAGGCATATTTTTGTACAATTTGCACATCTATTTTTTAAATATACGAATTACAAGTTTTGCTTACAAAAACCAGACAAATTCCTGCCACTTATTTTGCACATCCTTACAACGCAAACATCATCTCATTATAAATAGCAGCCACTAGTTGCTAATAAATTAGTAATAAAATATGAATAGCCGTGACTTTATACAGATTGCATTGTAAACGTGGTATTAGGTTGTGTATGATATACAATGAAGCCTTCGTGGCGCAGTGGGATAGAGTCTGACTTTAAACGCGATGGTTGTGGATTTGATTCCCACTTAAGAGAAAAATTATATATTATAGAACTAAGACTAAGTTTGGCTCGTCACTCAACACGCAATACTTCGATTTCGGCACAGTAAGCTGCATTGTACGTACGAGTAGTATCGTATATAATATAAAATACAATATACATACTCGTATATCAATTTTAAAGTCATTTTATTTATTCTCAAGCTAAATAACACAAAATAAGCGCAATGCGCTAAAACTTTAAATAATGTACGAAATCTAAACGTTATCCATACTTATATCATAAATGCGAAAGTATGTCTGTTTGTCTGCCACGTTTTCACGGCTAATCTACCGGTCCGATTTGGATGAAATACAAAATGAAAGTAGAAAAACACCCATAGGCTATTTATTTTTTCACAAATCCACCTCGAAATAGTTAAAATAGAGGTTGAAAGTTTGTATGAAAAATCTAAACTGTTTGACTGATTGTAATGAATTTTGGCATAAATAGGTATAGGTATTTGGCATAGAAGGTTAAACAAAGGTTTTTCAAAATTTCCAAGGATTGCAGTATAATGCAAGCCGCGAGCAAGCCGCTAGTTGTAAAATATATTACTCGAATGATTCTTTACTACAAGTTTCTTAATATTACTTTCCCACTATCTTGAAGATGCTATAAAATAGAATTTCAAAGTAGCTGGAGAGAACGTATGGCTTAATGGTTAGAACACTTGGACGATGGTTCGAATCCCGCTACGTTCAAAATTTTATACGTTTTTTAAAAAAAAATTCAAAAAGAAACTCACCAACAATCTCTCCTATCATAAATATAACACACAATATACTAGCTATTATAAGTTTTCTCCTGGCTCTCTTGTCTATTTCTTCGTTTCTTGATCTATGACAATGTCCTGAAAAAAAATTAAAATAATAAAAGTAATTAGTTACGTAAGCAGAGGAAATCTTAAATTGTATTTTGGGCGGAAGGGTTCTTTCTAGAAGCGTGACGCTGAAAATTATTAAAAAAAGGATAGCACATGGAAAACCAATTAATTTTCATTACTTATGTTGACGAAGCAAAAGAAAAAACATAACAAAACTTTCAAGTCCATAATATTGTGAAATTCTTTGAAAATATTAAAAAAAACCTAAAGCCTTTCAAAATTTGCTTCAAAAATGCATTTTTATAGCTCAAATATAGAATAATTAATATTTTTCGTATTTCCAATATAAAATACACTCAAAACTTACTTTCAGCCTCACTAATGCTACCATTTCTCCTCTCTCCGTCGTCTCCATCTGCGCTGGTCTCGATGACCGCGCAGCATCCGGTCGACGGGTTGCCGTGCACGCAGAATATGACACGGCGACCCCTCGCCGGGCTGTCTGTGCCGTATGTTGTTTTGCCATCTTTATATCTGTAAAGGATATACAAGAATATATTAAGATTTTTGAAGTGAAAACTTAACTATGCAAGAGATATAATAGAGAGGTAAAGTTAAAATATAATTTGTATACGAACGTCAATTTGGCGATATTTGACAAAGTTGTGATAGATAGTAGGGGGAGCGGTTGCTTTTTTCATGGTTATTTTTTACAGTTTGTCCATGGATCGGTCCTGATATCGTCTATTGGTTATTCTTTTTTTTTTATTTATTAGATTTATTTATTGTAATTTTTATTTGTTTTATCATTTTATTTATTTATTATGATTTATTTTTTTTAGCTTCACGCCGTATCCCGTATACAGCAGAGGGAACGTTCCCCATTTTTCGCCAAATTCGGAGGCATTGCGTGTTAAGTGGCGGAACTTAACGCAGCGGTTTGCCTTAAAACCAGAGCGAAGAAAATATTAAATATTTCCACTCCTCGAGTGTGAATCTAACCCATAAAGCGCCACGACTGGCCCCAATGTTTTAGTATAATAATTATTTCAAAATAACGATTTCTCGAAAGAAATACCGAGCGGAACTTGGTCACCGGATATTTATATATAAAGAAATTAAAACGCAAAGAAGGTTGCAAGCAACGGCTAGTATCCATACGTGGATGCTAATGCTACAAAATAACGTGGTTAAATAAGCGTTTATAATGATTGTTCTATTTATGGTCAATTTACTTATTACTACAAAAGAGACCACTTTACCAGCGGCAATATGAAAATAGTTTTACCTTGGATTTTAAAGTATTCATATTAAATACTCAATAACATTATTTAAAAAAATATATGTTTCCTTCCCGTATAGTAGGGTAGTTAGGAAGAGCCTAGTATCAAGATTCGTTTTTTTTAGCTTCACGCTGTATCCCGCAAACAGCAGGGTGGGCAGAGGGAACCTAGTGTTAAGACACTCCGTTCCCCACTTTCCACCGAATTCGGAGGCATTGCGTGTTAAGTGGCGGAACTTAACACCGCGCTTTGCCTCTGATGCCAGAGCGAAATGGAAATATTAAATATTTCCACTCCTCGAGTGGGAATCGTACCCACAACCAGTCGTTTACAGTCACACGGTCGTGCCACTGCGCCACGACTGGCCCTTATATTCTATTCTTAATTTTCCATTTTGTTCAAATTCGTGGCTTTGTCTTGTTCAACAGATGAGGGCAATTAATTAAATTGTTATTATTATTTCACTGAATAGAAATCAAACCTAGAATCAAAAGTTTACAGTCAGGCATTGTCCCACTGCACCACGTTGACATGATATCTAAAATTGTGAAATATTCAAAGATTATGTTTAACTTTTTAAAGTTTTGCTTTAACGTAATAATAATAATTATAGTTTTAC
Source organism: Dryas iulia moderata (assembly GCA_019049465.1). NCBI lineage: Eukaryota > Metazoa > Arthropoda > Insecta > Lepidoptera > Nymphalidae > Dryas > Dryas iulia. The sequence goes on along the minus strand of CM032420.1, from coordinate 579,400 downwards.
TTTTAAAATTCTGAAGTGCTATTCGGACAATGAAAAATATATTTACAAAACGTGTAAATGTTTTTTTATGTTTTTTAAAAATATTCTCCAATTCCCTCAGTCTTCAAATAACTTATAAATATTAAAATATTTAATAATTAACATTTCTTTCAAATGATTGCTGGTATCTTTCATATATTTCGATCTTTGGGAAGCAGAAATCTATAAAAATCTCCCTACAGAGGTGCTAACAACGAAATTAAATTATAATTAGCGTATAAAAACGTTGATGTAGCTGCTACGTTTAAATATTAATACGTTTTCTAAAAATGATTTTGTTTATGGATTTAATTATAGAAATTCGTTTCTTTTCTATCGTCAAGATGATCAGTTATTTACTACTTATATTACCTACCAGTGTGGCCAGTCGTGGCCCAGTGGCACAAGAGTGTGACTGTAAACGACTGGTTGTGGGTTCGATTCCCACTCGAGGAGTGGAAATTATATTTCCATTTTCTTCGCTCTGGTGTCGAGGTAAAGCGCGGCGTTAAGTTCCGCCACTTAACACGCAAGCCTCCGAATTCGGCGGAAAGTGGGGAACGGAGTGTCTTAACACTAGGTTCCCTCTGCCTACCCTGCTGTGTGCGGGATATAGCGTGAAGCTATTTTATTTTTATTTTTTAGTTTATATTACCTACCAGCGGTCCGCTCGCGGTTTCGCCGCGTTTTTTGCTACTTTTACCCCTTAATATAGCCCTCGTCGCGTTTTTCGCACCTTTTATCCCCTAATCGAGCCCTTTTGGGATTTTCTAAACTTTATATTCAATCATAATAAAATGTAGCCTATACTCCACTCCTGAATAGTGTAGCTTTATAATTGTTAAAGAATTTTCTTGATCGGTTCAGTATTTCCGGAGATGATCCCATACAAACAAACTTGCAAACTTTACCTCTTTATTATATTAGTATAGATATCTAAATAGGTTAAGGAATTACATTTATTACAGAAACCAAATGTAATTTTTACTTGAAATTATAATATTATATTATAAATAGCTTATATTTGAAGGTCCAGCAGTCAGGGTTTACTAAAGGAATTACTTATTATCTCTCTAACGTAATAAATTATCATATTATCTTTATTATTTTGAATAGAGGAGAATGGGTATAGTTAGAACTACTTCAAATATAAATAAATTATAAGTATATAGTAATTAAAATATATATGTCAAATGTCCCCAATCTCCCTATATTTTTAAAAGCGTTGTTAAAAAGACCTGTGGCCAGTCGTGGCCCAGTGGCACAAGAGTGTGACTGTAAACGACTGGTTGTGGGTTCGATTTCCACTCCTGGAGTGGGAATTATATTTCCATTTTCTTCGCTCTGGTGTCGAGGTAAAGCGCGGCGTTACGTTCCGCCACTTAACACGCAAGCCTCCGAATTCGGCGGAAAGTGGGCAACAGAGTGTCTTAACACTAGGTTCCCTCTGCCTACCCTGCTGTATGCGGGATATAGCGTGAAGCTATTTTTTTTTTTAAAAGACCTTAGTGTCAAGACACTCTGTACACTTCACCGACTAAAGATAATTGAAATTCTGCGTATTTTGGTCGCAGTTTCGATATCTGGTGAATTAAATTTAATTTTTTTATAATAATGCACTTAAACAAGTTAAAAAAAAACATATACTGCCATATTTATGCCATACACTTTTACATAAATTGAGACATACATATGCTGCTATGGCAACACATACTTTACGCATTAATCGGACCAATAGAAACCATTTAAACAGACAAACAGACATACAAAAAAATATCATATATATAATCACACGAGTGTAGTACTCAATAACACATATTCTAATCCTTATCAGTTGCCTGTATCGATAATCGTATTAAAATTATAACAGCGGCATACAGATACACCGGTGTAGGTTTATTGACCTACGCACTAACATTATTTACCCATTTTATAAAACACATTGATAACTTAGTAGCGTACTTAGTTCTTTTTTTATTTTTTATTTTATTATTTATTTGAAATTAACAATTAATACAAACATATTTGTACTCGCCAAGCTGTTAGGCTTAGCGGCGAGACGCGCTTAATTTAAAAAAACAAAAAAGAACAATTTTATAGCAAAAACAACAAACATTAAATATTAGACTAAACAAATATACAAATAACATCTCACTCTGTTACAGATTTGTCTCTCGATGAAGACATTTAGTCATCATCGAGAAACATATCCCTCAACCAAAACTTCAAAACTCGTCTGCTTGTTTCGTGTCTCTTTCTTAGCATAGCAATTCTATTAAATAATTTCGGTACCCTATATTTAGACATTCTTTCCCCATAGTCATTTTTTTACCTTCGGCTGGTATAATTTTGTTTTTAGTATTGATTACACAACAGTTACAAGTTCGAATTTTATTTCGAGGAATTTTCATTCCTTTTAAAAAGTGAAGAACAGAGTGTATTGACACTAGGTTCCCTCTGCCTAAGTGGTTTCAGTAACATGAATATTTGTAATGTTAAACAAAACACGGCGTTAAATTCCGAATATCATCGCAATTTGTCTGGCCATGAACTCGGAGACATTCCCGTTTGGGGAATTTATAAAATATTTTCATCCATGATACCTAAGACGAAACGCAATGTATCAAAATTCGAGCACATTATGGAGAAGGGAGTGGCATTATACTAAGTTCTTTGAAGATTTCTTCGTAAACCCAAACAAGGATCAAACGTTATTAGTCAATAGCTAGTAAAAATACTCAAATTCAGAAACAATAACGCGCTTTGCCTAATCTAGCCTGAGGCGTCCTTGAGACTGTAAAATGCACTTACGTTTACCCTTTGAGACTAAAACTTGTGCCCTTTATAAGACCTTTTAAGGTATGTATTGCATACCACTTAAATCAGGGATGAGTAACCTTTCCTTTTTTTTTTTTTATGGAATAAAGGAGGCAAACGAGCTGAAGGCCCACCTGGTGTTAAGTGGTTACCTTCGCCCATAGACATCCACAACATTAAAGTTATGGATGCGTTGCCAGCCTTGGGAATGTAGGACAGAAGGAGGGAGGAAGGATGAGAATGGTGGGAATAGGGAGAGCTGGCTTACATGCCATCGAACCGGAACACATCATAAGATATTTGGCGGTTCGTCTTTGACATGATAGTGGTCGCGAGCCAGTCGGAGAACGAATCTCCTACCACCAAACTACTGGGTCACCCGCCTTTTACGGGACGCTACCCAGCGGCGGGGGGGAATTGTATTCTTAACCCGTCCCCCCACGGGACAAAAACAATATAGTAAATATTTTTTGAATTTTATTGGCTGGCCAAAATCACACTTTTTAAGCTATACAAATAAATAAAAATGAGGGTATATTTCAATTACTAAAATAACCGCTTAACTAAATGCGTATGACAAAATAAAAGGAAGAATTTTTCCGTTTTTGTCTGTCTGTATGTTTATTTTGACTAATCTCTAAAACAGCTGAACCGATTTTGACGGGGCTTTCTCTGGCAATAAGGATTAACTTAGGGATTTATTTCAGAATTATTATTCTTTGTTGAGCACAGCTAGTTTATAGTATAAATAAGCTTAGCGGGCTTAATAAGCTACTAAACGTGCTGCACGATGAATTGTGAAGCCGGCCACATGTCGTCCGAGGACCGTGGGTTGCATACCCCTGACTTAGATGACTATATTAAGATATCTCTAATGGCAAATTAATTATGAACTATGATTAACTTATGAACTTATTTTATGCCGATGATAAACCAACTTTTATCTCAGGTCAAACAAATCTAGCACCTAGGCAACTAACTACTTGCACCTAACGCAGTCTGTATTTTTGTCACTCGTATTTTGACGATGAATCTTATTCATTTTCAATAGTTTTATAATTACTACAAACAATCTTAGCTTATCGTAAAGAAACAGAATTTGAGTGTAGTTTTTAATGTTAATTAAGCCGCTATTTACTAAATGCATATATCTTTATTAAAAAGCCTACCCTGCTATATGCGGGATACAGCGTGAAGCTACAAAAAAAAATCGCATACCTAATGCCCGCTAAACACGCTATCTATATATCAAATAACATTTTGTTTTATTTGTCTGCCTTTCTGTCTGTTTGTCTGTTTGTCCGCAGCAGACTAAGCCCTCGAACGTCTGGATCGATTTTAAAGGGGCTTTCATTACCAATGATAACTACCTAGGAAACGTCCACTAAATAAAGTTTGTGTCCGTATTCTGCATATCCGCATACATTTCATTCAAAAAATTCAAAAATGTTACTCCATGTAATTTACTATAATTTATAATTATATAAGTTAAGTTTCCTATTTTCTTTCTGGTTTGAAACGAGGTCTTATATATTTCGAATTTGCACAGAAAGTTAAGAATGGAGAGTCGTTACACTATATTCTCTCTAAGTTCTCCCTGTGGATAGAGTACCTACTATGGGTATGTTATAGTAGAAATGACTACTGTTAAGATTTAATATATTGGTTAATATTACTTATCTATGTGCGATACGCCGCACGTTTTACACTGACTTGTAAGTCATAGATACTTTAATGCAAATAAAATTGTATTCCGGAAGTCTATGCGAGATTAGACGAGATACCAATGTGGGAATAACAATTACATCTGCATATATAAATGTATGTGAAAATGTATTTATAAAATGCTTTTTACTCAAGAATTTTTTCTTGAAGCTGAGGAGCTAACGTTGCACTTTTCCTATATTTAATAGTTCCTAAAATTATTTATATTATAACCATTAGATTAGACAGAAACACAATTATAATAAAAGTATAAGAAAATAATAAAAAACCTCAGAATAAAAAATAAAAACCCAAAAAGAATAAAGAATAAAAACATTCTGATGGTTAACATAATTCTAATGGTGAATATGCTTCTTTTCAGCTTCACGCAACGAGTAGTTCCTTTCAGTTTTCTACTTTCGACCTGAATTTAGTAATGATGAGTGGCGGAACTGAACGCCGCGCTTTGTCTCATTAGAGAGGAGGAATGCCAAATAATTTAAAATATAACCGTTTCACCAATTGGGAATCGAACCCATAACCAATTGTAGCTTAAACCTAGAAATTACCACTGCATCACGATGGCTTCGAATTAACGGTGATAGATGTAGTAGTAAAAGTTTATATTTCCTCTAAAATTTGCATTTAAATTCATATTAAGAAGCAAAAATGTGGTTGAAATGATAATACTGATAAAGTACTTATCAAAGATAACATATTATAATATAAAGTATTTTATAATAAAAAACGCTTTACTCAAGTAGCGTTTTTTTAAAATATCCTTAAACACCTCTTCGATTAATAAAATCGTCTTCTTTTTTCATGTATTTTTTTAAGCTTTTCGCTTTTTATTGCACAGTAAGGTGTCACAGAAACTAGAGTCAAGACACTCCGTTCCCCACTTTTCAACCGAAATCGAGATATTGCAGTACATATGTGGGTGGAAATCGATTCCACAACTAGTCGCACTTACAGTCTCTCAGCCTCTTTTTTATGTTTTTTTTAGCTTCACGCTGTATCCCGCACACAGCAGGGTAGGCAGAAGGAACCTAGTGTTAAGACACTATGTTCCCCACTTTCCGCCAAATTCGGAGGCATTGCGTGTTAAGTGGCGGAACTTAACGCCACGCTTTGCCTCGACACCAGAGCGAAGAAAATGGAAATATTAAATATTTCCACTCCTCGAGTGGGAATCGAACTCACAACCAGCTATTTACAGTCACACGCTTGTGCCACTGCGCCACGACTGGCCCCAATACATAAATTATGCGAAAGTTAAAACATTTACAGTAAACAGTAATAGTACCTAGGACCTCTGTTGTTCATAACATCTACTAAGCATATAGGTCTCTAGTTAAACAAATCACTATCAGAATCAAATTACATTCATGTGGTAAAGATGTTTAAACATATTTAAGATAGCTTTGCTATACCTTTGCCATTTATGTATACTTTAATTGTGTGACCCTTGGGCGGTTTTCAAAAGGAACGGGTTCTAATCCTTGTTACGTTCAAATTAGTTACACGTGTTCTAATACTATTTTACTAATTTAAAGTGAACAAATAACACTCATAAAGTATGAAGGTATTCAGACATTACAATAGTTAAAATAATTAAATTATGATCATTTCACCGAGTGGGAATCGAATCCACGACCAGTTGCAATACGGTCCGACGCTGTCTCACTCCGCAACAATAGCCCCAGGAAGAACACATAATAATTAAATATATAAATAGAATTTCCAATATATTCATTATTACTTTAGGTGTGACAATACGATTTCCTATATGCTACACAGTTAACTTCCGGCCACTCAACAAAACCTATCTATTCTCATAACAAGTGAGAAAAAAAACGTAGTGTCCCAACACTAAGCTCTCCACTCTCTGTCCACCACAAAACACAAAGAAACAGAAACAAACAGAAACAAAGAGAAATAGAAACAATCAACTCACAGCATCAAAGGTTTCGTGTCTTCCGTCATTTTGACCACAATTTACAAATACATAGATTTCCAGTTCACACCTTAATTATCATAGTCGTTGTAAGGTGATTATTATCACATCACTCGAAACGTACTAAATACTAAATATTAATAGATATTATATCGTGTAAGCGTTATCTCCACAGCCACTGAGCATCGTCCGGGCGCTCCTTAACTTTACATTTGATAACGGTGAACAAATATGGGGAGTATTCTCATGTTATAATTAATATATACTAGTGGAATATTGTGGTTTTGTATGTATAATATATTTTTTATGTTCATCATTTAACTGGTAGAGAGAATCTATTGATAAGACCACCAATACATAGTACCACCTAAATTCAAGACATTGGCGTATCAGTGGCGGAACTCAACGCCGCGTTTTGACCGACTGTGTTAGAGAAATAAAAATATTTTAAAAATAATAATTCCTCGGATAGAGTCGAACCTGTAACCATAATGTTTACAGTCAGATGCAGTCCTACAGCGATGGTCGCGTATATAGATAAAACGAATATCATATTTTTTTTTTAGCTTCACGCGTATCCCGCACACATCAGGGTAGGCAGAGGGAACCTAGTGTCAGTGTAGAGGGACACTCTGTTCCCCACTTTCCGCCGAATTCGGAGGCATTGCGTGTTAAGTGGCGGAACTCAACACCGCGCTTTGCCTCGACACCAGAGCGAAGAAAATAGAAATATTAAATATTTCCACCCCTCGAGTGGGAATCGATCCCAAAACCATATATTTTAGGCGCATTATTTGTTCAAAGTAAAGTTACAACATGTATGGTAACGATGATATTTGTGTTTAAAAGGCTTTTCATGCCAATTTCCATGCCATAAGCCAGATTTTTATGGACGATATCTAAATAGAAGGACAATCGTGTCTAAATGTGTCATATCTGTACTGGCAGTTAGATAAAGCGCGGCGTTCAGTTCCACCACTGAACACGTCATTTCTTAAAGTCACCCACACTAGGTTGTCTCTAGCTTGATGCTAAAAAAATAAATTACAAAAAGAATACAATATAATTGTGGCCAGTCGTGGCCCAGCGGAACAAGCGTGTGACTGCAAACGACTGGTTATGAGTTTGATTCCCACTCGAGGAATCGAAATATTTAATATTTCCATTTTCTTCGCTCTGGTGTCGAGATAAAGCGTGGCGTTAAGTTCCGCCACTTAACACACAATGCCTCCGAATTCGGCGGAAAGTAGGGAACGGAGTATCTTAATACTAGGTTCCCCCTGCCTACCCTGCTCTGTGCGGGATACAGCATGAAGCTAAAAAAAAATACAATATAAGACACTGAATGCCTATAATAAAAATACACGAAATTAAAAAAAAACAATAATTTGGAATAAAAACCTTTTTTGTGAGCATCTAGTGCTTACAAAATAACCGCTTATATGCAGCGATCAAATTCACATGTGTATTCAAAACATAATCTATATTTGTGAAATAAGATAAGACTCGAGTATTGGATTCTTTAGGTATTTATGCATTTTATGCACTTTTATCAGTCCTATTATTATTATAAACGCAATCGTTTGTATGGATATTTGTTACTATTTCACGTAAATACTACTGAATGGATCTTTTTTAAACATTTTTAAAAAGGTATAAAAATTTGAACATTTAATTTTATTAAACTTAATAAAGCGTATAAGAATATCGACGCAGCTGGTAGTAGAACACATGGCTCAGTGGTGAGAGCGCCTGGACGGTATTCAGAAGGCGTAAGTTCGAATCCCGCTGCGTTCAAATTTTTATATGTTTTGGAAATGTCTTTTTCTACTGCCTGATATGAAATTAAAAAGAATAATCTTTTATTAATTTCCCGCGTCTGTCTGTATGTATATGTCGTAGTCACTTCGTAGATTTGACGACTTCATGATATCGTTGACAATATCATGAAATGGTTGCAGTTCATGAAATTACCAATTATCGTGTTAACGATTTCATGAAGACGTCAATTTTGCGATATGACCACGACATATAGGTATATTCTTAGATCTACAAAACTATTCAACGGATTTTGATGCGGCTTCTTTTAATAGATAGAACGATTCAAAAGGAAGGTTTATATGTATAATTAATGCGTAATATAGTAGAGAAACACTGATAATTTTAGACGTTTCTAATATGATATCAGCGCGGCGTCGCGTGTCTATAGTGAAATAGTTGTGTAGTTCACGCATGCGAAGCCGCGAGCGGGCCACTAGTCCATACTTGTATTATAAAAGTGAAAGTCTGTGTGTTTGTCTGTCACGCTTTCACGGCTAATCTACCAGTCCGATTTAGATGAAATTTATAATGACAGTAGTAAATAATCCAGGGTCAAATATATTTTTTCAAAACTCTACCTCTAAAATGTTGAAATACGGGATGAACATTTGTATGAAAAATCTAAATAGCTTGACCGATTATAATGAATTTTAGTATAAATATAGTTGACAATCCAAGGTTAAACATTGGCTACTTTATTTTTCAAAAATCCACCCCCGAAGGTTGCAATATAACGAAACAATTATATAGTTAACGCGGCAAAGCCGCGAGCGGGCCGCTAGTAACAAATTAAACAAGCAAATTATGTAACGCCTAAAAAAATGCAAGCGACTCAATATTTAATGAAGCGGCGATTTTCAATGCCAGGGTCACTGCCAAATTCAATTCACAATAAAATATTTAAATACAATACTTTCAAAAAATATTACCTACGTAAATGGTTAGGAAGTGTTTAATGAAATTTGGACAAGTTGTGTGACGTGAACAGTTGGATAACAGGGTAGTCAGCAGTGGCGTAACTATACCGTTTGAGGCCCGTGGCAAATTCGCCGGATGGGGCCCTCCCTTCTTTCTCTCCTCCTCCAATATAAAGAATTAGGATCCTTCTGTGTTCGCGGCCCTCTCTGACCAGGGGGCCCCTTTTGGCTCGGGGCCCGTGGCATTTTGCCGATTTGCCACCCTATTGTTACGCCGCTGGTAGTCAGAGTGAATTTAACGTCAACACTTAAGACACAAAGTGTCAAAGTCTATATCTTAAATTGAGACATTGCGTGTTGAGTGGCGGAACTTGAGACCAAAACTTGCCAGAACTTTTTTTTATTTTAAAATATTTTCTACTTTAATTATTGTTTTTCTTAGTTGAATATCAAAATATAATCAATTCAGTTCAGTTCTACAGTGGCGCTTGGCGCTTCAAACGTCCAAGTTGACCTTATCACTTCGCCAATGTCATGTGTATGGAGAATACCCGAAGATAAAACATTACTAATCCTAACAAATCCTGGTCACGTGTCTAATTACAATGTCACATTAACAAGAATATGAATAAAATCATAAAATTAACTGACTAACTTAATAACTAATTAGTTTTTACTGCCACAATATTAATATGCGAAAGAAAAACTGTATATAGCTTTTTACGTCAAATTTATGAACTACTAGCGACCCGCTCGCGGCTTCGCCGCGTCAACTACAAAGCTGTATCATTAAATTGCAACCCTCGGGGGTGGGTTTTTGAAAATTAAATTTAAACATTTATGGAGTATCAACTGTATATATTCCAAAATTCAATACAATCGGTCAAGCAGTGTAGATTTTGTATATAAACTTTCATCTCCTACTTCAACCCTTTAAAGATGGATTTTTGAAAAAATAAGTAGCCTATGTTTGACCCAGTAACTTTTACTACTTTCATTCTAAATTTTAACCAAATCACATCGACAGATTAGCCGTGAAAGCGTGACGGACAAACAGACAGACATTCGCATTTATAATATAAGTATGGATGACCGAAGATGACATAGACACAACTTATATCATAAGTTAAGACAAAAACGACTGCTACTTCTACGTGAAAAAACAAGGCCAAAAAATTATACCCCACAATAAGATGAGAGTGATAATGCGTAGGAGAGAAAGAGAGAGAGATATGGGCGAAAGTGAGAACATGAATACGGAAAATATTTTTTTTACATATACTCCATCGTGGAACAGTGTTTGACTGTTAACGCTAAAAATTGTAGGTTCGATTCTCGTGAGGAACAATCATAATATATTTTCTTTTGTTCACGCTGGGGAAACAAAGTTCAGCGTTGAGTTAAGCCACTTAACAGGAAGTGGACAACCGAATATATATACAGTACGTTCTCTAGATATAAAAGCTGTATAGAAATACATAGAAGTATTGTATGCCATGAAATATACGTGGAAAGTCGTGGCGCAGTGTCACAAGCGTGTGACTGTAAGCGACTGGTTGTGGGTTCGATTCCCAGTCGAGGAGTGGAAATTATATTTCCATTTTCTTCGCTCTGATGTCGAGGTAAAGCGCGGCGCTAAGTTCCGCTACTTAACACGCTAGCCTCCAAATTCGGCAGAAAGTGGGGAACGGAGTGTCTTAACATGAGGTTCCTCTGCCTACCCTGCTGTGTGGGGGATACAGCGTGAAGCTAAAAAAACATATATTAACACGCATTTAAGCCGCCTGGTATTTAAGAATGACGGTTACAAAAAATTTACATAATTAAAAATACCATAATTAAAAAATATATTTTTAATTACTTTTCCCTTTATCTACAGTTAACATACAGCAAAATTTATGTTAAAAAAGCCCAAGGATAGTTACTATTATCACAACGTCAGCATTCAACGTGTCAAGACGATAAAAGAAATATAATATATAAAGTGATATACTATATGTTGCTATGGCAACGAGGATTTTACACTATCTAATTCAATTATACAATAAAATTAAAAAGTATATGTGGCCAAAGAAGGAAGGAAAAAGTGGCCAGTCGTGGCCCAGTGGCACAAGTGTGTGACTGTAAATGACTGGTTGTGGGTTCGATTCCCACTCGAGGAGTGGAAGTATTTAATATTTCCATTTTCTTCACTCTAGTGCCGAGGTAAGGCGCGGCGTTAAGTCCCGCTACTTAACACGCAATGTCTCCGAATTCGGCGGAAAGTGGGGAACGGAGTGTCTAAACACTAGGTTCCCTCTGCCTACCCTGCTGTGTGTGGGCTACAGTGCGAAACTAAAAAAAAACAACATTAAGTCGTCATACAAATGTGCCAATTTTCAAAATGGCAATACAAGATTTTATTAAAAACAGTACATTAGAGAACTATCAAGAAGTTTCCCAGTTTAGCGAATCATTAAACAAAAATCTATTTAATTGTTACATCTGATTTAAGTCACAGCAGACATACACAAACTGCTTACTCATTAACCTTTAAAAACCTCAAACGAATTATTATTTTCGTAATACTTGAAACAATTAACTATATATCTAAAGTGTTATTATATTAGGGTTAATATAAACATTAATTTAACCATAGTTATTAGCAGCGCCCGCGACTTTGCATGTGTAGAATATAATAAATATGTTATACTTATAAAACAAAAGTATTCTAAGTTACTCCTTATTTCTTCACCTATATGTAAGTCAAAGTCGCAGCAAAATCGGTCCAGTCATTCAAGAGATTAGCCGGCAAAAACAGACAGACAAAAATTGTAATTAATATAATTTTGGTATATGTGCCATGTACATACAAAAATGCTTTTAGTAAAAAGTGTTTTAAAGTATTTTTTATTACTACAAACAGATATTCTACTTTTATTTACTAGTATACAAATCTACTTTTTCAGGGTTGCCTGAAAAAAAAATGTAGCAATTATATTTAATTAAATATATTAGAATATTTTAAAACATTTTTAAAGTGTTATTCGAAACTTAGGAAAATTGAAAAAGATATTTAAAGAAAAATTATAAAAATTTGAACGCAGCGGGACTCGAACCCGCGCCTCGTGATACCGTCTAGGCGCTCTCACCACTGAGCCATGCGTTCTACTATCCGCTGCACTTTCTTTTTAATATTAGAATATTTTAAATTACTTCATAACGTTATTTGAAATGTAAAACAATAGTCAATTACTTAACATACATTTATTTATATTATTGTAATGTTGTTTATTTTCTTTCGGCGAAATGATTATATTGTATCTTCTTTTTTCCGCTCTGGTAATTATGACAAAGTGTGGCGTTAAGACGGAACTTAACGCCGAAACTTTTTGGCAGAACGTAGAGAACGGGGTGCTTGACACAAGGCTCACTCTGACTACCCTACTATATACTTTGTTTTGTATGCTTGTTTTTTTTAATATTTGCTTTTTTTCTTCTTTTTTTAGCTTCACGCTACATCCTGCACACAGCAGGGTAGGCAGAAGGAACCTAGTGTTGAGACATTCCGTTCCCCACTTTCCGCCGAATTCGAAGGCATTGCGTGCTATGTGGTGGAACTTAACGCCGTGCTTTACTTCTAATATCAGAGGTAAAGCGCGGCGTTAAAGGTATATGTTATAAAACCAATTCTACTCTATTAGGTATATAAGAAAAAAAAATCTTTTTCCTTATACATTGAATTCTTCAAAAATTCGAAAGAGTTTATTGTTCATTTCTTCCCATAGGCTTTTCTAGAGCAATTTATCTTCTAATTATATAATAGTAATAGTAATTTATGATAAAAATGACATTCGTAACACAAATTAACCTCAAAATTAATAACTTTGTACATTATTCGTCATCGTCTTTCACATTTGATAAAAACTCAAACAAAACTGATTATGTAGTTGTAGGTGAAATAATAAGTCATTTAGGCTGGTAATATTCAAATTTCACGCGAAGTCACGATCACAACTAGTATTGTAAAATATTATATTTTTTAAGATAAAAAATATCTAAAAATATAACTATAAAAATATCTATAATTGTAGCCAGTCGTGGCCCAGTGGCACAAGTGTGTGACTTTAAACGACTGGTTGTGAGTTCGATTCCCACTCGAGGAGTGGAAATATTTAATATTTCCATTTTCTTCGCTCCGGTGCCGAGGTAAAGCGCGGCGTTAAGTTCCACCTCTTAACACGCAATGCCTCTGAATTCGGCGGAAAGTGGGGAACGGAACGGAGTGTCTTAACACTAGGTTCCCTCTGTCTACCCTGCTGTGTGCGGGATACAGCGTGAAGCTAAATAAATAAAAATACCTAAAAATATAACTCGTAGAATTAATTATATGGAACTGCATGTATGAGTAAACAACGCGTTGACTTAGCAACGTATATGTTACTTCATTTCATAAAAAACTTTAGCTTTGCCTAATTTGATATTCTTGCAGAATGAAATTAAAAATGCTCCAAAGGTTTCCCTTATTAAAGTAAAGGTAGGTAAGGTTATGTCTAAATATTTAAGAAGGAGAAGGAGCACCGTCAGGTTTTAGTGGGTAACGGCGGCGTACCATCTTGCCTCACCGGAGTCCCACGTAACCACGTCCCGGGTCCCCACTCGGGCCGTATGGTATGGTATCCGTAACGGATTTCCTGACGTTAAAAAAAAAATTGTTCGCTCCATACTTTTTCCTCTCATAGCAGGGTAGACTGATAGAACATAGTCTCAAAATACAATGTTAATACTTTCCGCCCAAAATCGGGGTATTGTGTGTTCAGTGGCGAAACTAAACGCCGCGCTTTGTATTCTTATCAGGATGATAGGAGGATCAGCAATTGTTTTTTTTTTGAATAAAGCAAACTAGCAAAAGGACCACCTAATGGTAAGTATTTACCTTCGCCCATAGACATCCACAACACTATAGAGTTTGTGGATGCGTTGCCGACCTTGTAGGTGAAGGAGGGAGATAGGATGGGAATGGTGGGAATAGGAAAGATCTGGCTTACGTGCCATCCAACCGGAATACATCCACAGATATTTGGCGGTTCGTCTTTGACATGATAGTGGTCGCGAGCCAGTCGGAGAACAAATCTTCTACCAACAAGCTACTGGGTTACCCGCCTTTTATGGGACATTATCCCAGCTGCGGAGGGGAATTGTATTCTTAACCCGTCCCACCACGGGTAAAAAGCAATAAAAATAATATAACCATTCACTCCGACTGGGAACCGAACCTAAAACCAATGGCGTTTACAATCACACTCTATGTCACTACGCCATAATAGCCTTAAACAACTAACCATCCTATGTTTCAAGGTGAACTAAATCACATATGTAGATACATGAGCATATTGTGCAATAAGCAAGACATAACAGTTTTCGAGTTTATCGCAGTAAAAGATAATTTAAGATACGAGATTTCTAACACGCTTATATTAAATATTTTTAAAATTATTAAAGTGTTCACATACTCGTATGTAGGATATTGAAAATAGCATTTTTAGAAAACGTATAAAAATTTGAAAAGAAATATAAATAAATAAATAAATAGCTTCACGCTATATCCCGCACACAGCAGGGTAGGCAGAGGGAACCTAGTGTTAAGACACTCCATTCCCCACTTTCCGCCGAATTCGGAGGCTTGCATGTTAAGTGGCGGAACTTAACGCCGCGATTTACCTCGACACCAGAGCGAAGAAAATGGAAATATGATTAAAAAATATAAGCATTCTTTCGATTGGAGAACGAAACTAACACAGAATGCGTTTTCAGCGAACGCTGTCGCACTATAGCCTCAAAGTGGAAATTGAAAAGTGGGGAACAGTATGTCTTAACACTAGGTCCTCTCAGATTATCCTGCTATGCAGAACAGGTTCGAAGCTAAACCTAGTTTTTCCAGGGCCATACTGAATAGTGAGAGGAACTGGTCTCTAATAGTTTCCTTCTGCGAATCAGTTATCGCACTGAAGACATTGGCAAGACTGTGAGACCAGCGCTAGTAACCCGCTCCGTCACCGGAGGCCAGGGAGTAGGAGAAGCTAAACCTATGCCAACCCAACGCTGGAGGATTTGTTCGAAAATTACAGTTATTTATTAGTTATATCAATTTAGATGTTTTTATATTATATTGTTAATATACGTCGAATTCTGAAACATGCTTACATGCTATGTCTCGGATTCACATGAAATGTGGAGAATGGAGTGTCTTGACACTGTTCTCTTTGACTACTGAAGCTGTTCTTTGTAACATAGATTACATCGAAACGTGGAGTGCTTGCACCATATCGTACATTCATCTTGTGATTTTATTTAATCTATACCTAATAAAAATCTATATATGACTAGTACTCTAATGTCTGTTTATATTTCCAAAGAAAAAATATTTGTTTTGTAGTTTCACGTTTTTAACAGTTAGATATTAGTGTGAAAACACTCCGTTCTTTAATTTAAAATACGAAATTTTGACCCAGTTTCACGGTATCATACTACTGTATGTTTATTTTTTAAAAAATATTTATTTAGATGGTAAGTAAAGAACGTTTGAGGAGCGGAACACAACGCCACGCTTTTTTGATTTACCAAACAGAAGAAATTATATATTACTAGCGGCCCGCTCGCGGCTTTGCCGCGTAACTATATGCATAACTTTTGTGGTGTATTGCAACCCTAGGCGATGGATTTTTGAAAGATAAAGTAGCCTATTTTTATCCTTGGTTTGTTAACTATATTTATACCAAATTTCATTACAGTTGGTCAAGCGGTGTAGATTTTTCATACAAACTTTCATCCCCTATTTCAACCCTTTAGAGATTGATTTTTGAAAAAATAAGTAGCCTATATTAGACCCAGTAACTTTTACTACTTTCATTCTAAATTTCATCCATATCGGACCAGCAGATTAGCCGTGAAAGCGTGACAGACAAACACACAGACATTCGCATTTATAATATAATTATGGATAACGATTATTCCTTGGAAAATCGAACTTACAAGCAATTGAATTACACTACGACAATGACTGCATCGCGTTCACCTCACTCATTATATTTTATTGTTAAAAAAATACAAAAAAATACAATTTTAAAATTATTTTAAGCTGACAAATACCCAGGCAGAATTCTTAAATTTTTAAGTAAGGAAAAAAATAGAAAATGCCTATCAGTTATCACAATATTTACAGATTCACCTTGCATTGAAGCGCTAAGTGTTAGATAATAACTTCTACACTTCAAGTGTTCCAATCTCAATACATATAATACAATTGGTGTCATGAATGGACGATGATATGACGCAAAAAATGACTTTCGATGAACGACTGAACGCATAAATGAATAATCATTTAAAAAATGAATATTAAATGATTTAATATATAAACTTTTGTTATAACAGGAGAAAAATTAGAAAATATATGTATTAAAAATATATTTATCGCATAAAAAATAAATAAAATCAAAGCAAAATAAATAAATATGGGACTACGTGGAGTTGACCCAGAACAAGGTAGGCAGGGAACCCTGTATGAAGACAATCCGTTCTTTACTTTCCGCTGAGTAGAACTCAACGCCGAGCTGTGTCCTACCCAGAACGGGGAAATTAAGATTATTTAAATATAATCATTTCAGTCAATTGGCCAGTCGTGGCACAGAGGCACAAAGTGGGACTGTAAAGCGACTGGTTGTGGATTCGATTCCCACTCGAGGAGTGGAAATATTTAATATTTCCATTTGGTGTTCGCTCTGGTACCGAGGTAAAGCGCGGCGTTAAGTTCCGCCACTTAAAACGCAATGCCTCCGAATTCGGTGGAAAGTTGGGAACGGAGTGTCTTAACATCGTGGTTCCTTCTGCATACCCTGCTGTGTGCGGGATACAGCGTGAAGCTAAAAAAAATCATTTCCCCGAGTGAGAATCGAACCTACAACGCTGTCTCACTGTCTCCCTATGGCAACTACAAGTATATCAAATTATAATTATTTATATGAACATAAATACTTCATTAGTCGGCAAAACGGCGATAATTCGTAAATGTGGCGTATCATATTCGTGCATTCATATATTGACAATTATAACATATATTTACATAAATATTATTTATATTTTAATGAAGAATGATACAAAATTTTAAAATGGCGAATTTTGAAGGTACTATATTTTTATTACGACGCGATTTTTAATACAATTTTTCTATTAACAAAAATAAATAATAAAAGAAATGATTGTACTTAACACTAACAGAGCATCATGCTTTTTTCCGCTTAGCACGGTAGTCAGAGTGAACCTAGTGTTAAGACACTCCGTTCTCCCCATACCACCGTAAATCGAGACGTAGAGTGATGTAACTCAACGCTACTAAATAAGGAAACTAAATAACTAAAATACATTTAGAAAACGTATTAAAAAATCGGTTTTCAAGTGGCACGGGTTCTAATCCCGCTGCGTTCAAATTTTTATACGTCACTTTCAATTTTCTTAAGTGTGGAACTTTAAAAAAGTTTAAAAGTACCGAATAACAATTCTTAAACATATTATAACAATAAATTAAAAATATTTACAAAACAATTCGTTCAAACATATCAATTTGGTAATAAGCACACACGATAAAATGACCGCAATTGATAAAATTGTGTGTACAATTTAAAACTGCGTTCAAATTATTTACTTTTGTATTAAAATATAATTATATATATAATATTATAATATATATATATAATATATATATATATATATATATATATATTATATATATATATATATATATATATCTATATATATATATATATATATCTCTATATATAGATATAACTCTATATATATCTATCTCTATATATCATACTATCTATCTATATATATCTCATTATATCTCTATATCTCTTATATATATATATCTATCATATATATCTATCTCTCTCATATATATATAGATATATATATATAATATAATCACCAAAAAACATTATTTATTTAGTAAATTTCTAAAAATAGGCAAAAATAATAGAAAATGGAGGTATTTAATAAATAAATTTCGACTCACCCGACCAATATATTCGACTGCATAATTTTGTTCCTCACTAAACAGCTAGGCGTTTCAAATTTGTCCGTAACGTAGTGGGCTTCTATGTCTTCTAATATAGCGGCCCGATCCGCGTTGTTTGTGTTCAATTTGTCCGTAGAAAGACTTTTGGAACGATATCTAGCATTCAGAGGTCCCTTTTCATTGATAGCACTGAGACCGTTCACTTTGGTATTCGCTAAATTGTCAGATGACATTATATTACAAATTTAGTTCAGCTCTTTATTTATATGACGTTAACTGTGTAATTGTTTGAATTTTTGTTTATGGTTTCCTGTCAGTGGTACGTCACGTCAAAAGTCAAAACAATTCTTTTTAGCCAGTCACAGATCACTTAACACACCCACTATTTTATTTAACTTGTTAATTAATTTTCTATATATTGAATTAATATATTTATTGTGAAATTTATTTTATATAATTGACCCAAAGCAAAGACTGCCGCGGCTCGACTGAGGCACTCAGGCGGTTACGTTAACGTTTTCTGTCATACAAAACAATATGCGTCCTTCACGCATTGTATGGACAAGATCGGTTTAAAAAATGGCAGGTTATATTGACAAATTGTAACTATGATTGAGATTTCGAAGACAATGTAGTTTACGTTGATAAAAACAATTGCTTAAAGCGGAAGTGGTGGAAAAAATTCGGAAGTAAAATTATAATGGATGCTTGGAATTATTTACATAGGCTTTTTGTGTGAAGGATGGTTTAAAAAGTAGTTAGAATTATTTTTTTTTTGGCTGTTTAGTTTAAGGTGGTAATTAATACGGTTAGTATGCGTTCAATAGGCCGAGGGGCTGTTGTGGCACAGTGTGAGAAGGTCTGACATGCGCTGGTTGTGAGTTCGATTCCCACTCGAGGAATAGTTATTTTAAACTTTTTTTGACTTCACTCAGCACACATTATCTTAGTTACAAGCGCAAAGTGGCGGAGTGTCTTGACACTAGGTACTCTCTACTCCACGATATGGGAAAGAATATGAAGCTGCTAAGAAGATTAGATTCTATCATTTTTTTAGTACTGCAATTTGTATAAAAAAATATCATATATAAAACCTCTTTACAACTCTTCTGTTGTCCTTACTGAGCTATTGAAAGACAATGCACAGCTAAAACTATTAGCCGTTATTGTTGAAATTTAGCAT
Organism: Dryas iulia moderata; assembly: GCA_019049465.1. Classification (NCBI taxonomy): domain Eukaryota; kingdom Metazoa; phylum Arthropoda; class Insecta; order Lepidoptera; family Nymphalidae; genus Dryas; species Dryas iulia. The sequence continues at coordinate 559,931 of CM032420.1, read as the reverse complement.
ATAACCCACATGCCAAATTATGTCCCTAGTTTAGGCAGTGTAGGAAAAGGATGTCCGGAAATTTTTAAGGAAACAAAAAAAATAGCTGTGTTTTGGTCGTTATACAAATGGAAAATAGTATAGAAAATCAATGCACACGGAGTTGTGGGTGATAAATAGGGAACTGTAGCGGGTACTTGGGACAAATAACTTTTTTTTTTGTTTAGCTTCACGCTGTATCCCGCACGCAGCAGGGTAGGCAGAGGGAACCTAGTGTTAAGACACTCCGTTTCCCACTTTCCGCCGAATTCGGAGGCTTGCGTGTTAAGTGGCGGAACTTAACGCCGCGCTTTACCTCGACACCAGAGCGAAGAAAATGGAAATATAATTTCCACTCCTCGAGTGGGAATCGAACCCACAACCAGTCGTGTACAGTCACACGCTTGTGCCACTGGGCCACGACTGGCCACTAAGAACAATTGTATGTTTATTTATTGTTACGTTTTATTGTTACGTTATAAATATGTACATCGCTCCACTGTTTATGTGTAGTATGTATGCTTGTCATATATAAATCTACATATACCTAATTCGTTATTACTAGAGGCTTTGTCGTGTAAAATATATGGTTGCTTAGCAACACGTAAGTCACTTTATACAAACAAGTGTAATACTAATTTTATGTCTTTCTATTATTTTCTATTTAATGTTTATTGTATTATTTTGCAAAATATGGATTATGTTTTCTAATATATAATATAATCTATAATAATATAATAAAGAGGTAAAGTTAGTAACTTTTTTTGTAAGGGCTTATCTACGGAAATACTGAACCGATTATAAAAAATCTTATACGATTAGAAAGCTACTCTATTCAGTATCTGTTATTGTGGTGGAACAGAGAGTTCAGAGAATCTCAAATGGGCTCAAATAGAGATAAAAGTTGTGTATGACGCGGAGGAACCACGAGCGGGTTGCTAGTCCATACTTATCTACTGGTCCGATTTGGATGAAAATTAGAATAAAAGTAGTGAATAATTCAAAGTCAAATATAGGATACTCATTTTTTCAAAAATCAACCGCTAAAGGGTTGAAAATCTAAACCGCTTGACCAATAATAATGAAGTTTGATATAGGTATAGTCGATGATCCAAGATCAAACATAGGTTACTTTATTTTTTAAAAATCTACCCCCGATGTTTGCAATATAACGAAACAGTTGTGTAGTTGACGCGGCGAAGCCGCAAGCGGGTTGCTAGTGTGTATTATGGGTGTTCCACACTCCTTGTTCATATAAACTTTAACTATGCCGAATTTTATACTTCTACGTCTATTTTATTATTATTTTCGTAAAAAGATCGAAGAATATTTTCTTTAAGAATAAACAAAGTGTCATTGGATATGGAAAATCCAGAGATAAGTCAATCTGTTCTCGATTTTCTATCTGTACAAATGTATTACTGAGAGGAAAAACTTAATATTAGTCTTTGGCTAAGCAATTCTTAAAAACACTTTCATTTTAATAAATAAAAAATATATATCTTAAGTGACACTTGAATCCCTAACAATAATGTACCTATAGTTAAATACCTAATAATTGCCTTATAAGAGACAGCATTTAACTGTGAACATAATTGGGAATGGGTTGAATTCCAACTTGAAAATCCATATGTACTTATACTCGTATTATAAATGCGAAAGTCTGTATGTTTGTCTGTCACGCTTTCACGGCTAATCTGCTGGTCCGATTTGGATGAAATTTAGAATGAAAGTAGTAAAAGTGACTGGTTCTAACACAGGCTACTTATTTTTTCAAAAATTAACCTCTAAAGAGTTATCATAAGGGATGAAAGTTTATATGAATAATCTAAGCCGCTTGACCAATTGTAATGAATTTTGGCATAAATATAGTTGATTCTATTATTTGATTTTGTTAATTTCTCTGCTCTAGTAAGATAAAGTACGGCGTTGAGCCACGCGATGTCTCGATTTCTGGCGGAAAGACAGAGTGCCTTGACCCTAAGTTCTCTCTCCTTATGAATTAGCTAAGCTAGCTGAGACTATACAGTAGAAAATGATATGATTTCTTAACCAATTTGATCCTAACACTGTTACTAAGTAAAGTTAACGTGACAAGAATCTATCATAGCAATAAATAGGTATTAAATGTTTTTAAATCATATTTATTTAGTTATTTTAAAACAAAACACGTATACAAGAGGTCAAGTGTTCAGCCTTGTGAGTGGACAGCATGACAATACCAGGCTTATGTACGAGTAGCTACGTTATAGAATTACCTCTTATTTGTAATACGTAATATCAAAATGCTAGTAATGGAGAACGGAGTGTCTTAACACTAGGTTCCCTCTGCCTAGCCTGCTGTGTGCGGGATACAGCGTGAAGCTAAAAAAAAAATCTTCAGTATAGTGTTTATGTTTTCAGTATTAAACCTAATAAATTAAAAAGAAAACAAATTTCAAAATTATTAACCACGTAAAAGTTTTATTGAATTAAAAAAAATGACAAAGAATGCAAGAAGTGCAAATAAGTATAGTGATAGTACTTTTAAACATTTTTAAAGTGTTATTCCATACTTAGGAAAATTGAAAAAGACATTTAAAGGAAACGTACAAAAAAATTGAACGTAGAGGGATTTTATACGTTTTCTTTAAATGTCTTATAGTGATTAGCTTCATGCATTTTTCCGCAAAGCAGGATAGTTGGAGGGAACCTAGTGTCTTGACACTACAAAACAATACCTTGGCATTGTTCATTGAGTGGCAGAATTCAACACCCAGATTTGTTTACTTACCAGCGCGGAGGAATGAAAATCTAAATATAATCATTCTCCCGAGTAGAAATCGAAAATACAAGACATTATATTACATAATATATAGCTTCACGCTATATCCCGCACACAGCAGGGTAGGCAGAGGGAACTTAGTGTTAAGACACTCCGTTCCCCACTTTCCGCCGAATTCGGAGGCTTGCGTGTTAAGTGGCGAAACTTAACGCCGCGCTTTACCTCGACACCAGAGCGAAGAAAATGGAAATATTATTTCCACTCCTCGAGTGGGAATCGAACCCACAACCAGTCGTTTACAGTCACACGCTTGTGCCACTGGGCCACGACTGGCCACAACTGGTGAATATTACATAATAAATAAATGATAAATTCAAATGTTAATAAAAGTCAAAAAATTAAACTATCATATCAAGTAACGGATTCATTTTTACGTAGAAATGTCTTGTCTTAGTATAATCGACTGACGAATGACAATTTCAATAATTTCTTAAAATAATTTAATTGAATAAAATTTCGATTTCCCTCGTCTTATTTGACACAACACAGCTGTGAGTTCCGCCGTTTATTTCCTAAAAATTTGGGCGGAAATTAAATAAAAAAAAAAAGGAAAAAGAATATTCGTCAAAAAAAATTGGCAAAATGAGGCATAGATACACAAAATCACGAAGATTCATTGCTAAAGGTATGACTGACGTATGACAACACGAGCGATAATTTTCCCCTTTATACTTAAAGTATATATAATATTTAAATTAGTAGCTACCATAAATGTAATGTCCGCCATTTACATAGTTATATATAAGACTAGTTAATTAAAATTTACCATATAGGTGTACTTAAAGTATACTCAGAGATGTCGATTAGTTACTTTAACGTTTTAAAGTGTTAATCACACACTTAGGAATTTTAAAAAGATATCTTAGTAAGCGTGCGTTCAGAACGCATAGCTTAGCGGTCAGTTTTTCCCCGTGGGTGGGACGGGTTAAGAATACAATTCCCCCCCGCCGCTGGGTAGCGTCCCGTAAAAGGCGGGTAACCCAGTAGCTTGGTGGTAGGAGATTCGTTCTCCGACTGGCTCGCGACCACTATCGTGTCAAAGATGAACCGCCAAACATCTGATGATGTGTTCCGGTTCGATGGCATGTAAGCCAGCTCTCCCTATTCAAACTATTCCCATCCTTCCTCCCTCCTTCTGACCTACATCCCCGAGGCAGGCAAACGCATCCATAACTCTAATGTTGTAGATATCTATGGGCGAAGGTAAGCGATTAGAAGGTTTCCAAGAGGCGCAGGTTCGAATACCGCTGCATGTAATTTTTTAATATGTTTACTAAAAATGTCTATATCATTTAGTGTTTAAATTTTCTAAACAATAATGTTTACTAGATTTACGATTGACGCGTAAATAATGAGTTGTCATAGCAACGCGTATGTCAGTTTGTGTAAATATGTATATCAAATGTATGGTATTGTGTGTGTGTGTGATATTTATTTTATTGATTTTGTTTCTGAGGCCGTCGTGGCGCAGTGTGATAATGTCTAACTGAAACCGCGATGGTTATCAGTTCGATTCCCACTCGGGGGAATGATTATATTGCAGCGTCAATTTCAACCAATTTCAATAAGCAATGTCTCTTTTTCTGGCGGAACATAGACGACGGAGTGTCTTGACATACAAGATTCTCTCTGACTACCCGGATGCGGGATAAAGCGCGAAGATGAAAAAAAAAATGTCACACATGGATTTCTAGGAAAAACAATAGGTATTTGCACTTAATTTCCATTAAAAACTTAAACTGTACAAAATACTATATAGGTACTCTGCCAGTAAACAATATTCTATATTACTAGCATCTCGTAATTATATACTTTGTTTTTATAGCTTCACGCTGTATCCCGTACACACCAGGGTAGGCAGAGTAAACCTAGTGTTAAGACACTCCGTTCCTCACTTTCCGCCGATTCGGAGGCGTTGCGTACTAAGTGGCGGAAATTAACGCCGCGCTTTACCTCTGATACCCGAGCGAAGAAATATTAAATAATTCCACTCTTCGAGTGGGAACCCACAACCAGTCGTTTAAAGTCACACGCTTGTGGCACTGCGCCACGACTGGCCCCTTATATACTTTATAGCTAATAAAATTTTGTATTGACTTATAGTATATTATATTACTCTATTTTTAATAAATATCAATTATTGTCAAATGATTATTCTTAAAAATAATATTTTGGGAACCGAAAAATTGTAATAACTACAGAGACGCTAATATCAGAAATAAGGAGCATATACAATTGGACATAATGGTAAGATAATTAAGAAATTGTTAGAACTAAACGTATATACATATCTTAATTGGGTGAATTGCTTGATCGAATTAAATTAATGTATGCTACGTTAAAAATGTATATATTTTCTAAAATTTTATTTATATTTCTTCATCTGTACTAATACTAGCTGTCCGCTCATATCAATACTTATATTATAAATGCGAATGTCTGTGTTTGTCTGTCACGCAGTCACAGCTAATCTACCAGTCAAATTTGGATGAAATTTAGAATGAAAGTAGTAAAAGTGACTGGGTCTAACATAGGCTACTTATTTTTTCAAAAATCAACCTCTAAAGGGTTGAAATAGGGGATGAAAGTTTATATGAAAAATCTAAACCGCTTGACCAATTGTAATGAATTTTGGCATAAATATAGTTGATAATCTAAGCTTAAACATAGGCTATTTTATTTTTTAAAAATACGCCCCGAGTGTCGCAATATAACGAAATAGTTTACGCGACGAAGCCGCGAGCGGGCCGCCAGTATAAAATAAACGTTGTCTGATGTCTGATGTATATTTGATACAAAAGTGAAAAAACACTTAATAATGTGTGTAATATATCAATTTATTGATTTATTGTACTTCTAGTGCATCATAAATCATACAATAAATATAATTTCTGCACTCCTTCTTCATGTAAATTTAAACAATATTAAATTTTATACTCTTTCGACTGCATATTTGTTGTAAATACGTTTTTCACGTATTAATATTTGATAAATAATTTCAAAGGTAAACTGATCAGTTTCTATTATATAACGTAATATCCGTAACTTAATTATAAATATTAAAAAAATATATTAAATGCTATTACTATACAAGAATGCAGTTTGACAGCGTCAGACTGTAACCTCGATGGTAGTAGGTTCGATTTCTATTCGGGAATATTATTACTATTCTATATTTTGTGGCCAGTCGTGGCCCAGTGGCACAAAAGTGTGACTGTAAACGACTGGTTGTGGGTTCGATTCCCACTCGAGGAGTGGAAATTATATGTCCATTTTCTTCGCTCTGGTGTCGAGGTAAAGCGCGGCGTTAAGTTCCGCCACTCAACACGCAAGCCTCCGAATTCGGCGGTGCGTGGGGAACGGAGTGTCTTAACACTAGGTTCCCTCTGCCTACCCTGCTGTGTGCGGGATATAGCGTGAAACTATTTTTTTTTTATTTTATGATATATTTTCACTTCTCCGCTCTGGTAGACAAAACGCGGTGTTATGTTCCGCCACTTAACGAGCTACACCTCCTAACGATTCCCAGCGGAAATCGAAGAACGAAATTCCTTGACATTGACTATGTACCGGGAATGTGAGAAGCCGTGAAAAAAATACTTACCCCATAATATCTTCTAAAATTCCAATTTTTACGTAAATTAACTAAAATTAACTTAAAATTCTTCAAGTTTCACATATAAGTTGTTAGCGAGGAGCGTTTTGTTGTTGATCGTGTGTCAAGTACAATGGATTCATGGAAAAATTATAAATGAATGCGTACAATGCATACTCGTACATAGGTATAGCTTACCTGTAAGTATAACGATCGTAAAGCATTTGGTACGCTTGAAACGCCTTGTTAATTTTGTAACGAATTTAATTAGCTACGTATACGGATGGTTATATTTATGTCTACGATATATGATAACTTGTTTTAAAAAAACGGATTTTCTCGGAAGAGTAGTAAGGGAACATAGTGTTAAGACACTCTGGTTTTCAATTTAATTCTGGTTGAATTTGTGAAAATGATATATGGTGGAATACAACGCCACGCATCGTCTTAGGTACGAGAGCGGAGAAATGAAAATCCATACTTATATTATAAATGCGAATGTCTGTCTGTTTGTCTGTCACGCTTTCACGGCTAATCTACCCGTCCGATTTGGAGGAAATTAAGAATAAAAGTAGTAAAAATTACTGTCAAACATTACTACTACTACTACTTACTTACCTCCTTTTTAAAAAAACCAACCTCCATTTAAATAGGGGATTAAATAAGGGATGAAAGCTTATATTGAAACTCTTCACCGCTTATATAAATATAGTATATAATCGAAGTTTAAACATAATATACTTTATTTTTCAAAAATCCACCCCCGAGGGTTGCAATATAAAGAAACAGATAAGTACATAGTTCACGCGGTGAAGCCGCCAACGAGTAATAAATAATCATTCCCACGAGTGGCAATAGAATCTTCAACCTTTGCCTTTAGTCAAATGCTATCATACTTCACCATTTAGACTTTAAGATATATGTTTTTTTATTTCCTATCAGTTTCATTTTGACAGATCAGGTTAATTTTTTCAGAAGGTCTAGTGCATCTAACGGTTAAGCTTTTTTTTTGTTTTTTTTTTTAGCTTCACGTTGTGTCCCGCACATAGCACGGTAGACAGAAGAAACCTAGTGCTAAGACACTTTGTTCTCCATTTTTCGCCGAATTTTGCAGGCGTTAAGTGGCGGAACTTAACGCTGCGCTTTACCTCGTCACTAGAGTGAAGAAAATGGAAATATTAAATATTTTCACTCCTCGAGTGGGAATCGAACCCAGAACCAATCCCTTTTTCAATCACTCCCATACCCAGTTAACCACAATGTTTAATAAAATCCAATATTAAAATATACATAACAATAGTTAGGAATTCAAATCAACAGTATGAATGGAAAGTCGCTTACACAATACTCGTACTCGTATAATATTAATATGCTTCAGCTATAAGCGCACGTAATGGGTGACCCACAATCTGTGTTACAGCATTATGACGTGACAGACTATCGTAAATGGCTACTCTGGTTTACTTAGTCTGGATTTGTTGTTAGGAACTTAGTGCCGGAGGTAGCAGGTTCGATTTCCAATACAGCGAGAAGGTTAAAAACGTCATATGAATAATTATGTTTGTCCTGTTAAGAATATAAGGTTTGTGGCACGAAAATGTTATAGATACTATTATCAGATCTGAATTATTGGGCAAATATTCATGCAAATTGAATTATAAGATGTAGGTAGATGGAGAAGAGTTACTATTATTTACTCCGCTCTCCACTTTGCAAATAAATAACAGAGTTTAAAATACTAAAGGGGCCAGTCGTGGCGCAGAGGCACAGAGTGTGCCTGTAAAGCTAGTTGTGAGTTCGATTCCCACTTGAAGAGTGTAAATATTTAATATTTTCATTTCCTTCGTTATGGTGTCGAGGCAAAGCGCGGCGTTAAGTTCCGCCACTTAACACGCATTGCCTCCGAATTCGGCGGAAAGTGAAGAACGGAAAGTCTTGACACAAGATTCCCTCTGCCTACCCTGCTATGTGCGTGACAGCGTGAAGCTAAAAAAAAAATTTAAAAACATACCAACGAAAATAAAAATAATTTAAATATATTCAGAATGGGAATTAAACCCATAACCAATTGCATTTACAATTACACGCTGTCCCACTTCGCCACGAGAGCCTCTTACTAAAGAAGCATTACTAGATTCTATTATAGATATCTCAAAACCCGGAAATAAACCTCACTACTGTAGTTTAAATCGTTTGTCTTAAAATATTTTTTAAGTAAGCCAGTGGCGCGGAATGACAGTAAACAATGCCTTCCGTTTCCTTAACGCGATTGATATTTTTTACATTTCCTGGTTGAAATCTCTAAGTTTATTTTTGCTTACATAATGTTTAAGATGTCATCGAGACTTATTTACAAGTATTCAAATATAAATTTGGCCAGTCGTGGCCCAGTGGCACAAGAGTGTGACTGTAAACGACTGGTTGTGGGTTCGATTCCCACTCGAGGAGTGGAAATTATATTTCCATTTTCTTCGCTCTGGTGTCGAGATAAAGCGTGGCGTTAAGTTCCGCCACTTAACACACAATGCCTCCGAATTCGGCGGAAAGTAGGGAACGGAGTGTCTTAACACTAGGTTCCCCCTGCCTACCCTGCTGTGTGCGGGATATAGCGTGAAGCTATTTAATTTAATTTAATTCAAATATAAATTTGATGTTTGTAAGTTCGATTCCCACTTGCAGTTCTTTTTATATTCACGCTGTATCCCGCACACAGCAGCGCAGGCAGAGGGTACCTAGTGTTAAGACACTCCGTTCCCCACTTTTCGTCGAATTCTGGAGGCATTGAGTGTTAAGTGGCGCAACTTAACGCCGTTGCCGTTTAAAATTAATATATACTTATCTTTTACGCATATCCCGTATAAAGCTGAATGACAGAATATATGCGAAATATAATCATTACCCCAATCAGGAATCTAATCTACAAGCATTTAAACATCAGTCAAACATTCCATAATGCAGGACAGCAAAAAAATGAATGTTCAGGTACTTTTTTCCCCACTTTGATAACTGCTTGTTGGGTCACGGAACTAATCAACAATTACAATTTGGCTAAACGAAAATGTATTCTACACTTCAGCGAGTCTATTAGTTCCTACAATTTTGTATAAAGAAGTTATTATCACAAACCTACTAAGACTATTTTTATCAATTTATCGTATGTATGTAAAATAACTAACCGCCTCTCTGCTCTGCATGGCGGGAAGAGCTGAGCGAAGTACATATTTAATGTTATTTCATGTTAAAAAAATATGAAAAGCAAACACTTAACACTAACATAACACTTAACGTTCCACAGCCTAAGTCTATTATATGGGCCTTTTTGACCATTTAATTACCATTTATTCAAAAATTACAATTACAATTGTCACCAAAAACTCCACAGCACATAAGACAGACTGTGCTCGATATCCCTCACTGTGCCAAATTTCAGAGTTCTACTACAAATAGCCCAGGAAGAGTTAAACCACAATGAAACACACTTTTGACCAGTAAGAGGTTTTTTCAACTCAATAAAGTTTGTAAAGAACAATAAATACTTTAATCACATCAAATGCTTGCGATTTGTATTTGGAAATAATACTTGCTGTATAGTATTAACAAATAGCTTCACGCTATATCCCGCACACAGCAGGGTAGGCAGAGGGAACCTAGTGTTAAGACACTCCGTTCCCCACTTTCCGCCGAATTCGGAGGCTTGCGTGTTAAGTGGCGGAACTTAACGCCGCGCTTTACCTCGACACCAGAGCGAAGAAAATGGAAATATAATTTCCACTCCTCGAGTGGGAATCGAACCCACAACCAGTCGTTTACAGTCACACTCTTGTGCCACTGGGCCACGACTGGCCACAACTATAACATATCGGACTAGTAATTTCGGTTTGTAAAGAAAGTTTTTAAAGTTTGTAAAGAACAATAAATACTTTACTCACATCAAATCAAGCTTGCTATTTGTATTTGGAAATAGTACTTGCTGTATAGTTATAGTATTAACAATTTTTATATAATCATTTTAACAAGACCAAGAAGATTTGACATTTGAACCTCGTTCATTATGGTATATCCCCCTTATACTCCAAAAGCATAAAATATATTTTTTTTAGCTTCACGCTATATCCCGCACACAGCAGGGTAGGCAGAGGGAACCCAGTGTTAAGACACTCCGTTCCCCACGCACCGCCCAAATCGGAGGCATTGCGTCTTAAGTGGCGGAACTTAACGCCGCGCTTTGCCTCGATACCAGAGCGAAGAAAATGGACATATTAAATATATCAACTCCTCGAGTGGGAATCGAACCCACGACCAGTCGTGTACAGTCACACGCTTGTGCCACTGGGCCACGGCTGACCCCAAAAGCATAAAATATATTAAATTAAATCGTTCCCGAATAAGACAACAATTAATGTTTCAGTTTTTATTAATAAACCTATGGCGCCTTATTTGGTATTATAGCAATTATAAATTTAGTATGAATTGCTCAATTAAAACTTGCTTATATATGCTTATAATTATCAATGAATAAAATTTGGGATTGTTTATAATAGTGCAGTGAAACAGCCTTTGACTGCACTTTGACTGACTGTGTAGTTGTGAGGTCGATTCCTACTGGAGAAATTATATTAATTAAATTCCAAGCTTTGGCAAGTAAAAAGAAGTCCGCCATTCGACCCGAATTGCAAAAATTGCTCGATGGAAAGTGTTATCTGTCGTGCTTTGCGGGGAAAGCGAGAAGTTATCTTTTTATAGCATCAAAGAATATTTTTATCTTATATGGTATATATCATTTTTTTTTACCTTCACGCTGTATCCCGCACACAGCAGAGTAGGCAGAGGGAACCTAGAGTTAAGACACTCCATTCCCTACTTTCCGCTGAATTCGGAGGCATTGCGTGTTAAGTGGCGGAACTTAACGCCGCGTTTTGCCTGTCGAGGTAGAGTGAAGAAAACGGAAATATTAAATATTTCCACTCCTTGAGTGGGAATCGAACCCACAACCAGTCGCTTGACAGTCACATTATCTACATGCAACAAACATGCAAATCGTAGTATAAATAATTGTAAGTTAAAAACTCTACGGGAAATTGTCGGCGACACACAATCAATAAGTAAAAAGATCCTTCCTTCCTTATGTCTATCAAAAGTATCGAACTTGACCTGTTTGCGGTAGCCGTGGCTATGGGAGGTCAGCTTTACTTAGCATACGCTCTATATTAGGACAGGCCAGCTGATAAGTAGAAAACGCTTGTAGAATACATCATTTTAAAGGAAAATTGTAAAATTTCGAAATCATATTTACATAACATTGCGGGCTAGTCAGAGGGGGCCAAGTTTCAAAATATTCCGTCCATCACTTTTCGCCCCGAAACAAAACATTGCGTGTTGAACGGAAGAACTAAATGCTACGCTTTATCTTTGGTACGAGAGTGAAGAAATGATAATTTATATATAATCATTCTCAGAGCATCTACATGTAATCAAACCCACATTGCGTTAAGTCAGAGGCTGTTCCACTGCGCAACGGCGGCGTCAACGTTTGCTAGAAAGAGTAAATTTTCTTAAAAGCCCCAGAGACGCGTAAAGTACGCGTTGACTTGATACATGTATATATCACTTTATAGAACAGTGTATTTTAAACATATAATCGTCGTCGACGTTTCAGACGTTCGACACCACTACTGGATATAGACTTCCCCTAAGTTTCAATTGGTCCATCGCTTCTTGTATCCAGCGGCTTATAGCGTCCTCGACTAGATCGTTAGCAACCTGAAGGGGTCGTCCGGTTCAAGGTCGCTACTCAAGAACCTTCCTGCATTAAAGGCTATCGGTTCCTGTCGGTTGAATAACACTCAAGATCATTTCAGTTGAGCATTTCTAAGAAATATGGTAGTGTGTATTTTTTTACTGATTATATATATATATATATATATATATATATATATATATATATATATATATATATATATATATATATATATATATATATATATATATATATATATATATATATATATATATATATATATATATTTCTAAAGTATATGTTTTATTATAAAATACATTGAATGCGCATTTATTTTCTTCTTCGCTTTAAACAATACTAAATTTCATTCCCCTCCATCTGATATAAGGAACAATTAAGAAAATACTTTCTTAAAATAGTAAATAAAGTATCTGTGTAGATAAAATATTTAAATTATATAAGGACATTGTCCTAATTAGGATTTGTTAGGATAAGTATGATAAGTTACCAAAAAAGATTCTAAAAATATATAATTTTATTAAATTCTCCACTCACAAAGCATTACAAACTATATACCAATACAAGACCAGACACCCACAATTTGCTTCCTATCGCAAGTATGAACGGATAATCCGTATACCTATATAGGCAGCTGCACTATACATAAGTAAACGCAAGCTTGTTGATATAGTCACTTGAGATAGCAACTGCTGGAAAGGATTCTCATTCATAATTAGCGGCCATTCTATCACACTCATATCCTCATATGTTTGAGCCTGAGGACGTAAAGAGCTCACTAAATGTATGAACGCTGTATGTCCAGCTTCCAATGCTGCTGCGACATCACCATCTGCAAAGATGTCTAAAGCTCCCCATTCAACGTACTTGGGCTTAGGTTTCAATGTAAGCTTTCTCAAAGCTATGTAATCACCACATCTAGGTATATACATATCTGATATTTCAGATTCTTTATAACTTATCGGTGTCGCTGCTTCCTTTCCAAATAGTCTTTCTAGTTGATTCAGGACGGCTTCTTTTGTATCGTCTTCAACATCATATCGTAAATATCCTATTAATGCTGCGTAAGCTTCTGCACTACCTTCTGAAGACATTATAGGCCGTTCTGTAGCCCAAACGATCGGCCCTTTAACACTTAGAATATCTCCACTATACCCTTGGTTTCTCCAAAAATTTTCTTCATATTGTATTAAAAATTTCTTAGTTTTGCCCTTTATCATATTGGTTATGATAGTAACTTCTGTATCAGACAGCAAGTGAGATTCAACCTCAATATTGTGAAGGTCATCGGGTCTCAACGCCATTGCAAGCAGATTGCAAACATAATTCGTGTCCCCCTTTATTGTTTTCAAAATAACTTGCTCCTCAGAATTTGAGCTAATCTTTTGTATACCTTTGGAACATAAAGTGATAGTGGCGACGCTGTTCACTAATTTAGTGGTCAGCCTTTTCCTACAGTAACCTATTAGCTTCTCACGAAATCTCGTGTTATTCCCATCTATATGATTGCGTGAAGTACTTACTCGGTAGCACTGGTGCAAATAAAATAAAAGGGACACGGTTTGGGGAGACGCCCCACAAACCAACCTTACTATATTTCGCATTATATCTCTGGAATTCGGAAAAAGTAATGACTTACAAATATCTTTTTCCATTGTAGTCTGATCGTAATATAGCAATTCTTTCCTTTCAGGCGCTTCGTCGATTTTGTTAGCTTGAAACAAATTTTTCATTTTCTCATCGAGAAGGGTTTGGTACTGGTTAAGTTCAAAACGTTCCAAAATATTTAAATAATCAAAATCATAGAAACTTTTCACGCAATCTACTGTTGTGCCATTTTTGTGTTCAAACAGTTTGAATAAGGAGCTTCTTATTTTCACGGGCTCTATAATAGCATCTGGTAGGGGAATGTCAAAATCTTTTGTTATCAACGTCAAGAAGTGTCTTGCAATGTTGTCTATTATCTCTTTAGCAGTTTCATCACTTGTAGCTTCAGGAGTTTCTTCGCTTTCCTCTTGGAACGCTACGTTACATTTCGATATTGCATTCCGTTTTCCAGCAAGGTCCAGAACTACAATGTCCATGGTGTTGCCAAATTTTTTCTTCAATTTATGTGCTGTGACTATACCAGGTAGGCTACAGCCTAGAATTATGACATCTGCTTTGATATGATTTGACGATCTTTCATATTTTTTACCCATATTTAATTGTTTTAGTTTAAATTTTGTATATTGTTATAAAAAATATGGGTAAATGGTAATATATAATGAAATATAAACACTAAATTACGAACTCATAATTTTCTTCTGATGACTTTTGACGTTATACTTTTTTCTTATACGTTCAAACATAAAAAGGTTTAATATATTTAAAACAACTTACACAGATTAAAAAGTATATATGTCTAATAGATTCTCGTTACATATTCATAGTCTTATTATAAAGGGTTGAATATTTCAAAGTCAAAGTCAAAGTCAAATAATTTTATTCAAAATAAGAAGTTACATGCTTCATTTTTTTAACGTCAGACAATTTACCATTTTATTGATTTCCGTCACCTAATAGGCTAAGTATTTACGTGACTATATGTATGTATAAATGACTTTAAAACGATGGGAAAACGGAGAACGGAGTGTCTGAACACTAGATTTCACCTTTATTCTCCACAAAATACAAAACAAATGTATATGCATACGTCAGCTATACGTAATCAGTACGTCATTGTCGTGCCCCTGAGAAGACGAGGTCATTGCCACGCGATGACATTATAACGTGACTACTCATGTTTTAAACTATTAGTAGGTCTTAATTTAGTGGCCAGTGGCACAAGAGTGTGACTGTAAACGACTAGTTGTGGGTTCGATTCCCACTCGGGGAGTGGAAATTATATTTCCATTTTCTTCGCTCTGGTGTCGAGGTAAAGCGCGGCGTTAAGTTCCGCCACTTAACACGCAAAGCCTCCGAATTCGGCGGAAAGTGGGGAACGGAGTGTCCTAACACTAGGTTCCCTCTGCCTACCCTGCTGTGTGCGGGATATAGCGTGAAGCTATTTAATTTAATTTAATTTAAATATATATATTTTTTAAAGTATGTTAAACGTCATCTTAAAAGAGAAGAAAGCCCATGATTTTCCCGCCCAGAGGTGTAGTTAGAAGGAACCTAGTGTCAAGACACTCTGTCCTCTATTATCATGCCTAAATGAAGACATTTCCAATTACTTTTATACTAGACATATACCTACTTTTATAAACGATATATATGACTTATACGTTGCTACGTTTTCATTAGTCAACGGGGACATTAGTAGTAATAAAAACAAGGAATTTAAAGATTAAATAACAACTGTAGTAATAATATGAAGTGGACGAATAATGCCTCATTGTAATGCGGTTGCTATGTAGTGCGATCTGTTTCTAGAAATACGCTGTGTGGCCACGAAGTAAAAGATGATAATTTAATAATATAAAATGATATTTTTAATACTGACACAAAAGGAAGGTTTTTATAGCTTTGACGTCGATGTCTGGGTGTATCTCTGTCTTTGACATAGTAGGTCTCAAACGGATGGACCGATTTCGATGTGGTTTTTCATTCAAAAGTTTTCGCACGGTAGTTCGTAATTATGTTTGGCAAAATTCGGTTCTACAGCTTAAAGAGTCTTCAGAAAAAAAAATTAAATAGCTTCACGCTATATCCGCACACAGCAGGGTAGGCAGAGGGAACCTAGTGTTAAGACACTCCGTTCCCCACTTTCCGCCGAATTCGGAGGCTTGCGTGTTAAGTGGCGGAACTTAACGCCGCGCTTTACCTCGAGAGCTTCAGCCTTTGAATAAAATAATGTAATACTTTTCTGGCATATAATTGAATGTCTTTTATGGGTTGTCTCTTAATCCCACATGGAAGAATGATAATATTTAAATTGTATAATTTCCCCACTCTGGTACTAACTAACAAGCGCGTTGAATTCCACCATTCAACAAACGACTTCACGAATTCTATCGCAAAGTGGACAGCAGAGTGTCTTGACACTACGTTCTTACTGACCATCCTGCTATATGCTAAAATTACAAATTATTATTATTTAAATTATAATGCTTTATTTATTCATTTGATATTCAATCTAATATTAAATTTCGCTTGTTTTAGAGCCTGAATATTGACCTAGTATTATATTTAAGGCTAAGTTCTATAATACATCAATATATGTAAAACTAGCATATTTGATAAATCTTAAGAAAATGAAATTTTTACAAATAATATCTATACAATTTCGCAGTGTTTTTGTATTTCAATGGAAATTAAGATTAGACTCTAGGTACTTTACGCAATTTTCTAAGACCATCGTAGCACCGTATATTTGTTTTAGCTTCTCGCTCTATCCTCACACAGCAGTGTAAGCAGAGGGAACCTAGTGTTAAGACACTCCGTTCCCCACTTTCTGCCAAATTCGGAGGCATTGCGTGTTAAGTGACGGAACTTAACGCCGCGCTTTGTCTCAGAGCGGCACCAGAGCGAAGAAAATGGAAATATTAAATATTTCCACTCCTCAAGTGGGAATCGAACCTACAACCAGTCGTTTACAGTCACACGCTTGTGCCACTGCGCCACGACTGGCCCAACAACTAATATTAACTGTATAATTTCAAATTTAAGCTGTGATATTATATTTATTTGTATTTTATTTTAGTGTAATTATCTTATAAATGGCCAGTCGTGGCCCAGTGGCACAAGAGTGTGGCTGGTAAACGACTGGTTGTGGGTTCGATTCCCACTCGAGGAGTGGAAATTATATTTCCATTTTCTTCGCTCTGGTGTCGAGATAAAGCGCGGCGTTAAGTTCCGCCACTTAACACGCAAGCCTCCGAATTCGGCGGAAAGTGGGGAACGGAGTGTCTTAACACTAGGTTCCCTCTGTCTACCCTGCTGTGTGCGGGATATAGCGTGAAGCTATTTAATTTAATTTAATTTAATTTAATCTTATAAATCAGTCCATAGATAATATATACCCGTTCAATACAATAAAGTGAAGGCTAAATTGAGCAATAAACCATTACCGAGGCTAGTTCAAGGTACCGCATCATAAATGACTCATTAAGAGCAGACGGCATATCGTTTTTTTTTCGTAAAGAGTTTCGCTTCTTTCTTCCTTAATCGATAAGTGAATAATCAGAATCCATACTAATATTACAAATGCAAAAGTCTGTCTGTTACGCTTTCACGGCTAATCAAATGATTTGGATGGAATTTAGAATGAAAATATTTGAAGACCCGGGATCAAAAATAGGCTACTTTTTGTTCAAATATAACTTCCGGTTAAATGTATTTAATAATAAAGAGAAGAAACTTGTTAACCCCTGGGGCTCTTCTTTGGAGCATAACGAAGGATATTCCATAGGGCAAGGCTGACATTTCCCATAACTTCCCATAAAACATGGTGTTCAAAGTTATCGCAAATACTTTAGAAAATTCCGAATATTTCCACACTTACAAACGAACATATACTTACAAACGAACGGTAAGACATACATAATTACCTCAATCCCTAAAAGTTTTAAATAGTGTGAAAATTTATAATTTTCTAATTATTAGGAAGAAGAAGGCGCTAAGTACCAGAACTGCGTTGTTTTGGCTTTGTTTTAAGTCAATGGTAAAGAATGATTCTATAGTATGCCACTAAGTTATCTCTATGTACTTAGTTACTTTGCGGTATGCGGAAGAAGTATTAATATATAAAAAAAAATATGTAAATTATCAAATTTTCCGCTAAAACGATTAAAATTCATTGTTAATTGAACAGCTTTACGAGAACAAACAATTAAATTTAATTAATATTGAAAAACTAGTAGGGGAGAAGTGGCATGAAGGAGCCAAGTTTTGAAAGAGCCACTTGCATTATTTCGGTAGTTTAAGAGTAGATCTGGCTGGAAATTACATTTTTAAGTAGCAATACTGATTTCCTATCAGCTTTTGACAGTTGGCCGAAACCGTTGGACGCCGGTACGTCGAGTCAAAGTTTTTCCCACTAAAAAGTAACTATTCCGTTTCATTTATGTTGTTTTTTTGTAAATTATTGTAAACAAATATAGGTACAGGGATTATTGATTGAGTTTGTGCATATATTTGGCTTTGTAAATACGTAAAAACTAAGCCGAAAACTTTCAACATTATTCTTATTTCGAAGGTTTTATTTTTTTAAAGAAAAGGTTATGAAAGAGCCGAGTGAATAAGCCTTAAAAGAGCTGGCTCTTTCATGCCTGGCTTTTTCATAACCTTGTATTTAAATTTGTAAATAATATGCAATAATAATAATTACGCTTACTTTTTAATATATTTTTAATAGCTTATTTTACATATGGCATTACGGATAAGCATGGTATAACCGAAGTAGACCCGAAAAATCGGTAATAGAAGGAGCAGTAAGTGAAGTTTTGGAAAAAGGCCTCTCTTTGGAAATCTCTAAACAAAACTGCACTCGCCGTAGATATATCAAGGACTAACTTAGCTAAAATAATTAAGAAAGTAAATGCTTCTGGTGAAACATTTTATAAGCACTTTCCTAATAAAGGGTATAAGCAAATTTTCACTTTAGAGCAAGCGAATATACTTGCGGACTACTTGAAGACTGCTTTTAAAAAGTGTTATGGGCAAACACGACAACAAACAAGAAAGCTAACATTTGATTATTCCATGGCAAATGATGTCCCATCTAAATGGCAAAAAAATGAAACTGCGAGCGAGATTTTGCAATGTTGTTTTTTGTAGAAGATATCATTTGTTATTTTGTATAAAATGGTTATTAATAATTAATAATCTGCCTCTTATATTTTAAGATGGTATAATAATAGGTATGACCGAATAATGTATCGAGATTAAAGAGTTTCCTAGTTTGTCATTAATGACTGATAGAGTTAATTTCATTAGTATATTAAAAGTGCTAGATTTAAAAAACTTTTCTATATATTTTTTAAATTATGTAATAATTTTCAATAAACGCTATGTTTACCACAAAACTTTATAATACAAACTAGCTCTTTCATAACTTTTAGTGGTTCTTTCAATACTGAATAGTTATGAAAGAGCCAAATTACATACTTTTAAAAATGATAATTTGATTGACTATTATATTATATTTAAGGTGTTTTCTTAAGAAAATATCAAGTCCAATAAATAAAGAATAGTCTGAGAAAAAATAAATTATAATTTCTTTCATTTTAAGTGTACAATTTGCTCTGTTTAGTAAACTGGCTCTTTCATGCCACTTCTCCCCTATTAGTATAATATTAATAAACAAAAAATATAAGATGTATGTACTTATTTATATACAAAAAAAAAAATCGTTTTCGATGAATAACATGAATTAAATTATTAATGTAACCTAATATTCAAAATATTTGTAATTTGTTAAGGGGCGGAACCTAACGCCGATTAACATTTACGTTATCCAAAAAACAATTTGGTGTTAATTAAAAATTTTGAAAAAACCCACGACGGTTTAATTGTAATTGTAAAAGGATAAAATAACTATAAATCCCCCGCCTAAAAGAATATATGTAACGAGATGATGGGGACGGCTTCGTCGGGGGCTGTCATTACTTTAAGTTTGCACAAACCTTCTCATAGGTTTTCTTGCTGTTAAAACAGGTTTGGCAAAAAAATTAAATATTAAAATGAATTTACAGTTTTGATAACTGGTATTTAAAGAATTTAAAACGAAATCTATACTGATAGCTACTATATTTAAAATAGAGGTTGCAACTGGCAGCCCCCGACGAAGTCGTCCCCATCATCTCGTTACATATATTCTTTTAGGCGGGGGATTTATAGTTATTTTATCCTTTTACAATTACAATTAAACCGTCGTGGGTTTTTTCAAAATTTTTAATTTTGTTTTTTATTTTAAACTTTTTAAAGTGAATAGATATACATTATATATTATTACATAATATTGAAATACTTTATATTAATCTTCATGCAAATCCAAAAGAAATTATAAACCCAATGCTTTCTGGTTATCAAATGCTTATTGCAGCGCCTGGCAGATTGTCACCGTAACATTTCCACGAAACTTAAGTCTAACCAAATCAGTGAAAATCACAAAACCCAGTAGTAGTTTTGATTTTGAACAAACTAATTTATACTGGAGCGCCCTGCGGTAGATCGTGGTAGATATGGCATATAAAAACACGCAGCAATTAAACCAGAACCTATCACAGAAAACCGCATCTAAATAGGTTTCACACAAAAAATAAAAGCCAATGCTTACTGCTGCGCCTCCTGGTGAGGTGTCACCATGACACATATACGAGAACACGCGCTAATTAAGCCTGATCCTATCTTTGATAACTGCATCCAAATCGGACTTGTAGTTTTAGCTTTGCATAATTAAATGTTTAATGCAGCGCCCCCTGGTGAGTTCTTGACGTAAAAAAAACCTAAAAACTTACACCAAGTAAAGGTAACTCTAATACTAAAAACTCTGCATAATTGGACTAGTAGTTCTGGTTTTGCATTAAATATTACAAACAAACGTTTACTGCAGCGCCCCCTGGTGAGTTAACACGATAAAACATATCCAAGAACATGCACTAATTAAACTTGAGCTTATTATTGAAACTGCATCCAAATCAAATTCGTCATTTTATCTTTGCACAAACAATATTTTACTGCAGGGCCTCTGGTGACTTGTCACCGTAATATAAACTTAAAAACATGCTTTAAGTAAAGCGGAATCTAATACTGAAAACTCTTTTCAATCGTACTAGTCGTTTTGGTTTTACACAAAAAAATAGAAGCAGCTACTTACTGCAGCGCCCCCTAGAGAGTTGACACATACATGAAAATATGCACTAAGTAAACATACATGACACATATATAAAAATATGCACTAAGTAAACTTGAATCTATCATTGAAAACTGAATTCAAATAGGACTCGTAGTTTTAGTTTTACACAAACAAATGTACTTACTACAGCGCCCCCTGGTGAGTGGTCACCGTAACGCATATATGAAAAGAAGCACCAATTAAACTTGAATTTATCGTTGAAATTTCATCTAAATCGGACTAGTAGTTTTTGCTCTGCATAAACAAATGTTTACTGCAGCGCCCCCTGGTGAATTTTCATCGTAACAAAAAAACAAAAATTTTAAAATATGCAGCAAGCAAAGCTGAATCTAATTCTGAAAACTCTAGCCAATCGGATGAGTAACTTCGGTTTTAGACAAATAAATACAAGAAAAATTTTGGTTTTACACAAAAAAACTCAAACCAATGCTTACTACAGCGCCCCCTGATAAGTGGTCACCATAACATATATATGAAAAGACGCACCAATTAAGCCTGAACCTACCCTTGAAGGTTACATCTAAATTGGACTAGTAGTTTTTGATTTGCATAAACAAATGTTTACTGCAGCGTCCCCTAGTGAGTTTTCCCCGTAACAAAAAAAGAAAAATCTTAAAATATGCATCAAGCAAAGCTGAATCTTTTTCTGAAAATTCTTTTCAATCGGATCATTAGTTTCGGTTTTAGACAAATAAATACAAAAAAAGTACAAACAAATGCTTACTGCAGCGCCCCCTGGTGGCTTGACACGATAAAACATGTCTAAGAACATTCACCAACTAAACTTGAATCCATCACTGAAAATTTTATCGAAATCAGACTATTATTTTTTGAGATAATTGAAAACATTCGTTTTCACGTAAAATGCTTACTGCAGCGCCCCCTGGTGAGTTAAGGCAATAAGACATATCTAAGAACATACGCCAATTGAACCTTAACCTATCATAGAAAACCGTATCAAAATCGGACTTATAGTTTTGGAAATAATTGACATAGTAATTTGCACAAACACACAAACAAACAAACAAACAAACAAACAAACAAACAACCTCTCACCCCAAACACATATACAGTCGCCGTTCCGTCGCGGGTAAAAGGAGGTCTAAACGGAGAAAAATTTTATTTTATTTCCCATATAGCAGAGTAGTTGTATAGAATCTGGAGACTCCGTTTGCCAATATCGAAACATTGCGTGATGAAAGGCATAATTCAACGCTTCACTACGCTTCGACGCTTCGTCTTACCACTAGATCCCCCCTATGATGATAGAGCCCACATCCATTGCGTTTACAATCACACTCTACCACAGTACAATAACGGATTTAATATTTTTTGCAGTACCATGCTTATTCCGCATCGCAACATAGTCAGTGCCAAAACACTACTTTCTCTACTAACCGCCTGAATTGGCGACATTACGTATTAAACGATAACACTCAACACTTTACAAGACCAAAGCAAGAACTCTCCAAGCAGGAATCGAACCCACAGCCATCGCGTTTACTAACGGCTTCATAAACATTTTTTTTACTTCACGCTGTATCCCACACACAGCAGGGTAGGCAGAGGGAACCTAGTGTTAAGACACTCCGTTCCCCACTTTCCGCCGAATTCGAAGGCATTGCATGTTAAGTGGCGGAACTTAACGCCGCGCTTTGCCTCTGATACCATAGCGAAGGAAATGAAAATATTAAATATTTCCACTCCTCGAGTGGGAATCGAACTCACAACCAGTTACTGCGCCACTACTGGCCCCCATAAACATAAAACCCATATAAACCCACGCACCAATCACGCCTTTTAAAACAACTCGATCTATAAACCACAAGTATAAATGTATCAATAAAATATTAATTGCAAATGATAAGAGGTTGAAAATCGCAGACCGGGAACCCAATCCTAGACGTGAGGCGGCGCACGTACGCCAGTTGCGGCTCCGACTCCATTGGCATACGATTAGAAAGTGTAAATATGTATTGCTATTCTGATGACGTTTTTGCAAAGGTTAGGTGGAATTGCGTAAGATAATGTACATAGGTACATATATAGTAAATAGTAAACACTGTTAGCTTAGTGGTGGTGGCTATATGATTGTTAATCTGATTGTGAATTCGATTCTCATTTAAGGGAATAAAGTGTCTCAATTTTAGATTATTTTAGAGTATCTAGATTAGTGGGTTCGATTCCCACTCGAGGAGTGGAAATGATATTTGAATTTTCTTCGCTCTGGTGTCGAGGTAAAGCGCGGCGTTAAGGTCCGCCACTTAACACGCAAGCCTCTGAATTCGGCGGAAAGTGGGGAACGGAGTGTCTTAACACTAGGTTCCCTCTGCCTACCCTGCGGTGTGCGGGATACAGCGTGAAGCTATATTTTTTTTTATTTTTTTCTATCTAGATTAAGATAAAAAAATGTATTACAAAAAGATATGTTGAATCATATAAATTGGATGCAATTTTTAATTTCATTCATAGTAACTGCCTCAATTTAATTGCGCTGACCGAAGCGAAAGTCTTACAGGTCAAAAATGCGTTTCGTTGTGGTTTAACTCTTTCTAGGCTATTTGTAGTAGACCTTTGAAATTTTTCAGGGATATCGAGCACAGTGTCTTGTGTGCTGTGAAGTTTTTTGTGACAATTGTAATTGTAGTTTTTGAATAAATGGTAATTAAATGATAAAAAGTGCCCATAGACTTACACTGTGGAACGTTAAATTAAGTGTTATATTAGTGTTAAGTGTTTGCTTTTCAAACTTTTTTAACACGTAATAACATTAAATATGTACTTCGCTCAGCTCTTCCCGCCATGCAGAGCAAAGAGGCGGTTCCTAGTATATTTAAAGCGATTACTTAAAAGTTTCAACTGGAACCCGCCCCTAATACTTTTTCTTCAGTAGGAGGTGAAGAAAAAACTTTTCCTCTTTCATAATTTAATAGCTATTTTGATCTTATTTATTACAATTCAATAGTATTTGTATTGCATTGCAATATAACTATTTTTATTTCATCCATTGATAATTCTCTTAATGCTGTAACCAATAATGCCGACTATTTCTGTGATAACGTCTAACTAGATAAAAAGTAACATAGATAGGTTTTGGATAATAATAATATATAATAAGCGTATATTTCTTTAATGCCATATGGGCTTTATCATTTTTTTTAACTTAACGCTGTATCCCACATACAGCAGGGTAGGCAGAGGCAACCTAGTGTTAAGACACTCTGTTCCCCACTTTCCGCCGAATTCGGAGGCATTGCGTATTAAGTGGCGGAACTTAACGCGGCGCTTTGCCTCGACACCAGAGCGAAGAAAATGGAAATATTAAGTATTTTCACTCCTCGAGTGGGAATCGAACCCACAACCAATCGCTTTACAGTCGCACTTTGTGCCACTGCGCCACGACTGGCCCCTATTTATCATATTAAGCGTATATAATAATTTCGCCAATCAACACGTAATGTCTCAAATTCTGAGCGTAAAGCCGATACTTACTGAATCAGTGTAGATTTGAGTAAATAAGCTGTTACATGCTTTATTTATTGAACGTCAAAAAATTTACCACTGGGCACAGATTCACATAAGTTAATGTTTCAGACCTGAGAAAAACCGGCGCAAGAAACTCAACGGGACATTTTTTAAGCCAATTTAACTTCCCACAAATAAACAAATTATGAAAAATATCGAGAAATAAAACTATATTTGTCAATTATCGTTCAAATACAATGGAAACACACAGCTATCTGTGCGAATAAGCCGGTTGCCATTTGGGACGGCGTCGACCCTACCGCTCGGTTCAGTACTTATAATACATACATAAGTATAAAAACGGGGCTGCATTTTTATAGCTTTATATTATGTGAGTGGGCAGAAGGGAATTTGTATTCGTATTTTAATTATATTGCGAAAATGGTAATAAATATCATTTTTGTTGGGGCCACTCGTGGCGCAGTGGCACGAACGTGTGTAAACGACTGGTTGTGGGTTCGATTCCCACTCGAGGAGTTGCAAATATTTAATATTTCCATTTCCTTCGTTCTGGCATCAGAGGCAAAGCGCGGCGTTAAGTTCCGAAAGTGGGGAACGGAGTGTCTTAATACACTAGGTTCCCTCTGCCTACCTTGCTGTATGCGGGATACAGCGTGAAGCTAAAAAAAGGAAAAAAAATGTTATTAAAAGGTTTTTTTGCCGCCTGAATATAAAGTACATTATAAAAAAACAGTTTTGCGTTTTTATTACCATAGCAAGGTAAACAGAGGGAATTTAGTGAAAAATACTTTATTCTCCACTCTCTGCCTGAAATTGACATATTCCGAGTTGGGTAGCGGAGTTTAACTACAACAGTAATAGGTATGTGGCGGAACTTAACGCCGCGTTCAGTCTAATGTACCTGATCGAAGAAAATAAAATAATCCAAGATTTTTCTATATCACAATTTAAAAAATGTTGTGAAATGATGTTTGTGTGTTAAAGGTTATTACCTAATTAAAGATTTTATAAATGATAACACGCCTAGGGAATGAAATCCTCGCTCCAGGCTATTTCAAAAGTATCACTGTCAGCAATAAATCTGTATATAACAATTACTTAAAAAAACACAGAAATCCCGCTGAATTTCTTGCGCCGGTACTTCTCAGGTCTGAGGCATTAACTTTAGTGAACCGGTGGTAAACTATTTGACGTTTAAAAAATGAAGCTTGTAACTTCTTATTTTGAATAAAATTATTTGATTTTTGACTTTTTGAATCCGAGTAGGAATCGAACCAACAACCATCGCGTTTACAGTCAATCGCTGTCTCACTGTACCACGACGACTAAGGCCTTTAGTAACACTAAGTAAGTACATATTTCAGATCAACATTGTACGAATGAATTATTTTACACGGGTTTCACATAAATCTGTTTAATGATCTTTGGACGTGCATTGTTAATATAAGTATATATTTATATAGATATATTTACAAACATTTTTAAATTAAAATTTATACAATTAAAGGGGACATAATAGAATTGCGTTAAGTTTCAATACTTAACACGCAATGCGACCAGCATTCGATAGAAAATGGGGAAAGGAGTGTCTTAACACTAGGCTTCTTCTGCCTACCATGTCGTGAGCAGGATACACTGTGGTGAAGATAAACATAATTATAATAATAAAATATAAAACGCAAAGACGGCCTAATTACTAAGAACGATCTCATCCGGGCAACCAAACCACGAAAATCTATTGAAATCGTACATTGAAGTAAATCATATGTACATACATTTTGTTATTGAATAAACATATCAGAATAGTCATAAAAAAACAAAAAAAAGTTAACCTAGTTAGTGGCAAGACACTCCGTTCTCTATTTTCTGCCCGGAATGGAGACATTGTGTGTTGTTGCATGCGTGTTAAGTAGCGGAAGTAAACGCCGCGTAAGGTAAAAACCTTAATCACCAGAGTGAAAGATTGATAACAATTAAATGTAATCATCCTTCCGTATAGGAATTAAACCCGCGACCAATGGAGTTTACAGTAAGATATTGGCCTTCTTTTTAGAAATTGTTTATTTTTTCATCTTCACGCTGTATCCCGCAAACAGCAGGGGAGGCAGAGGGAACCTAGTGGTAAGACACTCCGTTCCCCGTTAGAAGTTGTTAATTTATGCTTTTGCATATCAGTATATTTTTGCATATCATATAATCAGTATATTTTTGCTTATTATTTCACATGCATCATAACAGTATGCACTTTTGATAGATTGAATGTTGCAACGATACGTTTTATCGAAATAAATTGAAGACTAACCGCAGTTGCATTGCATGCTTATAATAGAAAGCGAGGTCACTAGACAGTGGACACTAAATAATATCTTAAATTAGAATAACAATGGATATTGGCTGTAATCGTTACTACTTTAATTTTACGGTAAAGTAGCGGATTCAAATTCAATATTGTCAATTTCGTATAATTTTAAATTTTTAAGTAATAAGAGGTGATTAGGGTTATTTATTTTGGTAATTTTATGTATTTTTTGTGTATTTTTTTTATTTTTTGCTTTTATGACACCCCGCCCCCCACCTTCCACCAAATTTGGAGGCATTGCGTGTTACGTGACGGAACTTAACACCGCGCTTTGCCTCGACACCAGAGCAATGAAATCCATATTTATATTATAATGCGAATGTCTGTCTGTTTGTTTTTAACGCTTTCACGACTTATCTAGTGGTCCGATTTGTATTAAATTAAGAATGAAAGTAGTTAAAATTACTGAGTTAAACATAGGCCACTTTTTTTTGAAAAATCAACCTCTAAAGAGTTTAATTAGGGGATGAAAGTTTATATTAAAAATCTACACCGCTTGACCGATTGTAATGATTTTTTTCATAAATATAATTGATAATCGAAGGTTAAACATAGGCTACTTTATTTTTCAAATATCCACCCTCGAGGGTTGAATTTCAACGAAACAGCTATGTAGTACATGGGGCGAAGCTGCGAGCGGGCCGCTAGTAAAACATAAGAGATTGTACAAAAGCCAAAGAGTCAAGCCGTGACGGTTGTATAATAAATAAATCATACCCAACATATATCGTAACTTTTACCTCTCGTTTAAATCCTCGTAAAATGTATTTTGAGTTTGTATTGCGAAATATGTATATCTTTATAGAGTGTTTATTGTTTCTTGCCTGAAATCTTGCATGATACAGATGCACCCTTGACAATATGACCTCGTCCGAAATATTATATTGGTTTCGTAACCTATTTTACTTTTGGCCTATTTAAATTGAATATAGAGATAAAGCACGGCGTTGAGTTCCGCCACTTAACACATAGTGATTCGATTTCAGAGGCAAAGTGAAGAATGGAAGAAGAATTTAAACATCTCTTAAAGGCTAGTAGTATATACATTGTTTTTAATATATTTACATGGGTTTTATAAAAAAAAATACAAAAAAGAAAGAAATCGTTAGAAGTGTCGATATTTATATAAAATTTATAAAATCAATTATTTTTTTATGATTGTTTCATTAAATTTATAAGATATAAAGAATATAATTATTTCATTCATTTGGGACCAGTCGTGGCGCAGATGCACAAATTATAACTGTAAAGCGACTGGTTGTGGGTTTGATTCCCACTCGAGGAGCAGGAATGTTTAATATGTCCATTTTCTTCGCTCTATAATACTGCGGAATACGGCGGTAAGTGGGGGGCGGAGTGTCTTAACACTAGGTTCCCTCTGCCTACCCTACTGTGTGCGGGATACAGCGTTAAGCTAAAAAAAATTACTGCACTAATAAATTAACTCAATTTTTCTCAGCTATTTCTCTTACTTAAGTTTTAAACCACATTATGATCTATGGTAAGTTATATACAAATTATAGTCCTAAGTATTTGTATACTCTTCAAATAATTACTATAATAAACGAAATGACGTCTATTCCCTTATCACACATCGTTATCAGTTAGTAATCACTGTCACTTGTGCATTGCGCCAGGCGCTCATTCTAAATACACAATGTTGTGTAAAACAAATAAATAGCCTAATATAACTTAATTTGCCTAATATTATATTACTGTGCTTATACACAATGTAAGCCATGGTGGCGCAGTAGGACAGATTTGGCTGTAAACGCTATTAGATGTAGGTTCGATTCGCACACGAGATTGAGACTCGACGATTGAGTTCCGAAACTTGACGTAATCAAAACATTCTGTTTTGATTCCGGGTGGAAAGTGGGAATTGCAGTGTATTGACACTGGGTTCTCTCTGACAGCCCTGAAGTGCGTGAAAAAGCGTAAAGCTGATTTTTAAAGTGTTATTCCACACGTAGGAAAATTGAAAAAGACGTTTAGAAAACGTATAAAGATTTGAACGCAGCGGGATTCGAACCCGCGCCTCCTGAATACCGTTCAGGCGCTCTCACCACTGAGCCATGCGTTCTACTACCAGCTGCGTCGAATTCCGAAAGCAGCAAATCAGAGAGAATAA
Organism: Dryas iulia moderata; assembly: GCA_019049465.1. Lineage (NCBI taxonomy): Eukaryota > Metazoa > Arthropoda > Insecta > Lepidoptera > Nymphalidae > Dryas > Dryas iulia. The sequence continues at coordinate 530,921 of CM032420.1, read as the reverse complement.
CAAAAATAAGGTGTAATAAAGCGTATAAGAATTTTCCGTAAAGCGGATTTGTTTAAATAACATTAAATTTATAACTATCGCGTGCACATAAATATATCTCAAAGCAAAGAAACTTAACTTAAAAATCTATTGATTCTCCGTCCCCGTTCTATTGCAGAGAGAGGAGCTCGAAGCACAGTGCCTTAAGAGCCCCTTGAACTACTACTATCCAAGATCTACTCTTTCACCAACCAATATTGAAAATATCCTAGAACGACTAATGATGCCTTCGAAATACGTGCTAGAAATGAACTGATGATAGTTTTAAACAGGCCGAGGACTTTTAGTAAATTATCTTCACGCTGTATCCCGCACACAGCAGGGTAGGCACAGGGAACCTAGTGTTAACACACTTCGTGCCCTCTTTCCGCCGAATTCGGTGGCTTGCGTGTTAAGTGGCGGAACTTAACGCCGCGCTTTACCTCAACACCAGAGCGAAGAAAATGGAAATATAATTTCTTCGAGTGGGAATCGAACCCACAACCAATCGTTTACAATCACACGCTTATGCCACTTTGATTTTACTTGACTTTTAGCAAATTATATGAAAGAAATACCTAACATTTTACATATATTTCTTAAAATAAGTGAAAGGAAAGAAAATATAAGAAAAACACTAAAAAAGGTTATTCAATTATTTTTATCCAATTGTAATGTACTCTATATACATTAGTAACATCAAAGCCAATGAATAAAGAGTGTTTATGATGGAAGGTAATTGAAAAGCTTGTTTGTACGAAGAAAAAGGTATAAATGATTTTTGTTTGTTATTAATTTAAAGTAAAAAAATTAAGTAGCCCTGAATTTTATTATTGACTGTTAAGTTTCGGAAAAGTTAGGTAGGGAGGACCTAGTTGAGACGTAGTATTATAACGAGTCGCCGATATCAAGAGCAGGAACTTTTTTATTAGCAGAGGGAACCTAGTGTTATTTTATCCTTTTTCAATTACAATTAAACCGTCGTGGGTTTTTTTCAAAATTTTTAATTTTGCTTTTTATTTTAAACTTTTTAAAGTGAATAGATACACATTATATATTATTACATAATATCGAAATACTTTATATTAATCTTCATGCAAATCCAAAAGAAATTATAAACCATTGGGTTTGAAAGCATTGGCTTTCTGGTTATCAAATGCTTATTGCAGCGTCTGGCAGATTGTCACTGTAACATTTCCACGAAACTTAAGTCTAACCAAATCAGTGAAAATCACAAAATCCAATAGTAGTTTTGATTTTGAACAAACTAATTTATACTGGAGCGCCCCGTGGTAGTTCGTGATATGGCATATAAAAACACGCAGCAATTAAACCAGCACCTATCACAGAAAACTGCATCTAAATAGGTTTCTCACAAAAAATAAAAGCAAATGCTTACTGCAGCGCCCCTTGGTGAGGTGTCACCATGACACATATACGAGAACACGCACTAATTAAGCCTGATCCTATCTTTGATAACTGCATCCAAATTGGACTTGTAGTTTTAGCTTTGCATAATTAAATGTTTAATGCAGCACCCCCTGGCGTGTTCATAACGTAAAAAAAAGACCTAAAAACTTACACCAAGTAAAGGTAACTCTAATACTAAAAACTCTGCGCAATCGGACTAGTAGTTGTAGCTTTGCATTAAATATTACAAACAAATGTTTACTGCAGCGCCCCCTGGTGAGTTAACACGATAAAACATATCCAAGAACATGCAGTAATTAAACTTGAACTTATCATTGACACTGCATCCAAATCAAATTCGTCATTTTATCTTTGCACAAACAATATTTTACTGCAGCGCCCCCTGGTGACTTGTCACTGTAATATAAATTTAAAAACATGCTATAAGCAAAGCGGAATCTAATACTGAAAACTCTTTCCAATCGTACTAGTCGTTTTGGTTTTACACAAAAAAATAGAAGCAGCTACTTACTGCAGCGCCCCCTAGAGAGTTATAGTTTTGGAAATAATTGACATAGTAATTTGCACAAACACACAAACAAACAAACAACAAACAAACAAACAAACAAACAAACAAACAAACAAACAAACAAACAAACAAACAACCTCTCACCCCAAACACATATACAGTCGCCGTTCCGTCGCGGGTAATTAAAATGACCTAAATATAATCATTCCCTCGAACAGGAATAAAACCCACAACATTTACAGTCAATTAATACCACTGCGCCATGAAGAAGTTATTCACGTCTGTTCTTCACATTCTGATAATCTTATCAATTGAAATCTGCAAACATCTCTTTATGTTTACGAGTAAAAGTATTTTGATTACTAAGTACATAAAATGACGCATCGGACGCTGTGACGCAGTTATGTAAATCTCACTACTTTTTTAGCTCCACGCTATAACCCGCACACAGCAGGGTAGGCAGAAGGAACCTAGTGTTAAGACACTCCGTTCCCCATTTTCGGCCGAATTCGGAGGCCTTGCGTGTTAAGTGGCGGAACTTAACGCGGCGCTTTACCTCGGCACCAGAGCGAAGAAAATGGAAATATTAAATATTACCACTCCTCGAGTGGGAATCGAACCGACAACCAGTCGTTTACAGTCACACGCTTGTGCCACTGGGCCACGACTGGCCATATGTATGTTAATCTCACTACTTTTTTTAGCTTCACGCTATATCCCGCATACAGTAGGGTAGGTAGAAGGAACCCAGTGTTAAGACACTCTGTTCCCCACTTTCAATATAAAGTTTTAGACGATACTATACGTTAGGTAGTGGAATGCAACGCTTCAGTCAAGATTTATGATTTATTAGATAAAAAATTGATATATTTTCCACGCAGCAGCACACGTGTCTAAAATGCATTTTTGCTATCAAATAAAATTAGCGAATGATACATCACGGAATAAGCGAATTTAAATTTACTGTATTTTACAGAAATTTCGTATTATGAACATTAAAAATTCACCCGAATGAAATATGAATCCATTATCATTGTGTGCATTCTAGTACCTACATCTCAGTTACTACAGTTAATGCAAAGAAAGATTAAGGGGCTGCGGGATACAGCGTGAAGCTAAAAAAAAGAAAAAAAGATATACCTTCCTAAATACGTGAAAGACCTAATATCTGTGTAGACGAAAAGATTTTTTTTTATTGACGAAAGGGAGGCAAACGAGCAGAAGGACTACCTGATGGTAAGTAGCTACCTTCGCCCATGGACATCCACAAGATTAGAAAGGTTGTGGATGCGATGCCGACCTTAACGAGGGTAGAGGAAAGAAGAGAAGAAGGATGGAGATGTGGGAATGAGGAGAGCTGGCTTACATGCCATCGAACCTGAACACATCATCAGATGTTTGGCGGTTCGTCTTTGACATGATAGTGGTCGCCAGCCAGTCGGAGAACGAATCTTCTACCACCAAACTACTGGGTTACCCGCCTTAGCGACGGAGGGGAATTGTATTCTAACCCGATTTTTTTCACTTTCACGCATTTGCCCGCACTCAAAGAGCGTGCTGAAAAAGCGTGAAGCTGTAAACATAAAGAGGTGTTTACAAATTTTAAAAGATGATAATAGTATCAGAATATGACTAAATATCGTAAACAAAAAAATATTAAAAATAGATGAATTGAACAAATAATAAACATGATGTAATATAATGAATCATATTTGTAAAAATATATTTGAGTTCTTAATAACTTTGACATTATAATATCTTATCTCGTTTCTGCATATTAGTATAGTTAATGAAACGTGACGCAAGTAATGATAAGGGATCTGTTATCAGTAATGAAAAACTTAACTGGTGCGATATAGAATAATGTTTTTTTATATATTTGAATAGTCTTTAAGAGAAGCAGGGGGGAAACCTCGGTTGACCTTCGAAATCACAGTATCGACGATACTGGAGGAAGGTCACGCAAAAAGCATGAGGACCCCCGGGAAGAGGATGATGGCAGTGGACGAGGCGAAAGAAGTATGCAGAGACCTTAGCGTTTTGCGCTCCGTTTTTTCCGACTACGCCGCAAGGGATACAGCATGAAGCTAAAAAACAACCTGTATTTATTATATTATATGAGACTATCGCGGTGCAGAAACAGCGCCAAGCGACTCGGAGTAAAGATTGTATTTATATTATTTTTATTTCAACCCTCTGGTACAAGACAAACACGGCGTTGAGTTCCGCCAGTCAACACACAATACCTCGAATTCGTGTATGCTGAAAACGGAGTGTATTGAATGACAGAAGATTTTTTCCAACTACCTTGTTACGCGGGAAAAAGCGTGAAACGCGTGCAAAAATAATGGATTTAAAGAATAAAACAAAATCCATTTTAAATCCACTTATTTATTACAAATCGATTTGAAATTGTGTTTATTATGCCAACTGCATCTTAAGAGGCTCCAATAAAGACTATTGCGTGCAATATTTTAATTAAAGCAACGATATTGGTCGTTAAATATTATTGTATATTATGTTTGTACTGAACTCTTACCCTACTATCGTATAGCTAGGAATACCATGTTAGTAGGGCATTTCTATTTTTATATATGTCATGTCTAAGGAGGTACATTTTGGGCAGTTTCACCAAAAAAAGTACCCAGTTGTGTACGAATATGGCATAAAGTCAAATCAAATAAGTATACAAAATAATGAAGCTTCATTTTTTGCCCGTCAAATAATTTACCACCGGTTTGCTGAAGTAATGCCTCAGATCTGAGATGAACCTTTCATTCTTTTTTTTTTTAATTCTATTGTAATTTATATATTTAAATCTATAAATAGGGGCCAATCGTGGCACAGTGGCTCGCTCGCTCGTTTGCCTTGTCCTTTCCATAAAAAAAAAAAAAAAAAAAAAAAAGTGGCACAAAATGTGGCTGTAAAGCGGCTGGTTGTGGGTTCGATTTCCACTCGAGGAGTGGAAATATTTAATATTTCCATTTCCTTCGCTCTGGTGTCGAGGTAAAGCGCGGCGTTAAGTTCCGCTACTTATCACGCAATGCCTCCGAATTCGGCGGAAAGTGGGGAACGGAACGGAGTATCTTAATAGGTTCCCTCTGCCTACCCTGCTGTGTGCGGGATACAGCGTGAAGCTGAATAATAATAATATACATAATAAATCTATAAATATTTTAGCTCTGTATAGGGCGAAAGAGAGACACGTTGCTAGGCAACGCATAATTTACGCTCCAATGGGTTTACGCTAGTAGAAATACTTATATTGTGTAAATGACTCTTCAGTAACTCAAATAATAAAATAACCGTTTACTTCCAATCGCGCTATGATTATTACTTATTTAAATTACATTAGGAATAAATATTATTTACCGAATTTCCAACAGACCCCCCGGAGGGCGTGTATGAAGAGGTTGATGACAGTGGACGAGGCGAAAGTATGCAGGGACCGTAGCGTTTGGCGTTCCGTTCTCTCTCTCTCTCTCTAAGGATACAGCGTACCCGTCAAGGGATACAGCGTGAAACTAAAAAAAAATTAAAAGCAATATATTCTCTCTGACTACCCAACTTTGCTGGAAAAAACGTGAAGCTCAATTTAAAATTAAAATCGCTAAACATAAACTCATAATATATCCACATAAAAAAAACAATATGGCATCACTACAAATGGTCGAAAGGTAGAATTACACGAGCGGGGGACAATGCGGGAAGGCACCAATTACAGGAACGCGAATCTCCAAGCTTAAACTAAAAAGACCTAACTTTAAATTACTATTATTTAAAATAACACCTTATTAAGTTCAAAATACGGTTTATTTTAACTTAAATACTTAAATTTAGTTAGGTTCGGTTAAATTTCAAAGTGAATTGATATTTGCAATGGGTGCACCGACCCGCTCTCTGATCACGTAGGCCTGGTACATGAATAGATTAGATACGATATGGTCTAGATTTTTTCTTTGTAAATATTGACTGTCTGTCTGTTGGTCTTGTGGTTAATTGTGTTAATTGGAATGGTTTTGACATACTTTATGTGTGTGTATTTAAGTAAGTTATTAGATAAGAAATATTACGTAATTGAGGCTAGTCGTGGCGCAAAGGCACAAAGTGTGGCGACTGGTTGTGGGTTCGATTCCCACTCGAGAAGTGGAAACATTTAATATTTTCATTTTCTTTGCTCTGGCGTAGAGGCAAAGCGGGGCGTTAAGTTCCGGAACGTAGTGTCTTAACACTACGTTCCCTCTGCCTACCCTGCTGTGTGCGGGATACAGTGTCAAGCTAAAAGAGGTTGTCTGTCTGTAAGTTTTGGTTAATTGTGTTAATTGGAATGGTTTTCACATACTTTAAATGTGTTGAATGTGTATATTTAAGTTATTAGATTAGAAATGTAAAATAATTCTTACTATATGATTTTGAATATTATTTGTTTTTATAACTTTCAAATTTCTTCTAATGTAACGTCTAAAAAGTGAAGCTGAAGCATTCTCCAGTGGAGTGTCTTAACACTATATTCTCTCTCTCTCTGACTATATACAAATAGATTTTTTTTTATTTTTTTAACTCCACATACACAGGGTAGTCAGAGAATGCCTAATATCAAAAAACTCCATTATCCATTATTCCATATTTGCAGTAAAAAATGGAACAAAAAATAAAAGAAATATGTGAGTATCAATGTTTTTATAAGAACGTGAAGTTATTTCCGTCCAATATATATAATCGATCTTATTCCACGAACTGCAACCTTAGATTGATCCAGCAATAAAATTTTTGACTAAATCTTTTTTTTGAGTAAAGTAAAGGTTGAATAAATAGTTGTTAAGGAAGGATTGCATATCTATTCTTGACAATAACTTAACCTACTTTTAAGTTTACTTTTACTCAAAAAATAGACTTACTAAGAAAAATAATTGCTAACTTAATCTAAGCTTGCAGTTTTTGGGTTAAGATCGATTATAGAATATATGGCCAGTCGTGGCGCAGTGGCACAAGCGTGTGACTGTAAAGCGACTGGTTGTGGGTTCGATTCCCACTCGAGGAGTGGAAATATTTAATATTCATTTTCTTCGCTCCAGTGTCGAAGCAAAGCGCGGCGTTAAGCTCCGCCACTTAACACGCAATGCCTCCGAATTCGGCGGATAGTGGGGAACGGAGTGTCTTAACACTAGGTTCTCTCTGCCTACCCTGCTGTGGGCGGGATACAGCGTGAAACTATAAAAAAAAAATCGATTATAGATATTGAGCGTTAGTCAGTCCCTCCTGTTCTTATCATGATAAATATAACCTATATTCATAAATTCTGTATCATCGTATTTTTGTTGCAATTCCTGGTAATATAAACCAAAAACAGGAAAATTGTCAAAAAATATTTTTTTCGATTATGACTTATGACAATAATGATATAATGATTTAACTTAGGCATGCGTCACTTTACTCAAAAAATGTATTATGTCATAGCAGGGTAGTCAGAGAGAATCTAGTAGCAATATGGTACATTCTCCGCTTCCCATACGAAATCTGGACGTTGTGTATTGAGTGGAGGAACTTTGTCTTCCCAGAAAAGAGAACATTTTTTCCCGTGGGGGGACGGGTTAGAATACAATCTCCCTCCGTCGCTGGGCAGCGTCTCCTAAAAGGCGGGTAACCCAGTAGCTTGGTGGTAGAAGATCCGTTCATTCGTTCGCCGACATCTCAAAGACGAACTGCCAAATATCTGATGATGTGTTCCGGTTCGATGGCATGTAAGCCAGCTCAATCCCTATTCCCACCGTCCCCATCCTTCTTCCCTGTTCTATCCTTGTCCTTCACCCCTCCTTAAGGTCGACGACGCATCCAAAACCTTTCTAATCTTGTGGATGTCAATGGGCGAAGGTAACTACTTACCATCAGGTAGTCCTTCTGCTCGTTTGTCCCCCTTTCTTCAATAAAAAAAAAAAATAAATAAATACAATCTAAATTCCCCTAAGCATTCGAATTCACCACCGTATATTATTGCTATGAATATAATCTTTTATCTGATTTGCTTAGGAAATTGAAATTGTACCTTTTCTCAACTTCCAAATTATTTTTAACTTTTTATTTTCAGTGGACGTTGTGTTCTAAGTACGAAGAAATTTAAATATCTGATTTAAAAAACAAGAAGAAAAGAAATAAATAATATTTAAATGTTATTTGTATTGACCATGACTTTGGCCGCCATTTTTCATAAAAAAAAGTCTCCTACTAGAATCTCACATACATACTGAAGCTTAATAAACTAATTAATGAAATATTTAATAATAGTAGAGGCCCGTCGTGGCGCAGTGGCACGAACGTGTGACTGTAAACGACTGGTTGTGGGTTCGATTCCCACTCGAGGAGTGGAAATATTTAATATTTCCATTTCCTTCGCTCTGGTATTAGAAACAAAGCGCGGTGTTAAGTTCCGCCACTTAACACGCAATGCCTCCAAATTCGGCGGAAAGTGGGGAACGGAGTGTCTTAACACTAGGTTCTCTCTGCCTACCCTGCTGTGTGCGGGGTACAGCGTGAAGCTAAAAAAAAAAACACTCCGTTCTCCATAAAAAAAAGTTTCTTTAAAAATTGCAGTTTAATTTTAGGTCTATAGTTAAGTTTTGTTGTTGTTATTTTGGTTACGTAACAAGTTTTCGTACTTTAACCGGTTTCTCAAACAGCAGTAAACTTTAAGTGCATTTGTACTCTTTTAGGGATCAATTAAATATAACTTAGATTTCAGTTATTGGATTTGAATCAATACTATTTTTTATAGCTTCACGCTGTGTCCCGCACACAGCAGGGTAGGCAGAGGGAATCTAGTGTTAAGACACTCCGTTTCCCACTTTTCGCCGAACGTCGACAAACTTTAACGCCGCGCTTTACCTTGACACCAGAGTGAAGAAAATGGAAATATTAAATATTTCCACCATATTTAGAATGGGAATTGAACCCACAACCAGCCGCTTTACAGTCACACTTTGTACCTCTGCGCCACGACTGGCCACAGTACTATAATAAACAGTAAACAATATTAAATTGATAATATACATTTTAGGGCAAAACTAATAACAATAAATTAACATAGTTAAGGCCATCGTAGCGTAGTGACAGCGTCGGACTATAAAGCAATGGTTGCAGGTTCGATTCTCACTCGGGGAATGATTATTATAAAAAAAAAAATTCTCCGCTCTGGTACTAAATAAAAAGGTGGCTTTTAGTTCCGCCACGCAACATTAAGTCTTGAAATTAATTAGAAAAAAATGCAAAAAAATATTTTTTTTATTGTGATTTTTAAAATGTCACAGAGAACCTAGTGTCAAGACACTCCATTCTCCACCTTCCACTCGAAATAGAAACATTGAAGAACAGAAAGTCATGGTTTTTGAGCATAGCTAAAAACGAAAAAACTATCTTATCTTATCTTATGTATACAGAACCTAGAACGTGTATAAAAACATATATATTTTTTTTCAATACTCAGAAGTCATTATTAACGCGGCTGTCCGAGCAAAATTACAAGCATGCAACATACACACGTCAAAAACTGGAGCTCCACTTCACTTGTTACTGAATATTCAAGTTGAAAACGTCAAATTAACTTGTTAACAGACAGACGTGCATATAATATTAATATATTATACTAGATGTGCTCGCGACTTCGTCCGTCGAATTCAACAAAAACAATTATAATTTTAAAATAAAAAGCTTAATTTTCTCCTTATTACATCAGATATCCGCAGGTGGAAGTATTGTCAAAATGGGTTAAGCCATTCCAAGTTAGCTAAAACAAACAGACAGACAGAGAAAGATTGTAAAAAATGTTATTTTGGTATATGTACTTATACATACACTTAAGTTTTATTTATTAGTATAGATGGAAAGCGCGTCATCGAGTTCCGATCAACTAGATTGACTTACAAGTCCAATCCACTTACAAAATGGTTTGATTTCGTGCGATAAATGGTGAACTAGACAAATAAGATTGTAAAAAATATATATTGTAAGTGCGAATGTCTGTGTGTTTGTCTGTCACGCTTTCATGGCTATCTACTGGTCCGATTTGAATGAAATTTAGAATGAAAGTATAAATGACTAAGTCTAACATAGGCTATTTAGATTTTCAAAAATCAACTTCTAAAGGGTTTAATTAGGGAATTTAATAGGGTGTAGAAAAATCTACACCGCTTGACCGATTGTAATGATTTTTTTCATAAATATAATTGATAATCGAAGTTATGTTTAACACATAGGCTACTTTATTTTTCAAAAATCCACTACCGAGTATTGCAATGTACCGAAACAGCTGGGTAGAACACGCGGCGAAGACCCGAGCGGGTCGATAGTAGTATTAATATATTATATGTATACTTGTGTTTTACATAATACACAATATAAACGGTGGTAAACTATATGACGTTCAAAAAATGAAACATATAACTTCTTATTTTGAATAAAATTATTTGATTTTGACTTTGACATATATACACAATATGCAACACCATCATGGGGCTGCTAGACAGCGTCTGACTGTAAACGCGACGGTTGAGGGATTAATTCCCACCTGGAGGAATTATTATATATTGTTTTTACTTCTCCACTTTGATTATTAGACGAAGCGCGGCGTTTGGTTCCGCCATTCAACACGCAAAATATAAATGGAATATATTATCGAGAAATCTTTCTCCGTGGGGATTAGAAATTTATTTCCCGTGGGGGGACGGGTTAAGAATACAATTCCCCCCCGCCGCTGGTTAGCGTCCCGTAAAAGGCGGGTAACCCAGTAGTTTGGTGGTAGGAGATTCGTTCTCCGACTGGCTCGCGACCACTATCATGTCAAAGACGAACCGCCAAATATCTTATGATGTGTTCCGGTTCGATGGCATGTAAGCCAGCTCTCCCTATTCCCACCATTCCCATCCTTCCTCCCTCCTTCTGTCCTACATCCCCAAGGCTGGCAACGCATCCATAACTTTAATGTTGTGGATGTCTATGGGCGAAGGTAACCACTTAACACCAGGTGGGCCTTCAACTCGTTTGCCTCCTTTATTCCATAAAAAAAAAAAATCAGAGCGATGATGTGATCATACGTGTAATGTAAAATGAGCAAGACGTATTGAAACTGCATTTTTATTATGAGCTTTTTAGGCTTATTTATCTTTTAAGCTAGCTAGCTATCTAGCTACGCTATTTTGGTCTACTTCTTATTGGGTAATAATTTTATTTGATTTGCTCGAAGATTTGGTTAAAAAATTATAAATAATATTTCTGTAACATCAGCATATCGTTTAACCAGGGTTATCTGGATTACAAGGAAACCTTTCTTATCTCTTTTTTCCGCATAGCAGGATAGTAAGAGGAAACTTAGTGTCAAAACACTCCCTTCTCCCCTTTCCAGCAAAATGTCAAACATGGCGCGTAGAGAGGGACCCAACGCCGCGCTTTTTTATGTCACTAGGGTGGGGTAAATAAAAACTAATGAAATGTAATCATTAATTTTCGACGTTGACACACACCGTTTCGATTTTCTTTTTTTTATCTTATCTATAATAGAATCCGTACAGAATTATTCTTTAATTGTATAAATAAACTTTTTAACATAATTGTAGTTAAAATTTATACTTTCAAAATATAAATATCCTTTCCATATAATTAAATTACAGGTTTACAATAATTGATCAACTTTTAAAGCAATTTAAATTGTTTCAATCGGGGGCGGCATGTGCCGGATACACTGCACCACTGTAGTACGGAACCGGAAACTCAGTTGTTGAAATGTTATATTTATTGAAAAAGCATTTTGAAATATGCATAAATAAAATTATTAAAAAAACAGCTTTTCTGGGTAGTCAAAGAAGTTAGTGGCAAGACACTCCACTCATTCATCGTTTTCCACCTGAACAAAATATTTTAATCTTTAAGACTCTTTAATCAGTCCCTCATGTAAATAGGAAACCCTTAGCCATGGCGTTTACACTCAGTGTTCCATTGCGCAGAGGGAACCTAGTGTTAAGACACTCCGTTTCCCACTTTCCGCCGTTAAGTGTGTTAAGTGGCGAAATTTAACGTCGCGCTGTTCATTGTATTTTCTGTGCGCAAGTTCATAGCATCATTCAAGGTCATAACAAATGAAAATAATTTAAATATTATTACTTCCTTGAGAGGAGATCACACCACTTGCTATTATTTCACATTCCAAAATAATCAATAGTCAAATATAAGAATAATAATCGAAAACTAAGAATAGTGTAAATCTAAGAATAATATAAATCTAAATAGAATAAATCCAGTTGGGGCCAGTTGTGGCGCAGTGGCATAAACGTGTGACTGTAAAGGACTGGTTGTGAGTTCGATTCCCACTCGAGTAGAGGAAATATTTAATATTTCCATTTCCTTCGGTCTGGTATCAGAGGCAAAGTGCTGCGTTAAGTTCCACCACTTAACACGCAATGCCTCGGAATTCGGCAGAAACGGCAGAACGGTGTGAACGGTGTGAACACTAGGTTCCCTATGTCTACCCCGCTGTGTGCGGGATACAGCGTGAAGCTAAAAAAAAAGAAAAAATCCAAGAATAATAATAATTGCAAATAACATTGCAAATAACGACAAATGTATTATTATTTAAAAAAAAATAGTATACGCTCAACGTTATCTTTCTTTTAGCAGAGAATCCTTTTAAGTGTTTCAGATATTAAAACAAGGACAGTAACTCTTAACACACTTGTGCTATTTTCTACTATGGGCCAACTTTTGCGTAAAGTGGATACCGTGCGTTGAGGAAAGTCTTATCACGTCTAGACGGTTACATTATCGTTATAAATACCTACTAGTAAGCCAGATGACGCATAAAACAAGCGTTGCCATGGCAACGGGTATGTCACTTTGTATAAAAGTGTATATATATTTTTTTCTCTTTGTTCTTTTAGTCGCCACAGACTCAAGGTCAGTGTACTTTACAGGTTTTATTCCTTTTTCTGTTTGTGATTTTTACCCGCGACGGAACGGCGACTGTATATGTGTTTGGGGTGAGAGGTTGTTTGTTTGTTTGTTTGTTTGTTTGTTTGTTTGTTTGTTTGTTTGTGCAAATTACTATGTCAATTATTTCCAAAACTATAAGTCCGATTTTGATACGGTTTTCTATGATAGGTTTAAGTTCAATTCGCGTATGTTCTTAGATATGTCTTATTGCCTTAACTCACCAGGGGGCGCTGCAGTAAGCATTTTACGTGAAAACGAATGTTTTCAATTATCTCAAAAAATAATAGTCTGATTTCGATACGGTTTTCAGTGATAGATTTAAGTTTAATTGGTGGATGTTCTTAGATATGTTTTATCGTGTCAAACCACCAGGTGGCGCTGCAGTAAGCATTTGTTGTACTTTTTTTGTATTTATTTGTCTAAAACCGAAACTACTGATCCGATTAAAAAGAGTTTTCAGAAAAAGAATCAGCTTTGCTTGGTGCACACTTAAAATTTTTTTTTTTTTTGTTACGGGGAAAACTCACCAGGGGGCGCTGCAGTAAACATTTGTTTATGCAAATCAAAAACTACTAGTCCAATTAAGATGAAACTTTCAAGGATAGGTTCAAGCTTAATTGGTGTGTCTTTCCATATATGTGTTATGGTGACCACTCATCAGGGGGCGCTTTAGTAAGCATTTGTTTGAGTTTTTTTGTGTAAAACTAAAATGTTTCTTGTATTTATTTGTCTAAAACCGAGATTACTAATCCGATTGGATAGAGTTTTCAGAACTAGATTCAGCATTGCTTGGTGCATATTTTAAGATTTTTGTTTTTTGTTACGGTGAAAATTCACCAGAGGGCGCTGCAGTAAACATTTGTTTATGCAGAGTAAAAACTACTAGTCCGTTTTAGATGAAACTTTCAATGATAGGTTCAGGTTTAATTGGTGCATCTTTTCATATATGTATTAAGGTGGCCACTCACCAGGGGGCGCTGCAGTAAGTACATTTGTTTGTGCAAAACTAAAACTACGAGTCGAATATCGATTTGAATGCAGTTTTCAATGATAGATTCAAGTGTACTTAGTGCATATTTTCATATACGTGTCATGTATGTTTACTTAGTGCATATTTTCATGCATGTGTCAACTCTCTAGGGGGCGCTGCAGTAAGTAGCTGCTTCCATTTTTTGTGTAAAACCAAAACGACTAGTACGATTGGAGAGAGTTTTCAGTATTAGATTCCGCTTTGCTTAGAGCATGTTTTTAAATTTATATTACGGTGACAAGTCACCAGGGGGGCGCTGCAGTAAAATATTGTTTGTGCAAAGCTAAAATGACGAATTTGATTTGGATGCAGTTTCAATGATAAGCTCAAGTTTAATTAGTGCATGTTCTTGGATATGTTTTATCGTGTTAACTCACCAGGGGGCACAGTAAACATTTAATTATGCAAAGTTAAAACTATAAGTCCGATTTGGATGCAGTTATCAAAAATAGGATCAGGCTTAATTAGCGCGTGTTCTCTTATATTTGTCGTGGTGTGACACCTCACCAGGGGGCGCTGCAGTAAGCATTTGCTTGTATTTTTTGTGTGAAACCTATTTAGATGCGGTTTTCTGTGATAGGTTCAGGTTTAATTGTTGCGTGTTTTTATATGCCATATCACGAACTACCACGGGGCGCTCCAGTATAAATTAGTTTGTTCAAAATCAAAACTACTAGTGGGTTTTGTGATTTTCACTGATTTGGTTAGACTTAAGTTTCGTGAAAATGTTACGGTAACAATCTGCCAGGCCAAATCTGAAGATTAATGTAAAGTAATTCGCAATTATGTAGTAATATGTAATCTATTCACTTTAAAAAGTTTAAAATAAAAAACAAAATTAAAAATTTTGAAAAAACCCACGACGGTTTAATTGTAATTGAAAAAGGATAAAATAACTAGAAATCCCCCGCCTAAAAGAATATATGTAACGAGATGATGGGGACGACTTCGTCGGGGGCTGCCAGTTGCAACCTCTATTTTGAATATAGTAGCTAACAGTATAGATTTCGTTCTTAAAGTTTTTAAAAAGAATATCAGTTATCAAAACTGTAAATTCATATTAATATTTTAATTTTTTCCCAAACCTGTTTTAACAACATGAAATCCTAGGAGAAGTTAGCAAACTTAAAGTAATGGCAGCTCCGACGAAGTCGTCCCCATCATCTCGTTACATATATTCTTTTAGGCGGGGGATTTCTAGTTATTTTATCCTTTTTCAATTACAATTAAACTGTCGTGGGTTTTTTCAAAATTTTTAATTTGATTTTATCTTGAATTTATTTTAGCGAGTGAGTACACTCGGTCTGTGACTGTCTCAAAAGTGTATATCTAACACTTGAAAGTGTGTGCAATGTTTATTTTTATTAATTTTGTTTATTTATTCACGTTATTTTATGCAAAGCAGGGCGGAGATAATCTAGTGTTAAGACACTCCAGTTTCTATTTTTCGCCCGAAAATGTGTTTTCCGCTATGTTTTTAGAACCAAACCGGAGAAATAGTAATAATTTAAATGCAATAATTATTCCGAGTAGGAATCGAACCCACAACCATCGCATTTACAATCAGACGCGATTACCTCGAATTAACAAAATATTGTATTTTAAACTTAATATAAATACAAATTTAATACAAACTTAATAGCTTCACGCTGTATCCCGCACACAGCAGGGTAGGCAGAGGGAACCTAGTGTTAAGACACTCCGTTCCCCACTTTCCGCCGAATTCGGAGTCATTGCGTGTTAAGTGGCGGAACTTAATGCATACAAACTTATTACAAATAACTTAATACAAATTTAAACTTATAACCACCTGTAAATAATATACTTCCACTGAGCCATATAGTCTCTTTTCGTCTTATCCAAGCTTATGGATAAAACTCTTATAGATTATTTTTAACTGCAGGGTAATGCGTTAAAAGCTTCACATGTTAAGTTTACTTTAGAGAGTGCTTTTAAAAGCTCCTTATTATGAATTAATGTTTGTGTTTTTTAATTCCTAAAACGTCGATATCAATCTGTCTGCATGTTGGTATATTGATTTTAATGTATACAATAATTTGAATACTTTCTATTTTAATTTGTGGCCAGTCGTGGCCCAGTGGCACAAGCGTGTGACTGTAAACGACTGGTTGTCGGTTCGATTCCCACTCGAGGAGTGGAAATTATATTTCCATTTCCTTCGCTCTGGTGTCGAGGCAAAGCGCGGCGTTAAGTTCCGCCACTTAACACGCAAGACTCCGAATTCGGCGGAAAGTGGGGAACGGAGTGTCTTAACACTAGGTTCCCTCTGCCTACCCTGCTATGTGCAAGCTATTATAATTAATTATGAGTAAAAATAAAAGCTTTTTTTCTCGCGTAATACGAAAAAGCTAAGAATGTTTTTCAAGTAGTCTGACAGATTTAGTGTTAAAACACTCCGTTCTCTGCGATACCTTTAGAGTTGAGTAGTTCTAAGACAAAATGCAGTATTACGGTTTACCACTTGACACGGAAAGTTTCGATTTAGGAAAGTGGAGAACGGAGTCTTTAACTTTATGTTCTGCCGGAGTACTTTACTAAACATTTTAAAAAAACGTAGACAAATTTGAACATAGCTGAATCCGAACTGACGCTTCATGGGAACCGTCCAAGTGCTCTGACCGTTAAGCCATGCGAGGTGAATTTTTTTATGCGTTTTCTCAAAATATCTTGAAAAAAAATACAATTTGGACCAGTCGTGGGGTAGGGGCATGTAAGAGTGACTGTAAACGCGACTGGTTATGAATTCGATTCCCACTCGAGCAGTGGAAATATTTAATGTTTCCATTTTCTTCGCTCTGGTGTCGAAGCAAAAAGCGCGGTGTTAAGTTCCGCCACTTAACACGCAATGCCTCAAATTTCGGAGTAAAGTTGAGAACGGAGTGTCTTAACACTAGGTTCCTCTGCTTACCCTGCTGTGTGCGGGATACAGCGTGAAGCTAAAAAAGAAAATAATTTTCATAGTTACATCTCCAGCACATCTACCATCTCGCTTTACGTAAACAAACTTAAAAATTTAACAATAAATTTTATCAATGTCCAAACAAAGCAATCGTTTATGGCCATAAAGTAATTTATTACTAAATTATAATGTAAATATGAAAGGAGAAAGTGTACGAGTGTTTGTTATAAGTCATTTTTTGTGAAATGGTAGAAATATTTAAATAATGGATAGATTCTATTGAATTAAATTCTTTTATTATGTATTGAAATGGGCCATTGTGGCGCAGTATAAAAGTGTTTGAGTGACAACGCGATTGATTGTGGGTTCGATTCCCATTCAGGATAATTTTATTTTAGTTATTTTCATTTCTTTGCTCTGGTAAGACGAAGAAATTCACAACTTAACACGTAGTGTCTCTGTTTTGAGCAGAAAGTGGAGAACGGAGTGTCTTGACCCTTGGTTGTCTCTGCCTATTCAGCTGTCCAGGGTAAAGATCTAGCTATGTGGGCGATAACATTTAAACACTGTCCTAACTACTGTTTAAATTAAACTGAATTTATATAACACGTAATGCCTCCGGATTCGGCGGAAAGTGGGGAACGGAGTGTCTTAACACTAGGTCCCCTCTGCCTACCCTGCTGGGTGCGGGATACAGCGTGAAGCTAAAAAAAATGTATATTTGGCTCAAAAAAAAATTATGCAGTCATTTACGCTAAGGAAGTCATTGCCACTTGTATGTAAATAAACCACCATATGTAAATAAAATGAAGTATAAACATTTGGACGTGGCCGAAATCGAATCCGCGACTCTTATGAGCCAGTCGAACACTATAACCAATTAAGCTGGCGAAAAATTATGAACTATTTACTACGTGCATTTATCAAAACTACATTATTTTTATATCTTTCTAGGCACTTTCAAATCATCAATTAACATAAAAATGTCAGTATTGTCTGTCCGTCTAGTAATTCATTCACATATATGATACATAGCGGTTTGACGTCTAAGTAATTAGTAAAGGCAACTTGTCTATTTATAATTGTCTTTCTAAAACAATTGAACAAATTGATACGAACATTTTAAAGGTTAACTATACTGAACTTAGCAAAATGCTAGCTATATATTCTTTATATATTAATAATAATTATATTTTATAATATTTTCCGCATAGTACCTAGTATAAGCAGAGAAAACTTAGTGTTAAGACACTCCGTTCTCCACTATTCGTATGAATTCGAGGCACTACTTATACAGTGGCGGAACTTAACACTGCAAGTTTTTTTTTTTCAAAACCCTTTATTTATATACTGGCTGTGCCCATGACTTTGTCCGCATACAATTTAACCAAAAAGTTATAATTTTAATATAAAAATAGCTTAAATTACTCTTTGTGACTTCAATAATCTGCAAGTTTCATCCAAATCGATCCAGCCATTCTAGAGATGAGCGGGAACAAGCAGACAGACAGACAATAATTGTAAAAAATATATTATTATGGTATACGCACTGTGTGTGCATACAAACAGACACTCCCATTTTATTTATTTGTATAGACATATCCATACTTATATTATAAATGCGAATGTCTGTGTGTTTGTCTGTCACGCTTTCACGGCTAATCTACCGGTCCAATTTGGATGAAATTTAGAATGAAAGTAGTAAAAATGACTGGGTCTAACATAGGCTACTTATTTTTTCAAAAATCAACCTCTAAAGGGTTTAAATAGGGGATGAAAGTTTATATGAAAAATCTACACCGCTTGACCGATTGTAATGAATTTTGGCATGCATATATTTGATAATCCAACTTTATTTTTCTAAAATCTACCTCCGAGGGTTGCAATATACCGAAACAGCCACGTAGATGACGCGGTGAAGCCGCGAGCGGGGCGCTAGTTAAGTTATAATACAAATAATAAATATTGATAAAATCTAAGATAAAGTTAATTAGGCTAGCTTCGCCTTTGAACGTTTTTAAGGCGAAAAGGTTTTAGAAATTTTTGAATAGAACTCTTTAACATAGAATTATGTTTAGATATAGTGGCCAGCCGTGGCCCAGTGGCACAAGTGTGTGACTGTAAACGACTGGTTGTGGGTTCGATTTCCACTCGAGGATTGCAAATATTTAATATTTCCATTTTCTTCGCTCTGGTGCCGAGGTAAAGCGCGGCGTTAAGTTCCGCCACTTAACACGCAAGCTTCCGAATTCGGCGGAAAGTGGGGAACGGAGTGGCTTAACACTAGGCTCCCTCTGCCTACCCTGCTGTGTGCGGGATATAAGGTGAAGCTAAAAAAAAAAAAAGAAAATCTGATAAAGAGTAAATTAGGCTAGTTTCGCCTTTGAACGTTTCTAAGATGCGAAGAGGCGAAAATCTTTTATTACTTTTTACCACAAATTGAAGTATTTAACACAGAATTATGTTTAGATATTCCTCTAGTAGGAATCGATCTTACAACCATCGTATTTAGAGTCAGACGCTGTCCCACTGGGCCACAAGGGCTTTCATATTTACAAATACTTATTGATTTATTGATAAACAAAATAAATATATTACTTCCTTGTATTTGCCAAGCCATATCTATTTATATAAGAGGAAATTTAAAGTAGCAATCTCAAGTTGAATCACGGTCTCAATTTGTATGATTTCGTCATAAAAATGTATGTGTCAATTATTGTTTTTAAATGAGTGTTCCGGGAATCTCTAATATCTTTCTATACTTTGGCTTTATATCGTATAGCTGGATAGTGAGAGAGAAAATAGTGTCAAGACACTCCGTTTTACAGTTTGTACTGAATTCCAGATATTGCGTGTTGAGTGGCGGAACTTAACGCTGCGTTTTGTCTTGTTCCAAAGATCAGATTTAAATTATTATTATTCTTTTCCTGCATAGCAAAGTTTTAAAACTGCGCTTTATCTTAGGTACCATAGTGAAGGAATTAAAATATTATCAATATAAGCCAATATAATCAATATGTGAATTCAATGTGGCCAATCGTGGCCCAGTGGCACAAGAGTGTGACTGTAAACGACTGATTGTGGGTTCGATTCCCACTCGAGGAGTGGAAATTATATTTCCATTTTCTTCGCTCTGGTGTCGAGGTAAAGCGCGGCGTTATTTCCGCCACTTAACACACAAGCCTCCGAATTCGGCGGAAAGTGGGGAACGGAGTGTCTTAACACTAGGTTCCCTCTGCCTACCCTGCTATGTGCGGGATATAGCGTGAAGCTATTTATATTTATTTATATTATCAATATAAGCAATACAATAAATTGGAAACGGAGGGTCTTAACTACTACACTGAGTTCCCTCTTTCTACCCTGTTGTGTGCGGGATACAGCGTGAAGCTAAAAAAATAGTCATTGCTCTGAATGGAAATCGTATCCATAACCAATCATAATTACATTCTGATATAATACTATCCCGCTGTGCCACTATAGTCTCTTCGTACGCCTACTATTTTTAAATTAACACGAATATATATAGGTGTATTTATACTTTTACTTTCACAGATTTTCCTGCAGATATTTTTGTTAGACAGGTCATTGTCACTGTAATTCTACGGAAAATAACGTTTAAAATTAAGATTAGATTCTCACCTCCAAGCTAGTTCTGAAATTAGGTTGATATTGAAGAACGGAGTGTCAAGACACTAGGTCTTTAGGTATATTAACTTCTAGATTTATAAAAGAAAATATTTGTCTTACGTCAAAAAGAAAGGCATTTATCAGTATAACATTGAATACTAATAATTTTTTTTTTTAGCTTCACGCTGTATCCCGCACACAGCAGGGTAGGCAGAGGGAACCTAGTGTTAAGACACTCCGTTCCCCACTTTCCGCTAAATTCGGAGGCATTGCATGTTAAGTGGCGGAACTTAACGCTGCGCTTTGCCTCGACACCATAGCGAAGAGAATGGAAATAAATATTTCCACTCCTCGAGTTGGAATCGAACCCACAACCAGTCGCTTCACAGTCACTCTTTGTGCCATTGCGCCACGACTGGCCCCTGATTAAGAATAATGAGCGACCATTGTTGGTGTGACACAGCATCTGACTGTAAAAGATTGGTTGGGGGTTTGATTCCCACACGAGGAAATGTTTACATTTAAATTAGTACCACCGCTCTGGTAAAGAAAACAAAGTACGATGTTATGTTCCACCATTTCATGTACACCGTCTCGGATTTAGACGGTAAGTGAAGGAGTGTCTTAACACCAGATTTTTCATCTGGGTAGTGTCCCGTAAAAGCCGGGTAACCCAGTAGCTTGGTGGCAGGAGATTTGTTCTCCGACTGGCTCGCGACCACTATCATGTCAAAGACGAACCGCCAAATACCTGTTGATGTGTTCCGGTTCGATGGCATGTAAGCCAGCTCTCTCCGTATTCCCAACATTCCCATCCTATCTCCCTTCTTCCCTCCTTCACGGGCAAAGTCGACAACGCATCCACAACCCCTTTAGTGCTGTGGATGTCTATGGGCGAAGGTAACCACTTACCACCAGGTGGGCATTCTGCTCGTGTGCCTCCTTTATTCAATAAAAAAAAACAGATTCTGCCTACCTTGTTATACGGGGAAAAGCGTGAAAGCTGAATACTAATACTATTTTTGTTAGATATTTATAGCGACATTAAAGTCAGTAGTTATTTATAGTGTAACGTAGCCATGTAGTCATGTAGTCCGGTCACATGAGCGTCACGACTCGCGAGCACGCGGTCTTTGAAAATAACTTTTTAATAATATGAATTGTCTTGGCGTTTGGGTGAAGAGAATGTATGTACGGTACGGTGGTTTTGGGTTTGATTCTGAATTGAAGGAAAAAATATTTTAATTCTTTTTTTTTTGTAGGAATAAATGCTTTAATATATGTAGATAAAAAATAACATACCTTTATTAGTTATATTTAAGTAATTGATATATACCTAATTAATTTCTTTTTACCCTGTTTTCTTTTTACTACGTCACTTTTTCTTACCGCATAGGCTGGTAGTCAGGGAAAGTTGTTTCAAAATACTCCGTTTTCAACCTTTCGTCGGAATTTGAAACATTATATGGGTGATTGTGTTGGGTGGTGGTACTCAACGCCGCGGTTTGCCTGATTCACTAGAACGAAGAAACAAAATATCGAACCCACAACTTATTATGCCAACCAGTAACCAACCATGTGATGTACGTCCACCGCGCCACGATGGAATCACATTTCTACTACCGATAATATACACATATACATCTACACGCCTTTTCCAGCATAGTAAGTTAGAGAGATTCCAAGACAACATCCAGAAACTTCATTCTCCACTTTCCAAAGCAAATAACGACATTGTGTGTTATATGACGGATTTTAACGCCGTACTTCGTCATATCAGAAAGGGGTAATTAACTTAATTTGTATTTAATCTTTCCCCTGCATGGGAATCAAAATCACTACTAATAAAGAATATACCACTGTGCCACAGTGGCCTAAATTTCATGATAAGTGCGTGTTCAAAAATATTCTACTTTAGCTTCACGCCGTATCCCGCACACAGCAGGGTAGGCAGAGGGAAGTTAGTGTTAAGACACTCCGTTCCCCACTTTCCGCGGAATTCGGAGGCATTGCTTTTTAAGTGGAGGAACTTGACGCCGCGCTTTTGCCTCGACACCAGAACGAAGAAAAATGGAAATATTAAATATTTCCACCCCTCAAGTGGGGGTCAAGCCCACAACCAGTCGTGTTACAGGCACACTCTGTACCTCTGCACCACGACTGGCCCCAAAAATATTTATATAACGCTGAAAATCAATGATAAGGAAGAGTACGCGGTAGTTGAGATAAAAACGTATAGGAAATATTTCATTGATATTGCGAATAATCAAATAATCCACTACAAGATTGCTGATAAGAATTTAAATAAATAACCTTTTTTAAAAACTTGTTTTCCTTTTTTTTTGTTTTTTTAAGTCCCTTGTTTTAATAGCTTCACGCTGTTTCCCGCATACAGCAGGGTAGGCAGAGGGAACCTAGTGTTAAAACACTCCGTTCCTCACTTTCCGCCGAATTCGGAGGCATTGCGTGTTTAAGTGGCAGAACTTAACGCCTCGATTTTACCTCGGTACCAGAGCGAAGATAATGGAAATATTAAATATTTCCACTCGTCGAGTGGGAATCGAACCCACAACCAGTCGTTTACAGTCACACGCTTGTGCCACTGGGCCACGACTGGCCACAACTTTTCAACTTTCAACTTTTTATTTATATTTCTATTTTATCACTCTACGGACGTAAGGTCTGTACCTTTTTTAACATGATTCTTCTTTTATCATGTGCAATACATTTTTTTGTTTATAATTTCAGTACTTAAAACTAAGACTTAAAGAATATATCCTAAGAGAGTCCAGTTATTACAAAATTTGCAGGTTTCCAATTTATACAGCTTATGATATGAATATTAAACGTAACCTAACTTAATTTATTATAAGTGTATAACTACTACTATTTTTTACATCTATTACATATATTTCTTACTACTAAAAATTAATCTAATTACCTTCGTAACCCAATGTTGTAGCGTTTTACTGTAAGTTGTGGGTTCGATTCCAACTTTGGGGCAATGATTATGTTTAAATCTTTTTCATTTCTTCGCTCTGGTGACAAAGACATTGAGTGGAGAATTGAATGTTTTGACATTAAGCTCTCTCTGCCTACCGTAGTATGCAGGAAAAAGCGTGAAGCTGTTTTACTTTATTCTTTTTTTTTCTTTTTAGCTTCACGCTGTATCCGGCACACAGCAGGGTAGGCAAAGGGAACCGAGTATTCCGTTCACCGTTCATCCGACATTCCGTGCCCCAATTTCCGGCAAATTCGGAGGCATTGCGTGTTAAGTGGCAGAACTCGCTTTGCCTCGATACCAGAGCGAAGAAAATGGAAATATTAAATATGTCCACTCCTCGAGTGAGAATCGAACCCACAACCAGTCGCTTTACAGTCACACGTTTGTTCCACTGCGCCAAGACTGGCCCCGTTATTCTTTGATTTTTATATTTGTTTGATAATTACAATATCACTTTGAAATAGAAGCTTAAAAATACTATAAACGTTTTAAAACGTAACTTAATATTTAACCATCTGTGACTTTCAGACCACCCACATGGAATGCAAGTATAGACCAAGCTCCCCTAACCAAGTCCATATATATATATGAGCCAATTGGATTTTATACAATACTTACGCTTAAATTGGGAAGGATGATATTTAAATTGTTGTCATTGCGTCGTTCTGGTAAGAGGGCAAAGTGTGGCGTTGAGTTCCGCCACTTAACACGCAGTGACTCCAATTCATGTGGAAGGTCGAGAGCGGAATGTCCTAGGTTCTTTCTGAATACCTTGCAATGTGGGTAAAAGCCTGAAAATACTTTTTTACTCTAGCAGTTTAAAATTATAGACGTAAATGTTAACATTACTTTGACTAAACGTAAGTAGGCAAGTAGAATTTGGCGTACTAGATCAAATGAAAATTTGGGAAAGAAATATATTTGATTTATTTTTACTAAGCTGTTCCAATTGTTCTACAAAGTACGGCGTTGAGCTCCGTTACCCGTACATTATCTGTAATAGAATGATATGCCTATCCGAATTCTCTATTGCAATCTTCCTGCATTATATTTATTAATATACAAAAATGTAGAGAGATTGCAATAGAGAAGTCATGCTAACTTTCAGAGACATTTTTTACCTTCACGCAATGTCCCGCACACAGCAGAATAGACAGAGGGAACCTAGTGTTAAGACTCCGTCCCCAGTTACCGCCGAATTTGGAGGCATTGTGTATTAAGTGGCGGAACTTAACGCCGCATTTTGCCTCAACACCAGAGCTAAGAAAATGAAAATATTAAACGTTTCCTCTCCTCGAGTGGGAATCGAACCCACAATCAGTCGCTTTACAGTACACAATTTGTTCCACTGCGCCACGACTAGCCCCTATATTCATACTTCCCCGTGCAAATTTAACAGTATAATAAATGTATAAAAATACATTCATTGATTTTACATTTTCCTCATAATTTCAACATACCATAAAGTATTTTTAAACTTGCAAGAATTATGACGACTGTACTAATTAAAATAAGGTAAACAAGCCGGCGCCTGCGATGTGTATTCTCGGTTCTTTACTAACGAGATTCCTGTTACTGGCGGTCAAGGTTCAACCTGTCAGCCAGTTATCTTTCTTTTGTATAGTCCACTGGTTTGTTTGTAAATGGCATATATTTGAGTAATTCCAATAAGATGTGTTGTTTTTATCATTTACTTGTACTCTTAAGACAAAGCGCGGTGTTAGGTTCCGCGACTTAACACGAAATTTCTTAGCGCTTAAAGTTGAGAGTGGAGTGTCTTGACTCTATGTTTTCTTTGACTTCCTTACACCACTAGAAATATCGTGAAGCTGATTTAAAAGTATACATCTATAATAATAAAAGTATATATCTAAAGTTGTAAAAGTATGTCTCCGAATTCGGCGGTGCGTGGAGAACGGAGTGTCTTAACACTAGCTACTTTCCGTTACCCTGCTGCGTGCGGGATATAGCGTGAAGCTAAAAAAAATCTATAGTATAATATACAAAGAAGAAAAACAGAATGCTTGTCCGCACTACCTCGGAACTACGGGATGGATTTGAATGGCTTTTTTTATTACTTATAGCTTTTCAGCGTATGCAGGACTGAAACTATAATTGATATCAGTCTTCAAAGTAAAACACTTGACGTAGAAACATATTAATAGCCTTAACAAAACGTGATGGGTATTTTTATAATAAGCGTCATTTAGCCATACGAAGTTGAAGGTAGGTTCTTCTTAAAATTAACGTAAATAGAACAAATTTTGATACAGATCGATGGTCCTATTATACAAGTCTTTAAGGGACTGACAAGATCAATTTATTACGACTTAACCTATTCAAATCCTCTAAACCTGATGAAAAGTCACGGTACAATACTCCAACACCGTTATCTAATAGATTACGAGATTACAACTGTATGTTTACACTAAGTTATGGGTGAATCTGTTTTGAAGCTTATCTACGTTAAAAAAATGTTGACAAATATACTATTTTTTTGGTATATAAAGAAATAAGTAACAAAGAACAACACACTTATTGGTCATTTTCTTATTTTTTGTACTTTTTTTTAGCTTCACCCTATATCCCGCACACAGCAGGGTTGGCAGTGGGAACCTAGTCTTAAGACACTCCGTTCCCCACTTTCCGCCGAATTCGGAGGCATTGCGTGTTAAGTGACGGAACTTAACGCCGCGCTTTACCTCGGCACCAGAGCGAAGAAAATGGAAATATTAAATATTTCCACTCCTCGAGTGGAAATCGAACCCACAACCAGTCGTTTATAGTCACACGCTTGTGCTACTGGGCCACGACTGGCAATTATGACTGTTATATTATGAATCAATGAAAATGTTTTTTTGTTTTGGATCCGGACACATGTGCTAATTTTCAAATGTTTACATTATGAAAGGAAATCAGAGATT
The DNA here is from genome assembly GCA_019049465.1 of Dryas iulia moderata. Classification (NCBI taxonomy): domain Eukaryota; kingdom Metazoa; phylum Arthropoda; class Insecta; order Lepidoptera; family Nymphalidae; genus Dryas; species Dryas iulia. The sequence goes on along the minus strand of CM032420.1, from coordinate 504,485 downwards.
CATCAATGAAAATCATACTCGTACAAGTATGGCAGGATATCACAGTTCGTCAAACATTGTTTTACAGTATTACAATATACACAAACACATACATATATTAGGCCTACGGAGGGCAGTAGCAAAGAGTCTGACTGTAAACGCAATGGTTTGTGGGCTCCCGAAGGAACATTGTCCCGATATTCGAGTATCCATTTAGCAGATTGGAGATATATGTATTTAAATTATTTTACTCCTCCGTTCTGATACATTTCAGTTAACGCACTCCATTCGAGCTGATAATGAAGATTGGAATGTCCCTTCTTTTTACTTTATTTCTAACTACCCTATTGTGCTTAAAAGAGCTAAAAGAATATACATAAGTATTTTTTTATCCTCCTTAGTATTACAAGGCAAACTAGGGTTAGGTGAAGGTAGATGAACACCGCCATCCACGAGCTTACTTAGTGAAAATCTAGATCGCGAAAGTATGTTTTTAATTATAATCATTTTACCTTATGTAAATTGAACCCAGAGCCAGTCAGCAGCCAGCCGTATACAATCAAACTGCACTACAATGATGCAAAATAATACAGTAACTTTCTTATCGCATGATAAATGAGCTTTGTCAGGATTACTTGATGTAACTAGCGCGTAGCGACACAGATTTATTTGAGCCAGGGGTTAGAAACTTTTTTAGCCTATCCAATTATTGGATGTTTTGGAGGCCCAAGAACATACTGATTATTAATATATAAAAAGTAATAAAATAATGTCTATATTAACATAATAAAGAGGTAAAGTTTATAACTCTGTTTGCAAGGGCAGAAATACTAAGCCGATTACGAAAATTCTTTCACAATCCAAAAGCTACACTATTTAGGAGTGATAGCACTCCTGAAAAATACTAGAATAGAGGCTATATTTTAACGTAATTGAACAAAAAGTTCAGAGAACTATATATATCGCCTAACTTAAGGGAGAACGCGGGCAGTCAAAAATACGAAGCAGTTATGGTTGTGATGTTCCCGGACGGAGCCACGAGCGAGTCACTAGTCTGTAATATATATAAAATAAAAAATAATAGGTTGTATTAAATAAAAAAGCGGACCGCATGCAGCCCAATGGCCATGAGTTGCGTACCCCTGATTTTGGCGCATCTTGACACTAAGTGTGATGAAATTTTGTTACTCATAAATATTTAAAGTGACTTCTATTTACACTGATTACGCCAGGGTTATCTGGGATACGTTGAATTAAAACTTTTTTGTAGGATTAAAATTTACAACTAGGAAATGCAAATATGGAATAGTACACAAACACTACTGGAACACTCTTATTAATAACAGACATATCACTAAAGTATTTCAAAAGTTTTGACTAACTTCACGTATCTCACACGTAGGTATTAAGCTATACTAATATAATTGTGGCCAGTCGTGGCCCAGTGGCACAAGCGTATGACTGTAAACGACCGGTTGTGGGTTCGATTCCCACTCGAGGAGCGGAAATTATATTTCCATTTTCTTCGCTCTGGTGTCGAGGTAATGCGCGTCGTTAAGTTCCACCACTTAACACGCAAGCCTCCGAATTCGGTGGAAAGTGGGGAACGGAGTATATAGAACATATAGTGGGTAGTTACCCAGTGTGTCGTGTGGGGAAACCCTACGCCGCGCCCCACTGAGACGTACCAAAGAGTTTTTTTTTAAATCAAACATTTCTTTATTTAAACTAGCCTATGTTTAAGCTAAGTGGTCGTAATTAAGTTTTAAAAAGCCTGTAAAAGTTATAAAACTACTTAAGATGAAGAGTTAACTTGTTTAACGACAGACTCACTGTTTTATATTAAGATGCATTGGGAATTCACAAGAAATTCAAAAAATATTTTAAAAATTTCTATAATATAGCAGCATTGAATAAATACTGTGATGGTTTGTTGAGAGTTTTTTTTGATACTTATACTTATTAATAAATTATATTATATATAGGTAGGTACATATCTATTTACGGTGCCTAAGACAAAGTGCGGCGTTAAGTTCCGCCACTAAACACGTAATGTCATTCGAGCAGAAAGTGAAGGAGGACTTAGTGTCTGGACACAAGGTTCTCTCTGACTGTCCTTCTATGAGGGAAAAGCCTGAAGTTCCTTTTTTATAAAAGATTCCCGATAGTCGTTAAGTGATGTAAACAACACACGGGTGAAATTACTTAACTACTTTATTTTAACACCTTTGAAACTACTACATAACGTATCATATTTTTGGTACACATCGCCTATTTTCTGATAATTGTAAAGCAAATTCTATTATTTACTCTTACAAACACAAGGCGAGTAGTAAGAAATGTGGGGAGAAACCTTGGTTGACCTTCGAGAACACAGAATACTGCCTCCAGTGTCGCGGCGCGTAAAAAGCATGAGAACTCCCGGTATGAAGAGGGCATGTAAGAAGAGGTAGATGACAATGGACGAGGTTAAAGAAGTATGCAGGACAGTAGCGTTTGGCGGTCCGTTTACTCTGACTACCCCGCAAGGGATAAAGCGTGAAGCTATAAATAATAACAAAACAATATATAAAAGTATATATGCTTTATTATTTAGCTTAATAGTACTACCACTATCATCTCAAAGACGAACCGCCAAACATCTGATGATGTGTTCCGGTTCGATGGCATGTAAGCCAGCTCTCTCTCTATTCCTACCACCCCCATTCTTCTCTCTCTTTTCCGTCTTCCACTTTAGGGTGGGCTACATATATATAACCTTTCTAATATTGTGAACGTCCATGCGCGAAGGCAACAACTTACCATGAGGCAGTCCTTCTGCTCGTTTGCCCCTTTTCTCCAATAATAAAAAAAACAATAACTTATTAATTATTTTTATCGACACCACTGCGTCATCCTTTTCTTTGACACATTTTATTCAGATTGGGTAAACCTCATGTTAATTACTAAGTCCTTATCCTTATGCTATTTTGAATTTATCCTGGTACAGTCAAGATGGTTACTCCCCCAGTTTTATATCGAATAACTTTATAACCTTGGTTATAACTTTAGCAATATAACAAAATTATGTTTATACTCATAAGTATAAGTCAATAAACATTTGGAAAACATAAAAAAAATCAACTTATAATCGCTATCCTGGCTAGTCTCATATTCATGCTATGAAAATATGTATTGTCAAAAGCTGGAAATAAAATTTCTAAGAAAATTGCTAAGGGGCCAGTCGTGGCGCAGTGGCATGAACGTGTGACTATAAACGACTGGTTGTGGGTTCGATTCCCACTCGAGGAGTGGAAATTTTTAATATTTCAATTTTATTCACTCTGATGTCGAGGTAAAGCGCGGCATTAAGTTCCGCCACTTAACACGCAATGCCTCCGAATTCAGCGGAAAGTGGGGAACGGAGTGTCTTAACAATAGGTTCCCTTTGCCTATCCTGCTATGTGTGCGGGCTATAGCGTGAAGCTAAAAATAAAAATTGCTATAGACACAGTGCAGAATTAAGTTCTATATACTACCATATTCTTAAAGTGGACAAAAGCAAAATATCTAGATCTTTTTGCGTGATATAAGATATAAATAAGTTAAAAACATGAACTAATATTCAGTATGTATCGCTACCAGAAACGAATCCGGGAAAAATGTGGCAAATAATAGTCAATTTTTTAAAAGACATGGGATTACCCGGTAGTACTCGGAACTATAAATTTAAGCTTATTTGTTATCTACGGTTATGCGTAACAGACAGTAGGTGAACGGTTTATTGGTTTAGCGGTTGGTGACTGATTTCTTAGATATAGTTCGAACAATATAACAGAAATTGTGGCCAGTCGTGGCCCAGTGGCACAAGCGTGTGACTGTAAACGACTGGTTGTGGGTTCGATTCCCACTCGACGAGTGGAAATATTTAATATTTCCATTTTCTTCGCTCTGGTGCCGAGGTAAAGCGCGGCGTTAAGTTCCGCCACTTAACACGCAATGCCTCCGAATTCGGCGGAAAGTGGGGAACGGAGTGTCTTAACACTAGGTTCCCTCTGCCTACCCTGCTGTGTGCGGGATACAGCGTGAAGCTAAAAAAAAAAATATAACAAAAGTTTTGTCTAACTTCATTGGTTAAAAGTGTGTTTCGTTGTGGTATAACACTACCTGGGCTATTTGTAGTAGACCTCTAAAATTTGGCAGGGATATCGAGCACTGTGTCTTTTGTGCTGTGAAGTTTTTTGGTGACTATTCTAATTGTAGTTTTTACCATTTATTGGTAATTAAATGGTCAAAAAGTGCCCACAGACTTAAGCTGTGTTAACATCACTTTACCTAGTTGCGCGAGCGAATAAATTTGAAATATTCGTACATTCAATTTACTTTTTCATACTGCTCCTTTTAGCAAATTAGCATTAAATATGTACTTCGCTCAGCTCTTCCCGCCAGCCAGAGCAAAGAGGCGGTTTCTAGTATTTTCTCCATTCAAGTTGGTAAATCTTAAATCTAACTTAGAAAATTTTAAGATTATCCGTATTACGGGCTCTCACAGTAACATAATACATACATGGGAAAACAGATCGAAATTGCTTCTAGGATAAACTCTTACCGATACTCAATAAATTCCCGGAATGTCTAACCGCAAATCCCCGTATTTAAATATTCCTATACTTAAATGCACGTCTGCATTTACAATATAACTAGCTGTACCCACGAGTTTGTCTGCGTAAATTTAACAAAAAGATTTTATTCTAAAATAAAGGGAGCTGAAGTTACTCCTATTATATTAGGTATCATTCAGAGAAAGCCCCATCAAAATCGGTCCAGCCGTTTCAGAGATCAGTACTCGTCGTATTTAGTAAAAAACTATTAACATTACAAACAGACACTCTAATTTTATTTATTTATTTGTATATACATAGCAATGTAACGTTGCAATAGACTTGTTGTATGCTGTAATGTGTTTAAGTCAAAATTAAAGCTGCCTAATTACGACATAACTCTAACAGAAATCAATCAATCCAAGTCAGTCATGGCGCAGTGGCACAAGCGTGTGACTGTAAACGACGAGATGTGGGTTCGATTCCCACTCGAGAAAATGGGAAACGAAGTGTCTTGACACTAGGTTCCTTCTGATTATCCTGCTGTAAGAAGAATACAGCGTGAAAATCTTTTAAATAATGTCACTTTCAATGGCCAGTCGTGGCCCAGTGGCACAAGAGTGTGACTGTAAACGACTGGTTGTGGGTTCGATTCCCACTCGAGGAGTGGAAATTATATTTCCATTTTCTTCGCTCTGGTGTCGAGGTAAAGCGCGGCGTTAAGTTCCGCCACTTAACACGCAAGCCTCCGAATTCGGCGGAAAGTGGGGAACGGAGTGTCTTAACACTAGGTTCCCTCTGCCTACCCTGCTGTGTGCGGGATATAGCGTGAAGCTATTTATTTTTATTTATTTGTCACTTTCAAATATTAACAGTGATTTTGTCATCTTTCCTAGCAACTCATTATATCGTCATTTCAATAATAAATATTGCGAAACAAATCACGTTTCGTAAAACTCTTTGTGTTTTTCCTAGGAACATCTTATTAATTTATTTTTGTATAAACAGTAGTATACGTGTATACTAACATGTATCCTGAGTTTTAATATCCTTATTAGTAAGTAGGTTAACTACTTGACCACCAAATGTCTTGCAAGAGGCTTTAATTTAATGAAATCCTAAAAAAAATCACAAAAAAATTGGAAGAGACATTTAGAAACCGTATTAAAAATTTATACGCGGGATTCGAACCCACGCCTCCTGGAAACCGTCCAGGCGCTCTGACCGCTAAGCCATGCGTTCTTCTACCAGCGTCGGACTTCTTATACGGACTTTTTATACGCTTTACTACAACATATTTTTGTTGTTAGCATCTGTGTAGAGAGATTTTTACAAACTTCTGCTACCCAAAGATTATTCTATGAACAATCGTTTGGCAAGAAAGAATGCTATTCACTCACTTAGAAATAATTTTTGTAACGTTTTTTATATATTTTCTAAATTCATATCCGTTTCTACGTGTCTTTTTTCCATTTCTTAAGTGTATAGAATAACACATTAAAAATATTAAAAGTATGATGGTTCATTTCATTAAATTCTTTCATTTGTGAAAACATCACAGTGGGACAGTGGTCTAACTGTAAACAGATTTGTTTGTGGGTTCGATTGCCACTTGGATGAATAATATAATATATATATATATATATATATATATATATATATATATATATATATATATATATATATATATATATATATATATATATATATATATATATATATATATATATATATATATATATATATATATATATATTTTTATTTCTTTGCTTCGGTACGCAAGTTTTTGATGATTGAGATTAAGGAGATTGTCGTTGCCTACCCACCCTGTATGGTAAAAAGTGGAAACGTAGAGAAAATCTATGAGATATTTACTAGGTATCACGGATATCGATGACATCAAAGGAATACCAGATGCGTTTCGGACCCTAGAGTGAATGTATCTGTACACCAAAATCCTTTTAAACACTCTAAAATTGTAGACTCAGAGAAAACATCAGCAAGTCAACACTTGCTTCAAGAAATTAGATGCAAAATGAAGAACGGACTGTCTTCACACTAGGTCCTGCTTAAAGGTCCCTATCCGGGATAAAGAGTTACCACAGGATAAAATGATCGTTCATATTCATAGCATTGAAATATCAAGTTATACTTATAAATTAATTTGAACTAGTCTACCCACGTAAATGCAAATTAGAAAAAAAAGCAGATTTTTTCCTTCAACCTTAGAACAGCTCTACAACCGGATTGACAGCAACATAACAATATTTTTCATATAATTTATTCATATTTAATAACAATTTATAATAAAGAACGATTTATATAATATTAATTATCATAACGATGCTCGCTGCTGGGCCACGGCCCTGTATGACAGCGTCTAACTGTATACGCAATGATTATGTGTTGGACTTCTACTCCTACAAACTCCTACAAAGTTGAGGTATGCCAATGAACAAGTCATAAGTTTTTTGAAGTGAAAACTTCTTTAGGCGCGTTGAGCGTTTTGATAGAGGGTAAAATCCTCGGTTCGCGTCACCGACATGCTAATGATAATAGTATTGAAATTGAAATTCGTGTAAATATAAATACTATGTATAATTAAGATAATTGTATATTAATTATTTTTTCAACCACTTTGTATTTATATTTTGTTCATGATTTGTTTAACCCATCATATGTAACTAATAAATAAAACATAAAAAAAATCATATAATTTTTGCATATAGTTTTAATTACACTCAACTTAATAGTTCCGTTTTCACTTCTATCGGCAGTCCCACGACCGCTACTGTTTTTTTTTTATTGAAGAAAGGGGGGCAAACGAGCAAAAGGACTACCTAATGGTGAGTAGTTACCTTCGCCCATGGACATCCACAACATTATGAAGGTTGTGGATGCGCTGCCGACCTTAAGGGGGAGGAGGAAAGGAAGTAAGAAGGATGGGGATGGTGGAAATAGGGAGAGAGCTGGCTTACATGCCATCGAATCGAAACACATCCTTAGATGTTTGGCGGTTCGTCCTTAACATGATAGTGGTCGCGAGTCAGTCGGAGAATGGATCTTCTACCACCAAGCATATATTCGCGTGAAAAGTGCAATACGTCATGTCCAACACCAGGACCTCTGAGGAAAAAGGCGTGCAGAGAGGCGTGTGATATTTAAAAGTGCTTATCATTAACTTGATTATTACACACATATTTACTAAAGAACTCATCTTGATTTACAATAAAGGTCGTATTTTATTTATTAATCGATAACTAGGGCCAGTCCCGATTGCGCTAGAATGCTTTTTCATTGCCTTCTGGTATAATAAAATATATCAATTTATTTGATTTTCATTGGAATCAGTAAATACTTGAGTGTAGAATTTATTGCATGCTTATGTGGTTTACTTCAGATTGAAGAGATAAGTTTTAGGGGTATTTTATTATGGGCAGAGTGATTGTATACGACTGTATATGCAATGATTGTGGGTTCGATTCGCGGTTGATGGAATTATTATAATTTAACTATTTTCATTTCTCGGCTCTGGTTCTCCTCTACTCTCCGATCTATATCTAGAAATTGGGCGCATAGTGGTTAATAGAGTATCTTAACAGTAGATTATCTCTGCCTGCCTTGTTATGAGGGAGAATCGTGAAGCTGGAAATTGTTAAAAAGCAAACAATGCAAGAGTGAGTGCTTAGGAGAGGTAGATGAAGACATATTTGTGGACCTTTGTGGACCATTGTCCTTTTTTTCGCTCTGGTGTTGAGAAAAAAGCGCGGCGTTAAGTTCCATCACTTAACACGCAATGCCACCGAATTCGGCAGAAAATGGGAAACGGAGTTTCTTAACACTACGGTTCCCTCTGTCTACCCTGCTGTATGCAAGATACAGCGTGAAGCTAAAAAAATATCCACTTCTCGAGTGGGAATCGAATCCACAACCAGTCGCGTTTACAGTCATACTTCGTGCCCCTGCGCCACGTCTGGCATCTAAATATCTGAATTGTATAGTGACAAAACGTGAAGGTAATAAAAAATATACCTATACTCTGTGTGAAAGGCAGATATAATTATCAGTAAAACATATGAGTAATCTGTTCGTCTAAGGAAAATCCATAACACTCTATTCAACAGTTTCATATCGTTATTTGATTGAATTTGAGTGTTTATTGAAAAACTAATGAAAACCCACTATATTAATTTTATAGGTACATATATACATTTATAGTTATCCATTTTCACGTTTTATGAGTAACTTCGTTCGCGGCTTCGATATCGGGGGTTGCAATATAACTTCTTCGTTAAATCGCAACCCTAGGAGGCAGATTTTAAAAAATTGAAATAATTAAAATTGTATTATCAACTATATTTATTCCAAAATTCATTACAATCGGTCAAGTAGTTTAGATTTTTCATATAAAATTTCACACCCTACATCTAGCCATTAGAGGTTGATTTTTGAGAAAATAAGTAGCCTTTGTTTGACCCTGGATTATGCACTAATTTCAAATCAGGTCGGTAGATTAGCCGTGAAAGCGTGACAGACAAAAAACAGACTTTCGCATTTATAATATAAGTATGGATGACTTTTCTCCTATTCAAAAGCACTAGAGGTGTTGACAGAGGATTTTTTTGTAGGATAGCGTATGGTAGTCGAAGAGAACTTAGTGTCCTGACACTCTGTTTCCCACTTTCCACTTGAGAGCAAGATTAAGATTATATGTTGATTGCAGAAGCTGCTTCACTTTATTTTAAGTATGGCGAATCGAAAATTATTTATTAATAAAACTTTCGCACTTACACTCGTCGTCGTTGTCGTCCTGTGCCATTATAGCCGCAAAATAAAATATATTAATATTTTTATGAAAAACTGAAATTTAGTATTTTGTTTCCGTTTGAGTTTTGATAAATACTCTCTAAGCAACGTTTTTAAAAATAGTTTATGGCTGCAGGTAGACTGAAGACAGGTACTGAAAGCTAAAATGACCTGAAGCGTACGGAATATTGGATTTTCTAAAAAGTATCCATACTTATATTATAAATGCGAAAGTCTGTGTGTTTGTCTGTCACGCTTTCACGGCTAATCTACCAGTCCGATTTGGATGAAATTTAGAAGAAAAGTAGCAAAAGTGACTGGGTCTAACATAGGCTACTTATTTTTTCAAAAATCAACCTCTAAGGGGTTGAAATAGGGGATGAAAGTTTATATGAAAAATCTAAACCGCTTGACCAATTGTAATGAATTTTGACATAAATATAGTTGATAATCTAAGATTAAACATAGGCTACTTTATTTTTCAAAAATGCGCCTTCGAGGGTTGCACCATAACGAAATAGTTCACGCGGCGAAGCCGCGAGCGGGCCGCTAGTAATACATATATATTTGAATTCTTCAAGCTTTACCTCTAGCGAGGTAGTCAAAGAAACTTCTTTCGCCTACCCCAGTGTCATCAACTGTGTAAAAATCACGAAAAGAAAAATTCTAATAATATATATTCTTTATTTTATTTTATACTAATATTGTTAACATAATTTAAAATATATATGTATCTCTTGACTCGAGTGGGGCAATCTACACAAATTCTTAATTTGGAATATACATTGATAATATAATGTGAGTGTCATTATGATAAGGATTTCTAGAAATCATCTTATAAAAGAAATTATAAAAAAGTGTATTTTTTTAAATATTATATATAAATTGTTATATCTATGATCACTTTTTGTAACTTCGAAAAACAGAGGGAACGCAGTGTTCATACATTCCGTTCTATGTCATCGTGACGCAGTGAGACAGTGTCGGACTGTGAACACGACTGGACGTGGCATCAATTCTCCGTTTCGTTCCGACACTCGGTTTCCCACTTTTTGTCGAATTTTAAAGGATTGTGTGTTAAGTGGCGAAATTTAACGCCGCGCTTCGCCTTGACACCAGAGCAAAAAAAATAGAAATATTAAATATTTCCACTCCTCAAATGGGAATCAAACCCATAACTACTCGCCCACGACTGGCCCACAGGATTCTCTATTCTCACCCTGCTTTTTTTTCTTTCCTGCTGTATAAAGTAAAATCAAACTTTGTCCTATAACCAACTAGTAATAATCAAATACATTACATTATTTACATTTTCTTGTTAAGTATTATCGAAATTAAGTTCGTGGCGCAGTGGCACAAAGTGTGACTGTAAAGCGAGTGGTTATGTGTTCGATTCCCACTCGAGGAGTGGAAATATTTTATATTTCCATTTCCTTCGCTCTGGTAGCAGAGGTTAAGCGCGGCGTGAAGTTCCGCCACTTAACACGCATTGCCTCCGAATTCGGCGGAAAGTGGGGAACGGAGTGTCTTAACATTAGGTTCCCTCTGCCTACCCTGCTGTATGCGGGATACAGCGTGAAGCTAAAAAAAATGTTATTTAATAAAGTTATTTAATTAATGCTAATAACCGAGGAAATAACAACTTTTGTGTAAATAGTCATAAAAAATCAATTAATTCGTTGGCGCCTTCATTTTAAACTTCAACATATTATAATCAGGTTTAAAGGAAAAGCTTTATATTGTATCGGGTTTTACCACTCAGGACAAAATATAGATTGAAATGCGGTGAGCAAGGTCACCTATTAATACATCGTCTCAGCCAACAATAAAATTTACTTATTTGCATTCCTGTATGTATTCTTTATTGCATTTAAAAAAATAGTATACAGAAAAAGTAAAACAGAAATAGATGGTTTACAACGGTGGACTTATCTCTAGAAGAGATCTCTTCCAGTCAACCTGTGTAGGTGGATGAGTGCAAACAAAATTCCTTATGGTAAAACGTAATTATTATTTTTTTGCTTCACGCTGTATCCCGCACACAGCAGGGTAGACAGAGGGAAGTTATGTTCCGCCACTTAATACGCCATGTCTCCGAAATTCGGCGGAAAATGGGGAACGGAGTGTCATAACACTAGGTTCCCTCTGCCTACCCTGCTGTGTGCGGGATACAGCGTGAATCTATAAAAAAAATATAATAATTTATATTATAAAAGCCACCGTCAGGCAGTCTAACATCGCCTCACCACCATATAACCACCATGGTTAACCAGAAGAATGATTTCAAATGCAAACTAGACATAAATTATATTGAAATTATTTCCATTTTCACTTTTCAGTAGAACAAATGGTGTTCAGTTCTGCTAAACGACAGACATTATACCAAGCTCGACCAAACATAACAGAGTTTCTTAATACTTTACTCTCTGGATGCTCTACTGTGCAGAAACGACTAAAAAAACACAGGTCATCTAACGACCACGTGTGGCCAGTCGTGGCCCAGTGGCACAAGCGTGTGACTGTGAACGACTGGTTGTGGGTTCGATTCCCACTCGAGGAGTGGAAATTATATTTCCATTTTCTTCGCTCTGGTGTCGAGGTAAAGCGCGGCGTTAAGTTCCGCCACTTAACACGCAATGCCTCCGAATTCGGCGGAAAGTGGAGAACGGAGTGTCTTAACACTAGGTTCCCTCTGCCTACCCTGCTGTGTGCGGGATACAGCGTGAAGCTAAAAAAATAAAATAAAAAAAAAACATCTAACGACAAACCTATACATAGAGTTCTATTAATTTGTTATATTTATTTATATCCTTTATAGCAGATAATTTAACAATATAAATATGTACAAACGGAACAGAGTGTACTAACCCTAACCCCCCCTAACCTGCCGTATGCGGGTTACAGCGTGAAGGTAAGAAAAATATATTATGTAATTACAATTTCATATTTACATTCAACTTCTGTCATAAAAAATGTACCATCATAAATAATAGTTTAAAAATTAGAAGAAATATTTATTAACATGATATAAAAAATGGATAAAAGAGTATCTTAACACTTTTCTCTTTGTCTACTCTATTACCGGAGAAGAATAAAAGAAAATAATCACATAACTATTATAGATATATATTTAATTATTTAATTACAACTTCCTATTACAATTTCTTTCATCATAAAATATACGAGCACACTCCTTACAAATAATATTTTAAATATTACAAAAATAACGTTTAAAATAATAAAAAATAATGTATAACAGAGTATTTTTACACAATACGGTCATTTAACGACAAACATACAAAGTAATCCATATAACTATAACAGATATTAATTAAATCATACATTTACAAATACCCATTACAAAGTCTTTCAAAAAAAACTATACACTCAAAAAACATAAACACTACACACAAATTAAAAGAAAAATAAACTAACAAAAAATGCCATACAAATCAAATTTTCACACGAACCCTTTATCAACAGCCAGCAGTAATAAGTGGGGATAGCTCGCTCAGCTTATAATCTAGAGAACAGTCGCTCAGTCTCAAATGAACTCGCGTGTAGACCGATACGTCGAACGAAATAATATCATAATGTGTAACGTTTGTACTAGAGATGTGGAGACGACTCCGGCTCCGGTGAAACCTAACAAGTCATTGGAAAGACTGAAGAAGAAACACAATATTACCACTAATCCAGCTGATGAAGGAAAGCAGAAGGAGGTGGAATACCAGCCCGATCTGCTGGCGGTTTCGACTCAGTTCTCCAAATTGGCATACGATTTGTTCAAACAAGCTGTTGTTAGGCTGCAGGAGACTAAGGCTTATGCGTGAGTGTTATTTTTTTTTAATTTTTATTTTTTTTATTGAATTTTAATTTAGTTAAAATTGATTTTAGTTTCTATGTTATTTAGTTGAATTTTAGTTGAATTTCAATTTAGTTGAAATTTAATTTAGTTCAATGTTATTTCAATTTAGTTAAATTGGTTGTCTAATAGTTATTTAGTTATTTTAATTAATATTGAAACTAATAATAATTTATTAATTTATGTGTTGTGTAATACTTAAATGAAAATTTATTTAAAATATACGTAAACTCTAGTCTTTTTTAGTTTAAAGTACTGAGAATTCTTTTAAATATATATTTTCTTTATTATAATTTCGTTAGTTTTAATTATTGTCTGACTATTCATAATATTATATTAGTTAAGTAATAAAATACTTAGATGAGATTTATTAAATCTTAAAGAAACATATTTCAACCTATATAATTTTGAAATAAAATTATATTTTTTATTACTATTTTTGATATATTATATAATTATCGTTATATTGTATTTACTTTGTGTAATATGTATTTTTCTTTATAGTGGTTTTCATATGTTAACCGCAACTACCAACAAAATTAGCAAACGTATTGGTCTCGATAACTGTTTGAGCAAATAAATATTAGAAACCGCAGTAGAAATTCATATTATGCATGTTTTGTTAACTTTGACGTATCAATTTTGATATTTGAAGTGAAATATTATTTTATTTTCAATTTTTTAAGCATTTAGTCAACTTTTGAAGATCATATTTCCTAGATTCGCCTAGTAAGTTATGTTATAATGACTAACGAGTTTGGATTTATGCTCTATAAGGAAATCAATTTACATATATGATATTGTTGTACATACATACATCTGTTTTTAAAGCAAAGTAACTTAAAAAAAAAAGAAATGATCAAAATTGTCCCAATAATTTGATAAACCAAAAATGTATACGATGAGAGGTTAACTTCAGCTTCTCATATTTTCCTCCGCATAGCAATATAGTCATAGATAACTTAGTGTCAAGACACTCCGTTTTCCACTTATCTACCTAAATCGAGACATTGCGCGTTAAGTGGCGGAACTTAACCCCCTCATTTCCTCTAATTACGGCGGAAGAAATGAACATTATTTAAGCCATTGCCCAGAGTGGAAATCGAACCCACTATCAATCGCAATTAAAATGAGACCCACTTTACCACGAAAGGCCTCATTAAGAAACTACTCTTATTTCTTATATTCTTTCAACATACAGACAGAAATCCGTTATTTTCTCCATACATATACCACATACATACAATAAATGACGTATAATGACGTAGATAATCGTGATGGCGAAGAAGTATGAACGTAAATGACTCAAGGCTGAAACTCCGTTAGTTTTTGCATTTATTTGCCACGCCGTCTCAGTTAATATAATAATATTGTTTAAAGTCTGATTATCTATACTTAATATTATAAATGGTAAATTCTGTCTGTCTGTTACGCTTTCTTAGCTAATTTATCGGTCCGTTTTGGATGAAATTCGGAATAATAATAGTTAAAGATTGAGGGTAAAGGTATGCAATATAACAAAACGTCTAAAACCGTGTAATTCACACAGTATTTTAATAAATTGTAAGAAAAAATAAACTTCTATTTTTCATCTATATATATATTTCTAATAAATATATAACGTATCGCTGTCTGTATGTACATATGTCTGTATTGTATATATATGATAAAAATATTACTGAAGGCATTTATCAATTTAATAGGACTCTAAAAACGATCTTTATATTTTCTGCTTGCTTGTGCTTTTGTGTATGGTAAGGTCAGAAACGGATTAACCGATTTTAACGTTGTTTTGTCTTTTATATTTTGGTAACATTATGTGTTTATTGTATTTCCAACGATTCCTAAAAAAAAATTACACCTATTATTTAAATTGTAAATAAGCTACTCGTATATAAATTCCCATTTAAATTAAGTAAAGTTTGTTTTAAGTGGGGAAACCGGCGGGCGAAATAACGAAATAATTAGTTATAGCCGTGTCGGTAGTATAAAAATAATTGTAACAAGTGTATAAGAATTTCGATATAGGAAAGAACTCATGGGTTAGTGGTTAAAGCTCTAATGTAGCGTAAGGTACGAGGTTACAATCTTAATTTGGCGGAAATAGATATTTTAAAATCCTTTGGTATTTTTTCTATGTAACCAGGACGCTATTTTAAATTCGTGACATAAAACTGAAAGGTATAACCTTGCTATATCCGGTCCAAAAAATGTTAATATTAAACTTATAATGTTAGGAAAAAGTTTAGTAGATTGCTTAAGCAGTTAGTTCACTATAATATAATATTATAAATACTGTACGCAATGGGAGAAAGTATCTGACTATAAATTCGATGGTTTTGGATTCGATCTCCACTGGGGTACTTTTTTTTAGCTTCACGCTGTATCCCGCACGCAGCAGGGTAGGCAGAGGGAACCTAGTGTTAAGACACTCCGTTCCCCACTTTCCGCCGAATTCGGAGGCATTGCGTGTTAAGTGGCGGAACTAAACGCCGCGATTAACCTCTGATACCAGAGCGAAGGAAATGGAAATATTAAATATTTCCACTCCTCGAGTGGGAATCGAACCCACAACCAGTCGTTTACAATCACTCGTGCCACTGCGCCACGACTGGCCTTTAATCCTGGCTGGATTTAGTTTAAATTTATTATTATTTTCCTTCTTTGGTAACACGAGGGGAGCATTGCACTCCGCCTCAGTACGTGACGACTCAAAATCAAACAAAAAGCGGAGAAAGGAGTGTCGATAGATTCTCATTGACTTTGTAAAAATGGCATTATTAATAATTATAGAAATTTTGGAATAAGCATGTACCTTAAAACATGTTTAAAAAAGGGTTTCTAAAAAAATGTATTTTAGATACATTTATACACATTAATCCTAGTATAAAGGTATAATTTAAATATTGTTTATTAAGTAAGGTCTCCTTGTTAGTCCGGTAGAAAGTTACTATTGAGTTACAAGGTAGTTAGTCAATGCAAAGCGAGACATTTGACAGTTGTTCTTAGTTTATAATAAGTAATTAATATTATGTTTATGAAACCATAGTGGTTCCGTAGAAAAGCGTCATGAATATGCGACGGTTGTGGGTTTGATTTCCACTCGCAGTAGAGGTATTTTTTTAATTCTCCGCTTTGCTTTCTAAGACAAGACACGGCGTTGAGTTACGCTACTAAAGAATCTCGATTTTTAATAATTTTTACAGTAAATTGAAGCTGATTTTTTATTTTACACCATTTTCCAATTTTAAAATAATTATACAGTATTTTGTTTGAAGAACTGTTTGTAAAAATATTACCTTTTTTTATCTTCACAATGTATCCAACACACTGCTAGGCAGAGGGAACCTAATGTTAAGACACTCCGTTACCCACTCTCCGCCGATCGAACCCACAACCAGTCGTTTAAAGTCACACGTTCGTGCCACTGCGCCAAGACTGACCCTAACATTACGATACTTCTTTTTTATTTCAATTATTAATAATCTAAAAATAAAGTTATTCTAAAAATGGTTAACTTTTATTTATATTCAGTCTAACTTTGCCAAAGTATATAAGCTTGATCCAAACCGTGTTTACGGCAGGCGACGAAATTATTATCACCACGCTCTTATAAGAAACATAAGAGTATGACAAACCAGTGCTTTCCGAAATAACATTTTCTCGTTCAATTTAGGCTCTCTGCCAGTAATTACTCGAAGTGTATTTAAAAATATGCATTTTGTTTACGTTTTATGAAAAATTATATAATTGTTTTATTTTAGAGGCCAACGGCATAGACATAGTTGAAAAGCGTCTGCTTTAAATTAGATACGGTTGTAGGTTCGACTCCCATTCTAAGGTATTAATTATATTTAAACTATTTATTATTACATATATATATATATATATATATATATAGATATATATATATATCTATATATATATATATATATATATATATATATATATATACTATATATATATATATCTATATATCTATATATATATATATATATATATATATATATACTATATATATACTATATATATATATATATATATATGTATATTTAAAAAAAAATCGAATTTTAATTTCCGTCACTTAACGCAATATTTTTATTTAGGGCGGGAAAAGGAGAACGGAGTGAGAGAGAGTTGGCATTAGATTCTCTTGTATTTGAAAAAATTAAGTTTATTAGTAGTTTATTTTATAACATATTCGTTGCAGTTTTTAAAAATGCGTAACATATAATATGGTAGCGTGTGTAATATTTATTATATTATTTTTATGTGATTCTAATGCATTATTAGTAAAGTATGTATTGTTTTTCTGCATATAACCGGATATAACCGGCAATTTTGTAGTCCGGATTTCACACAACTTTTTATTTAAAACTATTTACTATTAATTTAAATTTTCTTTATATAACGAAAGTCCATTGTGGCTCTGTGGAACATAAAAGACTATAGACACGATGGTATTGGGTTCGTCCCATTGGAAAGAAATGTTGTACATATTTGAATTATTTTTATACCTCGACTTTAAGGTCCGCCACTCAACACACAAATCTCGATTTTGGACGGGAAGTGGAGCATTAAGTGTCAATAATCACCATTTATAAGTGAAATTTTTGAAATTTTCTTGTATTTAATACTTTTATCTTAAATGTATTATATACACACGAGTACAAAGATATATTATTTTATTAATAAACAAACTTTTTTCTTCTAATATCAGAAAGAGTATCTTCAAAAAAAAATTATATAATATTTGCAAATAATTTGGAAGTAGCCCAAAATTCACGCTTCTAGAAGGTTACTTGTATACATGTTTAATGAGTCGCCGCTGCCAAAGCTTTACATCTCCTATAAGACTAAAATACTTGAATAAGAAAATCTTTTAGAACTTATATTTATATTAACCCGTGGAGGGACGGGTTAAGAATACAATTCCCCCCCGCCGCTGGGTAGCGTCCCGTAAAAGGCGGGTAACCCAGTAGCTTGGTGGTAGGAGATTCGTTCTCCGATTGGCTCGCGACCACTATCGTGTCAAAGACGAACCGCCAAACATCTGATGATGTGTTCCGGTTCGATGGCATGTAAGCCAGCTCTCCCTATTCCCACCATTCCCATCCTTCCTCCCTCCTTCTGTCCTACATCCCCGAGGCTGGCAACGCATCCATAACTCTAATGTTGTGGATGTCTATGGGCGAAGGTAGCCACTTAACACCAGATGGGCCTTCTGCTCGTTTGCCTTCTTTATTCCATTAAAAAAAAAATAAGAAGAATTTATTTCGATACTGTAGTATAAGAATAGCCACGAAAGGTTAACGATTTAAGATGAAAAAAGAACAAATATGATCTTTCGCCTTTTTTGATCTGAACACGCTCTAATAAGCTATAATAGTTGAAAAATTACGTTCTAAAGGCCCATCAAAATCAGCTTAACTGATTTAGAAGATTCAAAGGCTTAAAGATCCGCTTGAAAATGAACATTAATGTTTGCCTCCACAGCTTAAGACTCTATCTCTATCTAACCAATAGTTAAGAACAAATGAAGAACATTTATAATTATAAAGAAGAAATTAGACGGTATTATTCATTAAATGTATATACGCTAACAAAATATAAATAAAAAACAAAATTAAAAATTTTGAAAAAACCCACGACGGTTTAATTGTAATTGAAAAAGGATAAAATAACTAGAAATCCCCCGCCTAAAAGAATATATGTAACGAGATGATGAGGACGACTTCGTCGGAGCTGCCATTACTTTAAGTTTGCTAACTTCTCGTAGGTTTTCATGCTGTTAAAACACTTTTGGGAAAAAAAATAAATATTAATATGAATTTACAGTTTTGATAACTGATATTCCTTTTAAAAACTTTAAGAACGAAATCTATACTGTTAGCAACTATATTTAAAATAGGTTGCAACTGGCAGCCCCCGACGAAGTCGTCCTCATCATCTCGTTACATATATTCTTTTAGGCGGGGGATTTCTAGTTATTTTATCCTTTTTCAATTACAATTAAACCGTCGTGGGTTTTTTCAAAATTTTTAATTTTGTTTTTTATTTTAAACTTTTTTAAAGTGGATAGATACACATTATATATTATTACATAATTTCGAAATACTTTATAATTAATCTTCATGCAAATCCAAAAGAAAAGAATTATAAGCCCAATGCTTTCTGGTTATCAAATACTTATTGCAGCGCCTGGCAGATTGTTACCGTAACATTTTCAGGAAATTTAAGTCTAACCAAATCAGTGAAAATCACAAAACCCACTAGTAGTTTTGATTTTGAACAAACTAATTTATACTGGAGCGCCCCGTGGTAGTTCGTGATATGGCATATAAAAACACGCAACAATTAAACCTGAACCTATCACAGAAAACCGCATCTAAATAGGTTTCACACAAAAAATACAAGTAAATGCTCACTACAGCGCCCCCTGGTGAGGTGTCACCAGGAAATTTATACTAGAACACGCGCTAATTAAGCCTGATCCTATTTTTGATAACTGTATCCAAATTGGACTTATAGTGTTAACTTTGCATAATTAAATGTTTAATGCAGCGCCCCCTGGTGAGTTCTTAACGTAAAAAAGAACCTAAAAACTTACACCAAGTAAAGGTAAATCTAATACTAAAAACTCTGCCCAATCGGACTAGTAGTTGTTTTTTTTAAATATTACAAACAAATGTTTACTGCAGCGCCCCCTGGTGAGTTAACACGATTAAGCATATCCAAGAACAAGCATTAATTAAACTTGAGCTTATCATTGAAACTGCATCCAAATCGAATTCGTCATTTTAGCTTTGCACAAACAATATTTTACTGCAGCGCCCCCTGGTGACTTGTCACCGTAATATAAATTTAAAAACATGCACTAAGCAAGGCGGAATCTAACACTGAAAACTCTTTCCAATCCTACTAGTCGTTTTGGTTCTACATAAAAAAATAGAAGCAGCTACTTACTGCAGCGCCCCCTAGAGAGTTGACACATACATCAAAATATGCACTAAGTAAACATACATGACACATATGAAAATATGCACTAAGTAAACTTGAATCTATCATTGAAAACTGCATTTAAATCGGACTCGTAGTTTTAGTTTTGCACAAACAAATGTACTTACTGCAGCGCCCCCTGGTGAGTGGTCACCGTAACACATATATGAAAAGATGCACCAATTAAACCTAAACCTATCGTTGAAAGTTTTATCTAAATCGGACTAGTAGTTTTTACTCTGCATAAACAAATGTTTACTGCAGCGCCCCCTGGTGAATTTTCACCGTAACAAAAAAACAAAAATCTTAAAATATGCATCAAGCAAAGCTGAATCTAGTTCTGAAAATTCTATCAAATCGGATTAGTAATTTCGGTTTTAGACAAATAAATACAAGATAAAATTTGGTTTTACACAAAAAAACTCAAACAAATGCTTACTACGGCGCCCCCTGATGAGTGGTCACCATAACACATATATGAAAAGACTCACAAATTAAGCCTGAACCCATCCTTGAAAGTTTCATCTAAATTGGACTAGTAGTTTTTGATTTGTATAAACAAATGTTTACTGCAGCGCCCCCTGGTGAGCTTTCCCCGTAACAAAAAAACAAAAATCTTAAAATATGCGTCAAGCAAAGCTAAATCTTTTTCTGAAAACTCTTTTCAATCGGATCAGTAGTTTTGGTTTTAGACAAATAAATACAAAAAAAGTACAAACAAATGCTTACTGCAGCGCCCCCTGGTGGTTTGATACGATAAAACATAGCTAAGAACATCCGCCAATTAAACCTGAATCTATCACTGAAAATCTATCGAAATCAGACTACTATTTTTTGAGATAATTGAAAACATTCGTTTTCACGTAAAATGCTTACTGCAGCGCCCCCTGGTGAGTTAAGTCAATAAGACATATCTAAAAACATAGGCCAATTGAACTTAAACCTATCATAGAAAACCGTATCAAAATCGGACTTATAGTTTTGGAAATAATTGACATAGTAATTTGCACAAACACACAAACAAACAAACAAACAAACAAACAAACAACCTCTCACCCCAAACACATATACAGTCGCCGTTCCGTCGCGAGTAAAAAGCAGCTTCACACATTTTTGAGCTTTCTGTCTGTGTTGATAGATGGAACTCAACGCCGCGCTTTGTCTTACCAAAACGAGGATATGAAAATAATTTAAATACAAAAATTACCCCAGCTTGAATCGAACCCACAATCTTTGTGGTGTGGTATAATATAAAGGGATTATATTCGAAAAAATATTACCATCTGTCTTTCTGAGACATAATTATAGTGTTTATTGTTATAAATTTTGGTAATCGAATATCTGAAATGTAATTTTATTAAGAATACAACAGTAAATCGTGTTACGAATACTTATTGAGCATGTCAAAGATATAAGATTTATTATTCATTGAATAATCACGTTATCACACGCGAATTAAAGTCTTCTGGCTGAAATATAACCATGATGGTATTAAATTGCGGCTCTTTAAGTTAAGTTGTGGCCAGTCGTGGCCCAGTGGCACAAGCGTGTGCGTGTGGTTGTGGGTTCGATTCCCACTCGAGGGGTGGAAATATTTAATATTTACATTTTCTTCGTTCTGGTGTCGAGGGAAAAGCGCGGCGTTAAGTTTCGCCACTTAACACGCAATGCCTCCGAATCCGGCGGAAAGTAGGGAACCGAGTGTCTTAACACTGGATTCCCTCTGCCTACCCTGCTGTAAGCGGGATACAGCGTGAAGCTTTAAGTTAAAAAAATCATTCTCTAGCCTGTCTTAAATTAAAACATTATGTTGAGTGGAGGAGCTGAACGCCGCACATTGTCATCTTTGTATCTTTCATAAATTTATTAATAGATAGATAGATAGATACAACACTAAATAATTTCTCCTGTCTGAATGAAACAAAGACATTTTATGTTAGTGGAGGAACTCAACGCCGCATTTTGTCTTCTTTGTAAGATTTTCTTATAGTGAAGATAATAAAAGCATGTTTTGGCTACGAACTGGGGAAATTTGGAACTTACTAACGCACGATTCAAGTGAATGTCTCAAGTGTAATGTATTTTTGTGAGTGCTTGGAGTACTAACCACATGTCAGGTATAGCGGCGGTTAAAAAACTTTCGATGTACTCGTATAAGATTTTTTTAACTACATACATACTACTACTGCTTATATATAGATTTTTGTGAAAGAACTTATCCTCACACAGATAAAGTAAAGAAAAAAGTTATATCCATACTGAGATTATAAATGCGAATATCTGTGTGTTTGTCTGTCGCGCTTTCACGTCTAATCTACTGGTCCGATTTGGATGAAATTTAGAATGAAAGTAGTAAAAGTTACTGGATCTACCATAGGCTACTTATTTTTCAAAAATCAACGTCTAGAGGATTGAAATAGGGGATGAAATTTTATATGAAAAATTGCTTGACCGATTGTAACGAGTTTTGGCATAAATATAGTAAATAATCCAAACTTAAACATAGGCTACTTTATTTTTCAAAAATGTACCTCAGAAGGTTGTAATACAACTAGTAGGGCCGCTAGTAAATAATATTTTATTTCATAATACGAGTACGTATAATTTATTATTATTTGGAAAACTTCACTTCAGTACAACTTTTGGTTTATATTTCGTAAAAAGTTAACTCTTGGATACCGTCCAAAAGCTCCAGCCAGTTAAACTAAACTTTGACAAAATGACAGTGAAAAATTATACGCATTTTCTAACAGTTTTCTAACAGCTATGCGAAATGTTAAAATCATTTAAAAAACCTCACGAAAATTAAAGTTTTTCTGGCTGATCTATCAATGGCGTAAAGGTGTTACGTTTTTCTTAATAAAGCCCTACTATTCTATGAAAAAACATTTCGTCCTCTTTTCTTCTGTAATGACATTGAGTGGATAAATTCAACATCACGCTATATGCCTAGAGCAGAAAAAATGAAAATATATTTTTTAATTATCCTTTGCGGTTAGACGTTGTGCCCCTGCGATGCAATGGCCTTTAAATGTTATCTTAAAAGTTTCAATAGCTTATCTTATATGTTAAAGTTAGTTTATTTTAGATCAACGTAATTAACGAATTTATATAAAAGCTATTAAGTTAAGTTAAGTTCCGCCACTTAACACGCAATGCCTCCGAATTCGGCGGAAAGTGGGGAACCTAGTGTCTTAACACTAGGTTCCCTCTGCCTACCCTGCTGTATGCGGGATACAGCGTGAAGCTTCTCCATTCCAATGCCTTAGATAAACTCAACATGGAATGTCTCGATTTCGTGTAAAACCGAGTAATTTCCCGCTAGATTCTGTGTGACTGCGACTGTGTGCAGCTGTAAAACATTGATAGTGTAAAGATAAAATGTATATCATTCTTATTCATAGAGATATGCTTAAAATGCTTATCTTCAAGCGGAAATCTTCGCTTACATCTTTATAGGGCCTTATCAGTATGTGGGAATGCAATACGACGCCATTCCCTTGATAGCCATCGCAGTATATTTTTTTAAATGTCCATTACGTAATGGTCCGGCCTTTAAACTTAAATTTTCTTTATTTTAACATTTTCAAAATGTTATTATGTACCTATAGATTTTTTTTTTATGGAAAACATGGAAAAAAAGCGGGATTTAAACCCGCTCTTTTTTAAATTTGTCCACTCTCTGTATAAAGACTTTGTTTAATCGTGGTTATTCAGACAATTTATTATGTTAAGTCTATTTAAAAGTAACAATTACTATAAGTATTATAGTAACATAGCAATGAAACTATGCAATACTAATATATTCCCATTTGAGAAGTGGAAATATATAATATTTCCATTGTCTTCGCTCTGGTATCGAGGTAAAAGCGCAGAGCTAAGTTCAGCTACTTAACACACAATGCCTCCGAGATTCGGCGGAAAATAGGGAACGAGTGTCCATAACACTAGGTTCCCTCTGCCTACCCTGCTGTGTGCGGGATACAGCGTTAAGCTAAATAAAATTTTGGGCATCGTCCATATATTTTCACCACTCCACTAAAAGAAATCGAACCAGTAACCTCTCAACCTACCAATACGGTAACCACCTGCGTCATACCAACTCTATAATCTACAACATGATCAAACACGACTCCATCATATTATCGCCAGTCATTAAAACAATCGCTGTATTCGACTGCAGATTGCTAACTGCATGCAATGTAATGCATTGCATTGCAGTAACAAGAGCAATCGTAAACACACCTACGTGATAGGGTTCACGTTTTTCAGCACGTACTCGTATGCCCCGTATGAGTGCAATTTAATATGAATTTTGCATCATATATAGTTATATTGCATGTTGGATTCTATGAATTTGGATACTTGGGAACGGAAAATTAAAGGAATGTTAAATATCAATATTAGAAGCAAAAAGATATGCTAAGGGAGTAGAATAGTTATATAGTAATTAATTAGTTCCCACTTTTTTAAGCTTCACACTTTCCCTAGCGAGGTAGAAGTGGTTAACAAGGGTTATACCTGAAATAGTTTTCAATAAGTAATAAGTAATTTAAATAGATTTAATTAAATTCTAAATTAGGTATCAGTTCCCCACATAGGTTGCTTATAAAGTTTTGTTTCTTAATAATTATGTTTTTCCTCTTTAATATATTGTGACTATTCAAAATGCAACTAGTCGCTTATTTTTTTTTTTTATAGCTTTATTTCATTGAATTCAGTCACTCAATATGTAAAATCTCGATTTTTGGCGGAGAACGGAGATTTCTAACACTAAGTTATTTCTATAGCTACAAAACATATATCTATCAAGGAATTAAAAAATCAGAAATGAATATAAGTACATGTGGGTTTGATGTGTTGACCCGTTCCTAACCGAAGGCCGTTAACTAATCATTAATCTCAATTGTAGTAAATCTATTGCTATAAGAGAGATATAGAAGCCGTTGTGGCGCAGTGGGATAGCGTCTGACTGCAAAGCGATGATTAGGGGTTCGATTCTCATTTAAGGAATTATTCTATTTAAATTTCATTTACTTCGCTCTGGTACTTAAGACACACCGCGGCGTTGAGTTTCGCCACCCTATACACAAATGTCTTGATATCGGGCAGAAAGTGACGGTCAGAGTGTATTGACACTAGGTCCCCTCTGACTACCCCGCTGCGGGAAGGAGCGTGTAGTTACTAATTTTTATTTTTAGCTTCACGCTGTATCCCGCACACAGCAGGGTAGGCAGAGAGAACCTAGTGTTAAGACACACCGTTCCCCACTTTCCGCCGAATTCAGAGGCATTGCGTGTTAAGTGGCGGAACTTAACGCCGCGCTTTGCCTTGACACCAGAGCGAAGAAAATGGAAATATTAAATATTTCCACTCCTCGAGTGGGAATCGAACCCACAACCAGTCGTTTACAGTCACACTACGCTTATGCCACTGCGCCACGACTGGCCCCTGATGAAGTTGCTAATGCTACTATCTAATGCGCCAGTATTATCATTATAAGATATTGTAAACCGACCAGTCATCTAACGTTTTAACACGTAGTTAATACGCAAGATATTGTATTTCATTTGGTTTATATAAATGAAAAGTCATCGTGGCGCAGTGAGACAGCGTCTGATTGTAAACGCGAATGGTTGTGGGTTTTATTCCCACTGTAGATTATGATATTATTTAAAATATTCTCTTTGAAACATTTGTTTAAAGTGTTATTCCACAGTTAGGAAAATTTAAAAAGACATTTAGAAAACGTATAAAAGTTTGAACGTCGCGTTATTCGAACCCGCGCCTCTTGAATTCCGTCCAGGCGCTCTCACCACTGAGCCATGCGTTCTACTACCAGCTGCTCGGAAATTCTTATACGCTTTATTACAACTTATTTTTGTTGTTGTTTTTTAAAATATTTTCATTTCTCTGCTCTGGTACCTAAGGTAAAGTCTAGTTTGGGCGGAAGATGGTGAACAGAGTGTCTTGACACTAAATTATCTCTGACTACTCTATAATACGGGATAAAGCGTGAAGCAGCTTATATAACAAAAAAGTATAAGAGAGGCACAATGGGACTGCAATCAGTAGTAACGTATTCGATTTCCGCTTCAAATATAGATTGTGTTCGAATTTTGACCATTTTATCAATCTACAAATAAAACGAGATGTTAGATTTCGCTTCCTTTCTTCCTTTATAGAACGGAGTGTATTAACATTAAGTTCCTTTTGTCTTTAAATTCCTTTGTTTTTAATGTATTTTAGCTTCACTCTTTTACCAACATAACAGGCTAGAGAGAGTTAAGCTGGTGTCAAAACACTCCTTTCCTATTTCCCGCCGAAATTCGAGACAATAAATATCAATTTCTTATAGAAAATCGTTGGCAAGAAACAAACAGGAAATGCCACTAAAATATAGAGGAAAGTTTTGAAATGATACAGAAATCCAATATATGTGGAACAAAACTTATAATAGCGTGCTCTTGGTAAATAACATGAAATCCAATATTCGAATATGTGTCGAAACGTATCTTAACTTTTGTTTCCGGTTAAAATGGTTGAAAATAACCAAAGTGTTTTTACTTTTGTATTTTTTTCTATTTCTGACTGTTTCTTGAGTTATTTGATAGGTGCGAGTAGAAATAGCTTTTAATTTAATTTTAATAGCATTGTAACTTTTTTATTTTATTTTACTAGCAGAGTTATTATATATGTTTGAAATATATATATTTTTTTTGCTTCACGCTGTATCCCGCACACAGCAGGGTAGGCAGAGGGAACCTAGTGTTAAGACACTCCGTTCCCCACTTTCCGCCGAATTCTGGAGGCATTGCGTGTTAAGTGACGGAGCTTAACGCCGCGGTTTCCCACGGCACCGGGCGAGGAAATTGGAAACATTAAATATTTGCACTCCTCGAGTGGTAATCGATAGTTTGAAATATTATATACAATCTATATATAAATGTTGTTTACTTTTATATATGCTATCATGACGTAGTTAACAGGCGAAGAAAACGGGTTTGAAATATTTTGTAAACATTGTTATTATATAATAATCAAAACTGAGGCCATCGTGGGACAGTAAATAATAAATAAGAGAATAGTAGATTTGATTCCCACTCGTAGAAATAAACATAATTTAATTATTTTAATTTCTTCGTTTTGCTAAATCAACAGGCGATATGCTAATTTCATGCAAAAACTTGATAACGGAGAGTCTTAACACTACGTTCTCTCTAGCCCCGCTTGAAGGATAAGACGTGAAGCTTTTTAAAATATCTTCAAGATTTCTCCGACATGTACAACTTTTATTCAATTATACAAAAGTATATTAAGGCCACATTAACATTTTAAATGAGATTGACCCAGATCTGCCAAATTCGGACAAGACTAATGACAATCATTGTTTTATTATTAGGCATTAGACGTTTATTTCCTCCGCAACTTTGGCGAATATAAAAAATGAAATAAAAAGCTTTTTATCATGTTTTCTAGAACTTTCTACATTAATTAAACTTTTTTATAATAAACGGGGAACGGAGTGTCTTAACACTAGGCTCCCTCTGCCTACCCTGCCGTGTGCGGGATACAGCGTGAAGCTAAATAAATAAATAAATATTTTATAAAAAAAGAACTAAGGCGAAGCGCTAAGTTCCGCTTTCATTCAATGTTTAAAATACGGAAAAGGGAGAGTCTTGACACTAGGTTCTGACTACCCAGCAACGTGGGTAGAGCGTGTAGCTTTTTTTTTTTTTTTTTTTTTTTTTTGGAAAAAAGGAGGTAAACGAGCAGAAGGCCCACCTGGTGTTAAGTGGTTACCTCCGCCCATAAACATCCACAACATTAGAGTTATGGATGCGTTGCTAGCCTCGGGGATGTAGGACAGAAGGAGGGAGGAAGGATGGGAATGGTGGGAATAGGGAGAGCTGGCTTACATGCCATCGAACCGGAACACATCATCAGATATTTGGCGGTTCGTCTTTGACACGATAGTGGTCGCGAGCCAGTCGGAGAACGAATCTCCTACCACCAAACTACTGGGTTACCCGCCTTTTACGGGACGCTACCCAGCGGCGGGGGGGAATTGTATTCTTAACCCGTCCCCCCACGGGAAATGCACGTGTAGCTGTAACGAAAAAGAATTTATAACATTACAAAAAACGTTCTAAGTATATTTAACTAATACAATAGAAACATTAGCTGTCAAACTATATTTTAATTCCAACATGGCGGAACATCCAAGATGGCGGATTAGTAGATAAGACCTATGAGATAGCTTGCTGAGAATAGTTTATAAAAACTTTTAATTGTTAAGGAGTTTCTTTGCTTTTAATTTAATCCAAATTCAGGAATATTTAGTATATAATGAAAACGAACACCACGTTTTGTCTCTCAAATAAAAAACAATACTCAATATTCCATTCTTTATTTTTTTATTTTTTTTTTTAGCTTCACGCTATATCCCGCACACAGCAGAGTAGGCAGAGGGAACCTAGTGTTAAGATACTCCGTTCCCCACTCACCGCCCAATTCGGAGGCATTGCGTGCTAAGTGGCGGAACTTAACGCCGCGCTTTGCCTCGACACCAGAGCGAAGGAAATGGAAATATTAAATATTTCCACTCCTCGAGTGGGAATCGAACCCACAACCAGCCGCGTTTACAGTCACACTTACCTGCCCCTGCGCCACGTCTGGCCCCTGTATTATTTTTTGGGTAAATCCTAAACAAATAAATTTATTTCACAATTTCATACCATCTTACGTGATTCCGCTACATCGAAGTTGTCAACAATCATTTCGAGATACAAAAACGACTTTGTATATTCAAAGAAAATTATACCGAATGCCGATTTTAATAAGGTTTATAATCAAAATCTATATTATTATGTAGTGATAAGATAGCTAGACGATAACATGATTTTGATTGACACATATTGATAATGTTCGCTCAACTTGCCAAGATTTTACAGTTCGGAACAAGTGCGAGGTCATCAATCTTTACAATATAATCATCTTTTGTTGCTTAGAATCTGTTTTCTTCGTTATTTTTTGTCTCCTTTAAAATATATATAGTCTAGCTGTCTACGTAAGCCTCTATAAGAAGTAACTTAACATACAAGATGTTAAAAAAAAAATAGCTTTTTTAGCTTCACGCTGTATCCCGCACACAGCAGAGAAGAAAATCTTGAAAATTTCAATTTTTAGCTAGTTTTATATCTCCATGTATGAAATACTTACTATGTTATAAACGTAAGTAAGTAAGTAACTACAAATTGATAACAGCTAGCTACATTATCGTTAAATTGCATTGTTCGAAATAACCAATGATGCGTGCTATCAGTAAAAACTATACGTGATTTCTTTAGATATCTTCACTTGACTAATTTAGCCGCTTAGTGATACTGATATGTATTTTTTTACTCTTCTGCACAGACAGAAGTAATTTATTGTTAAAAACTTAGTTTTTAAGGCAGTTAGCGTAACTTAACGCCACGTTTTGCCTTTCCAAAACAGAGAAACAGTTATGTTGTTAGGGAGCGGAACATAACAACGCGCTTTGTCTTTCAAAAACATAGAAACTGCAATAATTTTGAATGTATACTATTCTTCCTAGTTAGAATCGAACCCATAATCATCATTGCATAAAGATAAAAACTATCGCACTGTGCCAATATGGTCAGTCTCTACTATTTTAATATTTTAAATTATTATCCCCATTCTTAGGAAATAAAAAAATATTTTTAGAAAAAGTATAAAAATTTGCACGTACCGGAATTCGAACCCGCGTCTGTTAGACACCGTCCAGTTAATTACACACCGTTAGTAAACTGTCTTGATACTTTCATGATGCATAAATTCCCTGTAATCTATTTGTTAAATGCTTTTTAGAATCGCAATACGGCAACACGCGATGTGAATCAATCGTTTAGTGGAAGTGCTTAAATTAACACGTCTTTACACGCCGAGTATCGTTTTTTTTTGTATTAAATGTTTAAGCTTCACGCTCTTTCCCGCATAGCAGGATAGGCAAAGAGCTAGTGTCAAAATACTTCGTTCTCCACTTTTCGCTCAAATTCGAAGAATTGCGTGTTGAGTGGCAGTACTAGCCGCTACATTAAATAAATCTCCACGCTGTATCCCGCACACAGCAGAGTAGCCAGAGGGAACTTAGTGTTAAGACACTCCGTTCCCCACTTTCCGCCGAATTCGGAGGCATTGCGTGTTAAGTGGCGGAATTTAACGCCGCGCTTTGCCTCGACACCAGGGCGATGAGAATGGGAATATGAAATATTCCACTCCTCGTGTGGAAATCGAACCCACAACCAGCCGCTTTACAGTCGCACCTTGAGCCTGTGTGCCTCTGCTGGCCCAAAATTATTCATATAAATCTTTTTATTTTAATTGAAAATAATAAAACCTTAAATTAAGGGGAACAAGTATGCAATAGATATTTTCGTTTCCCGCTCATTCCCGCAGAGCAGAATTGAGAGAGAGATAGTGTCAAGACACTCTATTCTCCACTGTTCATATAAATAGACTTGCGTTGACTGGCGCAACTTAACGCCGACCTTAATAAAACATTTATTCATATAAATCTTTTTATTTAAAATAAAGTAATAAAAAATGAAATTTAGATAACACTTAACTTATTAAGGTATATTTTTTGCAAGTTATTTTTAAAATAACCTCAATATTTATTTTATTATTTTATAACTGTACAAAAAAATGTATCTAAGATAAGATAACGGACAGTTTTCGAAGAAACTAAAATACGGGTATTCACCGAATCGAATTTTACTTGTAACTACGTAATAGTATGTAATGATATAGTTTGATAAAATAATCATTTCAAGAAGGAGGATTTTCGACCTCTTTTGAACGATAATTATACGGGCAGAGTATGAAATTTGGTATAGCTAGTTATAAAGATTAGATGTATGCAGAAATCAATATTTTTCATAATAATGCATTAAATATACATTGATGATTGAAATAGCGCAGGTGCACATAAGTGTAACTGTATAACGGGACTAGTTGTGGGTTCGATTTCGAGGTGTGGAAATATTTATTATTTCCATTTTCTTCGGTCTGGTGTCGAGGCAAAGCGCAGCGTTAATACGCAATGCCGCCAGAGTTCGGCGGAAAGTGGGAAAGGGAATGTCTTAACAGAAGATGTATAGTACCCGGCAATAAATAATGCACATCGTGCTTAGAATGAAACAGTCGGTCAGTTTCGGTTTCGTAGAGCGCTGTCTTTGTCACTCAGTTGATATGTGACGTTTCTCATTGTTATTATTTTAAGCGACCGAGACAACGCTCTACGAAGTCGAAGCTAACCGACTGTTTCATTCTAAGCATCGATGTGCATTATTTATTGCCGAGTACTATACATAATATGAATAGATATATCGCATGTGTTTGATATAGGATGATAAGACATTTCTTATAAAAATAAATATCCATAACACTTTGTCATACTTTGTGAATGCATTTTGAAAGGAAGAATTTTTTTATGTTAAATATTTGAACATACTATAAAATTAAGAAAAAAAGGTAAAACGCGACGTTGAGTTCCACCACTAAATAGTTAGGCAAGTCAGGGCAGCAGACCGAAAAATTCTTGGTTTCGTACGGAAAGTGGAGAACGGAATGTTCTGACACTTAGTTATAATCGTAAATAGCTTATTTGTTAATTTCAAAATTATTATTTTAAAAAT
Organism: Dryas iulia moderata; assembly: GCA_019049465.1. Classification (NCBI taxonomy): domain Eukaryota; kingdom Metazoa; phylum Arthropoda; class Insecta; order Lepidoptera; family Nymphalidae; genus Dryas; species Dryas iulia. Next base: position 472,554 of record CM032420.1, on the reverse strand, counting down.
TGTTGTTAAAAATAGCATAATCTTAACAAAAACAATAGTGTAGTTTGTAAAGAGGTCACATCACTGCACTCTATGAAATACACACACGTGAATATTTACGTAACGTAAGAGCATTCAGCACGTATGTTGTGAATGACAGTCTGAGTAAATTATGATTTTTTTAAGCTTCACGCTGTATTCCGCACACAGCAGGGTAGGCAGAGGGAACCTAGTGTTAGGACACTCCGTTCCTCACTTTCCGCCAAATTCGAAGGAATTGTGTGTTAAGTGGCGGAACTTAACGCCGCGCTTTGACTCGACACCAAAAAAAATTAGAGTGTCTATTTGTAATATCAAAATAAGCGATTTTTACTAAATGCATATATGTATTTATGTATTATATCTGTCTGTCTGTTTGTCCCGGATAATCTTTGGAACGGCTGGTTCGATTTTGACAAGAACTTCAGAGGCAGAAAGCTAATATAACAAGGAGTAGCAGGGACACAGATTTTTTTTTATAAAACTATTTAACTTTGACCTTAACATGAATAGCGCATAGGATATCTAGATTGACTAACCGTCGTTGGCTTGACGATTGACGAACGTCAATATTGCAATATAAGTACTTATCCACATTTATTTATTTCAAAATGTTGTCCCAAATATAATTCTCAGTAAATAATTAATATCGAAAAGTTAATTGATATATTTTTGCACGTAGACAGCAAGTTAAAAGGTTTATCACAGTTAGTGGCCATGTAACGTCGTTACCAAGGCGGCTTTTGGCAGACTTTCCTTTATCAATATTTTAAATAATTATAATTTATAATTATATATTTGTAATATTCGTAATTGATTCTTTTATATATGTATATAAAACGGAAATGTTTATCTCTTAATGACAGACAGTGTGTGTGTTTAAATCGACATATGGATATTTTAAGGGACCTTAGCAATTTAAAAATTGTACTAAGACGACCGATTTTCAAAACTCTTAAAGTAACGAGAATATATGCAGTTTGTTTTACAACTGAAACTATAGAACCATAGAACGGATAAAAACGGATATGGTAAGGGTCGTAAAGTCAATGTAAAACAATATTACTAATTAAACAATGACATTAGAGTAAATTTTAAAATTTGTTAACTAACTCTACTTAGAAAAATTGCAGTAATTTATTTTACTAATGTCTTAAAAGTTTTTCTATATATGTCAACTTACATATGAACCCAATAATATTTATTCTTTTTTTTATTTTTTTATAGCTTCACGCTGTTTCCCGCACACAGCAGGGTAGGCAGAGGGAACCTAGTGTTATGACACTCCGTTCCCCACTTTCCGCCGAATTCGGAGGCATTGCGTGTTAAGTGGCGGAACTTAAGGCCGCGCTTTTGCCTCGACACCAGAGCGAAGAAAATGGAAATATTAAATATTACCACTCCTCGAGTGGGAATCGAATCCACAACCAGTCGTTTTAAATCACACGCTTGTGCCACTGCGCCACGACTGGCCCCATTATTCTTTTATTTGTGTACATTTTTCCCTATATTCAAGTTTTCGACAGAAAACAACGTGATCTTATCACCTTATCTTATATTTATGTTAAAATTTAAAAATTCACTTAGTAACACTCAAAAAAAATTAAAATTTCATGCAAAATAACTGTAAACTTGCAATAAAAAAAGTAAATATATTTATGAAACGACCGGTTTTTTATATCCCGCCGGCCACTTGTTTGAGCTCGCTTTATTTTATTGGTCACGTTTAGGTTATTTGGGTGAATGCATTCGATGCAGAACTTTGGCTGTTCTATAAATAACTTTTATAACCGTTTTTAAAGGTAGGAAACTAAAATATTCATTATATTTTAATTCGAATATCTAAGAAAATAGATTAAATCTGTAATTTTATTTGATTTTCGTTTTACAAAATTGAGGGTAGACAGGGAATAACTAGTGTCAAGTGTCAAGACACTCCATTCTCTACTTTTCGTCAGAAATTGAGTTATTGGGTGTTGAGTGACATCTGTCGCGTAAAAAACATGACTTCTCTCCGAAGTGAGGTTGATAACATTGGGACAAGTGGAAAGAATACAGGGGCCGTAGCGTTTGAGCAAGTGTTGAGTTTCTTGCCGACTCTTCTCAGCAGAACTGCCTTCCATCGAAGCTAGCTGGTAGCTTCGAGGGAAGGCAGTTCTGCTGAGAAGAGTCGGCTGGTAGCCTTGTGTTCATTCGACGAATAAAAGTGCTAGCAAAAGTCTATTTGAATAAAGGTATTTTGAATTTGAATTTAAAATTTTAATTTGAAATTTGTATTTAACGCCATTCTCGCTGACTAACCCTCTAGTTATAAAACGTAAAGCTAAAAAAATGAGTAACGGATCTAAACGCCGTATTTATTCATAAAACGGCCGGGAAATAAACATAATTTAAATATATTTGTTCCGTCAAGTAGAGTTGGAAGCCTGAGCAAATTCTACTTACAGTTGAAAGCTGTGATTCTGAGATTTAAACCTTGATATTGTCTGTCAATTATTAGTATTACATACACAATGTCAGATATTTCGTTTATGTGCCCGTTTTTCTAAACTTTAATCGGATATATACTCTGCAACGGGTTTTATTTTTCAATATTAAGACTTGGGAAAATTGTATATATTAAAAAAGACAATCGCAATATTCTGAATGATATTATAACTCTTATTTGCATAATCATTTAAACCTTAGATTAATTATTTTAGATAGCAAGATCAGCAGAGCTCAGTGTCAAGGCACTCCGTTTCCCACTTTCTGCTGAATTCGAAGGCATTGCGAGTTAAGTGACGCAACTTAACGCCGCGCTTTGCCTTGACACCAGAGCAACGAAAGTGGAAATATTAAATACTTCCACTCCTCGAGTAGGAATCGAACCCACAACCAGTTGTTTACAGTCACACGCTTGTGCCACTGCGCCACGACTCGCCCCAATCTATATATTAAAAGACTATCATTTTCCTATTTAAATTAATAATATAAATATTTACTGCAAAACAAGTTTACCACGAGAAATATGTATGTTTTCTATATAAATTTATTTATTTATTTGACACCTAGATACGTCAATTAACATACATATATAACAATAATAACAATATATTACGCATCTGTGACGTCATGACCTTGTGTGACGTTTTCTGTCATCGAACTGCAAACAACTGCTGTTATAGACTGGATAAAGAGATTTATGCTAAAATAAACTTTATTTTAAGTAATTAAGATTCAATTTAAAGTTGATTTTTTATATATTTGATTGCCAGTCGATTTGGAGGTTATGCAAAAATATTATCAGCCAAAAGAAAACTGTGATAAAATATTTAATTTGAATAAAAACTTTTTGGTTAGTTATTTTTTTTTATATAAAAAAAAATTACCTACATTTTAGGACGATGTAGCAAAAATTAGTTATACTGTAAACACGATTGGTTGTGAGTTCGATTTGCACTTGGGTAAATGATTATATTTAAATTATTTTTATTTTATCGTTCTGTTAAACAAGACACACTGTCTCGAAGAGTGGTGAACGGAATGTCTTGACACTAGATTGTCTCTGACCAACGTACAAAGCGGGAGACAATGTGAAGCTTTAATATATTTTTTTTAGCTTCACGCTGTATCCCGCACACAGCAGGGCATAGGCAACCTAGTGTTAAGACACTCCGTTACCCACTTTCCGCCGAATTCGGAGGCATTGCGTGTTAAGTGGCGGAACTTAACGCCGCGCTTTACCTCGACAACAGAAGAAAATGGAAATATTAAATATATCCACTCCCCGAGTGGGAATCGAACTCACAACCAGCCGCTTACAGTCACACGCTTGTGCCACTGTGCCACGACTGGCCCCAAATAATAATGCTTCTAAAATTATTGGATGTACTAGCAATAATAAAGTGATGGCAAAAATAGTACATGTGTAGGTATAGTGGCAAGGCTAAGCGCGGCACTGATATCGGTCAAGTCAAAAGATAACTGATATGAAATAAAAAGAAGTCTCGCTGAGTTCCTTGCGCCGGTTCTTCTCAGGTCTGAGGCATTAACTTTAGTGAACCGGTGGTAAACTATTTGACGTTCAAAAAATGAAGCATGTAACTTCTTATTTTGAATAAAATAATTTGACATTGACTTTGACTTTTGGTCACTCTGCACTATGACTCGGTTACGAGGTACACACAGAGAACGGAGGATTTTGACACTAGAATATCTCTGATCATACTGTTATATAGGAAAAAGGCGCGAAATTAATTATTACTGTGAACAGAAATGGGGCCAGTTGTGGTGCAGTGGAACGATAGTGTGACTGGAAACGACTGGTTGTAGGTTTGATTCCCACTCGAGGAGTGAAAATATATATTTCCATTTTCTTCGCTCGAGTATCAGAGGTAAAGCTCGGCGTTAAGTTCCGCCACTTAACACGCAATGCCTACAAATTCGGCGGAAAGTGAGGAACGGAGTGTCCTAACACTAGGTTCCCTCTGCCTACCCCGCTGTGTGCGGGATACAGCGTGAAGATAAAAAAAAATAGAATAGTTGTTGTTCAAATACAAAAACCTTTATAATTGTACACACAAAAAAGAGTAAATTAACTTTTTTCTTCACCCCACGTGCTATATCGTAACGACCGGTAGTGCTACATTAAATTTTATATTTTTCGTAATATAAATATTATTGATAGTTTAAACTTTAAGTAAACATTTGTGGGCGACTCGCCAGTCGTCATGTGGTAGATCATTTATTACTTTCTTTTCTTCGACCAACACTGAAAGCTTAATAAATCTATGAAAATAATTCATAGTACTATGAGAAACTGTCTCTAGTCTAAAATTAAATCATCTTTATATATTTTTCAGTTCCACGCGTTTTTCCAAATAGTAGTTTAGGCAAATAGATCCTAGTTTAAGACAGTCCTCTCTCCAATTTCCGTCCAAAATTGAGATGTTGCATGTTGGGTGGCGGAACTTAACAACCGGCGCTTTGTCTTAGGTACTAAAGCGGAGAAATATAAATAATTTAAATATCAGAAAAATAACGGTTTATTCCATTATAGGGTGGACAGAGAAAGCCTAGTGTAAAGACATTCTGATATCAATTTTCCGCCCGATTCCTAGACATAATTGGGTGTTGACGGAACTCAACGCCGCGCTTTATAATAATATACAAACTTTGTTTATTTGTTTTTTTAGCTTCACGCTGTATCCCGCACACAGCAGGGTAGGCAGAGGGAACCTAGTGTTAAGACACTCCGTTCCCCACTTTCCGCTAAATTCGGAGGCATTGCGTGTTAAGTGGCGGAACTTAAAGCCGCGCTTTACCTCGACACCAGAGCGAATAAAACGGAAATATTAAATATTTCCACTCCTCGAGTGGGAATCGAACCCACAACCAGTCGTTTACAGTCACACGCTTGTGCCACTGGGATACGACTGGCCACATTTAAAATATATAATTTTTCATAATAGATTAAATTTTCTTAAGTTGACGTATAACTAAATACATATTAAGCTAAAACTAGAGCGTGTTAAAAAAAACGCTTACCCATTAATAATACGATACAAATGACAACTATTTAAGTGGCGCCAGACTAACGTATTTTTCTAAGAAATCTTTCATTGCAATAGACTAATAACATAACGAAAACAAAATATGAAAAAATATATGACCACATATTGATGTTATGAGTAAGTCGTAAATGATACTTGAATTTCGACCGCGTGTAAACCAGTAGTAGCTGTAATACATTCATTGTGAATAAATTATACTTAACTAGCGCCCCGCTCGTGGCTTCGCCGCGTGGTGTACCTAACTGTTTCGGCATATTGCAACACTCGATGGATTTTTAAAAAATAAAGTAGCCTATGTTTAAGCATGGATTATCAACTATATATATGCCAAAATTCGTTACAATCGGTCAAGCGGTGTAGATTTTTCATATAAACTTTCATTCCCTATTTCAACCCTTTAGAGGTTGATTTTTGAAAAACTAAGTAGCGTATGTTAGACTCAGTCATTTTTACTATTTTCATTCTAAATTTCATCCAAATCGGACCAGTAGATTAGCCGTAGAGCGTGACAGACAAACACACAGACATTCGCATTTATTATATAAGTATGGATAAGTATAGATTATAATAAATATTAAGCTGTATTATTAGTTGAGGTCCTAGCGCAGTAGGATAGCATGTGACTGTAAGCGCAATGGTTGTGGGTTCGATTCTCACACGGGGAAATGATTATATATTGTCTTTTTCCCTACTCTTGGTTCTCTTTGCCCACCTATATTTATAAGCTTTCTTTTAATTAACCACGAAATAACAAGAGAGAAGAATACATCATGAAGTTATCAATCTAAAAAGTGGCCAGTCGTGGCCCAGTGGCACAAGCGTGTGACTGTAAACGACTGGTTGTGAGTTCGATTCCCACTCGAGGAGTGGAAATATTTAATATTTCCATTTTCTTCGCTCTGGTGCCGAGGTAAAGCGCGGCGTTAAGTTCTGCCACTTAACACGCAATGCCTCCGAATTCGGCGGAAAGTGGGGAACGGAGTGTCTTAATACTAGGTTCCCTTTGCCTACCCTGCTGTGTGCGGGATACAGCGTGAAGCTAAAAAAAAACAATCTAATTAGTTAACAGAAACTTATTAGAAAGTGGCGAAGCAAATCATAACTGTACTAAGTACTAAATCTTTGATATTGGTTGACATTGATCAGTTGAAGAAACCGTATCGAAATCGGTTTAATGCGTCACGCTGTTTGACTAAAGCTGTAAATAGATTATAATATTAAAAAAAAATATATAGTATCTTAATTTTAAATTAATTACTATTTCAAGGTAGAAATTGTAACTTGAACTTGTTTTTGTATAAGAGCGTAGGCAGAGAGAGAGCTTAGTATCAAGACACTCCGTTCTTTAAATGGAGGAGAATTCGAACCCACGCTTTAAGAAAACCATCCAAAAGCTTTGAGTCACTAAGCCATGTGTTCTAATCCCGCTGCGTTCAAATATTTATGTTTTATATTTATTTTCCCATATCCTACTTATCGACATAAAAAGTAGTGTTGCGTGACCATAGCATCATTTTACTTATTAACTTTTAAAAAGCAAGCTTAAAAAATGATATGACTTATTCATCCTAATAAAGAAGAGGTTTCTTATAAGAAATACAAATAGTTCCTTTAAAAAACCAAATTTGATCTCTTCCAAAAGAGGATTAGACGTAAAAAACGTTATTCTGAACGGAGATCTCTCATAAATAAATAGTATGGGGAAGGCTAAAGCTTATTATACACTGTAAAGAAATTTAAGAAAGATTTAATGAAGTACTTAAAGGTTGTAGATTCAAATCCCTGTTTATTTTTTTTTTTCATATACCTAATATATAAATTGTATTGTTCAAAAATTGATTTATCCCAATTGGTTTTTAGTGAAATTGCTGAGCCGATTTTGGTGACTTTTCTGATTCGGAAACGGTAGTGGGTTATATTCCATATTATCATTATTTTCATTTCTCCGCTCTGATAAGACAAAGCTCATTGACTTTTGCCATTTAACACGTAATGTAAAGAACAAATTACGGAGTGTCTTGACACTAAGTTATCACTGCTTATCTATAAGTCCGATTTAGATGAAATTTAGAGTGAAAGTAGTAAAAACCTAGGGTCAGGGTCAGGTCAACGTATGTTACTTATCTACGTTAAAGGATTGTAATAGTGGATGAAAGTTTATATGAAAAATCTAAACCGCTTGACCGATTGTAATGAATTTTAGCATATATATAGTTGATAATCGAAGGTTAAACATAGGCTACTTTATTTTTAAAAAACCCACCCCCGAGGGTTGCAATATAACCAAACAGCCATGCAGTTTACATAGCGAAGCCGCAAGCCGGCGCCTAGTATGGAAATAACTTAAAGCCGTACAATATTCTTCCTCAGCAAAATGGAACTTTTTGAATTTTGAATTTTGTAATATATTAACTATTCAAAATAGGCAACTAAGTATATTCGTAGCTATAAAATTTCCCTCATATCGTTAACACTGACCCGTATAATAAAGCTTGATAGGCCCATATTAAGTCGTAACATATATTTATTACTTACCAAAGTACGTAAATGAACTATTAGTATACACTATGTAGATATTGGTACCTTTTGATATATAGTTGGTGAATTCGTTACATTGTAACGTTTTACAAAACGCAACTGTTAACGTAGGGGATAGGTAGTAAAAATTTTAGTTGCTTAATCTATTATTAATAAAAAAGAAAACTGGAAACATTTTCGCTTTTGCCTATATCGATGATAAAGGCAAAGCGCGGAGTTGAGTTCCACCACTTAACACGCAATGCCTCCGGATTCGGCGGAAAGTGGGGAACGGAGTGTCTTAACACTAAGTTCGTTAAGTGGTAGACAACACATTGATTGTCCTTGGGGACCAGGGCAGCACCAGAAGCGAAATCAGGATAATACAAATAAACCTGCAACGCTCAAAACTGGCGACAGCCGAGCTGCTGAGACGGCTAAAGAAAAAGGGATCTCAGTTGCGCTTGTCCAAGAACCGTATGTCGGAGGGACAGGCGTGCTGAAGCAACATCCCGGCACTACAACTATCCAGTGTACTTTAGACCGTCAGAAACCGGTGAAGGCGGCCATTATGATCTTCGGGAACAATCTGGAGGTAATTCACACGACCCCCAAATTGTTCACCGGAAAATGTTGCTGCTGTCCACCTGAAAGGCTGGCCAACTGTCGCTAGGAGTGCTGTCTGTTTACCTCGAGGGTGACCAAAACTTAAATCCCTACATATCCCAAATAAAAGCCGCCATCGTTAAGATTCCCACCAACAACAAAATTGTGGCAGGTGACGTGAATGCATGGAGCCACTGGTGGGGGCAGCAGCTCTGAAAATAATCGAGGAGCAGATTATCACGCTTTGCAACAGAGATGGACCTGCATGTGTTAAACACAGGTCATACTCCAACTTTTGAAACGTACAGAGGAGGCAAACTGTATAAAAGTTGCGTGGATGTGACTTTAGTGAGTCAGTCCCTACTTGCAGAGCGGAAAACTGGAGGGTGGACAGAGATCTAATAACATCGGGATCACAACGCCATCACCTTTACGCTGCGCTTGGAAAAGGCTCTAGAGCCTCTCAAGCCTATCACTACGCGCCAATATAACACCAAAAAGGCTAGATGGTCGGAATTCGCCACCAACTTCAGAGCCGCACTCACCGGGCACAAATATCAAAGGACAGCGTCTCTAGCGTCTCAACGCCGCAGGAGTTTGACGAAATGTTAAATACCTATACATCCGCCATCCACGTAGCATGTGAAAATACGATACCTAAAGCAAAAAAGTGGAAAGGTAATCCTAGGCCACCCTGGTGGTCAACCACCCTTAACGACTTACAAAGAGACGTGCTTAGGAAAAAACGCCGTATCTTCTGATACGGCGTTTTTTCTATGCCGCACCTAGTAGGAGACAATTCACGGTCGACCAATACTACTGGCAAGGGAAACTTACAACTTGCGAGCAACCGAGGCAGCCACTCAGAGCTGGAGGGAGTTTTGCACGTCTCAAGATGGCGAAAGCGTCTGGGACGGCATCTACAGAGTCATCAGGAAAACATCAAAAAGGCAGGAGGATGTGCTGCTAAGGAACACATCCGGTGAAACACTGTCGACAAACCAGTCAGCTGAACTCCTAGCAAAGACATTTTATCCTGATGACTCAATAGAAGCAGAAACCGAGATACATAAGCGTGTTCGGCAGATCACAGACGGCAAAAACTCCAGCGGAGATAAAAGACTTATCGGAAGATGACCCTCCATTTACGGACGCGGAGTTGGAAAAGGTCCTATTGAGTCAAAATCCAAAGAAAGCTCCAGGTCCGGACGGACTCACGTCCGATATATGCAGCGTGGCAATAAACTGCAACAGGGAGGTATTCCTGGCTCTAGCCAACAGATGCCTAGCCCTGTCGTACTTCCCAAAGCAGTGGAAAGTTGCCCACGTATGCATTCTCCGCAAACCAGGAAAAGAGGACTACACCCACCCTAAGTCCTACAGACCCATAGGGTTACTGTCGATTTTGGGAAAGATGGTAGAGAAGCTTCTGGTGGGAAGGTTACAGTGGCACCTCTTAAGAACGCTTCATCCTAGTCAGTATGGCTTTATGCCGCAGAGGGGAACCGAGGACGCCCTCTACAATCTTATCAACTACGTCAAGGGAGAGATTAAACATAAGAAAATAGTCTTACTGGTGTCTCTGGACATAGAAGGCGCCTTCGATAACGCATGGTGGCCGGCTCTTAAAAAACAACTGGTGTTAAGACACTGCCCGAAGAATCTCTACGCGCTAGTAGCATCTTATTTACATGACCGAAGAGTAGTCGTCAACTACGCTAGAGCGACCAGTGAGTGGGTTACCACAAAAGGATGTGTTCAAGGATCCATTGGCCGACCGACCTTTTGGAATCTTATCCTGGACCCGCTCCTTCACAAAATGGTGTCAATGGGTGTATACTGCCAGGCCTTTGCGGACGATGTGGTTCTCGTTTTTTCCAGCCATAAGACCAGTGAATTGCAGACCTCAGCTGAAACCACCTTAGCCACGGTACAAGAATGGGGTGTTGAAAACAAGCTAAGTTTTGTGGCGCATAAAACGCAGGCAATGGTAATAACCAGAAAGCGCAAGTTTGACGCCCCACAAATTCGCATGTCCAGCACTCAGTTGACTCTAGTGAAAGAAATAAAACTGCTGGGATTAATCATAGACTCCAAACTAACCTTCAACGCACATGAGTCGGCTCTCTGCAAAAAAGCTGCGGACATATATAAGCAATTAGCATGCGCTGCAAAGGTGACATGGGGTCTTAACGGAGAGATTGTGAGGACCATATACGTGTCGGTGATAGAGCCAATTGTCCTGTATGCTGCAAGTGCGTGGTCCTCAGCAACAGAGAAGCTGATGATAAAAAAATCAGCTAAACTCTTTGCAAAGGGGCTTTGCCCAAAAAATTTGCAAGGCGTACAGGACGGTATCCCTGACATCGGCGCTCGTGCTCTCAGGCCTACTCCCTCTCGACCTTCGGATCCAGGAAGCTGCTACTTTATTTAAGATCAAAAAAGGCCACTGCGTGGACCTCTTACCGCCAGGTTGCGAATTAGAGCACAAGGTGGGACCAACACAAAACCCACACCCTTCAAAACTCAAAATAACCGAGTATACGTGCTTGGAAAACCTCGATCCGCAAACTCTCGTCGAACACCAAATAACCGGTCCCCTTATATTCACTGACGGCAGCAAGATTGAAGGAAAGGTAGGAGCTGCCCTGACGTGGTGGGACCAAGGAAAGGAGAAGAGGTTTTCCACATTTCGCTTGGAGTCGCACAATACTGTCTGCCAATCTGAAATGTATGCAATATTCAGGGCCCTAAGGATGGCAACACAATCAAAGATAGACTCCCTTAACATTCTGAGTGACTCGAGATCTTCGCTCGACCTGCTTAGGAGTCCTTCGGTTACGCATCCCCTAGCCCTAGAAATGAAAAAATACATACAAGAAATTCATGATGAAGGCAGAGCTGTGAGGCTCTTCTGGTTGAGAGCCCACGTAGGAACACCGGGAAATGAGAGGGCGGACGAGCTAGCAAAAAAAAGCGGCAACTACCAAAAGGACGGCCCCTGACTACGATAAAGTACCCATTTCGTATGTCAGGAGGCGGATACGTGAAGGGTCTGTCAACAGATGGCAGAACAGATATGACTCATCGCAGACCGGCTCAGTTACAAAAATTTTTCTGCCTAATACTAAAAAAGCCTATAAACTAGTAAAGGCAATTAACATAACATTTATTGACACTCAGTTTCTGACCGGTCACGGTGGTTTCGCCTCCTATCTGCACCGTTTTCACATCAAAGACAGCCCCTCTTGCGTGTGCGACCCGCAATGTGAGGAAACTATATTTCACATCTTACTGGACTGCCCAAGATTCGGCCTCGAGAGAATGACGCTGGAAAGCCAACTACAGTTTTGCTTAAACCAGCAATCCCTCCACACTATCTTGGAGACTGAGGCCACAAGAACACCTTTTCTCACATTCGCAAGAAGAGCCGTCAAAACAGCCGCTAAGCGAAACAGCTCAAAGGCTCGTCCACAGACAACACCAGCACCGACACCAACACCAGCACAAGCACAAGTACTATCCCCACAGCCTGCACCAGCATTTACACCCGTACCACACGTTACACAAGCCCAAACCCTACAAGATTCCACCCAGCCCAACTTTAACACCCAGTCCACCAACATAACAACAAGAACAACATGCGCAAGAACCAAACCTACAACACTAAAGGCAACTAAAGTTGTACCTTTCATGGCCTCCCTTGCCAGAGGAATCCGCACCTTACTCACAGGAGTGTCCCCACCAAACACACCTTCAATAATCCCCCAGTGTGACTTCACACAACTTCTACGAGAAAGTGGGACACGTAGGGAGATGGGAATTAGGACTCGTAGCGTAGCCCTCTTCATGAGTGAGGATGCGGAAACGATAGGCATAGCATTCTGTCGCCCAGTTCAACCAAATAAATTACTAATATCGCCTGGACTAGCCTCGCTGCTTAAGGGAAACACATGTGCAACGACAATAAAGTGCAAAAAGATCAACGCACTCACCGTGTATATGGGGGGCAACTGTCCCTACCGACTGCTGCAGTCACAAAACAAAGTGATTGCGCTGTTCGAGTGGGGGCAAGAGTCTCCTTTTGCGCAAGCAAACTCGTTGCTCCTTAAAGTCAGCGAAAGTTTAGGCACTCCAAAGATCCTGAGCGTAGATGCGATGAGACTGGGTCCTGACAGGGGCGACGTAGTTGACCTCTACGGCTGCCTTAAGGCTTCCAAAATCCACGAGGTAATAGCCCTCCCTCCGCTGTAGGCTCCACCTCCGTTGAACCCCGCCCTAGCGGTTCCGAGCGGCTCCAGAAAAAGATGGATGCCCAAAGAGATGAAAGAGCCCAACTACCGAAGCATAGAGGAAGTCACGTCCGAGTGGGCACTCAGTCGATGGCACTGGCAGCAAGTATAATAAAAGCATTGACTCCAAGAAGGGTTATCCGTTCAGCTCATGGTGGCACCCCCCCGGCGAGTCAAATCGAAGACCAAGAAAAGGCGATCAAAACCTTCTTTGCAGCCTCACAGAACTCAGAAAGACACCTCGGGGGCCCGCTGAGACCTAGCAGAGGAAGGGTCAGCCCACCCGAACTAAGACCAGCATCTAGCCCGAAAGAGCATGCAATAAATGCGCTCATCGAGTTCCAGGCTATTCTTAAGGCGACCCGAGAGGTAAATAAAACCACCTGCGAAAACATCATGCAAACCTACCGGAGAGGCAACAAAAAGCTACTGAAAGTGCAACTCGACGAAGCCGAAGCGGCGATCTACGATAACGACAGATCCCAAATAATACAGGGAAATATGTCGGGACACTACATGGCCGCGTACAATAGCACCAATGGCTTTGTGGGCCTGGTCGAAGATTTCGAGGAATCGAGGGACCAACCTCTCAAGTTTAAAACACCTGAGAATGACCTAATTGTTTTAGTGGCCAAGTGCACGAGAGTAATGCTGGACGACCGGATACTTGAAAGGGCAAATACTATCTCAAGCGATCCCGAGCCCGGCGCAGCTCTTAAAGATTGGACACTACCAAAACTGGCTTGGATAACCGGAGTACCCGGTTGCGGCAAAACAACTTACATAATCGGGAACTTCGATGAGGAAAGTGAAATAGTGATTACCACCACGGTCGAAGGAGCAACAGCTCTGAAGGAAAAGCTCGCGCACTGATTTGGCACGAAGGCGAAAAGAAAGCTGCGCACAATGGCATCCATCCTAGTCAAAATGGTTTCATGAGGGAAACATTATAAACCGACTGACGGTGGATGAAGCCCTCATGAACCATTTTGGAGCCATAGTAATGGCTGCCGCGTTGTCTGGTGCGGAGATAGTCACACTGATCGGAGACGTAAACCAACTACCCTACATCGATAGAGGAAATCTATTCGACTTAAGGTACTGCCGTCCGAACCTGACAACAAACATCACATGTGAGTTGTCTTGCACCCGCCGAAACCCCATGGATGTTGCCTATGCCATCGCCGGAGTGTACAACAGTATATACTCTTCAAACCCCATCATCCACTCCCTTAAAATGGAAAAATATACTGGCACACATATACCAAAGAACAACGAAGGAACCCTATATCTGATCCATACGCAGGAGGAAAAGAAAATCCTGATGGATCAGGGATATCGATCCGGAAACAGGTCGCGGATCATGACTATTCATGAGGCACAAGGACAGACGTATGGCGACGTCATCATCGTCCGTACCAGACGCAAGAGGTACCTTATCCACGACACCATCCCTCACGCGGTCGTCGCAGTAACAAGACATACCAACTCCTGTGTGTATTACTCCGACGACTGTAGTGATGCGATCGCCAATTTTATCAGCCGAGCGATGACGGCCTCACCAAAACAAATCATGGAGCACAACCTCAAAGCAGCTATTCACGAGCGTGACGTCTCTGTCACCGAGGCTGTACTCGCAAAATTACAACACCAAAGAAGAAACAAAGCGTGAGCTGGGTGGCTATTTTTATTACAATCATATATATGTACATATATATATTTACCACAAAAAAAAAAAAAAAAAAAAAAAAAATCGCTTACAATTGGTCAGTGATGGACATCACCATTAGATTACATTAAATATAAGATAATACAAATTAATACTAATTAATACTAACAAATGCCATGGGCACCTGTGAGCCCATGAACAGAGTTTCCTAATTAAAAAAAAAAAAAAAAAAAAAAAACACTAAGTTCGCTCTGCCTACGGCGGATACAGCGTGAAGCTATAAAAAAAAATATATACTGCTTTTTATTTTTAAAAGCCGTGCACGGCATGATAGACGGCGTAGTAAGTGGCGGAGCTTAACGCCGCGCTTTCCCTCGATGCCTAAGCAAAGAAAATGGAAATAGTCCTCGAGTGGGAATAGAACCCACAACCAGTCACACTTTGTGCCTTTGCGCCACGACTGGATTCAAAAATTTACTATTTTCTGATATTACCAACTACCGCTTTGTACACAAATCTTAACAACAAACAGAATTAACATACAATCATTTATACCATACATAACCCATGGGTTATGTATGGTATAAATGATTATGGTAACCATAACGTGTGACCGCTCTAAGGTACTTTCTCTTTAGCATATATTAAGAGACCCCATAATAAGTATTATGTAACATCATTCATACTTTTGGAAAGGCTTTCTTTTCTTTAAAATGAGACTTAAGTTCCTTTTATGGAAAAATTGTTTAATATATTTATATGGAAAGGATTAATGAGCAATGTATTTAAGTAAGTACCTCGTGGCACAGTGGGATAACGGCTGATTGTAAATGTGATTGGTCGTGGATTCTATTCTCACCGTGGGTAATGGTTTAATTTTCTTTGCTCCACCTCTCGTATTTTTTTCCATATGGGGCAAGGTGGTGAAATGAGAAAAAAATTGAAAATGTAGAATAGATAGTCATTACATTAAATTATTATTGAAATATTTTATATTAATTATATTAATTAACTGGTCCAATGTATAGGGTATAATTATACCCTATACATTTGGACCAGTAGTGGCGCAGTGGCACGAACGTGTGACTGTAAACGACTGGTTGTGGGTTCGATTCCCACTCGAGGAGCAATAATATTAAATATTTTAATATCCTTCGCTCTGGTATCATAGGCAAAGCTCGGCGTTAAGTTCCGCCACTTAACACGCACTGCCTCCGAATTAGGCGGAAATTAGGGAACGGAGTGTCTGAACACCAAGACTATCCTGTTGTGTGCGGGATATAGCGTGAAGTTAAAAAAAGGACAAAAAAACAAAAAGAAAATGTATAAACATATTCCCGAGTAGGATTCGAACCCACAACCATGGCGCTTACAATCATTGCTAATACCACCTTTTGTTTTATTTCTATTAATTACAAAATAAATAACATTAATATTAAAAAATTAAAAAAATAAATAGCTTCACGCTATATCCCGCACACAGCAGGGTAGGCAGAGGGAACCTAGTGTTAAGACACTCCGTTCCCCACTTTCCGCCGAATTCGGAGGCTTGCGTGTTAAGTGGCGGAACTTAACGCCGCGCTTTACCTCGACACCAGAGCGAAGAAAATGGAAATATAATTTCCACTCCTCGAGTGGGAATCGAACCCACAACCAGTCGTTTACAGTCACACTCTTGTGCCACTGGGCCACGACTGGCCACTTTAAATATATAATTTAAATATATATTATAAATATTAGCCATCAATTATTAATTATCGAGGGATAAAGTCCATATCACTTTATACAACTACTTTAAATGAAAACGTGACCGTTTTCAAGTGTTTATGCAAATGCTTTAAATGCAAGTAAATTACGTAAGATATCGTTTGTTTTCGTCATCCTTCTATTAAGTAGTGATACGTCACTGCGGCTTTTTTGTTATATTTTTGCACTTCTCCCATTATTATTATTTTTTTTTGTCTTCAATAACACTTTTACTTTTGTTTTTTAGCTTCACGCTGTATCCCGCACACAGCAGGGCTAGGCAGAGGGGACCTAGTGTTAAGACACTCCGTTCCCCACTTTCCGCCGAAATCGGAGGCTTGCGTGTTAAGTGGCGGAACTTAACGCCGCGCTTTACCTCGACACCAGAGCGAAGAAAATGGAATATAATTTCCACTCCTCGAGTGGGAATCGAACCCACAACCAGTCGTTTACAGTCACACGCTTGTGCCACTGGGCCACGACTGAACACTTTTACGCTTTCAAAAAATGTGCAATTTGTTTGTTTTCTAACTTTATTAGTTTTATTGTCGCAAAACATAAACATTTCAATATTGTATTTAATAATATGCAATAATAATAGTACGGTGTCCTAAAATACAGTACAATTACTATATTATGAGACAAGCGATTCGCCGAAATTTCATGATCGGTTCAGTATTTCCGAAGATTAGCCATAACAAACAAAGTTACAAACTTTATCTCTTTATTAGTATAGATAGATTAGATAGATAGTTATTCCACACTTAGGAAAATTGAAAAATACATTTAAAAAACGTAGTAGCCAGTCGTAGCGCAGTGACACAAGAGTGTGACTGTAAACGACTGGTTGTGGGTTCGATTCCCACTCGAGGAGTGGAAATTATATTTCCATTTTCTTCGCTCTGGTGTCGAGGTAAAGCGCGGCGTTAAGTTCCGCCACTTAACACGCAATGCCTCCGAAATCGAGGGTGCGTGGGGAACGGAGTGTCTTAACATTAGGTTCCCTCTGCCTACCCTGCTGTGGATACAGGGGATACAGCGTGAAGTTAAAATAAAAACGTTTAAAATTTTTTATTCGGGGATTCGAACCCGCGCCTCCTGAATACCGTTCAGGCGCTCTCACCACTGAGTCATGCGTACTACTATCCACTGCGTCGAAATTCTTATACGCTTTATTACAACTTATTTTTGTTGTTAACAACTCTATAGAGAGATTTTTATAAATTTCTGCTACCCAAAGAATTTCAAAATTTAGTCGTCAAAAAGGTGACATTTTTAAAATATTTCATCTTTCTCATGTCAGTAAAATAGAAAAGGACATAAACTCTAACCCATATTGTTGTTAGGTCAAACCATTTCCATACAAAGACGTCAAAAGTTACATACATTCCTAAATGATGGGACAAAATATGAAGAACTCATTAACAAGTTTATTTTGTTTCCTTTCTTTTAATGTTATGTTAAAATTTTATATATTTAGGTAAAAAGAACAACATAATTACCTATGTGTGATATTCTTTTTTATTTTTGATACCATAGACAAACCAAGTGCGGCGTTAAGCTCTGCCACTTGACGTGCAATGTCTAGATGGCGATTTACACCTTCCGATTCGATTGAAAATTTGCACACGTGTCCGGATTTAATGACAATATTTCTTGACAACAGCATAACCGGAATAAATAAAAAATCATTTATATCGTATTCATTTTACTTGAGACCATTGTAGCGCATTGAACAGCGTCTGATTGTAAGCACAGTCGGTTTTGGGTTCGATTTCCACTAGGGGAATAATTGTATTAAGCTCTACTTACCTCAAAATCAGACGGAAAATGGAGGACAGAGTGTCTGGACACTAAGTCCTCTCTGATTACGAAGGGAAGAAAAAAAATGTTAGTTTCTTTTTAAACAAATTTGATAACTCTACCAATATTAATCTGAGAACTATTAATCTGCTTAGATGCGCAATTCCCTTTGTCTATGTGCTTATAATGGTGAAAGAAATCCTAAGCTAACTTCTTTTTGTATAACAAATAATACGATATATGAATAAATATAAAAAAAAACATATATAACTAGTGGCCCGCTCGCGGCTTTGCCGCGTGATCTACGTGGCTGTTTCGGCATATTGCAACACTCGGTGGCGGATTTTTGAAAAATAAAGTAGCCTAAGTTTAACCTTGGATTATCAACTATATATATGCCAAAATTCATTGCAATCGGTCAAGCGGTGTAGATTTTTCATATAAACTTTCATCCCCTATTTGAACCCTTTAGAGGTTGACTTTTGAAAAAATGAGTAGCCTATGTTAGACCCAGTCATTTTTACTACTTTCAATCTAAATTTCATCCCAATCGGACCAGTAGATTAGCCGTGAAAGCGTGACAGACAAACACACAGATGTTCCCATTTATAATATAAGTATGGATTGCAGATACAGATATATAATCTTTTTATTTACTGAATGGGGCAGTCATTAAAAACACATTAATTTATAAAGAAGTTATATATCAGCTTATCTCCGTGTAATAGCCAGAACTACATTATAATGTTAATGAAAAAAATATAATTACATGTTATTACGTATGAAGTGCTTTAACGCGTTTTATTTCTTAATTTTAAAGTGGATTTTAATTTCTTTATATTTTACGTTGTATTACATTATTGTTTAATTTTTAGCTTCACGCTGTATCCTGGCAGAAGGAACCTAGAAGACACTCCGTTCCCCACTTTCCGCCAAATTCGGAGGCATTGCGTGTTAAGTGGCGGAACCTAACGCCGCGCTTTGCCTCGTAACCGGAGCGAAGAACATGGAAATATCAAATATTTCCACTCGTCGAGTGGGAATCGATCCCACAATCAGTCGTATTTACGTTCGCGTCGATTACTTTATTATGTTATATAAATCTTTATACCGCATAACAAGGTACAGAGGGTGGAGAGGACCTAGTGTCAAGACACTCCGTTATTCATTTCATATATGTATTCATTCTACAGAGAGGTAGTAAACTGTCTAAAGTTGCTGATATTTTTGTGAGGAGATATTTAGAAAAAATATTTAACTAGGAAAATGTAAATTAATTCTTGAAAAGAGACCATTATGGCGCAGTGGGATAGGTTTGACTGTAAATACGATTGGTCGTGGGCTTGATTGCCACTCGGGAAAGTGATTATATCCATACTAATATTATAAATGGGAATGTCTGTGTGTTTGTCTGTCATGCTTTCACGGCTAATCTACCGGTCCGATTTGGATGAAATTTAGAATGAAAGTAGTAACAATAACTGGGTCTAACATAGGCTACTTATTTTTTCAAAAATCAACTTCTATAGGGCATGAAAGTTTGTATGAAAAATCTACACCGCTTGACCGATTGTAATGAAATTTGGCTTAAATATAGTTGATAATCCAAGGTTAAACATAGGCTACTTTATTTTTCAAAAATCCATCCCCTTAGGTTGCAATACACCGCAACAGCTATGTATGTAGTAACGCGGCAAAGCCGCGAGCGGGTCGCTAGTTTTAAATATTTTCATTTCTCTGCTCTGCTCTGTCCAAGTAGACAAGGCGCGGTGTTAGTTCGGTCATTCAACACACATTTCTGGCAAGCAGAAACGTACATTACAAAAATCATATATTATTTCAAATTTTATACGAGAAGTCATTTTGTTTTCAACTTTTTGCCCAAAGCAATCAAGTTGCATCCGTAAACACTGAACTTAGCTTTTTTATTCGACAAATTTTGATTCGCAACGGCCATTTGTAATTTCTTATTACTGTCTTAGGGTTGTGGCAAATAATATTACTTTTTTTCCTCATATTTTTTTCATTTTTACTTGTTTATTTATTTTACTATTTATTTATTTACTTAAAATTTTATAATATATGTAGCATATCTAAAGAGAGAGACGATGATGATATGTCACTTATGATATAAGTGACACTACGCATGGGTGGTTGGTATGACTACATACCAACCACCTGACACCTGACACGTAATGTCATAGATTATTCAACTATAACAGATGGCGCTACGTGTTGCGCCTACATATATAAAAGAGTATTTTAAATACACAATAAGGGTACAATATTTATTTCATGACAAAATTCATGTTATTCTGATGCATTATTAAAGAAATTAATCTGCATTCTTTTAATTTTAAACTTTAAATGTGCTAAGTTTCATACTAGTACAAAGTTTTCCCATCAAGTGTAGATATAATATCAATAACAAAACATGTAGTACATACATACCATATGTCCATTCTGGCGCAGTACTGGGACAGCGTCTCATTATAAATGCGACAGTCGTGGGTTCGATCCCGAACTCGAGAGAATAGCTGTATTTGAATTATTTCTATTTACTTGCTCTGGTTTGAAAGCGTGGAGTTCAGCCACTTTATACGCAATATACCAAATTCGGGTGAGTAGTGAATAACGGACGAAATTAAGACAAAAAAAAGTGGAAAAGGCAGTGTACCTATGATTAACTTTTCTCCTACACTTTCAATGGGATAAAGCATGAAGCAATAAATCGATATAAATATATAAAAATATACACATATCGCCATCCCTACACTCCCATTGATACTTTATACTGAAAACTTGAATACAAAATTCTTTTAAAACGACTTACAACAAAAACTTGCTTCAAGACAACAACGTACGTAAAAACGTAAAGGAAAATAAATAATTCACTTGAAGCAGTTCGTGTATTACGAAAGTCTAATTCATCGCGTCGTGTGAGACATTTCGATTTGTACTAAAACATAGCATGTTTATTTATTGTTCGATTACAATGGACGCGGCCGGAATACATTTATCATAAGAACTTTTGTTTTGTTAGCTATAGGGAAGTATGTCAACTGTTATGTTAAATGTACTGATTTTTTTTTGTGGCCAGTCGTGGCCCAGTGGCACAAGAGTGTGACTGTAAACGACTGGTTGTGGGTTCGATTCCCACTCGAGGAGTGGAAATTATATTTCCATTTTCTTCGCTCTGGTGTCGAGGTAAAGCGCGGCGTTGAGTTCCGCCACTTAACACGCAATGCCTCCGAATTCCGCGGAAAGTGGGGAACGGAGTGTCTTAACACTAGGTTCCCTCTGCCTACCCTGCTGTGTGCGGGATACAGCGTGAAGCTATTTTTTTAAAAATTTTACTGCTTTTAAAATATGTGAGAGAGATAAACTGGTTTTTTATTTTTTTTTTAGCTGTGCTACACGCTGTATCCTATACACAGCAGGGTAGGCAGAGAAGGTGTTTTTAACGTCAGGAAATCCGTTACGAATACCAGCCCTAGTGGGGACTCGAGACGTGGTTATGTGGTACTCCGGTGAGGCAAGATGGTAACGCCGCCGTTACCTACTAAAACCTGACGGTGCTCCTTTTCAACCGCCACTAGCCGGGCCACGGGGACCGAATCAATCGTCCGAGGAAAGCAGAGAGAACCTAGTGTTAATTCACTTGATTCTCTATTTTCCTTTCAAATTCAATATATTGCGTTTTAAGTGGCGGAACTCAACGCCGTGCTTTGTATTAAGTACCGGAGTGGAAATGAAAATAATTTAAATAATCCACGAGTGAGAATCGAATCCATAACCAGTGTATTTATATTCAGGCACTGTCCCACTGAGCCACGATGATCTCAACTTCTACTAAAAATATACAAACATTGTTAACGATAAGCCATTTGTATCCAGTCTCTGTTTATTTTACGATAAGAATTCAATTTGTCGATAATTACCAAACTACCATTTCTTTAAAAGTAAACGGTGAAAGGATTTGACGTAAGCATTTTAAAAGCATTCTTCCATTATATTATAAGATAACTAGCGGCCCGAGTAAACGTCGTAACTGTTTCGTTGTACTGCAACCCTCGGAGGTGCATTTTTGAAAAATAAAGTAGCCTATGTTTAAGCTTGGATTATTAACTATGTTTATGCCAAAAATCATTGCAATCGGTAAAGCGGTTTAGATTTTTCATATAAACTTGCATCCCCTATTTTCAATCTTTTAGAGGTTGATTTTCGAAAAAATAAGTAGCCAATGTAAAGAACTTTTACTACTTTCATTCTAAATTTCATCCAAATCGGATCGGTAGATTTGCCGTGAAAGCGTGACAGACAAACCCACAAACTTTCGCATGTATAATATTAAGTATGGATAAGTTCAGTTTAATTGTTCTTTTTAAGTTTCCCTATATACACATAGACCTCACGCCTTTTACATGCGTGATATTGGGCAGTAAGGAGAGCGTAGTGTCCAAACATTCCGTTTTCTGTTTTTCACTTGAAATCGAGACTTTTCTGGTCCTTTACTATTTACTCTTTATAAGCTCTCTGCTCTTTACTAGCAGAGTGCTAGTCTAGTATTCTGGTCATATTATTTATTACCTAATTTCGGCTTTTATATTGTTTATAAATCTTATATGTCCATGATCATTCGTATACAAACTAAGCCGGCTTAATTAGTCCTTCATTTTATCATAACGTAGCGTGCTTGTTCTCACGTCGCCGACTGATAGCAATACTGTGATATCGATTTCAAATAACATGCAAGTTGTAAATAATTGTACTACACTACAACAGACGGCCGTCTTCATGTTACACATAAGTTATTTTTTTTAGCTTCACGCTGTATCCCGCACACAGCAGGGTAGGCAGAGGGAACCTAGTGTTAAGATACTCCGTTCCCCATTTTCCGCCGACTTTTGAAGGCATTGCGTGTTAAGTGACGGAACTTAACGCCGCGATTTGACTCGATACCAGAGCAAAGAAAATGGAAATATTAAATATTTCCACTCCTCGAGTGGGAATCGAACCCACAACCAGTCGTTTACAGTCACACGCTTGTGCCACTAGGCCACGGCTGGCCCCTAGTAAACACATAACTTATTAATACTAATAAATCATTATTCGGCTTCTAACGTAGCATTTGTGTATACAATTGCCTCTATTGGTTCTAATAGAGAATGTCCTATTCATACTGAAGTGTGATTTATAGTAACGCCTTACTATATAATAATTTTGTTATTGAACTTAAAATGTATAATTTTAATTTGTATTTTAAAGAAGAATTTTAATTAATTGAAAATAGTATAATTTAAGAATTTATAATATAAAATATAATAAATTAGTAGTATTATAATAAAAGATATTTAGAAAACGAATAAAAATTTGAACGCAGTGGGATTCGAACCCGCGCCTTCTGATTATCGTCCAGGCGCACTCACCACTGAGCCATGCGTTCTACTACCAGCTGCGTCGAAATTCTTATACGGTTTATTACAACTTATTTTTGTTGTTTGTAAAAAATTTTCTACAGAAATGCAAATTTTTATACGTTTTCTAAATGTCTTTTTCAATTTTCCTAAGTGTGGAATAACACTTTAAAAATGTATAAAAGTAGTAGTATTATAATTTTTAAGACAATTTTCAATTGATAAATCGCTTGGGGGTAATAAAGTGGGAAACGGACGTGAAGCTGCGTGTCGTCATTCACACGTATCACGCGGTTAGTCAAACCACATATTACAAATAACACGCGTGTGGTTTTCACGCGATTTTAAAATCTTGCGGTACTCTACCTTGCGGTAAGGCTATACTACTAATTTTGAAATATTACTATTTTTAACAGAATTAATCACATATATATCTGGTCGTGTGACCACGGACTGCTGTAAAGTGTTCGAAACGTCGGGTTTTCTAAAAATGTACTAACAATTTTTTTTTTAGCTTCACGATGTATCCCGCACACAGCAGGGTAGGCAGAGGGAACCTAGTGTTAAGACACTCCTTTCCGCACTTCCCACCGATTTCCGAGGCTTGCGTGTTAAGTGGCGGACCTTAATGCCGCGCTTTACCTCGACACCAGAGCGAAGAAAATGGAAATACAATTTCCACTCCTCGAGTGGAAATCGAACCCGCAACCAGTCGTTTACAGTCACACGCTTGTGCCACTGGGCCACGACTGGCCACCATCTTCTTACCATCAAGCGATATAGACTTTCTAAGAATTTTTTTAACGACATTGATTGATATTAGATAAAATTTAGTTACAATATCTATAAGATAACTGTATGTATTATTATTACCACTTGAAAAAAGAGTGACTGAATGGTTTAGGAGAGTTTTTTCTGAAAAAAAACTTTGCTTTTTCAACATAACACTTAAGAACAACCATTTTAAATATAGGAATAATTTTTAATAACAGGGGCCACTCGTCGCGCAGTGGCACAAGCGTGTGGCTGTAAACGACTGGTTGTGGGTTCGATTACCACTCGAGAAGTGGAAATATTTAATATTTCCATTTCCTTCGCCCTGATGTCGAGGCAAAGCGCGGCGTTAAGTTCCGCCGCTTAACACGTAATGCCTCCGAATTCAGCGGAAAGTGGGGAACGAAGTGTCTTAACACTAGATTCCCTCTACCTGCCCAGCTTTGTGCGGGATACAGCGTGAAGCTAAAAAATTAAAATATAGAATGTAGAACATTATATAGGTGTAAACACCATTGGCTCAACAACTCAATCTCAACTTCCGGCGTAAAGTGGAAATCTGAGGTTCTTTTCTTACAAGGTTTTAACCAATTTGCAGGAAAATGTGTGAAGTTTCAGTTTCACGCTATTCTCAAAATACACAGTAGAAAAGTTTAGAACAGTAGATATAAGAACCCTTATAACGTGCAGTAAAGCTCGCCTCCATTGTTCGAGCTCCTCTCTTTACCTAACAAAATATGCTTAGTGATATATAAATATTTACTAAATAAAAAACTTTTATAACAATTATTGATCTATATACTATATGATTTGTCATCTATTATAATCTTCAACAATAAAATAGTAAAAAAATGTATCCTTATATAACATTTATACTATCATCATGTATGGCCAAAGATAAAGTTGATAAAACAGGCCTCCTCGTGACGCTGTTATCAAACTAACAAGCCAAATACACGCAAAAGATTTATTTATTTATTTATTTATTGGATCGCCAACAAAGTATACACAAATACAACCATTTCAATGAATACAATTAAGATGCTATGTGCTACCTCAGTTACAGGCAACCACTTCATGCTAAAATAGTAACAGAGTGCTTGTAATCACAGAGTTAACATTTAGGTTTAAGTACATTATAGTTTAAATACAGTGCATGAAGAACAAACAACTAGAAGTAAAATCTAAGCTTAATTAATTAATTAAACATTTTTTAAGTGTTTTTTGAATGCGAGAGGCCTTCCCGAGAATATATCAATATTAGTATTTTTAAAAATATAAATAGTCAATACTTGCACAATAGTGCCAGTAATGTGTTACAGCGTCTGAATGTAAATAATGTTGGTTAAAGGTTTGATTTCCATTCGATGGAATTATTATAATTTAATTATTTTTTATTTCTTCGCACTTTTCAAGAATAGAATGCTAAACGTCATTAGTGCACAACATTGAGGTCTGCCACTCTATACAATATCCTCGAATTCGAGGGATGTTTTGAGAGCGGAGAATCTAGAGACTATGGTTCTCTCTGCAAAAAAGTGTTCAGTTAATACAAATCAAAATATTATTCCATCAATTTTATATCATTTCATACAATTATCATAGCGCGGCGTTGAGTTCCGCGACTTGGAGAACAGAATGTCTTGACACTGAGCTATCTTTAACCCCTGCTATGCGAAAAAAACCAAACTCTCCGCCTATCCTAACGAAAAATACATAGAAAATAGTCACTAACCAATTTTTTTCTATTACAGAATAGCAACAAAAACAACCCAACCGTTCCACGTGGCGCTCGCCATACTGGTTGTAATAGCGTGGATTACCAAATCGGGGACCAGTGCCAACGTGAGAGGCTGGAAGGCGTTGTACGTGGGCGCCGTCGCGACGCACCTGGGCGCTCAGATATGGATGACTTTAGTATCAGGTATGTTAGATATTTTTAGCTTCACGCTGTATCCCGCATACAGCAGGGTAGGCTGAGGGAACCTAGTGTTAAGACACTCCGTACCCCACTTTCCGATGAACTCTGGAGGCAGCATGTGTTAAGTGGCGGAAACTTAATGCCGGACTTTGCCTCGACACCTTAGCGATGTAAATGAGACATAAATATTTCAATTCCTCGAGCAGGAATCGAATTCAGAACCCTTCGTGTTTACAGTCAACCTTTGTACCCACAAACCACGACTGGTATCTCTACGTTGGTTTTGATACAGAAAGAGGCTTTTGAACTCTCTGTTTTTTACATTTATGACAAAGCATAAAGAGCCTACGTCTGAATATTCTCTTAACTTAAAAATAACTAGATAGTTGACTTTTTTAATCTACTTGTAATTAATATGATCTTTTGTTTTCGCGATTATTACACATTTTGAAATGAAACTATTTTTAACCGGATTAATCGCGTATATTATTGGTATTCGAAAATACATTTTTAGAAACCCGACGTAGTAGTCGACGTAGTAGACGTACTAGTCCGTGGTCACAGGTAGACTCAGTCTACCTGTGACCACGGACTACTGTAAAGTGTTCGAAACGTCGGGTTTCTAAAAATGTATTTTCGAATACCAATAATATACGCGATTAATCCGGTTAAAAATAGTTACATTTCAAAACTACTTGTAATTTCTATATTTTGTATTTTTTTGTTTTTAGGCAGGTATAATTTCTTTAATTGTAGATTTATCTTAATTTACGTTTAAAATAACAATGTCACCCTTAATTTACTAAGAAAACATTCATTTAACTCACAAAAATCACAAAAAATAATATATAAATAATATTAAAACCTTTTACTTTAACAAAATTATAGATGAAGTCCGATAAGCCAATATTAAACACAAGATAAAATTATAAGCGCAAGATAAAAGTAAAATAAAATTTTCACACATTTCAATAAGTTTGACCATTGTATAAAGTAACATACTTGTTGCTATGGTAACGAATATTTTACGCGTTAACGGAAACACTAACGAAATAATTTATTATAAACGTTACATAAAGAACACAAAGAGCGATTGTTAGGTATTACGCTAAATGATAATTCAAAATCCAGACTAGACGCTATTTAATCAGATAATGCTGAAATCACAGAATAATAAATTACTTATTAATCATATTTCTATAAAAAAATGACTTTATATTCAAATCCAAAATAGATGTAACTAACGATGACCAATGTTCCTACATTAGTTGTGGGTTCGATTCCTAATTGGTGGAATGATCATAATTTTATGATCTTATATAATTTTCATTTTTGGGGCCAGTCGTGGCGCAGTGGCACAAAGTGTAACTGAAAAGCGACTGGTTGTGGATTCGACTACCACTCGAGGAGTGGAAATATTTCGTATTTCCATTTTCGTCGCTATGGTGTCGAGGCAAAGCGCGGCTTTAAGTTCCGCCTCTTAACACGCAATGCTTTGGAATCGAATTCGGCAGAAAGTGGGTAAAGGTGTGGCTTAACACTATGTTCCCTCTGTCTAACCTGCCATGTTAGACAGAGGAAACCTCGGGATACAGCGTGAACCTAAATATAATTTTGATTGAGTTCAGCCACTTGACATTGGAAGGCTCGATTTCTCTTCAATATATGGAAAACGGAGTGTCCGGCCACTAGATTTTCTCTGCCAAGTAGACACTGCTTAGCTCGAAAAGGCTAAGCGTGAAGCTATACCAAAATAATAGTATTATCGTTATAAGTAGGTACTTGGTATAGTAATCTATTTTCCGATTACAATTTATCTTCGTGAATTTATTTTTCTCAGATATCCTTTTTGTTTACGCTGTATTTGTTTTTCTTTTTTATGTTACGTTACGGGCCAGTCGTGGCGCAGTGGCGCGAACGTGTGACTGTAAACGACTAGTTGTGGGTTCGATTCCCACTCGAGGAGTGCAAATATTTATAATTTCCATTTCCTTCGCTCTAGTATCAGAGGCAAAGCGCGGCGTTAAGTGGGGAACGGAGTGTCTTAACACTAGGTTTCCTCTACTTACCCTGCTGTGTGCGAGATACAGCGTGAAGCTATAAAAAAACATGTTATGTTATAATGTTTAAAATAAATGAAGAATCAGAACATTTATGGTGGGAAATGCCTGTTCATAACACCTTACCAAATTCTTTAGACAGATTAAAAAACTATTTAAATGTGTATTATATACTATTTAGGTGATACATAAATATGATTAGTATAATTTAATAATATATGTATGTCTGTTAATGCTAATGGTTGTTCGATCCGATCGATTTATAATAAATTATATTGGTGTCTTCGCTCTAATAACACAAAGGACGGTGTTAAATTCTGCCAATCTACAGGCAATGTCTGACAAACACTCACAAACATCACAATCTTTTGGCATAAATATAATTGACAATCCAAGGTCAAACATAGGCTACTTTATTTTTAAAAAATCCACCCCCGAGGGTTGCAATATAACGAAACAGTTAGTAATTTACAAGGCGAAGCCGCGAGCGATCCGCTAGTATTTATATAAAATTTAAAATATTTTGATTGGCTCGTTTGAACTTTGAACCATAACTAAAGAACTGAACTGAATTGAATTATTTTTTATTATATTTTTTTCTTACTTTTGATATATGTACATATATCAAAAACATAATCTACAAGTGCTTTTATCGTTATATCAATCAACGCAGTACATTTTATCTTTTTACACATTTCCTCTCGTTAACTACGCACATGGTATGGTAGTTAAAACATTTTTCACACAACTTGTGTTAAAGCAACTTAATACATTGTACGGTTTGCAATAAAATATTTATTAATAAGTAATTATTTGGCTCCTCGCTTATATAAATCACGGTGGACGGAGAAAACCTAGTGTCACAACACTCCGTTCTCCGCTTTCTGCTCAAAATCAAAGTTTTGTTTTTAGTAACGGAACAACACAACGCCATGTTTTTTTCTCATCGAAGGCTTATGTTATTAAAATTATTTTATGTTAAAGAAACAAATGGAGTTAAATAAATGCTAAAATCACGTGTAAAGTTATTTAAATAAGATTAGACAATTGTGGCCAGTCGTGGCCCAGTGGCACAAGCGTGTGACTGTAAACGACTGGTTGTGCGTTCGATTCCCACTCGAGGAGTGGAAATTATATTTCCATTTTCTTCGCTCTGGTGTCGAGGTAAAGCGCGGCGTTAAGTTCCGCCACTTAACACGCAAGCCTCCGAATTCGGCGGAAAGTGGGGAACGGAGTGTCTTAACACTAGGTTCCCTCTGCCTACCCTGCTGTGTGCGGGATACAGCGTGAAGTTAAAAAAATAAAAAATTGACAATAGATAATATGTATCTTATTCCGGATTTCTGGACTTACCTCACTTATCTCCAGATTTTGGATTGACTCTTTGGATTTTATTTTCTACCAGTACAATATTGACAGTAGTTCAGCTTAATGTTTTTATACTACTACTGGTATGTCCTTAGTTAGAGCATAACTTTTCAGCTCTTCCTGTATAGAACGTGTCCGATTTATATAACTTCTTTTTTAGCTTCACGTCGTATCCCGCTTATAGCAGGGTAGCACAGACAACCTAGTGTTAAGACACTCCTTTCCCCACTTGCGGCCGAATTCCGGAGGCATTGCGTGTTAAATGGCGAAGCTTAACGCCGCGCTTTGCCTCGACACCACAGCGAATAAAATGGAAATATTTATTATTAATGGGAATCGAATCCACAGCCAGTAGTGTTTACAGTCTCACTTTCTACCCCTGTGGCACGACTGGCCTATGTATATTTGTTTAATTACATACTGAACACAATTTTTTTTTTTACTTATTCATTTTATTTTTTAAGCTGTAAAAACTTTCATATCAGTCTTAATATT
Organism: Dryas iulia moderata; assembly: GCA_019049465.1. Lineage (NCBI taxonomy): Eukaryota > Metazoa > Arthropoda > Insecta > Lepidoptera > Nymphalidae > Dryas > Dryas iulia. The sequence continues at coordinate 442,313 of CM032420.1, read as the reverse complement.
AAAATAGATTAATTAGAATTTTAAAATTACTCTTTTTATGTTTTAAATTTCAGAACAGTAGGAACGGAGAATCTTAACACTAGTTTCCCCTCTCCCTCCAATATGAATATCTGAGTCTTAAACATGACAGGTTAATTTCTTGGTCAAGTCAGTTATTTTTGTATGAGTCCTGTATATTATTACATAAAAGTCAATCATTAAAAATAAACTATTTTCTATATATAGTATTTCCGTTTCAATCTACTTAAACTAAGTCAGTCCATGATACTAAAAAGGTAATAATCCAAATAAGATTTGTTGATTTATTAACAATTTTACCGTGTAATTGCAAAATTTATTTAAAACTCTAGTTTTTTAGTGGCCTAGAATACGAAAATCTTACTATACAATTTTTTTAAACAATTTTAACGTGTTACTGCACACTTAGGAAAGAACTTTGAATTTTTTTATATATATTATAACTAGCGGCCCGCTCGCGGCTTCGCAGCGTAATCTATTCCGTTATATTGCAACCCTCGAAGGCGCATTTTTAAAAAATAAAGTAGCCTATGTTTAAGCTTAGATTATCAACTATATTTATGCTAAAATTCATTACAGTTGGTCAAGCGGTTTAGATTTTTCTTATAAACTTTCATCCCCTATTTCAACCCTTTAGAGGTCGATTTTTGAAAAAATAAGTAGCCTATGCTAGACCCACTCACTTTTACTACTTTCATTCTAAATTTCATCTTTTTCAGACCGGTAGATTAGTCGTGAAAGCGTGACAGACAAAGACACAGACTTTCGCATGTATAATATAAGTATGGATAAGACTTTACGTACATACAAACGTCGGGAACGCTCTAGTTAAAAGGCAAGAAATTTACAAAAAATAATTTCGGTATATTCTTTTCCTGTAAAAGTTTTGTTTTAGTATTAGTAGTAATTGCGTAATACGATATGGTGCAGTGGAAACACGTCGTGGCGTTGAATTCCGCCATTTAAGATACAAATTCAATTCGAATTCAACCGAAAAGTGGAAAGCGGAGTGTCTTATCACTAGATTGCCTTAGCCTACTCTTCTATAAAAACATTTTAAAAAATTAGCCCCATAACGAAAAGCTGCATTTTTATAATAATTTAGATAACCAAAATAAAATACCTGATTTGATTGAAACAACCGACGAAGTATTCGTGCAACAAATTGCACAAATTTGAACAAGTTCATAATAACTTTAAGAGGATGTCTTACGAAAATCATTATCTCTTTACACATAAGTACTTTATAACCTTTATTTTAAGGACCTAAGTACTATTATATGGTATTTTTACTAAAATATAAATATATGTGTTTAATTTGTTCTCAGAAAAGTTTAAATTGAGATCTCAATGTAAGTAATTTGAATGCTTAGATTATGCAGGAGATACAAATTATCATTTTATTATGATTTTTTTATAAATAGTCCATTAATGTATAAACATTTTTCCTGTTTTTGTTATGGTTACCTCCATTTGTATATTACTACTACTGTAATTTTAATAGGTAAGTATCTTTTATAGTCTGGGGCCAGTCGTGGCGCAGTGGCACGAACGCGTGACTGAAAACGACTGGTTGTGGGTTCGATTCCTACTCGAGGAGTGGAAATATTTATATATTGTTTTCATTAATATAAATATTGTTTCCATTTCCTTCGCTCTGGTATCAGAGGTAAAGCGCGGCGTTAAGTTCCACCATTGAACACGCAATGTCTCCGAATTCAGCGGAAAGTGGGGAACGGAGTGTCTTAACACTAGGTTCCCTCTGCCTACACTGCTGTGTACGGGATACAGCGTGAGGCTAAAAAAAAAGTCGTTTATAGTTAAAATTAACAAATTAGTTTACAAAAATAATAATGAAAACAAAGATATTATGCTTATAATTATTTCCTCATCAACTTGGCCATCCTGGCAATGACATCAGATTCATGCTAAGAAAATACTAATGTATTATCAAATCATACGAAAAGAAGGTCAAAATAGTACCTATAGTAAGACATTTAAAGTTTGTTTGTACGTAAAGTCTTATTACAATATATATAAAAAAAATCAAAGTTATTTCGTTAACATAGTATAACTCTTTGCCTCTAAATGTTGTTAATTCAAAATCTCTTAATATATTTAAAAAACGATTAAGAACCCATATATTAGATGATTTCACTGATATTGTTTAATATCACTACTGTTTATTATTTGTATTGTCTAAATTGTAGTTATAATTTTAAAATTTCCTTTGTAAGCGAACTGTGTTCTTTTTGGAAATAAACTTCTTTAAACCTAAACCTATAGTGAGAGAAGAAAGAACACAGTGTTAGAGCAGTCTGTTCTCCATTTTTTGCTCAAATCCGAGACATAAGTTGTTCGCTGGCGGAACTCAACATCACGCTATGTCTTGTCAAAAGGAAAGAAAAATACTTTTTAAACATTTTTAAAGTGAAAAAGACATTTAAAGAAAACGTGTAAAAATTTGAACGCAGCGGGAGCAACAAAAATAAGTTGTAATAAAGCGTATAAGAATTTCGACGCAGCGGCTAGTAAAACGCATGGCTCAGTGGTGAGAGTACCTGAACGGTGCTCAGGAGGCGCGGGTTCGAATCCCGCTGCTTTCAAATTTTTATACGTTTTCTTTAAATGTTTTTTAGGAAAGGAAAATAATTTAAATATTATCATTAACTCAAGTGGGAATCGAACCCAAAATCATCGCGATTGCAAACAGACATTGTCACATATAAGTTATTTATCATAACAACGTAATTTTATTATATAATATTTGGAGTGTAAGGTGCGGTATGGGAAGGTCATATCAATAGAATTAGGAAGCGTTGAGTCATCAATTGAGCGAATTGCAATTGAAGATTACTATAGGAAGTTCCTTGTGTATGTACCTATATGCTATTTTATTCAGCTTCACGTTTTTCCTGTATGAGGATAGGCAGAGGGAACTTAGTGTCTAGATACTCCATTCTCCACTTTCCTTTTCGTCTTAAGTGGTGAAACTACATGCCACATTTTGTCTTAAGTAAGATAACAGAGAAATGAAAATATAATTATTCCCCCGAGCAGGAATCGAACTCACGGTCATCGTGATTACGCGCCAAACGAACGTCCAATTGATTCACGGAGACCTCCCCTTTTACCTACGATTATTATTATTGCTGTACTTTATTTCATGACATGATTTTTCTTCTTTATTTGTTGTCATCAGATTAATTTAAAAAAATTAAGTCCTTGTTAAGACAGTCAGTTCAACAAAAAAATAACTACTAGCAAGTTTTTTTAAAATTACCTTTTTAAAATATTTATTCAATTTTAAAACATTTACTGCAGGGAAGAGCATCCGACGTAGTATTGTTAATATCAGTGTTCTGATACGAAATATTACATATGTAATATATCCACCGAGTTCTTTTACCCGTGGGGGGACGGGTTAAGAGTACCATTCCCCCCGCCACTGGGTAGCGTCACGTAAAAGGCGGGTAACCCAGTAGCTTGGTGGTAGGAGATTCGTTCTCCGATTAGCTCGCGACCACTATCGTGTCAAAGACGAACCGTCAAATATCTGATGATGTGTTCCGGTTCGATGGCATGTAAGTCAGTTCTCCCTATTCTCACCATTCCCATCTTTCCTCCCTCCTTCTGTCCTACATCCCCAAGGCAGGCAACGCATCCATAACTCTAATGCTGTGAATGTCTATGGGCGAAGGTAACCACTTAACACCAGGTGGCCCTTCTGCTCGTTGGCCTCCTTTATTCCATAAAAAATATATATTTTTAAAATGTTATTTACACATTAAAGGAAATTTAAAAAAACATTTTTAGAAGTACCCTTCAAAGGCAATAACCTATCATCTTTTCTTCCTCTCCTATACTTACTAAATTTAACTTGTAAACGATAAATTATGAAAAATATAATAAAAAAATAATGAAAGTCGAACATATGGATATAATATTAAAAAAAATGCACTAACAAGTACTCAGGTCCATAAAAAGCGTTTAATTGGTGTAATAAACCTGCTTTTGTTCAGTCGCTATGTGACTTTTTTACGCAAAATATCTTCTTGTTACATTAACTCTTACTTTGACTAAAATGAGTTATAAGTGTTCTTTTTATCAACAATTGTTTAAATGAATCGAGTAATTGTACTTAAATAGTTAGTTGGGGCCAGTCGTGGCGCAGTGACTGTGTGACTGTAAACAGCTGGTTGTGGGTTCGATTCCCACTCGAGGAGTGGAAATATTTAATATTTCCATTTTCTTCGCTCTGGTGTCGAGACAAAGCGTGGCGTTAAGTTCCGCCACTTAACACACAATGCCTCCGAATTAAGGTGTGAAACGGAGTGTCTTAACACTAGGTTCCCTCTGCCTACCCTACTGTGTGCGAGATACAGCGTGAAGATAAAAAAACTCCATAATTGATTATAGTAATTTTAAATTACAAATAATTACTCTTATTCAATCAATATTTGATCAGCTACTTTCAGCCTTATTCAGATCAACTGACAATTTACACACCAAACGATTGTATGACCTTTTTGCAGTCAAGGGCGACACTTAGACAGTGTTCGGATGTTATAGCGATTAACGCCTCTAGGTTGAGTGGTTAGTGTGGTCTGAAGGTCGTAGCGAGGTCGCAGGTTTGATTCTTAGGCAGGGCTAATATTGTTTTTAGAGGTATTTAGATTAAACTAATTTTTGGGCTATTTTTGGTTCTATGAGAACCTTGGAAAACCTTTCCCTTGAGAACCTTGAAAATGCCTCGGATTTCGGTTGAAAGTGGGGAACGGAGTGTCTTAACATTAGGTTCCCTCTGCCTACCCTACTGTGTGCGGGATACAGCGTGAAGCTAAAAAAAATAATGTGTATATTTTAAACATTTTTGTCTTTGCAGGCATCGTGCTATACTTCTCTCTGCCGAGACACGAGTTCGGTCGCGTGCAGACGGTGCTCTTCCCCGTGTATTACGCCTTCAACTCCGTAGTGAGCCTCTTAGCTGCCCTCGCCTACTTCCGCACGCAATGTCTCACCCGCTTTGAAAATACTTCCTGGGTACAAGTAAGTATAAAAATATTGTTTTTTATATTAATATATATTAATTTAAATGATGAACTGCGTAAACTCAATTGTTTTGGGTTCGGTTCCCACTCGGGGGAATTATTATTTTTATATTATTTTAATTTTTCCTTTGCATTTTTTATTTGCTTTGGTGAAAACGCGGCGTTCAGTTACGACCTTCAATACGCAATGTCTTGGATTTGGACGGAAAGTGGAGAACGGAGTGTCTTGACACTAGGTTTCCTCTAACTAATATGCTATACGATAGCTTAAAGCTTAGAAAAAGAAGAAAAATGGATACAAAAATGTTGCATTCAGAAAAAGGGGCAATTTTTTAAAAAAGCTTGTTAGACAAATAGGATAAGATTAAAAATGTATTCTTTTTTTTTTTATTTATTTATGACATGCCAACAGCACAAGTAACATTGTGTATCATATGAGTTACGTGTACGCAGTTCCAGTTCCGTACTTGTACTAATTACAGGCACATACAACGTTTATAATTTTCCCGGTAACTAATATACAAGTACATTTAAAGAAAAATTTAAAGTTGCGTTAACAAAATTTAAATTACAAATATAACAATATAACTTTTTTTTTTTTTTAAGAAAGGAAAAGAATTAACTAAACTATAAAAATGTAGAAAACAATAATAAAACAACAAAACAATAGCGGATTCATACATAAATAATTTTCTTTTGAAGTTGACCAATGTGTCATGGAAGATATCGATGCCAGGGTCAGACAAGTTGTTATACAAAGTAATGATACGGTTAATTGGAGAAAATTTGCCAAGATTAGTCCTAGAACTAATAGGTGAGAAACTGTTTTTGAGGGGACGTCTAGGTCATTCTACATTTTTGCAACAAACTAAAACTATAATAACAAGGTTAATAAGGGAAAATACTGTATTCTTTAAACAACTTCTAACGAAATATTTGTCTCCAGGGTTGCCATTATTATATTAAATACATTAATTTTATATTTATATAATACTAATTTAATTGGACGAAAGCAGTAAAAACATTTTAAAATATATATATTTTTTAAAGTATGCATATTATTAGGCTATTTGACAATATTATAAAAATTCAATATGCTTATATTATTTTTTTAAGTAGCAACCCAATTTAAATTTGCAATTTACATGGCGCCTGCATTACCTTCACGTTTGGCTTTTTGTACTTAAAGCAATTGACCTTAAAGTAAGGATTAAGGCACGATTAATAAAATGAAATGCCGCTATCAATTTAATTATACAAGGAAACTTATTTAAATATTTGCAAAAACATTAAATTAACTTTGATTATAGTGACACTTTAAATGGCAGGTATTAATGCCTACCGGGGTTTTAAAGTAACAGAATTAAGTGTTTTTTTTATTAAAGTTCATGATTAAAAATGTATATTGATTTTACGTATAATACTTACACTTGGGGCCAGTCGTGGCGCAATGGCACAAACGTGTGACTGGTAAACGCGACTGGTTGTGGGTTCGATTCCCACTCGAGGAGTGGAATTATTAAATATTTCCATTTCCTTCGCTCTGGTGTTGAGGTAAAGCGCGGCGTTAAGTTCTGCCACTTAACACGCAATGTCGAAGTGTCTTAACACTAGGTTCCCTCTGCCTACCCTGCTGCGAGCGGGAGACAGCGTGAAGTTAAAAAAAAAACAAAAAACTTATACTTTATAGAACGAGTGCAGTTATTTGCCAGGTTTCTAAACATAATAAATGGGCAATCCAACCAAATTGATTTGGTAAGGAGACAAGACATAGGTACACATTCTTGACGAGAATATACCTACATTATTGACGAGAATATGACCATTTTTAATAGCTAGTCTTTGTTACATGATATACATTAACTCTAAATTAATACGTACAAATTTACTTATTACTGTTGTACGTAAAACCTAAACCCATTTTGCTTATTAAATATTTCCACTCATTTCCACTGCTCGAAGGGAATCGAACCCACAACCAGTCACTTTACAGTCACATTTTGTGCCTCTGCACCACGATTGGCCCCAACATTATATTAAGCTGACTTTTAAAGGAACACAATTCCCATAGCATTCATCTTCACCTACATTTTTGTGAAGGTAAATTCTTAATATAACAATTTTTGTTGTATCTATTATTAAATTAGTGCCAAGGTTTAATGTAATGTAACATTGCAATTTAATATTGCAATAAGTTAACGAAAATGGCAGAGTCATTAATCAAATATAGCTGAAATAAAATGGCGATTCTCAATAGATGATTAGAATATAATGAAATAAATTGATGTAAATTTAATAGCTTTATCTAGTGAGGGTGTCGTTATAAAAGAAAATAAGAAATCTATGTCGCCTGTAACCTTCACAAGCGTGTGATTGCAAACGACTGGTTGTGGGTTCGAATCCCACTCAAGGAGTGGAAATTATTTTCGCTCTGGTGTCGAGGTAAAGCGCGGCGTTAAATTCCGCCACTTACCACGCAATCCTTCGAATTCGGCGGAAAGTCAGAAACGGATTGTCTTAACACAAGGTTCTCTCTGCCTACCCTGCTGTGTGCGGGATACAGAGTGAAGCTATAGTATATTCTTATCGCTATTCGCATGTCAGTTTTCTGAAAGAAGCCTTACCGCTTTCAGTAACATGGTATATTGAAAAAAAACAACTACAATAAGCGCTACTTTTTCGCTTTCTTTATAACTTCGCAGAGAGCCTACTGTCAAGGCTCTTTTTTCACAACTTTCGGCCCGAATTTACTTATTGAATAGTGGAACTCAACACAAAACTTTGTGTTACCAAAGTGAAGAAATGAAAATATATTTCAAATACAAAACGAGAATGGAACTCACAACTAATAAAAGTAAAGCGTTTACAGCTAAACGCCCACTGCACCATGATGGCCTTAATAAAAATAGAAAAAAATATATACCAATTAACCAGTTCTTCATGATCTAAATAAATATTTTAATGATAATAACAAAAACAAGTTGTTATAAAGTGACTTATTACTTATAACAATCTCGACGCAGCCGGATATACAATGCATAGTTTAGCAGTCAGAGTATCTGGACAAAAGTTTTCAAAAGGCGCAGGTTGAAATCCCCATATGTTCAAATTTTCATACGTTTCCTAAAAAAGTTCTTTCAAAAAAAAATGTTTAAAAGTATTTAATAAATAGCATTCTCTCTTGCCAAACGATATTCAAGAGACGCGGGTTCGAATCCCGCTGCGTTCAAATTTTTATACGTTTTCTAAATGTCTTTTTCAATTTTCCTAAGTGTAACAACACTTATAATAACACTTTAAAAATGTTTAAAAGTTCTTTCAAGTTTCAAAGTGTGTAAATAACATTTCAGAAAAATAGTAAAAATAATTTCATACAGTGGCCAGTCGTGGCCCAGTGGCACAAGCGTGTGACTGTAAACGACTGGTTGTGGGTTCGATTCCCACTCGAGGAGTGGAAATTATATTTCCATTTTCTTCGCTCTGGTGTCGAGGTAAAGCGCGGCGTTAAGTCCCGCCACTTAACACGCAAGCCTCCGAATTCGGCGGAAAGTGGAGAACGGAGTGTCTTAACACTAGGTTCCCTCTGCCTACCCTGCTGTGTGCGGGATATAGCGTGAAGCTATTTAATTTAATTTTAATTTTATTTTCAAATTAACATTTGAATTTTAAGATTTCACATTTATCTGCTATCACGACACTATCGACAAATGTCAGACAGAAATAGAATATTTAAGATCTTTTGATGCAAACGAACGATATGGTACGACGAAAAATCGTTGACATGTGAGCAAATAAATTTTATTTAAAGCAATATTTTATATTCGTCGTGGCGCAGGGGCACGTAAGTGTGACTGTAAACGCGACTGGTTGTGGGTTCGATTCCCGCTCGAGGAGTTTAAATATTTAATATTTACATTTCCTTCGCTCTGGTGTCGAGGTAAAGCGCGGCGTTAAGTTCCGCCACTTAACACGCAATGCCTCCGAATTTGGCGGAAAGTGGGGAACGGAGTGTCTTAACACTAAGTTCCCTCTGCCTACCCTGCTGTGAGCGGGATACAGCGTGAAGCTAAAAAAAATAAATAAATAAATAAGATTTTATTACTCTATGTATATTTCTTGAATACAATATAAACAGCTTCGTCTTTCCTCCCAAAGCGGGGTCAGACGGAGTCAGATGGAGCATAGTCAAGACACTCGGTATTTTCCGCCCGCAATTCTGTTAAGTGGCAGAGCACAACGCCGCGCTTTAACACGAAATGAGCAACTTTTACTTTAATTACAAATTCGATCATTTTTTGAATATTGTTAATATCTGCGCCTTCGTCTATTCTTTCTACACAAATATTAGATTCGTGAGCGTTGCTAGAACTTTTAAGAGGTGCGGGTCGGAAAGACAAACAAGACTGAAAAAAATATTGTGTAAAATGTGAAAAAAAAAATGGTATATAACCACCAAAATATATAAAAAAGTATATTTATGGTTTGCACAAATAATAATAAGAATCTAAACTTAACTAACAACACAACAGTACAATAAGAATAAAAATGTATAATACCTATATCTTAATCAACAGTAATATGCGTGATGGAGGTCGTAAATCATTTACCGCGACCGACAACTTTATCCACGTGTACCTACCTATATATGTACCTACATACTTATATACATGTTAACATATCTTGTTGCTAAGCCAAAAAAATATTATATACTTTGAACAACAATATTTAAATGTAAATACGTGATTTATAATGAAAAAAACATATTAAAGTAAAGCAGGACATTCTGTCAAGATCCTCCTCTACTTTCTGTCCGAAATCTCGAGACATTGCGTGTTGAGTGGCGGAACTTAACGCCGCGCTTTGCCTCGATACCAGAGCGAAGAAAATGGAAATAATAAATATTTCCACTCTTCGAGTGACAATCGAACCCACAACCAGTCGCATTACACTTTGTGCCTCTGCGCCACGGCTGGCCTCTGAAAAATAACATAATTAATATACCTACTTCTTTTTTTTTCTTTTTTTTAGCTTCACGCTGTATCCCGTACACAGCAGGGTAGGCAGAGGGAACCTAGTGTCAAAACACTCCGTTCCCCACTTTCCGCCGAATTCGGAGGCATTGCGTGTTAAGTGGCGGAACTTGACGCCGCTGTATATAATATACTTCCTAATAATAATTAACGTCTTTCCTTGTTACAGCTAGCCCTGTTGTTAGTAGTATTCAGTATAGAAGCGTACGTGCGCCTCTGGCTCGTCAGACCGATGCTGCGCGCGAAACACGTCAAGACACAAATGGAGGAAGCTGCCGGCGGCGGACAGGAAGTGAGTTACCTTTTTAATTACAAGTAATTTTAAATAGCAAAGCAATTTTGTTATTCAACATTCAGAAATTGGGAATAGAGTGAGGTGTCTAGGAATTTTGTATATTGTGCGTGGGGGGGCGGGTTAGAATACAATTCCCCTCCGTCGCTGGGCAGCGTCCCGTAAAAGGCAGGTAACCCAGTAGTTTGGTGGTAGGAGGTTCATTCTCCGACTGGTTCGCGACCACTATCATGTCAAAGACGAACCGCCAAACATCTGATGATGTGTTCCGGTTGGATGACATGAAAGCCAGCTCTCCCTATTCCCACAATCCTCATCCTTGTTCTCTCCTTTCCTCCACCCACCTTAAGGTCGGCAACGCGTCCACAACCTTTCTAATGTTGTGGACGTCCATGGGCAAAGGTAACTTACCTTACCATCAGGTAGTCCTTCTGCTCGTTTGCCCCCCTTTCTTCAATAAAAAAAAAGTAAAGTTGTGAAGGTTTAAAGGTTGTGGTCATCGTGGCGCAGTGCGACCGAGTCTGAATGTAATGTGATTGGGTTTGATTCCCACTCAAGGGAATTTTTATTAGTTAGATTATTTTTATTCTTCCTCTTTGGTATGAAGACAAAAATCGGCGTTGAGTTTCACCATTCAACAAACACTCAATGTTTTAATTTCGTGCGAAAAAAGGAGACAACAAAGAGAATATTCAATAAGATATGAATATCTGATATACAAAATACGTACTAGGTTTATAAATAAACTATCGTTACGCTCAAATTTCGATAAAATTAGATTAGCGAATAATAATTGTAAAGTCACGATTAGTTTTAAAATTTTCTTGTTTTGATACACGTTCGTATTATATGAAATGTTAATGAGTGAATGTATGTGCAAAAAATATAATGGACCAATTTGGATAGTACCGTTTTCGATGAGCTAGTATGAATTTTAAATATAGATTACTTATAAGTTAACATATTTACCAGTAAAGGGTTTAATGAATTAAAATTAAAATATTAAAAATAAGATTCCATTGTTTATACGTCCAAACAGAATCTTAAAAATATTACACTAATAACATTTGAAAACACTACTTCTAAAGTTGCGAAACAGTATAACAACAATATACCTATCTCCAACATTTTAGCAAAATAAATGATAGAAACAACTTTAAATAAGGAATTATCCTTAACGACTTCATTAATAAAAATAAATAAGCAAATATATACGTAAATTATATTTGATAGTACAAGTTATAAGTATGTAGCTTTAAGCTGTATCCCGCACACAGCAGGGTAGGCAGAGGGAACCTAGTGTTAAGACACTCCGTTCCCTAATTTCCGCCGAATTTTGGAGGCATTGCGTGTTAAGTGGCGGAGCTTAACGCCGCGCTTTGCCTCGATACCATAGCGGAGAAAATGGAAATATTAAATATTTCCACTCCTCGAGTGGGAATCGAACCCACAACCTGTCGTTTACAGTTATAAGTAGATAAAACATAGACCCCAATATGTCAAATGTTAACGAGTTCTGCCATCTTTATTTGGTAATGTCAGTTTATGAGTATTCAATAAATTTTCTAATTAAATCGCCCATACACGCTCTAATGATTGCGAACATTTTATACTGTAATTAGTTTTAAGAATTTGAAACAAGTGTACTATGTTTAATTAAATATTAATATATAATAGTTTGCCTATCTGTAAACGTGATTATTTGTGATGATCTTACTGCAATATAGAGGATATTTTTGTAGCTTCACGCTTTTCCCGCATGTCAGGGCAGTCAGATAGAACCTAATGTCAAGATGCCACGATTTCCACTTTCCGGATATTTTCTTTTTTTACAATTTAATTTACACTACGGACATAAGGTCTGTACCTTTTTTTAAGATAATCTTTTTTTTTTAATATATAAATTCCTTTTTTCATTAACAATATCAGAGCTAAAGAAAAGCCGGATATTAGACATTAGACCACTTCCGGACACTAGCATAACATTGCATTAAGCGACTGAAGTCGACGCCGCCGCCGTTCTTTATCCTCGGGACCACAAAGGAGAAATTGAGATTATAGATACTTTTTACTCCTAGTGGGAATCGCAGGCACAACCATCAGTTTATAGTTACACACTGAATAAATGCGCCACGATCGTCTTTATTTAGATATAAAGCGCTGCGTTAAGCTCCGCAAGACGCAATATGTTCATTTTCGCCAAAAGCAGAAAATAGATCTTGATATTAAGTTTTAAAGTTGCCAAATTAATAATCTCTATTAATTTAATTATAAATTTATTAAAATAAACCGTTTTATAAACTCTAAAAATCTATCTTATAAACAGGTTACTCTTTAAATGTATACTTCATTTAGTATATAAATGTAGAACCAGATTAAAACAGGACAGGCATTTAACTAAGTAACAATGTCTCACTGTCGTCTGTCAATCGTCTTTCAAATGTAAAACACGTGTTTCGTGTTCAATTTCAAAAGACTAGCGACGTGTCATATGAAACGATTCTTCTAACAATGTATTGTTCTTTAAATATATATTTCTTAATATCTTACATTTTATTTATCATTCATATTATTTGCAGCAACTGGCTATGTATTCGTACTTATTATTCGATGGTTGGAGGTTCGATTCCCACTTGGAGTAGAAATATTTATTGTTTCCATCTTCTTCGAGCTGATGACGAGGCAAAGCGTGGCGTTAAGTTCCGCCACATAACACGCAATGCCTCCACAATTCGGCTGAAAATGGAAAACGGAGTGTCTTAACACTAGGTTTCATATTTCTACGCTCTGTTAACAAGAAAAAGTGCAGAGTTAATTTCCTCCGCTTGTATCGGATTCAGGCGGAAAATGGAAAACGCCGTATCTTGACGTTACATTTCTCTGTTCTCCGGTTTATAATGACGTTTATAACTTCTACCAACACAAAAACAATTATTAAATATTTTCCTGTTTGTTTCAGGTCGGCCGCTTGGTCCTCGGCGAGCTTGCCCACTGTCCCCGCTATCTCCGCGTTTTGAAGACATTTAGGGCCTACCACTCGTGTATAGCCATGGGCACCATGATTACTCTAGGATGCTCATTCTATTCCACCATGATTCTGGTAGACTCAATGTGCACTTGAAGAACTCAGCATGGCTAGCGTCAACTCAAAGTCTCGAATTATATTAGTGTTTATTGTTTGTGAATTTTTAATTGCATTGTTGGAACAATGGAATTTATAATATTATTGTTGATATAATATCATTTCCGTTGTCGTTTCAACTATGTTTAAGATTAATAATACGAATTTACACAAAATGTGTGCCTTTAAAAATATATTGAAATGGAACTGAAATGGCTGTCATGATCATAATATTTGGTGGGAATGAATGACATTTCAGAAAAGGTGAACAGATAATAATTATAACTACGTTTTATTTTTTTTAATTTTACGCCATAGCCTTTTTACTATTCTAACGAGATATCGAATAAACATTGTTTGTATTGTAGTTACATTCATTTTAAATAAAAATAAATATTGTATCAATAATCAAAATACATAATCATTTGAAACATAAGTATGTATGACCTTAAGATCTTTAATAAAAAAATAAATCATCATATATCGATTAAATCATCAAATTATCGATTAAAACGATATGAGTGTATTTCATTATTCATCGTAGATACTAGGTTCGATATCGGGCTGTGGTCTATATTATAGTTATTTAGATATAACTAATCGAGTTGGGTGTTTGAGGCGCTGGTCGCACGAACTGAGACATGGAGATGTGAAATTATATTAAAAATAAGCAAATTTATAGTTAAAAAATACTATATAAAAGATGTGAATTAGACTTAAATACCTTAAATTAAAAGATATTTTAGTCTAATTTATATTTTATTAGTTTTAGCATAGAAAATATGTATAATTTAAGTAATATTTGTATTTATTTCTATATAAGTGAAGCCAATTATTTAAGTAAATTGGCTAATGTATTCTTGCCGTAATTAACGTCACCATCAGCCGCAACCTAAGCTGTTTGATTAGATCTCGAATTGACTGCTTTCTTTCTATCTACTGCCATATAAACTTTAGCTTATAATATAATATAGAATAAGTAATGTATAAGCCGGGCAATAATCGCTAAAAGCAGCATTTACGAGGTCAGCTATCCATTTTATTTGTATTCATGGAAAGATTAATTATCTGAAGTTGTTAGATGCTTTATTGCAAAGATCTAGTCAGCTGTAAACGAAGTGTGATCGTTAAATTGCAGTATTAATTGCCTTGTACGTTGAAATGACCCTTGAAATCGCACTAAACGCGATCAAGCAGCTTACCCTGTTAGGCTGAGGTCACACATACATATTATTAATTATAATTTTCAATAACTTTAGTTTTAACGTGTGTAGCGATGTATTTAATCTAATATATTGATGATCTGAATGTTAATGTAAGGTTTTGTTATTTATTCGAGAGAATGAAAGTATTAAAACATAATGAAATAAATATACGATTTAAATTGGGCCGCGTCGTTCATTTCGCAGGTGTTACCTGTCAGTTACCTCTTAAAATATCCGTCCTCAATCCTGATAAAAATCTTACGAAATCACCAAAACAAGTCCCTTTTATAATATGCAATGAAGCGTTATCTTTCACTCATTAAAATTTATGTCAATTTTTAAATATGTATTAAGAAATTTTAGCTCAAGGATTCATGAGTTATGACTCATGTCTCGTTCAGACAGATCAATCATTTAAATTAAAAGTAGGGTAGACTCTGACTTTAATAAAAGAACCCTACTGTGACTTGTATTTTTCGCTTCATATTGAAATTACGTTCACATATATTTTATTAATTTGTTTAATTCCAATAAATTTCTAAAGCTGATCAGATGGAGAAATAAAATGAAATTAATGTTCTTAGTAAATTTCCCTTTAAGCAAAAACAATAATAATATTTTTGCCTCCATATTTTGGCCGTCGTGGTGCACTGGATAGCGTCTGACTGTAAAATTTCATTTTTCACTGTGGGACCGCCATAAACCGCCACAAACCGCCATAAAACGCAACATCTTTTTTTTGGTGGAAAGAGGATAAAGTATCTTAACACTAGGTTCTCTGTGATTACTCAGCCTCGCCTTCTTCTGCTATGAGTGATCAACTTGAAGCTAAACTAACTAATAATATAAAAGAAAAATAAAGTTAGTATTATTAGTATGTAATACAATTTGGACCATATATTTACATTTAGTGTACGTAGCGTAGTACGTAACGTAATCTATGATTTTCATTATCTATATTAAATAAACTTTTTCTTTTAATGAATTTATAAGATAATGACAAAATAATAACATTATGTAACAATATGAGAAAATCTGATTTACGGCACATATATTTCTTGTCTATGTAACTATAAAATTCCAGCTGTTTAATGTCACTGTCAAAGGCCAATATTGAAGTACTTGTCAACTGTTAAGCGATGGCCTTACGTGTTTTTTTGTTATTTGAGTTTGGAAATTTTATTGCGTTACACGATGAAATCGAAATTATTTACAGTGATTAAACCAGAAATTTTATCAGCAAGCTTTAGTTTCACTAATAGTCAAAATGTTGTTCTTAGATAGAAGTACGCATACAGAAACAATGAAGGAAGAATCTGGGAATTTTCGTGTGAAAATGATCGTAGATAAATGTAAAACCGTGTTATTTTTGTCTAGTGCAATTTGTACGTTTGCTGTTTTAATTTCACTGCACAAGTTACTGAGCCACGATGTTAGATTATCGAAGCCCTTTTCACCCATACCAGCCGGTTTATATGGAAACTATTTGGAACCATTCGTTGAGGAGTCTCCGCCTCCCAATAGAAAAGTAGATAAGGCGCGAGACGCGGAGGCGGTAGTGTCCTTGAACGCGGCGTTAGAAATGAAGAAACATGGTAAGGCCGATAAAGCTATGAAACTTTTTCAACATGCATTCGCACTCTCTCCAAAACATGCAGATATATTAAATCATTATGGAGAATTTTTAGAAGAAACTAAAAAAGATGTAGTGAAAGCTGACCAGTTATATACATTGGCGCTTAGTAACTTCCCCCATCACACTGGTGCATTAATGAATAGGCAAAGAACAGCAAGTATTGTTGAAAACTTAGATAGAGAAATGTTGCGGAAAATCAACGAAAAACGAGACACATTGTTGTCCATACCAGAAAATAATGCAGCTTTATGCAGAGCTAAAAAAGAGGCTTATTTCCAACACATCTACCACACAGTTGCTATTGAAGGAAATACAATGACGCTGCAACAAACTCGAAGTATTTTAGAAACTAGAATAGCTGTCGCAGGAAAAAGTATAGCTGAACATAATGAAATTCTAGGTTTAGATGCAGCCATGAAGTATATAAATACCACCTTACTGTACAGATTAAGGGATATTACGATGGGAGACATCTTAGAGATTCATAAGAGAGTGCTAGGGCATGTAGATCCAGTAGAAGGAGGTCAGTTTAGAAGAACTCAGGTGTATGTGGGTGGTCACATACCACCCGGGCCATCAGAAATACAAAGGCTAATGACACAGTTTTTGGAATGGTTGAATTCTGAAGATGCATTGGAGTTGCATCCTGTAAGGTATGTTTACTTTCTTTTTGAATATAAATTTCTTGTCATAGTAAAAAGTGCATTTTTTTTAATCTAGTTACTTATTTAGTAAAATGTTTGAATAATGTTTGAATGTTTCATTACTTAATATTCTAAAAAAGTGCAGAAGGTATGTGTAAATGTAAAAAAGTAAACAATCTGTTCGTTAAAACAAATTGGTATATGTATGCCATACAAGTTCTAATAGATGTAGATAAAAAAAAATATTACAAGTATATTATATTCATACCAATTGTCATATTATTTTATGTCATATCTTTTTGAGTAATTTTTCTAGGAAATTCCCTTAAACATAAAGATTTCAATAGTGCATTTGAAACTTAACAATATAAAAAAATCATTTGCAAATGTATTGATAATCAAATAAGAGTAGAAACTTGTAATTACAAGGAGAGGAACTCAAAGTATTGTTTGAGAATATGTGAATTAAGTGTACAACTTAAGAGAGCCTTTTAAAATGTAATCTTAAAAACATCCTTATAAAACCATTACTGTCTAAGCTCTCTCTCTACCATCCTTATCACAGTTCGATCTAAAGATCATCAAAAAGATATTTAACCAATTAACTTAACATATTTTTAAAAATTCCAGATATGCAGCCCTTGCACACTACAAGCTAGTATACATCCATCCCTTTATAGACGGCAACGGCAGAACTTCCAGACTTCTTATGAACCTGCTTCTGATGCAGGCCGGCTACCCTCCTGTCATAGTTGCTAAGCAACACAGGCATTTGTACTATCAGCATTTACAAACAGCTAACGAGGGGGATGTTAGACCTTTCGTTAGGTAATATATTTTTTTACATTTCTCTATTTATTAGATAAAAAGGTTTTGTTGTTGAATAGTCATATATTAAAAAAAAAAAATTAAATAGCTTCACGCTATATCCCACACACAGCAGGGTAGGCAGAGGGAACCTAGTGTTAAGACACTCCGTTCCCCACTTTCCGCCGAATTCGGAGGCTTGCGTGTTAAGTGGCGGAACTTAACGCCGCGCTTTACCTCGACACCAGAGCGAAGAAGAAAATGGAAATATAATTTCCACTCCTCGAGTGGGAATCGAACCCACAACCAGTCGTTTACAGTCACACTCTTGTGCCACTGGGCCACGACTGGCCACAGTAGGCTAGTCATATATGAGTCTGAGTTTCGGACCGAAAATAAAGAATGGACTGTTTTGATATTAGGTCCTGTCCTGTGCTTTGTGTAAAAAAGTGTGAGGCTGGAGATAAAGTATATTAAAAAAATATTTATATAGGTATATTTAAGAATCACTTGTTTTCTATGATCTCACAAAATGATTCATGCCCAATTGTTTCCTTGCAACATGTCTCAATAATCAACAAAATGTAGTGCAAAATATTATTTATATATAAATGATGATTAATTCAGACACAATCATATGTTACATGTAATTATGATAGTGTAAATTTATGGTTCCCTTTTTTTTGTTAATGACAATTATTATAATAATAAGAAGAGATTTTCCAGAATACCTATAAAAAAATTGATCGCAGCGGGATTCGAACCCGCGACTCTTAGAAACTGTCGTAGCGCTCTGCCCACTAAACCATGCATTCTACTACTAGTTACGTAAAATTCTTATACACTTATTTATGTTGTTAGCGCGAGTTTGAATTCCGCTTCTTCAAATGTTTATACGTCTTCTAAAAATTTTTTTTTCAATTTCCTAAGTGTATCAATAACACTTTAAAATGTTAAAAATAATTATAATTTATTCATTATTATAATAACTATAATTTTATATTTTCAGATTTATAGCTCAGTGTACAGAGAGGACTCTCAACTTATATCTTTGGGCTACAAGTGAGTATAGCCCCAGTGTCCCGGCTATAGGAGACCCCCACATACTTACTGGGGAAGGATTTGAAGAAGACTTGATATGACCATGACTACAATAGGCAATGAAACTTAGAAGAAATTATCCAAAGGATATATTTTTCGGTATATTTTATGATTTAGGTAGTAAATTTAAAATTTTTGTTTTAATGTATATTGTATATTAATTTGTAGTTATAATTTATTGTTTTGAACATAAAATAACAAAGAGTAAGTTAAATTATTATTAAATTATTTAAACAATACCTTTTGAGACTTTGATGCTTTATCGTTTCACTTAAATGTTATTATAAAAACTTAGAATTGTTACAGATGTCTTCAATTTTTGTAATATTATTTTTTTCGTAAATGGCTGGAAATTCACAATTTTTATCTTAATGTAATTAAATATTGCATATTGTTTCTTTTTTTTTAAATGGTATAACGCAAAACATCCCCACAGATAAGCATTAAATGCAACACTTGCTTAAGTTTTAACTTTTGTTAAAATGTCTAGAAATTTTAAAATATTTAAACTTTACTTTATTTTTTAAATTTGTGAATATGTATTGTATTTTATTTTTACACCTAGGAATGTTCTGTGATATTCAACTAAATTTATTTATTTATTTTAGATTAGTACTGAGTGGGCTTAGGTCACAAATTATAATGCCACCAGTGTGACTGCATTTATGCTGAATTTATATTGTAAAATTATTTATTTCTTTTTTTTATCTTTTCTGAACATAAGGAATTTGTTATCAAATTATTCTGTTTTCTTTCTACTTATTGGTGCATTTATCCCGTTTGGGGACATATCTCAATTTTTTTATACCTTTGTGCGATATCTATAACATCTTTAAATGAGTAGCAAATAAAAAATTAAATAAACACTATTTTAAAATCTTCAACGCATGTTAAAAGTTTGGGCTATCTTCCATAAACATTATTATATTGTCAAAGTTGGATGAAGCACGGCGTTGAGTTCCGCGACTCCAGACCTAATGTCTTTGAATCACATAGGTAGTGTCTTAACTTACTAATTTTTCTCAGCCTACTCTTTTACGCGGGAAAGTGTGAAATTATTATGTTCTTAAACTTTATTAAATACTTAAAGATTTTTTCTTTACAATATAAATTCGGCTGTAGTTAAATTTTATTTGTAGAAATTATATAAAATGAGGTTTTATCATAGTGATGCACAGCGTGTCTTCCATCGACTCTCCATTTCAGCTCCTATCGATGAATTTTCTGAACTAGTACAAAATCTGCTGTAATTTTACATTTAATAAACAACTTTGTGTAATTATTTTGTTTTATTTTATCTTTTATATTTATTGAAATACTATTAAATTCTATAGGTTGAAAAGCGGCAGTTATTAATTGTAATCTCAGAATCCCGGGATCCCAGCTGTTTAATGGGATAAATTTCATCAATCTCGTTTTTTCAGTGGTCAAAACAGAAAGATATTACAAAAAAATTATAATTCAGTTAATTTCTAAAACCTTAACAGTTTTTTTACTTTGCTAAAGCATAATAACGTTTAGAATATTCAGTTAATTTGTTATAAAACACTATTTTTATTTATTTTATTTAGCTTCAAGTAACATAAAACTCAAACATAAAACACTATGTATGTACAAATGTATTTTGTGCCAAAAATATTATTTATCATTTTTTCTTTATTGTTTATAAACCAAAAACAAAAAGCAAGGAAAAACAGGCAATACAAAAAAAAACAGCCAAAATTCAATTTCGATTAATTTATTATAATGTGCGATGTTAAAATATGTTTATTATAATAAAGCATTTCAACTAGCACTCGTCCAATCACGACCACCTATTCATTTCAATGCAAAGAAAGAAAAAAGAAATTTATCGGCATATACAGTCTCTCTGATACAGAGAACCGATGTTTTTTTTTTTAATTTTATTAACAAGCACTATCTAAGAAAATGAAGCTGTGACCTCGACGGATAAGGTTTATTAAACATTTTTTTTTATATATTATATTTATTTATAATAATTGAATGCAGGAACAGAAGGCTTCGGAAATAGGCTTTACGCCACGCCTTAGTCAAATTTAGGAACATTGAATTAAAAAAAAGAACTTTCTTATAAAATTTGAAACCGTCGAGGCTGAAAAGATCCTAGCACCAGTATATATTAAATAGAAAAAAAAACACAATTCAAATTATTTTATAATCTGTCCAAAAAAAAAAGTTATATAATCTGTGAAATTGGACAGATACTAACAACAAAATCAAACAATTTGGTATTACAAGCGATATTTATTGAAGGCGCTGAACGAACGCAAATACGTTTACAATTATTATCACAACATAATAAATAAGTCGCATTACAAAAACGAAATAATATATTGACTTGAAAAAAAAAACCTACAATCATATTAATTAGTCTTTTGAGTGTTTTTACTATTTTTAAAATTATATTTTACGATTTTTATGAGATGAACGAAATGAGATACAACGTAGATATAAAGTTAAAAAGACTTGTGTAGGTATAGAAATTTATTTCACCGTTTGTCTAATGGCCGACTAGCCAAAGCATTTAATACATAAATTAAACAATATTCAATTGATACTAATTTAAACTTTTAAATTTACGATGGCAAATACTTTAGCAGTTTCTTTAACAACCATGGCTCTTCATTTTATTAATTAAAAAAAAACTAACAAAAATGTATATATGAAAAATGTAATGATGAAATGAAATACAGATAATAAAATTAGCCTTGTTATATTCACACCAATCTAACTCACAACAGTACGAGTATTTTTTTTTAAAATCGACAAACCATTTCAACTAATATTTTTACCCATTTTTTTTTAAATATAGCAACACATGAATTTTTCATATGGCATCACTAAATCTACTAAGCCACTGTCACAAAAAAACTAATAATTAGTAAAAAATTAGTTGAAATAGTCTTCCATAACCAAAATCACGACAATATTATCAATTTTTCCATACACATACTTAAAATGTCATGCGAAAGATTCATGGACGAAGGGGGAAATCCCCGTTTTATACAAACATTATAATATATAGGCCTTTAGCGAAGTTAAATGCATAATTAAGGGTCATTTGTCTCGATTTATATTATTGTGATTAAAAAATCGTTTTTAATCATCTTTCATTATAAGCTTAGTACAATTCTATTGACATTTATAAATCTTTTATTTGAAAACAAAAAACCTATTTCTTTTAAATGTAATCACAAAAATATAAATCGAGTAATAAAAAAATAATTGTTAAAAAAAAATCGTTCTATAAATTATAAGTCGCACCACACTGGGTAGTCCAAGACAAAAACAATACAAGCTTGAAATCGATTTAGAATCGATTCTGCGACAAGTCGATTATATCCCATCCCTATTCAACGGACACGAGACGTAACTATAATGTATTTTTTTATAGTAAAATCGCATCCACTATACTACAAGCCAGTTTTGGACAAAAATCAATTGCAATTAAAAATTAAATAGTAACAATTCATTATTTATTTGTTCTCATATAAAAATCACAATTAGCTGAAAATTTATCATTTCTAAATTTTTCCACTATAATTAACAATGAGTTAATTGTTAATTGTGATTATCGCACAAACAAACAATCAATTGTTAATATTTAATTGTTAATTGCAATTAAGTTTTTCCTAACACTGACTACAACTTATACATAGCAACCATTTCTTTGTCTGTTTGTTTGATTTTATATGCAGAATAAATTTTTAATAGGGATGCGAGCAATTGTTTTCAAATTATCGATAACGCCTAATTGATGGTAGTATTGGACAAAATTTAATTGCAATTAACAAATAAATATGAAAAATCAATCATTTGTTTGTGCGAAAATCACAAATAACAATTAATTAATTACATTTAAACATTTTTAAAGTGTTATTGCACACTTAGGAAAATTGAAAAAGACATTTAGAAAACGTATAAAAAAATGATTTGCAGCGGGATTCCAACCCGCGCCTCCTGATACCGTCCAGGCGCTCTCACCACTGAGTATCCCGCTGCGTTCAAATTTTTATACGTTTTCTAAATGTCTTTTTCAATTATTTCATTGTTAATTGTAGAGTAAACATTAAAAACAAATATTTTTCAACTAATTGTGATTTTCATGTGATTTTACCACATACAATAAATTTATAGTTAATATTCAATTGTTAATTGTAATTAATTTTTACCCAACACTAAACTTGATGGCATAGCGGCTTTGTGCTTCATTCACAATTATTAAATTAATATGATAGCACTCATTTCTTTGAAAACTAAATTTTCTATTGATTTTGTTCTTCCACATTCAAAATCTAATTAGGTAGGCCAGCTACTATCCGCAATTCGTTTAAACTCAGTCTAAAAGCAAAAGGTACAAAGTCATAGTATGAAACAAACAAAATCGGTATTACAACCACTATGGACATGTTCCTTCACTTATATAATATTTAAATATTAGTTTTATTATTAAATGAATACACAATAATCAACATTCCAACATTCTATGACTTAGCACTTTTCCAGACCGAGTTGCAGTTACAATGAAAGCCTTAAAAAAAATCTAGACCAAAAACAAAAATTCGCTTCAAACAGACAAACAAACAAACACACATGTCGATATTGCATCAAAAAATTGACTTCCCAAACAAAAAAAAGTACAAAAAAACCAAAAAATTAAAAAAAAATCCAATCCAACATAAAAAAAATTAAAAATATCAATACACAAATGTTGCACAAATGTATATACAATTAGGAACATACAACATTTTCAATTTAACAAACATATATTGTCACAGACTATAAAATTAACAATATCAACATATCATGTGTTTGTCTGTATGACTGTTTGCTTGTCTCTATGTCTGTTAGCTTGTCTGTATGTCTATATGTGTGTGTTTACATTAAAGGGGGGGTATAAAGATGACGGAAAGTGGAGAGATTAGGGCTAATGGTGCCTGGAGGGTTGCATACGCCTTGAAATATGTTCCTCTTGCTGCATTTTAGCTCGGAATTCTGCCACGAGGTCCCTCGACTGTGCCAGAACCGCCAGCTGTTCGTTGAGTAGCTCCTCCCATTGTGTTGCGTATGCTGTGGGAAGAAATAAAACAAATAATGTATAGATATTGTAATGTAGTGTCTATAATACTTGTGGAATAAGAAAAAAAAATCCCATAACATTTCAAATGTTATAATATTTAAATATAAATTTATAATTAAATCAACAGTTGAGAAATCTGAAGAAAATAAGAAGATGATACAATTTGACATAACACATATGTGTAATAGATACTTCCTTTTTTTATATAGTCATAATTTTTCCTAGATGGAGTACATCCTGGGTAGGCAAAGGAAAACTAATCTTAAGTAAATCCGTCCTCTACTTTCCGCTCAAAATTGAAACATTGTATGTTGAGCACAAAGCCACGGTCTATGGAACCACAGTGCAGAAAACACAATTTAAATACAATCATTCAATTCTCCGAGTGGGAATCGAACCCACAAGCATCGGTTTACAGTCGGACTGTCCCACTGCGCTAAAACGCCCTCTATACAGTTTTGGTAATTTGCATTTTATAATTACACACTAATACAATTATTGCAATTGTGTAATATTAATATAATTCTTAAGTGCTCAGAGTATACTATATGCGTCTTATTCTTTCTTTAATATATCTGTGAATTGTCGAATTCTTCTACTATTAAATTGCAGTTGTATCGAATAGTTTAATAACTACTACTTTTAAACATTTTCACACTTAGGAAAATTGATAGACTTTAGAAAACGTATAAAAAATTGTAAGTTTTTTTATACTATACTATTTATTGAAAAAAAATATAATTAATATAATATAAAAAAAATATAATCATCACAATAATAATTGAAGCTACCCGTTTCTTAATTAAAACCTGAAGTGATACTTAGTGTGGTAGTGATTTAGTGTAGTGTAAATTATTTAAATTAAATGTAGCTTATTTAAAATATCATTTTAGCATTTTTAAGCTTTATTAAAAGCAATATTAATTATAGTAATAATGTTTATATATTACAGGGTGTTCTAAAATTTACCTTCTAAATGTGAATACATATTAATTGAATATAAAACAAAAAAAAATACTAGAAATTAAAAACAAGTGTTAAAAGCCGATGGATATGAGCGATAGCATTGGCATTACCGGAAGCGATGGACCGATGTTATTTGTTCAAAATTTTGATTTATGGGGTTATATGACGCTTTATCGTGATATAACAGAAATAGTAGATTCTAAACAGAATTTAATCAGAAAATTTCTGATTTACACATTAATTTGTTCAAGTTAATATAAGTTAACTTATGAAAAGCAGGCTGGCAAAGTGTGGCATTTGGTTCGTCTATAGACAGAATAAAGCAGTGTAGTAACAAATGTCAATAAGCCACAAAATAAAATTTAGAAAAGAAAATCTTATTATCTTTGTCTATAATAAAATTCATATTACATTTAAAACAATACTTTAACATTTTTAAAATATTAATTATAATCACACACTAAGGATACGAAAAACAATTATAGAAAACATATAACTTTTTATCACGATATAGCTTACACAAAACCCCCTAAAATAATGACATGAATGTTCCAATAAAACCATGTAATTGTATATTCATAATGGTCAAACCAAACATGCGGCCATACTGCCGTCGCGTGCCAAGGCCAAAGCCCGCGAGCGCGCGCTGGCGCTTGGCGCGACGCGCCTCTGCGAACAACATACACTATGGTACCATATCACACTATGGTTCCGTACCACACTATGGCACCATACCATAATATGGTACCATACAGCACTTTAGTACCATACCATATTTTGATACTTTACCAAACTATGGTACCATAGCACACGATGGGGCCATACTACACTATGATACCATATAAAACCATGGCACCATAGCAGACAATGGTACCATGCGATACTATGGCACCATGGTACAAACTATGGTAACATACCATACTGTGTTACCATATCAAGCTATGGTACCACACCACGCTATGTTACCATATCAAGCTATGGTACCATACTACACTATGTTACCATATCAAACTATGGTACCATACTACACTATGTTACCATATCAAGCTATAGTATCATATAACACTATGGCACCATATTACATTATGGTACCATACCACGCCATAAACACTATCTAACACTGTTCAATTGTTTGTTTTCAATGCTACGTTTTGTCTTCTTTAACAGAGCGGAAAAATGAAAATAATTTTAATAAGTGAGAATCCAAGTCAGAACCAATTTTCCTGGTGCAATAAGACAGTGACTTCTAACAATGGACGTGGGTCCGATCTCACTCGGGGGAACAATATAACAACATTTGAACAACAATAATACATAAAAAAGAGTCTTGGCATTAAGATCTTTGCAAATCCTGCTATGCGAGATAAAGCGTAAAGCTGCCTTTATATACAAACAAACAAACACACGCAAAATACAAAAATATATTTAAATAACGTAGTAATTGTAGTTTTATGTTAAATTTACGTCACTAAAAACAATATGGAAGTATAAAACATTTGTAAGTATCTCTTTGTATTTTGTAATTGCGAGGTTTTCACTTCGTAGCGGCGTCATTTACAAAATAGAACATATAAAGTAGAGAGTTAGTAATAGTGTTATCTATACTTATATTAACATGTACATAAAAAAACATTTCAAAGGATTTGTTATGAAGATAATAAAATTGACTTTTTTTTCTCTTTTAAACTATTCCTGACGGAAATAATAACTCACGTTCTCTTTCAACATTACGTGTAGAATATAATGAAATCTATGTTATATCGAAAAACATTATTATAAAATATTCTAAAAAGCATATTTATATTTATATTGATTTTAAGTAATTCTTGTCATTAACTTGTCTCCAAAATTTATCTGACAATTTGCTTATAGATACAAGGCTATTTAAAAACTACACATTAGAAAAATAGCATGCGTGTGGAGTGTCTTCATGTGTGTATATACATGTATATATAAGTAAGAGTTAGTGTGCGTGTAATCACATGTATGAGTGTGTGCATGCATAAGAGTACCTTACATGTATGCGTAGGAACGCACAAGTGTGCGTACATGTCTTATAAATAGACAGGTACAAATGTAAAAACCTGATTTGAAGGTTTTCTCATTATTCAATAATGTAAATATAATTCTTATTATTCAATAATGTAAATATAATAATAATTATTATTAAATAATAATTCAAAACAATATTTTTATATGTGTTATATTTAGCGTTAAAAATTTTTAAAAAAATCCTTTGAAAAATAACAATCCAAAGGATCTTTAATTCGTTTTCGTGATTTTTTTTTACAATTCGATAAACAATAACGAATGCGTAAATTGTTAATTTCCTTTTGAAGTTATAAATTTAAATTAAAATCTGTATAATGTTTGGACTCACTGCAACATTGACGTAATAAAGTAACGATTTTATATAGGAAGATATCGATTTGTCTTATACTTGACTTGTCAACATAGACTGATATATCACAACTTCAGAATATTAGTGACATAATCGAAATTTCAACACCAAAAATGTAATTAAAGAGTTGGTCACTTTTAATTATTCGATTACTTCCTTATAAGCAATTAATAGAACGCCTGGCCTTTTCTAAGTAAAAGAGTCAGTCTAATTTAAAAAAAAAACTAAAAGAACACATATGTTGACATACAAATCATTCAATGTTTTATATTTATTTTCATGAAACTTTTTTCGCGAGAGTGGTCACTTCTATTCACACGTACACACACACACACACGCACGCACGCACGCACGCACGCACACGCACACACACACACACACACGTACACACGCACGCACACGCACACGCACACACACTCACCGTCCTGGTCGTAGTCGACGTCGCGGGTGAGGGCGAGCAGCGCGTTGCAGCGCTGCAGCGCGTGCTGCATGTAGTCGGAGATGGCCTTGTGGTTGTCTAGTACTTCCTCTTCGGCGCGTTGCAGCTCGTCTATGGCCTCGTGGAAGTTGTACATCTCTGCTGACATGTCGCCTTCCTGTGTGTTTAAAATATATTATATATTATATTTTTATATTTTCATTGTTACTTGTTTTTGGTGGTTATCACTTTGTTATTTATAAGTAGATATGTATATTTGTCTTCCTTTTTTTTTTGTTAAAGGTGCAACATTTTTTAAAGAAATTTCATGGTATAATTGAGATATACGGTGTAATAAAGTTTTTATAGATGTGATAATATAAATTGTATCATAGTATATACCGTTGGATTCCCAATAAATAAATAAATAAATTGTATATATTTAAAGTTTATAGCCACATAGAAAGACAACATTTGACTGGAATCATTATATTTAAATTATTATCATTCACCAGTATGGTAGATAAAAAAACAGCATTTAGGTACGTACACGCAACACAGCGAATTTAAACATAAAATGGAAAACTTGACACTAAAATGTCACTAAAATTAAAAAAAAAAAGTACTACTAAAAATACTAAATTAAAATCATAAAACATCAGTAATCAAAAAATATGATATACTCAATATCATTCTGTCAATTACTTACACAAAACATATATTTCACTGCTGCGTTTTCACAACACACGCGGTACTACATAATTATGGCTCAAAAACAAGAATTCTATTATAATTAGTTATTATTCATGACAATAACCAAAATGTAATAAATACACAGTACAACTTACGTTAAGCGATCGTAAATGCGCGAGGTCGTCGTGCGCGGGCTCCATCTCCACATCCGCGAGCGGGGACTCCGCGCGGCCCCGAGACCCCTCCGACGTGCCGAGCTCTTTCACTCTGAAAAATTACGTTAAACAATATTATTATACATGTTATTTAAAATAAAGTTAAAGTGTTATTAATTGTTTAATATTTAGTTTTGATTACCAAAATATAAAATAGTTTCACTTAAAATATATTGTTTTTTTTTTTTTTATGGAATAAAGGAGGCAAACGAGCTGAAGGCCCACCTGGTGTTAAGTGGTTACCTACGCCCATAGACATCCACAACATTAAAGTTATGGATGCGTTGCTAGCCTTGGGAATGTAGGACAGAAGGAGGGAGGAAGGATGGGAATGATGGGAATAGGGAGAGCTGGCTTACATGCCATCGAACCGGAACACATCACAAGATATTTGGCGGTTCGTCTTTGACATGATAGTGGTCGCGAGCCAGTCGGAGAACGAATCTCCTACCACCAAACTACTGGGTTACCCGCCTTTTACGGGACGCTACCCAGCGGCGGGGGGGAATTGTATTCTTAACCCGTCCCCCCACGGGGAAAAACGAACATTTACGATGTTACTAAAAAGACACATATTAGTAATCTTTACTGCCATCACATGATCCTCAATGACTACACGCTCGCCCTGACATGGTTTCTACTATACTGCTATAGGAAAAGTTACAATAGGTACCTGCTGCACCCATTGTACCTAATGGCACCTTAAGGTAGGAGCTATAAGATAGGAGCCTGTTAGGTAGGTGACCTACCACAAATGTTCACGGAAGACTTATACATTCCCATGGTTTCAACTAGTAGTAACTATGTCCGAGCCCTATATTCATAACGGACTTCCATTCATTAAAAAAAAAACAAAAAAAAAAACTTTACAAATCTAGGTGATTTGTACATCTAAGCATGTTCAGCGAATATTCACAAGATGATATATCTATAGTAAGTAAAATAGATAACCTAGACATAACCCCATACTTTTGTACATTGTACTCTAATCCATCCCCCCACGGGTATTTATTTATTTATATATAAATAAAAAAATATAAAAATAAATACCCCAAGCACACTAGGTGCATCAAGCACGCTAGGTGCACCAAACACACTAGGTACCCAAAACACACTAGGTACCCAAAACATACCTGTCAGCATATCTCAGCGTGTTCAGCGAGTGTTCACAAGAGGACATGGCGGGCGATATCATAGCGATCATGCAGGTGCGACTCTTGTCCCCTATGAAGCTGTCGCGCAACACCTGCGTCAGCTTGGACACGCGGAACGGCAGGTGGTTGTTGCCCTTCATGCCTAGAGCTCGGATACACTCTTTTAGTGCGAGGAGTGATTTGTTAATTTCTGCGCTTTCCATGCCTGTAATGTGGGAGAGTTGTTAATTTTAGTAAATTGAAAATAAATTTGGAATGGAAAATTACTGTTATAGTGTTTCCATCAGAAGATTTTGTTAAATCCTGAATATAAATTAAGGATAATAAAATAATAACGCAGCGGAATTTGAAGCCGTGCTTTTGGAAACAGTCCTAGCGCTCTATTCGCTAAGCCATGTGTTCAAACACTGTAATGTTCAAAATTTTATTTAATTTATATTAATTTAATATAATTAATTTCCTTAATGTGTATGCAATATTTTAAAGAACATTAAAAAAAATTATAATACTTTTAAAATAGCGGTAGTCTGAGTGGGAATAACTGTTCTCTCTACAACTACCCTCCATTCTCTCTACAATTGTTGAAAATAAAATTGTTTACTTTTTGTTTCCTTTTTTTCTATTTTTTCTTACATTTAACTAACTACCTTGCTTGCTTCTCTCTCGACCTCACAGGAGAGAGGGGAAACGGTACTAGGACTGAGTTCTCTGGCCGTTGTGCCATATGGCACCCACAAATATGGATGGGTTACCAGGGTAGGCCACTTGGTTTGTTGATGGGATTGGACCAGATTGATCAAGGGGGGATAAGTTTTAGCTACCGGAGTGGTCTCCCCAGATAGGTGATACTCAAGGGCGGCCCAGCTTGGTTGACCAGTCAGTGACTGCAGGCAGCTGTTCATGGACCAAAAGATTCTTTCATCTAATCCAAGCCATTCAACATACGCGTCTGCCTATTATCGCAGCGCCACAATGTCCTCTCTCTCTATACCACACCAACACCAACACACCCACGCACACACGCACGCACGCACGCACGCACGCACGTACGCACGCACACACACACATAACTCTCTCTCTCTCCCACTCTCTTCCCCTCTCTCTCTCTCCCACATGTAATCCAAGGGGGTACACATACGCGTCTGCCTGTTGGCGGAGGAGGTGTCGGCGCCGCGCTCGTTGCCGGCGAGGTCGATGAGGGAGAACTTCCCGTGCACGCGGTGCATGCCGGGCGACCGCACCACTATCTGGAACACGGCGTGCGAGCGCGAAGAGTTCGAGTTCGCCGATGTCTGCCAACACAAACACATATAACATATATATTAACTGTTATCACACACGGCTCCAAATAACGGAATTAAAATAACCGGCTCCTTAACATTATTATTTAGCTGGTAGCAGTAAGAGCTCGCTCTCGACTACAAAGTTTTAACCACTATTTCACCCTCTTAAGGGTAAAATTTTTACTATAACTAAACTAAATGTGCTGTCATTTTCAATTAATAACCTCAAATAAATATAAAATTTCTTGTATATAAATTTAAAATTAACGGACTGTTTTATAAACTTTCAACTTCTATTTAACCCCCTTAGAAGTTGAATTTCCAAGAACCACGAAAATCCTACAAAAAATGCATGAATGCCCCTCGGAGGGTAATTTATAAAGAGATTAGGATACATACATTTAATACATACATTTATATAAATATTACATCTACACTATTATATAATGAGGTAGAGTTTATAACTTTGTTTTGTAAAGAGGAACCTTCGGAAATACTGAAAATTCATCAAAATTCTCATGAAAATTCTTTCACATTCAGAAAACTATACTGTTTTAAAGTACTATAAGCATTTTTTTTTATTATTGAATAACATTCAGAGAAAAATAAAATTGTGCAATTGATGCTTTACCGACGCATAAATAAACGATTCAATGCAGAGAAACATAACATTCATTAAAAATGTTGGTCTCTATTAGTTCTATAAAAAACCGTTTAGAACCTGGATTAGTAATGTATAGGACCAGTCCTATACATTATTAATTAAATGAAAGTCAGTCTCCACATGCAAAAACACTCTATTTCTCAAGGCCACATTTATCTTACATACAATATGTACGTGTTATTACTACTTGGTATTATACTGGACTAAGTATAGAAATTTAAAAAGGTGGGAATTGAATAGGTCGCATTTTACGCTTACGCAGCTATAGTACATGCAATTACATAGTATGTATGCGTGTGTGTCCCTACAACCGAGGTACTGTTTAGCTAGCTTTTATATTTGATTAACTAACAAATTGATGAATGAAATAAAATTATGTCAAAATGAGATCTTTTTTATGAACAAAACACGTTTATCTATATCAAAATAAATGATGTTGTAATCACGATAATTTTATGAAGATAAAATTAGTCGTTTAAAATACCAGCTAAATCTAAACAATAAATCTAATTTAATTTGGTACCTACTAAGAACTACATAATATAATGTAATGAATGCCCAAGTGAGCAGGGGTCGGCTAGTACAATATATATTAGGTGTTATCACACACGGCTTCAAATCACAGGATTAAAATGACCG
Source organism: Dryas iulia moderata (assembly GCA_019049465.1). Classification (NCBI taxonomy): domain Eukaryota; kingdom Metazoa; phylum Arthropoda; class Insecta; order Lepidoptera; family Nymphalidae; genus Dryas; species Dryas iulia. The sequence goes on along the minus strand of CM032420.1, from coordinate 409,874 downwards.
ACTTCTATACATTTTTCAATGTGTATCTTACATACAGCAGAATAGGCAGAGGGTCTACCCCTATTTTACCCCCTTAGGGATATAATATTCCCAATCACTAAAATAGAGATGTAATAACTTATAATTAATAAGCCAGATGTAAAATTTAATGTTTGTAACTTTAAAAATGAACAGACTTTTATACAAACTTTCAACCCCTATTAAAGCCTCTTAGAGGTTGAAATTCTAAAAACCGGTAACTTCATCCTCCACTGGAGGAAGGTCACGTAAAAGCATGAGAGCCCGTCTGAGGGGTACGTATTAAGGCATTTTAAACGAAAAAGTTAAGATACAGATATCTAATATATGTATTTAGGGATGCTAAGTGCCGGTACATTCACAATACTATTCAGAATCTCTGTCAAGCCAAAATTTGGAAGTTCTTGCAGTTGCTTGGCGTAGGTAAAACCACTGACCGTCACCTGATTTCAGTGGATGTTAATGTTTTAAACTTTTATTTTACAATCCCAGATTTGAATATTAATTCCCAACAAAAATTACAAACACTTGACTCTTTAGCAAACATTAACCAAGTAGACTCAATTCCTTTTTCTTTTAAAGCAGTAACAGAAGACGAAGTCAAGAGGTATGTCCACTCCATCTCCACTAAAGCCATCGGAAGTGACAATGTCAGCTTTGAGATGATTCTTCCAGTGTTAGAGCATATTGCACCAATGGTTACCTACATTATTAACTTTTCACTGTCGTGTAATGTCTATCCATCACATTGGAAGGATGCTTATGCCGTTCCATTACCCAAAACCTCGAATCCAAGTCTAGTCACTGATTAACGACCCATTTCCATTCTACCAATCCTATCCACAGTCCTTGAAAACATATTTCTAATTTTGTAACTACCATGTTTTCTTGTTTTTAGTTTGCACTAAAGAATATTTATATTTATATAAATATTACATAAGTAATATAGTAAAATATTCTACATTTGTATAAGGTTTTGTTCTGAGGTGTACCAGATAAATTAAATATCCTATAACTACAATATCCTTCTACAATTATATTTTTGGGGCCAGTCGTAGCGTAGTGACATAAACGTGTGACTGTAAACGACTGGTTGTGGGTTCGATTCCCACTCGAAGAGTAGAAATATTTAATACTTCCATTTTCTTCGCTCTGGTATCGAGGCAAATCGCGGTGTTAAGTTACGCCACTTAACACGCAATGCCTCCAGAACTATGCGGTACGTGGGGAACGGAGTGTCTCAACACTAGGTTCCCTGCTGTATGCGGGATACAGTGTGAAGCTTAAAAAAAATACAGAACATAGACATACCTGTCCCGAGGTCCTGGCAGCATTACCATGGTGTATAAGTTTGAGCACCTCATCTACATTGTCTACCACTTTCTCCGTAAGACCAACTATCTGGACTTGCTGCTTGCCGTCTTCCAGTACTCGCAGTTTTGCCTTATCCGCCAGTAGGTCGAATACCTGGAACAAAATAAACCACATATACAATACAACTATACAAACCAAAATTAGTGACAAAATACATGCTCTGTATAGCGGGAAGAGCTGAGCGAAGTACATATTTAATGTTATTACATGTAAAAAAAGTTTGAAAAGCAAACGCTTAACACTAACATAACACTTGACTTAACGTTCCACCACCTAAGTCTATGGGCACTTTTTGACCATTTAATTACTATTTATTCGAAAACTACAAGTACAATAGTCACCAAAAAGCTTCATATCACACAAGACACTGTGCTATACTAAATAGTCCAGGAAGAGTTAAATCACAAAGAAACACACTTTTGACCAATAACACGTAGAGTGGGCAATTATTGACCTTTAATACCATCGTGATATATACTATTCACATAAAAACTACAATAATGAAGAATAAATGTTTTTTTTTTCTTTTCTTTTTCAAGTGGCACAAGCGTGTGACTATAAACGACTGGTTGTGGGTTCGATTCCCACTCGAGGAGTGAAAATATTTAATATTTCCATTTTCTTCGCTCTGGTGTCGAGGCAAAGCGCGGCGTTAAGTTCCGCCACTTAATACTCAATGCCTCCGAATTCGGCGGTGCGTGGGAAACGGAGTGTCTTAACACTAGGCTCCCTCTGCCTCCCCTGCTTTGTGCGGGATACAGCTTGAAGCTGATAAATGATTTAATAAATAAAAACACTTCGTACCTTCCCAGAGTATATTTCAAAGAAGGAAGCGGACACGATTAAGTTGAGGGGCTTGTACTTGGGCGACTTGAGGTACGCGAACACGTCGCGCGCCGCCATCGCGTATATGCCCTTCTTGCAGTCTTGCTGTTTGCCCTGGGGGAATATTCATTAATTATATATTATATTAATAATGTATTTACGGAGGAAGAAAGTAGCGGTCAATCACTTTTAGTCTAGTAAATTTTAATAAATGATGTATTTCTTATAAAATTCATACATAAATTTAATTTATTTTTTTACAAAAATATTATACTAATTTTCTCATTATAGTTTTTGTATTGACATACTAAATATCCTTTTGAAAGTATTATTTATTCAATAAAGCGTGAAGCTGACTGAATCTGACTTTTAAAAATAGTATTAAAATATTGACAAAAAATTAAAATGACAAGACATGTAGTCTTGTATTAATAAAAAAAAAAATTGTCAAAAAAATCACCAATCAATTACCAAAAAACCAATCGTACACACTATGACACATAGTGTGACTGAAACCGCGACTGGTTATGGGTTCGATTCCCACTCATGAAGTGGAAAGAACCAGAACTCGGCGGTGCGTGGGAAACGGAGTGTCTTAACACTAGGTTCCCTCTGCCTACCCTGCTGTGTGCGTGCTATACATATTAAACAGGTAAAATACCTGGAAGTCCCCGCCCATAGTGTGCGTCTTCCCGGAGCCGGTCTGCCCGTACGCGAAGCACGTCGCCATGCCGCCCTCGAAGATGGTCTGCACTAGCGGCTTGGCCGTGTATCTGCGAATATATATATTTTGTTTTTTTATTGAATAAAGGAGGCAAACGAGCAGAAGGCCCACCTGGTGGTTAAGTGGTTATCTTCGCCCATAGACATACACAACATTAGAGTTTTGGATGCGTTGCCTGCCTTGGGGATGTAGGACAGAAGGAGGGAGGAAGGATGGGAATGGTGGAATAGGGAGAGCTGGCTTACATGCCATCGAACCGGAACACATCATCAGATATTTGGCGGTTCGTCTTTGACACGATAGTGGTCGCGAGCCAATCAGAGAACGAATCTCCTACCACCAATATTATGTTTTAGAGGGAAGTTAGGGTGTTGGGGCCAGTCGTGGCGCAGTGGCACGAACGTGTAAACGACTAAGTAAACGACTGGTAGTGGGTTCGATTCCCACTCGAGGAGTGGACATATTATATATTTTCAATTTTTCGCTTTGGTATCAGAGGTAAAGCGCGGCGTTAAGTTCCGCCACTGCATGCGTGGGTACGTGGGGAACGGAGTGTCTTAACACTAGGTTACTCTGCCTACCCGAATGTGTGCGGGAGACAGCGTGAAGCTAAAAAAAAATACGACGGGTGGAGATGATTACGGTTCTCTTTGGTTATCCTGTTATGTGGGGAAAGTGGGAGCTACTAAAAAAATAAATTACACCCTATAGCCTTTCTCTTTGTTTAGGTATATATGCTTTTCCAAAAATATCATATTCAATGACAATATTTTTGTAACGTTTTTAAAACTTAAAGTTAGTGTTTAAAATTATAAATAACTTTTAAACTATAATTCATAACAAAACAGTCCAGTTTTTATAAATTAATTAACTAATTAATTGTAACCTTAATATACTATACAAGTAAAAAATTAATTTAGAATAATTTAGATTTAGCACTATAATACAATAAATACTCGTACATTCATACAAAATAAAGAAAAAATCTTACTTATAAACAACTTCATTAGTGCAGGAATCGTCGAAGGCGTAGTCGAATCGGAATTTTTGATTTTCGAGGTATTTTGTGAGATCCACTTTGTTCTTCGGCTCGTGGACTATCATTTGATCCTTTGTAGGAACACTTATAACGTCCACCTGAAAAATAATAATAGAATTTTTTATACATTTATTATTACTTATTTTTATTGTTAGCATCTCTATAGAGAGATTTTTACAAATTCCTTTTACCTAAAAGAGTAATACTACGAACAATTATTTAGCGAAGAATACTATTAATTAAATATTTTAAAATGTTTTCAAAGTAGCCGTATATACAACGTAAATGTTTCCAAATGGTACAGGTTCAAATACTACTAGATTACAATTGTGTTTTGATTATTATATTTTTTTTAAATGTACATTATATTTGACATCATTTTAAACTTAACTAAAACAGCTTCTATGTGTCCCACAAACAGACACGTATCACGTAAATATAAAGTACATTTTGGCTAGAAAGTTATTTATTTCTTAAAAAACATATTTATATACATACTTCTTTCTTAGCGACCTCCTTCTTATTGAGCGGTCGTTTCCTCACACACACGGTGATCTGGTGGTCTTCGACCGGCTCGTTGCCAGTAAGCGGCCTGAACTCGATACTATTCTGATACTCTCTTATCATGGCTAAGAACTCCCAGTTCGGATTGCCGGGGTCCATGTTCATGAGGGCTTCCTGGAAATACATTGTATGGAAGGAAATTATTATGAGGTGAAAAATAGATAGAGTTTTTCTTTGCCGGTTCGTGGTTTGCTCGCCATTGTTTTTTGTTGTTGTTTTATGTACGGCTATGTTTATTCTTTAAAAGAGTTTTTAAGGCATGTACAAGTTTGGACCTAGCTCTACCTGGTACTTGCTTACAGGATTGGCTAACATAATTTACATACCAAGTTACTGAACTGAAAGTGAACATTTTTTTTTTGGTATTTTACATATTTCAAAATATATTAAATAAAAGAACTAAAAATACTGTGTCGAAGTAAAGACTAAATTATAATATATTGTAAAATAAAAAGTAAAAGTTGTAAATTTTTAATTTTCATTTTTACAGCTCAGTTATATTGTTATAATAAGCTTGACACTTAACATGATTTTTTTTTTAAATAATGAAAAGGCATTTTTTTATTGCATAAAACAGGCAAATGAATAGAAGGACCATCTATAGTTACCTTCACCCATTTAGATCTATAACATTTGAAGAGTTGTGGACGCGTTGCAGGTCTTGGGGGTGAAGGAGGGAGGGAGGAACGAAGTGTAAAGAATTATATTCTCAGACCATCCCCTCGTATTCAACCATTCCTCCACGAATAATTACAAAAAAAATCTCTCCACTCACCTTCTCCTCCTTGAGCTCAGCCTGGCGCTGTCTCCGCTTCTCGCGGTTCTCCTTGAGGCGCTCCACCTCCTTGACGACGTTGGAGCGCCGCACCGCGCCCGACGCCACCGCGTGCGGCACCGACACCGTGCTCGACACCGCCGCGGGCCGCGCCGACGACACTGGCGGGTTGAACTGCAAATGTTCACAACCAATTTTGTTTTAAATAAAGACATTTAGAAAACGTATCAAAAATTGAACGCAGCAGGATTAGAACCCGCGCCTTCTGGAAACCGTCCAGGCGCTTGACTTAACTAGTAGTCAGGGAGAACCTGAGGTCTAAATGAAAAAAAAATTGCATATCTCAACTCAGTAAATATGCAAAAAACGTAATATTTTCAAATAAATGAATATTATTTACATATATCATCTAGCTCTTGGAATTTATACATATATAAAAATGGTAAATACGAAGCACACTTTATACATATCCGAAACATATTTTTATTTAAGCTATTTAACTAAATTATTCATTATATTTTAGTATTCGATAATACATTTTACAAAATCGTCGACTATACATCTTAACTAAGGTATACGAATCAGTGTTTTTAAGTACATACTTGAATTATAATTTACATAAATACCAAAATTAAAAATTACACAAAATATATTCCTACTTTATACATACATAACTAACAGGACAAAGGATAGGCTAGGGATATATAATAACCTCTTTAATATTATGCATCCGTCGATGCGCTTGCACCGGCTGCATGCTAGGCACTACGGAGGCCGCACTGGGCGTGCTGCTGGTACGCGACCGACCGCCGGAAGTGGGAGGCTAAGGAAGGAAGGGAAGGAAAAATGGGGAAATAGGCGACTATAGGATTTGGCTTATTCTTATTTTAAATATCTATAGGGTTTAATAATTTACTTCCTTTTTTTAGTTTTCTGTATAAGTAGAATAAAGTTATATTTTCGTTATTCTGAAATAGCAAGTGAAGGACAAAGTGTCTTAAACCTTAGGTCCCCCTCTCTGCTAAGTGGGAAAAAACGTGAAGCTGGTAAATTAAAATTGAAATGAAATAAATGCGTACTATAAAAATATAAGCGGTTTAAATGTAAATATGTACCTAAAATTATTCTGTTGGTACGTAAATATTTAGTGTAATATCAAAAAATATCCTTGACATTTTTCCAAAAATTTTGCAAGCGATATAATACGATTACAACAAAATTTCATCCAATGTTTGAGAATCAGTTTTTTCGAAGCACGTTCATAATTAATTAGTACGAAATCCAGACATTACGTGTTGGAAAGCGACACTTCGTTTTGACTTTGGTATCAATCAGAGCGAGGAAATGAAAATTTATATATAACCATTTCCGACACTATTCGACAGTATTCGAACCCGCAACATTTACGTTTACAGTCGAGAGTTGTGATATTGCGCCTCCTCGTGGCGCAATATGACGTCTCTATAGTATGCAAGAGGCGCGGGTTCGAATCCCGCTGCGCTCAAATTCTTATAAGTTTTCTAAAAACATTTTTTTCAATATCACATCTACAATCCACTTCTATTCTATTCTACACTACCTGTTGTGTAATCCTAGAATTGGGCGTCGGTTGGATCTGCGGTGGCGGTACATTTTCAGCGCCTCGCCGGCCCGTCGTATCGCCGCCGTGGCCGTTCGTGTACGCGCCGCCCGCGTTCGACAGCCGCATCTGATTGTTGCGGGTCACGCGGGACGGGGCCGCTACTGAAATTGTAAACATATGTATAAATTAAAGACATACATATATTATTTTGTGTTTTTTTATAAAGAAAATAAATAAGCATATTCAAAAAAATAAGGAGTCAATATTCTAAACGCTAGTTTATTATGTCAAAATACTACAAAAATATACATAAGGGAACAAGATTATAGAAAGGAGTTTCACGCTTTTTCCCGTAAAGCTGTGTAGTCATAGGGACATGGTGTTAAGACACTCCGTTCTCTTCGTGTTTTATAAACGAAATTATTTTCTGCAAGTTTATAATATTATTAAATACTTATATATTTAGAAAACAATAATTGTGAAAATGCTGAAACATCTTGTATACATAAAAATAAAAATCATAACCAAAATAAATATTAACACACAACTTACATCCAAATAAAGTGCTCAAAACAAAAACAATAAAATAGATCAAAAAGAATATTAATAAAAATCTAGTATAATTGACAAATAAACGTTCATAAATCACCGTTTCAAACGAAACGAACGTTTTAAAAACGACCAACTGATAAAATATCGTAAACATTATAACAAAATCAATGACCAAAACGTGCAAAACCAAACAAAAGAAGCAGTGCAAAGGCAGTAAATGTATCGTGCGATAACCGGCCCACGTCTTACATGACATTTGCTTTTCCTCCACCTTCTGTTCGGGGGTTTCAGACTTCTCGAACGCCTCGGTGGGGGCCGACGTGTCCGCCGAGTCGGCAACGCGTCGGCGACATCGCAACCACGAGCAACACATGTTTTTTGGCAATATCAGTCTCTATATTTTTATATATTATCTTCAACAAGTCATTATATTCTCATATATTCGTCTATTTCAGCTAGATAGTAATCAATTGACATGTGTAGTTAACTTGACGTATAGTTTGAAATGGCAGTTGAGCGTTGGCGCAAGGCAATCCTGCGCCTGCGCCGACCGCCATATTAGGATCTCTTTCCGTACTCAAGGCAATGAACCGTGACGCACGCGGTACGCAGCCACGGCCGCGCGAGAAACTGCATATATAGAACAATACCCAAAAGGAGGCATAGGGCGACCTTGGTGTATAATAAAAACTACTTTTGGAAATACTTTAAGCACTATGAGCTGGTAATACAAGGTGTTCATAAAAAAATAACTGCCTTCAATTGTTCTCGTCTTTAAGTAGTCGCTGAAGTCACGTTTAAAAGAAGAAACTCGAATAATATCCACCATTAACGGTAGCCCATACTAAAATAGTTTTCACAAAAGCCAAGACGTAAAAGAAACAAAGCACACGACACAATAGCACACACACAACTGATGTCACCGGTTGGTGAACAATTTGTATCAATTGTACTGACTTTGAATTCATCAGCTATACCTACTCGCTGCCTACCTACTGAAATTGGAAAATAATGACTCGCCACCTAGCAACGCTAGTCTAGTCGGCTTTTGAGGCGCAATGAAAAATGTAACACTGACGTCAGATAAGCATCGATCGATGGGCTTTTATGATTAATGTATTAAAGTTCTTTGACTGAAAATCGCCTCCGTATCTATAAGCGTAGTCTTTGAATAACCAGTTTTTGTATAAAAAAAAACTATGTCATCAAAAAAGATATTTTTTTTAATAATTTGGCATACCATTTATAATATGTAATTGAATAAACAGTTGCAGTCCGTTATTTCAAATCATATATTTCAAATTATATAAAGTTTTAAACATTTTTAAAATGTTATTCCACACTTAGGAAGATGTTAACAACAAAAATAAGTTGTAATAAAGCGTATAAGAATTTCGACGCAGCGGATAGTAGAACGCATGGCTCAGTGGTGAGAGCGCCTGGACGGTATTCAGGAGGCGCGGGTTCGAATTCCGCTGCGTTCAAATTTTTATACGTTTTCTTTAAATGTCTTTTTATATAAAAGTTGTTTTAGACAAACAAATTATCATATCGCATATAAAATATATTTATTTTCCACTGAGAATCAATATCCCAATTTGTCATACTATCGCGTGCAGTCAGACTATTCCGATACGATGGCGACGGTATATAGGTACATAATATGTGTCTAACACAATATGGTTTAACGAAACTCTATTTTGTTAATCCTTTAGAAAGTTGGTAAAAAAAAAAAAAATAAATAGCTTCACGCTATATCCCGCACACAGCAGGGTAGGCAGAGGGACCCTAGTGTTAAGACACTCCGTTCCCCACTTTCCGCTGAATTCGGAGGCTTGCGTGTTAAGCGGCGGAACTTAACGCCGCGCTTTACCTCGACACCAGAGCGAAGAAAATGGAAATATAATTTCCACTCCTCGAGTGGGAATCGAACCCACAACCAGTCGTTTACAGTCACACTCTTGTGCCATTGGGCCACGACTGGCCAAACTGACTGACTGGCTAGAAAGTTGGTAATTAATAAAATATATTTTTAGAATCTCCAATATTGATTAAACCAGCATAAACACGTACATATAAAAAATTAAACTTGCATATTGTATGGCAATGAGTTAAGATACGAATCTAGGCAAATTTTATGTTATATATAAGTGTAAGTAAGAACCAATAGTTTTCAATTTGAACAAAAAGTGCAAAAGGCAACCGCTTATATGCCAAAAAAATATTGACTTAATATGTATAAAAATTACTTTCGTAAAAGAGATAAGACCTCGAAGGTTACGAAAAATACATGATGAACCTCCGGAGTGAGCTGGACATGTACGAAGAGATTGTTGACAGTGGAAGAAGCTTCAAAGTATGCAGAGACCGTAGGCGTTTGCTGCGATAACCCCGACTATCTCGCTAGATTTAAACCATGAAGTTAAAAAACATAGAAATACACTTCAATGAAATAAGTCAGTAATTATTTTTCTAGCTTCACGCTGTATCCCGCACACAGCAGGGTAGGCAGAGGGAACTTAGTGTTAAGACACTCCGTTCCCCACGCACCACCGAATTTGGAGGCATTGCATGTTAAATGGCGGAAGTTAGTATTATGTAAAGTTAAATTTATAGTATAATGTTATATCACGTTGGCATAAAAGAGTTTAATGCGGAAATCGAGATTGGCAGTGCAGGCGCGGCATGACCGTGCCCCTCAACTTAACTATTGTGATTAAATTGAAAACCACCAAAGGCCTTTGTTAACCCTTACATCGTTTCTATGGCGATTCTAATTTACCTCACAAGTGTTTTGTTAATATACTTCCGCACCTTCAGAGCACATGACGATGCAAAATACAGTAAATTTATGTATGTCCTTGGCGAAGAACATGTACTCTAAACCGGATAATATTTTCTTATCATAATGAATTTTCCGGGTGGTATGCATTTTAATATCGTACCTATGAATAATACATATGCGGCTGGGTCCTAAACTGCATCCGAGCCATATTATGCATACTTTAACTTATTCCACTACGGTTTTAACTTTACTAAATTTCTCTCATATTCAGCTTCCATATAAGGTCATAAAACAATATTTTTTTTGGAAGATACTAATATTTATTTAGCTATCACGTTTTAGACCAAAGTTATGATAATTTATGAAGCTACCACATAAATAAAATAATTTGAACAATGTAACGTTGAGTTTTGACAGACATAAGGAGGCACATTTTGAGTTTTTTAAGACAATATAAGTAAGAAATAAACTAACTTAGATTAAAAAAAAACAACATAAAAACAAGTAACGACTATTATAAATCCACCAAGTTTACTCAACACCAACACTGCACAAGTAAACTAAACGTAAAGTAAGATAGGCAAGGGCGCAAAGGCGTTCAGCGAGTCAACGTCAGGCATTATCGCGCGCGAAGCCTGCCCGCTTTCCTTGCAAGGAACGTCGGCCTATTTATGCACTTACTTCTATTGTAATTTATTAGTCTTACCGACTTATCGGCGTGGAAACTTGGACTAGTTCAGGTGAGAATGTTTTTTTTATATTCATATATTTTAAATTGAACTTATGATATTGAAATGGTTTTTAGAAAATATTTGAACTCAGCGGGATTCGAACCCACGCTTCTTGGAATCTGTCCAAGTGCTCTGACCACATTATGATGTAACATTTAATTTAAAAACCGTAATTATATTATAATGAACTAATAAGAGAAGCCGTTTATTATATTTACTTCCTAGTTTAGGCACAATACTGCCAAAACGTAAAAAAACTATATCCATACTTATATTATAAATGCGAAAGTCTGTCTGTTTGTCTGTCACGCTTTCACGGCTAATCTACCGATCCGATTTGACTGAAATTTAGAATGAAAGTAGTAAATAATTCAGAGTCAAGCATAGGCTACCTCTTTTTTCAAAAATCAACCTCTTAAGGGTTGAAATAGGGGATGAAAGTTTATATGAAAAATGTAAAGTGCTTGACCGATTGTAATGAATTTTAGAAAATATATAGTTGATAATCCTAGGTTAAACGTAGGCTACGTTGCTTTTCAAAAATCGACCTCCGAGGGTTGCAATATAACGAAACAGCGGCGAAGCCGCGAGTGGGCCTCTAGTATTTATTATAAAGTTAACTTCACACAAAGTGCACAAAAACTTTTAAAACTAAACTCGCCATAATATAATGAATACTTGTAATACCTATTATAATTACGTGCATTAATCAAAATTAGCAAAGGCCTTATTAATTATAGTAACCGTGACAAAAGTAGATTTTCACTTGACCCTACGACGTGACCGTTTCCATGACGAACGGACGCTGAGACCACATTCAGCGTGGACAATCTTATTTGATTCGATCATCTCACGATCTCTTCCACCTTTTTTAGAATTATTTAATTGATTTCTCTTCTAATTTTGGTTGTTAATTAGTTATACGTTTGATTATTTAAGCGATTTGTTGAATGACGAATTAATTTCTGGGCAAAATTTGCTTTCTCTTATATAGCAGGATAGTCAGAGAAGCCTTAGCTTCAACACGATGGAGTCGCTTTCTATTTTAGTTAGTAAGTAGCAAAACTCAACGCGGGTCTCAATTTTATAGGAACGTGAATGAAAATAATGAATAAATGTAATGCGACATGCCGGAAATGCGCCAGTCGTGGCGCAGTGGTACAAACGTGTGACTGACTGTAAACGACTGGTTGTGGGTTCAATTCCCACTCGCGGAATGGAAATATTTATTATTTCCATTCTCTTCGGTCTGGTATTGAGGCAAAGCGCGGCGTTAAGTTCCGCCATTTAAGACGCAATGCCACCGAATTTGGCGGAAAGTAGGGGGCGGAGTGTCTTAACACTAGGTTCTCTCTGCCTACCATGCTGTGTGCGGGATACAGCGTGAAGCTATAATAAAAAAAAAACAAAAAAATAATGAATAACTTAAAATAACCACTCCTGCGAATGTCTATCAAATCCACAAGCATTCGCCTTTACAGTCAGAACGGTATCGCCTTTCTTAGCCATCATAGCATTATATTTGCTTATATTTAAAAAATCTACCGAATACTCTTAATATAAATACGTTTTATTTATAAAAATGTTACTTTTTTCAACATTATAAGTAATTACATTATCATTCTTATGCCTACAAAGACATAAAACGCGGACGTGCTATACGAGAGGCTTCAAATTCCGCCACAGTCAACAATTTTAAAGCCTTGTTAACTTACTTCATGTTAATACTACGATAGTGTATTTATGGAACATGCTTATTTTAATTTTATATAGAGCACTTTAAATGTTATAATGAGGTTGTTTTAAATTAACTTTTGTTAAAAAATGTTTTATTCAGCCTAACGCTATTTCCCACATAGCGGAATAGTCACAGAGTACCTAGTGTCCAGACACTCTGTTACCCACTTTCCGCTCGAAATAGAGACATTGCGTGTTGAGTGGCGGAGTTCAACGTCGAGCATTGTCTATGGTACCAGAGCAAAGAAATGAAAATTGAATATATTCAGGATGACTTTAAATCTATATAAACTAAGAAATTCAAGTAAAATTTCAATAAAATAAACAAAATGGGATCGTAGCATAGTGGGACAGTTTCTGATTGTAAAGGCATGGTTATAAGTTCGATTTCCACTCAGAGGAATGATTATTAAAATTGTTACCTCTTTCCTCTGGACCATAGACAAAGAGTGTCATTGACTTCCAGCACTTAACACACAATGCCTCGTTTTCTGTCAAAAAATGGAGGGCGTAGTGTCTAAACACTAAGTCCTCTCTGCCTACCCGGGAAAAGCAAGAATCTGAATAAACAAAATGATGATATGATAATCGTGAGAATTCAACGGTCGTTAGCTCGCGCCTACACGCTGCATCTTGAATCACACAGTACGGTACGTTGTACTCGTTAATAAATAAAAACTCGACGATGTTATGCGCGATTTCATTGCACGTGGGTAGTTCAGTTTAAACAATCTTCAAACAGTCATAATTAGATTACAAAAATATTTTAAATTTTATATTAAAACCATTCCCAGTAACTTTACAATAGTAATTCAGATAATCATTTAATTATTATAAAATATAAGAGACTATTTTCCTACCACTTAAAACGCTTGAAAGGGGAACATTTTAAGAACTATCACATAACATCCCATAATGAACCAAAAACACCATAACAAAAACACAATTTCCCACTCAACTCTTACAAAAAACACGAACCACGACACAACGAAGGAAATGGGGAAAAACCGATACATTTCACACTAAAATATAACACAGACACTGGCTAACTTACGGCGAATATTTGCCTTGACGGGCCCAGATTTTTGGTATAGACCGGGCATTTTAGCCAACACTAAAGGTCAGGTTTACACTAGAAGCAATGGTATTCTTGAAGTATTTCTTGTAGTTATGGTAAAGCGTACCAGGCGGCTGTGTGGTACGCGGCCGGCCGCGCACTGTCCGCTGCGCCCCCAGTCTCTACACTTATACCTGCTGCTGACCGCCCTGTAGTACGTCCTATATTATTCTACCCTGAATAGTTATTATAATTAAATAACGGGGGTTAAATGACCGATGTCTATTTATATTTATGAGACAAATGTTGATACATTTTAAAAGCAATGGATAATATGATGAAAACAAAATAGAATGGACTTATGAATTAAAATAATATATATTCGGAATTATAACAAAAGAAAAAAAATTAAATAGCTTCACGCTATATCCCGCACACAGCAGGGTAGGCAGAGGGAACCTAGTGTTAAGACACTCCGTTCCCCACTTTCCGCCGAATTCGGAGGCTTGCGTGTTAAGTGGCGGAACTTAACGCCGCGCTTTTACCTCGACACCAGAGCGAAGAAAATGGAAATATAATTTCCACTCCTCGAGTGGGAATCGAACCCACAACCAGTCGTTTACAGTCACACTCTTGTGCCACTGGGCCACGACTGGCCACAATTATAATAAAGTAAGAATTTTCAATTTAAAATATATCATTTTTAATAAAGTTTTCTAGTAATCTTTAATTAATATGAAAGTTGGAAAATTATATAGGAATTTTCACCAAGCATTTTAGAAAACTAAATGCAGAACCAAAGGTAGTACAGAAAAATTTAAACTTAAAAAAAAATAAAAAGTTAAACTACTTACAAATAATTATCAAAAAATCCATTTAATTCTTTGCCAAAAATTCTTAAGTAAAAATTTAACAAAAAGCTCCTAAAGCGGTATTAATATGTTTGATTGGTCTTAGATTCAAATTTAGTTGAATAATTACTGCACTTAAAATACAAGCTTTCTCGGTCATATTAATCAGATAGCGACCAATTGGCGATATAGCATCTCAATAAATAGTTTTTGCCTAAGGAATAAATAAACTCACAAATAATATATAAAATAAATGTATAATAAAAGCCTACAAAATATTCAAAAAATATATCATAAAGTCATATCGTGATATACAAAGACTGATGACCAAGTTATCATTGGTATAGATTCGCCCGAGGTCAATGCACCCAATATAAAAGCATCAAGGTAGGTGGGAACACTAAATTTATTATAAAGCCTGTATAATTGTGGGAAACATGCCATCAGTTCTATCTTCTGTTATACTTAGTATGTTTATTACTTTTTCCGTATAATATACACATAAACATGAATGCATGTAGGCAGTGCAATGGATTGCCTGACTGTAATGATTGGTTGCGAGTTCGATTCCCTCGCAATGGAAAAATCATCATCAATTTAATTATTTCTCTTTTCCGCTATGGTACTTAAGACAAAGCGCGGCGTTGAATTCTGCCTCTCACCTGTCATGTCTCGATTTCAGACAGTGTCTGGCAGTGTCTTTAGGCAATGTCTTGACACTTGCGTCTCTCTGATGGCACATTAATTAACATATAAGTTATTTTTTAAATAAAATAAATGAAGCAAAACTATTTAACATCATCACCATATTTTCAAAAAAATTGGAAAAAAATGAACATATACCGAACTTATTAACCTTGTCACTCAACCGAGAACACAACATATCACTGCACAAATTGTACTACATTTCAGTTAGTTCTGTCATATTCATCACCATATACGAGCAAACAAAATGAATTCCCTCATATACGCCAACGTTATTCATAGAAACTTTCATAATGTACCAAGCAGCATGTCATATTCTTGTCTACAATATATACATATATGAAAATATAAAATGATTATTGTTCTACGACGACGTCCAAATAGAGAATGTTGAAGGAGGTTGCCTTTTACCGTTATTTTTATATCGTATAAAACTGTGGCACTTGATCAAGAAGATTGTTGATTGCGTTAAAGTTTTTCAACTGGCGATTTGCCCCAGCTTTCGTTTTAGTTTGGAGTGTGGACTTTTTCATAGAAGATGTAACCTAAGGCCCGATATAAATTATTTAAATTATATTATTATAAAACATATGCTATATTGGGCCAGGCGCGGCGCAGTGGCACGAACGTGTGACTGAAAACGACTGGTTGAGGGTTCAATTTCCACTCGAGGAGTGGAAATATTTGGTATTCCATTTCCTTCGCTCTGGTATCAGAGGTAAAAGCGCAGCATTAAGTTCCGCCACTTAACACGCAACGCCTCCGAATTTGGCGGAAAGTGGGGAACGGTGTGTCTTAACACAAGGCCTATCCTGCTGTGTGCAGGATACAGCGTGAAGCTTTTAAAAAAAAATAAGAAAAGATACCCAAATAACAAGAGGAAATAAACAAACAGGTAACTCACATGGTATTGTGGGTATTTATCTGTCGAAATCTGTCAATAGTTTAGATTTTTCATATAAAATTTCACCCCTATATAAACCCTTCAGAGAGTGATTTTTCACGTAGCCGAATTCATACTTATATTATAAAAAGTCTGTGTGTTTGTCTATCATGCTTTCACGATTAATCTACTGGACGAATTTGGATGAAATTTGAAATGAAAATAGTTGATGACACGGGGTCAAATATAGGTTACATTTTTTTTTAAATATTAACCCCTAAAGGGTTGAAATAAGTGATGAATTTTTGTATGAAAAATCTAAACCGCTTAACCGATAGTAATGAATTTTGGTATAAATATAGTTGATAATGCGAGGTCAAACATAGGCTACTTTATTTTTCAAAAATCCACCCCCGAGGTTTGCAATATAGCTCAACAATTGCGTAGTTTATGCGGCGAACCCGCGAGCAGGCCGCTAGTTTGCTCACAAATTTTCTTAAAAGAGCTTTAAACTTATCAATAAAAAAGTAAAATAAACAAACAAAACAAATATCTATCCTCAATCTACACTACTTAACACGTAACCTAAAATTGTTATGTATACATTAGCGGCCTTCAAGGCGGCACAATGTCAAGATATTATAACATGCGACCCTGACCCCCGGCCAGGCCAGGATGTAGGTAGCGGACGCTAAACGGTGCAAAAACGGGGAAGCCGGCTTTCGACATTTCTACACGACACTTGCGAGATAATGACCGGAAGTAAGTTCAATATGCGTGTTGACAAGTTGGATTTGACAAGAAAGTCAATTATAAGTAGGCTTACCATAATTACGAAGAGCCAAACCGGGACGCAGAAGAGAAAGAGGCTTAATTTTTGTTTTTCATATTTGAAATGCAATCAAAATTATTATGAATTGAAAACATGTCAATAATTGAAAACATATTAATAGCGGGCGGCGGTGCTGTTCAAGTTTGACTGGGACGCCGGGACAGGGATCTCAAACCGGGACTATCCCGGTCAAACCGGGACGTATGGTAAGCGTAATTATAAGTAATGTTTGTGTTCGTTTTCTTGGTCTAGCTAAGCAAATTATTGTAGGTAGTTAGTTTAATAATCAGAAATCTAAAATATTTATTCAAATAGGGACGAACAACCCGCGGCCCGCTTAATAATTTCAAGCGGCCCGCCAAGCGTTTATTCTATTACAGATAGATTGACAGTAGTTTTTAATGTTCTTTTCCCATTTTTTCATGTAATCTATATTTTTTCGCAACTTGGCGTCTTTGTAAATTTGGATAGGCCAGTTGCTAAATAAGTCATTCATTATTGAAATATACGCTGGTACGAAAATTTCTGTACTGTCAATTAACAAAAAAAAACTAAGTATTGTCAGACTGACAGGGAACTACTCCCAGACAGCTCTATTTAAAGGATCCGACGACACTATGTATGGCCTATTGTACTTTTTTTTGTAAACAATAATCTTATATATTTATATAATAGATGCACTTTATGAGTCAGTTAATAGAAATACACAATTAGTCTAATTAGTACCGAATTTTCAATTAGCAAGAAAATCAAAAGCAGCCTACAATTCATTGTTGTGGCCAGTCGTGGCTTAGTGGCACAAGCGTGTGACTGTAAACACCTGATTGTGGGTTCGATTCCCACTCGAGGAGTGGAAATATTGAATATTTCCATTTTCTTCGCTTTGGTGCCGAGGTAAAGCGAGGCGTTAAGTTCCGCCACTTAACACGCAATGCCTCCGAATTCGGCGGAAAGTGGGGAACGGAGTGTTTTAACACTAGGCTCCCTCTGCCTACCCTGCTGTGTGCGAGATACAGCGTGAAGCCTACAATTCATATATTGCTTGAAGAAAGTAGGTAGTCTGTTTATTTAGTATAAGCTTCTCACCTGCGGGCTCACCTGAGGGACCGTTCGAAATAGGGCCAGTATAAACAAGGGTGGGCAAAACAGTAGTTGAGCCATTTAATATTTATTTCCCTGCTATGGTAAGAAAAAGAGCTTTTGTTAAAGTCACATTACCTTGAGTAGACATAAGCGTACAAGTATATAATTTATAATAAATATGAATATTTCAATTGAAACGACAATATTATTACTATTTTCACTTCTTAGTTAGACTAAAACATTTTTTTTAACTTTTTATATTTATGCTCTACGGACATATGTCTGTTTACGTGTACGTGGACGTTGACCTTTTGTTAACATGTACATTTTACACTTTCATATTAAAACTTAAACATTATAAGCTCATATTTATTTATTTCCTTTATAAATCTTCTGACTGTAATCAGGGTTGGTTGTGGACTCGATTTCTAGACAGTAAAATGATTATAATTTAATCATTTTCATATCTCCTTTCTGATGGGTAAGACAAAGAGCGAGGTAGAGTTCCGTTACTCAACAGGCTACGTCTCAATTTAGGACGGAAAGTGGAGATTGTTACGCTCTTTCGCTAGGTTCTTTGACTATCCTGCTATACAGAAACATGTATAAAACTGTATAAACTTTTTTAACGAAGCTAAAAACGTTCAAACATTGTAAGCACGTCTTTATTTATTTACTTTAACAACAGCACTACAAGTACATAATTAAATTACATAATAAGGTATAAATATCAAAGTAGTCCACCAAGCGACAGAAGCAACGAGATGTCAGCAAAGAGACAGTTACAAACAACCGTTGCCAAATTATAATTACGCAACGCAAGCTACTGAGCGCGTAGAGTCGTAGGAAATTATACGCTACGCATTTTATAGCCCTTGCTGCGAACTATAACAAGCTTAATCACGCATAGAAAATCTTTTGTTACTTATTTAAATAAGTTATTGAAATATATATTATTAAATACTCAAACACTACAGACACCCGGTCTCGTATCCTTTTTTTCCTTAATTCTTTGATTACAATACTTAAATTACATTGACATGCTACTCAAAACTAAAATGACGTTTTTAACTAACTAAACGAGTATTACATTTACTATACTTATTTCTACATTTAAATTAACTCTTAATTAAGACAATATACAATTTACAAAATTAGTTATATCATAAAATAGATATAAGTTATTGAATTATCAAATATATATTTTCTAGCGTCAGATCCAATTATTTTAATGACTCAAATTTTATTTCAAAAAAAAAATACTTCTTTGGATTTAGATTTCATGCAACGCCCAAAGCGAGTGCATTTTTAAAATTTTTAAACTCTTGCGGCGTCCTGGGGTAGCACCCGACTGTAAACGTGTAGACTGTCGGTATCGTCCCCATTCGGAGGAATTTTATTTAATTTAATCATTTTCTCTACTTCACTTAACACGCCACATGTTTCGAATTTAGGCGCAGAATACAGAATGGAGTTACTCGACACTAGGTTCTCTCTGTCTACCCTATTTTATCGAAAAAATCATGAAGCTGGTGATTTTTGCTGCTAATTTTTCTTGATTTTTCGCAGTTTAATAAACTAAATGACCAATAAACATATGACGATGCTAGCATCAGATATATAACTAATTATACATTGAGATAATAATACAGTATTATGACATTTGATAAGAGTTAATAACCTCTTTATAATAACCAGACGAGTTCAATCAATAACGAATTGACTCAGATCGTACGTGTGTTGACATAAGAATCCCCGTTGTGGCGTGTTCATTGAAATTTTATACATATTTTGTGCAAAAAAAATATTAAAAATGAAGACATTAAAAATAAAGATCAACATTTCTATAATAACTTTATGTAAAGCTTTGTTTATTATAGCACTGGATATATACTATATTATAGAGAACAGGTTCGAATACAGCAACTGCATACCAA
This sequence comes from Dryas iulia moderata, assembly GCA_019049465.1. NCBI lineage: Eukaryota > Metazoa > Arthropoda > Insecta > Lepidoptera > Nymphalidae > Dryas > Dryas iulia. Next base: position 389,820 of record CM032420.1, on the reverse strand, counting down.
AAAATTAATAGACATTTTTAATATCAATTTAGCGTTCAACGCTTTTTCTTGCATAACACAGAAAGATAGAACCTGTAAGACAGAAGATAGTGTCAAAACACTTACTGTGACTGTTTTGTCACTAGGCGTTTTCCATCTAAATTCATAACATTACTTTTTCAAATGGCCTAACATAACCCCGGACTTTATCTTACTTAAAAACGCTTTAAAATAATACCTAAAATAATACCTATTTTCATAAGCTTTCGTTCCAACATTAGATGCATTGAACGATTGTATGTACACTGTACATTCACGATCACGTTTTGAGCAAACAATCGCGACACCTAGCCAACGTTTGATTAGCGTTACGGGTGACACCGTTGGTGTACGTTGCCCTCTCCATTAGTGTTTACTATATGTAAAAATTACTTATTCATTTTCAATATATGGATTTTTGAATAATATAATTAAATTTAATTATTCATATTATTTTTACTAATTGATGTGTTTAATAAAATTTAATTACATTACGACAATATTAAGTAACATATATTGTATTAACTTTTTATAAAAGACCAACTGTGCCCACAAATTTAAGAAACAAGTTATAATTATAATATATAAGTTGCCTAAGTAATTCTTACATTAACTATCCGCCAATGAAAGTCTGATTAAAATCAGTTCTTCCTTTTACTGAAAAGTCACTAAAGTTTAGTTACACCCCATATCTAAAACTATTAACGTAAACATTATTTAGAGGTATTTTATGCCATACATATTTTAACATCTATTTATACTGTAGGCATTATATACAAGAAATATCTACGATTTAAATTCAAATTATTTACTATAATCGCCAATTCATAAAGTTATATGACAATAACGTTTACACATTTCATGTTTATCTAAAAGATGACACGAACATTGACCTCCGCATTAATCATTCTACATTTTACAAACAGACATCGCTTTCCTGAAGCTTAACGAATAATATTCTATAGTATTTCTAAATTTATAAAATCATTGGGGCGCGACTAGTTAGGAGGAAAAGGATCAGGAGACTTGATCCCAAATAATAAAATCACACACATACGTCACAAAAATAACTAATTACTAACTCAATCAAATAATAAGAATAGTATGTAGTCAATTATTTCTTACCAAAGCAAGAACAAACGTTATTTAGTTAAATTGAACCCATAACCATTGCCTGAAGCTACGCTGATTAAATAACACCTGCACCACTGAGTCACTGGATAAATGTCAATGTACCTGAGTAAATCGCTGATAGGACGAGACCTGACGTGTGCTGTACAGCGAACACGGTATGGATTATCGCGTGACATCAAATAAATCGATAGAGTTCAACCTATTTTGTTACAGTCAATATATTTGCTTATTGGTAAACTTTTATATGGACCTTCTGCTTACTTTGTTATTGATTTAAATTAAAGCTTGTAACACAAACTTAACTTGTTTCACAATTACAATAAAACATAAGAAGTTGCCGATATGTAAACACAATAATCAAAAGATAAATCATATAACTGCATAAGCCAAATAAACAGTTGCTTTTATAAACAATTTATAATTAATTTATAAAAAACACATTAAATACGTTTTTTTATCCTCAGACATTTCATTTATTTCCTGCATAACAGTCAGAGAGTATGCAGTGTCAAGTCACTCCGTTCTCATTTTTCCGACCGAATCTAAATCATTGTGTATTGAAAATGACGGAATTCAACTCCGTCCTTTTATATCACAAAGCGCAAAAATGATAATGTTGAATGGTAATTTTATTTTTCTATCTGAAAATTTAAACGAAAACAAAAAAATCCAACCAACTTCCGCTTTAAAAGGAAAATTACAAAAAATTACTCTTATACTAAAATATAAAAAGAAGCCTAATGCTTTTTCCCGCATAGCAGGGAAGACAGAGAGAAGTCCTCCAATTCTACTCCAACTTGTAATGAGTGGCGGAACCCAACGCCGCGCTTTGTCTTTCATAGCAGAGAAATGAAAATAATAATTTAAATATAATAATTTCTCCTAGAGGAAATCGAACCCATAACCATCTCGTTTACACTTCGCGCCCCAAAGGATTTGAGCTAAACTAAACAATCTACATTATATATAGCTTCTATAAATATGAACCTAGTGTTAAGACACTCCGTTTCCCACGTGTTACGTGGCGGAACTAAACGCCGCGCTTTGCCTCGACATCACAGCGAAGATAATAGAAATAGTAAATATTTCCATTCCTCGAGTGGGAATCGAACCCACAACAAGTCGTTTACAGTCACACGCATATGCCACTGCACCACGACTGGCCCCAATTATATATACTAATAATTGTATATACTCAAATATATAATAGCAATTTGATAAAAAGTACTTAAAATCTAAAAAAACAAATTTACTCAAAACAAAAACTAGGGCAAATCAAATAAAAACTGCTGACAAAGAAAGTAGACATAATAGAAACACGTCATGACAATCAAAAATAAACCAAAGAGGAACAAAGCGCCTTATAACGTAAGATCGTCGTTTGAGATTAGTTCGGACCGTTAAGAGTTTGGCGAATGGAGACTAAAGTCGTTATGAATCACGAACCGAAATACATGTCCATACATGTTAATAAGGCAGTACGAGTATGTATCGACATTTTGACTGCTTATCTTTGTTTATTTTTTAGCTTCACGCTGTATCCCGCACACAGTAGGGTAGGCAGAGGGAACCTAGTGTTAAGACACTCCGTTCCTCACTTTCCGCCGAATTCGGAGGCATTGCGTGTTAAGTGGCGGAACTTAACGCCGCATTTACATTTTGACATTTTGACTACAGCTTATCTTCGTTCATCGTTTGCGATATTTATTTAAATATAATTTTGCCAACGTGGAGCAGTGGGGCAGTGTATGACAGTGTATTCGGTCTCATTCAAAGTAATATGTCAGTTTAAATTATTTACATTTTACATTGTTGTATCTAGGACCAAGTGCAGCGTTGAGTTACGCCACACGGAACGGGAAAAAGCGCAATAAAAAATGAAAAGTCACGTAGAGTATATACAATAAGCTAGAGGTTAGAGTGTGTTACTATTTATTTATTTTAATGTACATATTTCTAATCCATCCATATAAATGAAATATAACTTTCCCCACTTCTCCACAAAAACTTTAAATTCATATTTTTTTTGAAATTTCATATTCCTCTGTCGTAACTCTCCTCTGTAATGTACGTAAACGTGTCTAAAGATATTCCTTTACGTAATATTGTATTTAGTTTAAGATATCGCCATGTTATTCAATTAATATCTTTGGGGAAATGTCTATAACAACTATATTATTCAATTAATGGTTTGTACACCTAATGTTTACTTAGGTTAGAAAACTAACTTATTGTACTGATATTAATAATTATCTATCATGCCAATACTTTTCTAATACAAGACTTACACTTTCTTGTATTCATTCATTACTACAGCATACGCAATGAAACATATAAACATATAAGTGCACCTGCATTAGCTCATCATTTCTCTTTTGCTATTTACTTTCTCACGTTACAATAGCAATCGCGTAAGAACATAATCAGAAATATATCACTAAAAAAATTATAATAATACTAGCGGCCCGCTCGCGGCTTCGCCACGTGGACTGCCTAATTGTTTGGTTATATTGCAACCCTCGGGGGTAATTTTTTAAAAAATAAATTAGCCTATTTTTAACCTTGGATTATTAACTACATCTATTCCAAAATTCATTACAATTGGTCAAGCGGATTAGATTTTTCATACAAATTTTCATCCCCTATTTCAACCCTTTAGAAGTTAAGTTTTGAAAAAATAAGTAGTCTATATTAGACCCATGGTTATTTACTACTTTCATTCTAAATTTCATCCAAATCGGAACGGTAGCTTAGCCGTGAAAGCGTGACAGACAAACACACAGACTTTCGCATTTATAATATAAGTATGGATAAATATTTCGAAATAAATCGTTTCAAATAATCAAGTATCAAAATTATTAAGTCTCTTAGGTTTTATGTTAAGACTTAGTTCAATAAGACATTATATATAGTATATTTTAATGTATGACAAAATAACTAATTTATTAAAAATGAAGTAACTGAAATACAAACGTTTAAAATTGACTGATTTCTGGATTACTTTCGTCCTGGCAAGGACATCAAGTTCATGTTCTAAAGTTGAAGTGAATCGTACAGTGTGTCAAAAAAGCGTTACGAGATTTTCTAGGTAGATTTTTTTGCAGCTTCACGCTTTTTCCCGCATAATCTGGTAGTCAGAGAACCTACAGTCAAGACACTCCGTTCTCCATTTTCCGCCAGATATCCCAGATATTGCGTGTTAAATGCTAGAACTTAACGCTCCGCTTCCAGAACGCAAAAATAAAAACAAAAAAAATATTTCCCAAAATGAAAATCGAAACCGCAATCACCGCATTTACAATCAAACGTTATCCCACTGCACCACGATGATCCACTTCTTGATTGATAACTAAATAAACACAGGTATAAAAAACACGTTTAAGTAAAACGTTCTTCACGTACAATCTCAAAAGCTTAGTTATGGTTAAATAATACGTTTTTAATACAGTTTTTATATAGTTATCAAAACGTCATTACGATCTATTCGTGATGATATCTCATTTAAGATCAAAGACAAGATTCACTTCTGTCGTGAATCACGAACCAACACTATTCAAAGACAGATTTCTTGTAATTTCACTGTCACCGCAAGTCATATTAATAGATTATCCTGAACACTGATGAAACATACGTGTGTTTAGTCATTTCTATACTAACATTGACGAATTATGTAAAAAATGTCGGTCGTTGCGCAGAGGCACAAAATGTGAGTCTAAATGCGACTGGTTGTGGGTTCCGATTCCCACTCGAGAAATTGGAATATTTAATATTTCCATTTTCTTCGCTCTGGTGTTGGGGTAATGCGCAGCGTTGGCTTCCGCCACTTAATACGCCGTGCCTGCAGAATTCGGTGTTAAACGGAGCGTCTTAATACTAGGTGCCCTCGGCCTACTCTGCTGTGTGCGGGATATAGCGTGACGATAAAAATAAAGAAAGTAATAAATATAAAAAATAACAATATAAAAGTCATAAATATCAAAAAATTATAAAGTTTCAGCATTTTCACAATTTTCTAGTAAATTTTTGTATAAGCAAAATCTTACCTTTAGTTGCTACTGGAATCGACTGCCGTGTCATGTCCTAAAACAGAAAACATACATTAATAACCCTTGTATAAATAAGCAAATCATTGCAAAAATAAACTTCAAGCCTTAGACAAAAAAAAAAAAAAAACAGATAAAGAATCTATTTACAAAAGTAACAAAAAGTAGCCATAACCGTTTTATAAAAGTACTATAGACAAAAAGAAAGTCCTAGCAGAGCAAAATAAAAATAATGAAAAAAAATAAAATTATATATTTACGAATACCCGCATGGTATTTAACTATAAAAATTGGAAAACATATCGTCGCATGCGGGTTTAGAGGCCTAAGTATAAAACTTATGCTAAATGATATTAAAAAACAACTTAAAAGTTAGAAAATGGCTAAATTATTTCGTAAGCACTTATGTATATAAGCTACAAAAAACTTACGTCGTTTAAAAATGGAGATTATTGAGAACTAATGCAATTTAATAGACAAATACAGCTATTACCTATAGTCCTATACTATTTGAAGCCTTGTTTAAAACGAAAATAAAAAAAGAAGGTCAAAAACATTAATATAAGACTGAAAGTTCAATGCAAATAATATTAATTGACATTTTATTTCATATCAAGTAAAAAAAAATAAAAGCTCCACGCTTTAACGCCATAGCCGTAGTTTAACGCCGCGCTCTATCTTATCAAAGGAGATATGTATATGAAAATAATGGTGACCTAATCGAACACCAGCAACCATCGCGTTTACACTAAGAACACTACAAGTTTCTACTATGCCACGATGGCCTCTTCTATTTTTATGATTATACTATATATGATAATTCAGAAAATAAACAATTTGTAGCACCCTAGTATCGCAAAGTAATATAACAATCGTTACCCTCACTCATACTCATATCACGAACGAATTTAAGGGAATCGAACCCATAATCACCTGTTTCGTAACCAAAATTACAATAATCAAAATTTATTTATCTTGAAATATTGAAAGAGATCGAAATTATTATTGTATTTGCAATGTATCACTTATTATTATAAACATACAGACAGGTTTTGCCAGACGTACTACCGAGTCCAAATAAACGAAAGCTTCTCGAGTAATTTACGATCACGATGGCAGTTATCGTGAAAAGAGGCAACTCGCAGCCATGGGAAAGCAAAAAGCTGTCATTATTTAAGTTTTACGGCAAATTAACAGTAATATCCTGCAATTATGTGTCCAAAATGTTCATTGGTGTCATTAACTCGTAGAAACGTTAAACGACTGCTAAATGCAAAGAATTGGTCGTAATGGTACCTACTGTGTTACATGTCTGAGTAAAGCCCGACGTCCCGCGTTCGATTTTGGGAAAAAATCTAATCTTAGTTCGCCTATAGGTTTTATCTTAATATTCTTTACGTACATTAAAGGAATTATTATTAAAGCTGGAAAAACTAAGAATGAAAATCGAAAAATAGCATGGGCTCGTATTAGGGAGAAAAGTCAAAATTCTTGTTCGTCTACTGATCTAACATCTCAAAACGTCTAGCTCTGGATAGTCCCTTCGTAAGGTATCATAACTGTAATTTACCAGTCATACAATGAAGGCTGGAAAACTGATTTGAATGCAGATTTCTAATTAAATTAGTTGCTCAAAAACATATTTGTAGACATATAAAAAAATCCTTCGCATTCGTTATTACTGTCTCTCTTTTACTTACGGGCGTCAGTGTATTAGGAACTGAATAAAGAAAAATTTGGTAACGAAATGATTCATTTAATCACTAAATATTCTACTACGCAAAACGTGAGAAATGCGTTCAGCTACATAGATTATGTTTGATTTATTAACTCTTACATACACATAAATCTGCCATATTTAAAATACGAATGCCCAAAAAACTCATAAATAACCTAAATTACCTAATAATGGCTCCAAAACTATTAATATAGACATAAAAAAAATAACATTTAATTTAAAGTCTTAATAATTTATACGTTTTTGAATGTAGCAAAAAATAATGCAGTTAAGCAAAAAAAATGTCGTCAGAGAACAAGTCTAGAGAGACAACGGAAGCAATGCCTTTTTATAGACAGAATAGCCATCGCGTAATGAACTGGTGACTCATATGTGACGACTGATAACGAAAATTCGACTTTCTGCCAATTATTGTATGGTTAGAATTGTATTAATAATTGCAATATGTTGAAATTTTATTTATATGATCAGTACAAATTAATTTTATATACCGTTTTATTAATAAAAAATAGTAGTTTCATGTTTTACCTTGCATATTCGGGTAAAGTGTTTAACTAGAATACCTCAGATTAACCTCATTGGTTACGATATTGCCCCTGCGCAAAGTATATTAGGGTAGAGCATATTATTAGGGTAGGCATAGGATAGGAATAGGATAGCCATAGGGTAGGCATAGGGTAGGCATAGGGTAGGCATAGGGTAGGCATAGTGTAGGCATAGTGTAGGCATAGGGTAGGCATAGCGTAGGCATAGGGGACATAGTATAAAACATTTCGTTCCTCGCTTTCTATATGAGTCTTACTTATTAATCGGCTGAACTCAACGCCGTGCTTTACCTTACCAGAACGAAAGGAAAAAAAAAAAAAAAATTCACCCCCTCGAGTGAAACTTTATCGAACCCACAATCATTACGTTTACAGTCAGATGCTCCACTGCGCCACAAGGGCTTCTTGTTTTATTATCATAATTCAATCTAACTATAATATGTAGGACAATAATAATATATTTTACAAATAAATACTTAAAGATAAAAAGTTTTTAATAAACATATACATTGGTGATTGCAGTGCGCTATGACGTTGTGCATTACGTGATTTCCATCGATTAACCTTTATAAGTTGAATGTATGTTAGTTACTGCAATTGACATGTATGTGTAAGTATGTACGAATACATACACGTAATACAACTTTTATTAGTTATATCCAAAATTTCCTTGCTTTAACATTTTTATATATGCATATTTTATCATTGTTTTGAAGCTATATATATTTTTTATTTTTTTATAGCTTCACACTATATCCCGCACACAGCAGGGTAGGCAGAGGGAACCTAGTGTTAAGACACCCAGTTCCCCACTTTCCGCCGAATTCGGAGACATTGCGTGTTAAGTGGCGGAACTTAACGCCGCGCTTTGCCTCGGACACCAGAGCGAAAGAAATGGAAATATTAAATATTTCCACTCCTCGAGTGGGAATCGAACCTACAACCAGTCGTTTACAGTCACACGTTCGTGCCACTGTGCCACGACTGGCTATAGAAGCTATATGATTACGTTATAACGAGAAAAAAGGAAAAACAAATCACTATATAAATATACAATCATCACATTAAATATGAGCGTGGGATGTTGAATCATCAATATACGATGATATCATTGTTGACACTTCTTTAATACTAATCAAATTTTACATACAACTTTAGAAATACCGTTAGAATTGTGTAGAGTGTAGCAGGTGATTGAAGAGTAAATTATCTATATTAAAATTATTTGTGATACTTACTCATTATAATATTATAGAACTACCAAAACACATTGATTGTGGTTTTGTCTAAACTAAGTAAAACAAGTTAATTAATTTTTTTTTTTAGCTTCACGCTGTATCCCGTACTCAGCAGAGGGAACCTAGTGTTAAGACACTCTACTCCTCATTATCAGTTAATCATTGCTTAAGCAAAAACACAACCAAACAAAGCATCAATAATATGAAAAAAAAGCTAAACAAAACCTATTAAAAAAGAAGCTTGTCGTGTGCAAATCAAAGATCGTGATCAAAAATAAGGTGACAAAAAAAGTTCGAGCGATACATAATCGCTCCATGCTTTCAGTGTATATAATCTATATATATAAAAAAATGCTTGTTTATTATATGTGCGTGGAATACCGATCGTGAGTTGCGCACGGGCAGCGTGTGGCCAGAGTCGCCGGCGCCCTCGCAGTCGACTCCCTCGCGAAGAAACCCGCCGTCGTCGGACGATGAACCCGACGGTTCCTTAGGCAATACCTTCAAACTTATTTTTTTTTCCTTTTTTTTAGCTTCACGCTGTATCCCGCACACAACAGGGTACGCAGAGGGAAACTAGTGTTAAGACACTTCGTTCCCCACTCTCCGCCGAATTTGGGAGGCATTGCGTGTTAAGTGGCGGAACTTACTTTACTACTAATTTTAGACGGACTCTCGTACATACGAGAGCGCCCCAATCGTCCTGCTCCAGTGAAAAGTGAAACTAACTGGCGCGTGTGGAAAATCGACGTGACGCGTTGAGCATTGGAAGGTCATCGGAACATCAATCATTAAGATCGGACAGTATATTGAATACACTATTTTATTTATATTCGATAAATAAACAATGTAAACTTGTATAAATAACTAATCATTATTTTATACTAGCTGTGTCTGTGACGTTGTTCGCGTAGAATTAAAAAAATGATGTTCTACAATAAAAATAGCCTAAGTTACTCTTTATTACATCAGCTATCTGCCAGTAAAAGTCTCGTCAAAATCGATCCAACCGTTACAGAGATTAGCCAGAACAAACAGACAGACAGACGATAATAAAAATATACAATAAAAAATGGTTATATTAATATTACAAACAGACACTCCAATTGCATTTATTTGCATACATTACGAATAGTTTCCCTACCAATCACTTGTTCTCCTAACGGTACAAGCCAGTGTTTTGGTGAGATGAGCGCGCGTGTGTTTCCACGGCAACCGTGCAGTTTTTCAAACAAATCGTCAAGCAATGGAATTGATACGTGCATATTGCAAATGATCACCTGCCAATTGATGATGTATGGAAACATTGCTACATATTTCACTTAATTATAAGCCGATTTCCTGTATTTTCTCTTGATTTTACCACACAAAATTCACGATTATTCAAGTATTAAGCCTTCACATAGCATTAAGTCCTTTCTCTATACGATTTTAATAATATCATGGTATAATTTAGTATAATATGAATAAAGCACGACATGAGGTGGTATCGCTTTCAGCGGTCGCGAATTAGTGTTCCCAACTGTTTGGCGTCGATTAGCAACGTGCCTCGCGACCCAAACAATGAGGGTGATCGCGGCTTGGTACCGAATACCGTACAAATGCTCAGCTAATCGATATAATGTTTCCGTTCAAGTAATTCTTTTAATCAGAACATGTGTAGTTTTGCAATTATATGTATGAGGAACTTTCAATTAATCTATTCTATATTATTTTATTTAACATGATTCTTATTTTTAATGAAAAAACATTACATTTATATTTATGTAAAAAATACATTTTCTAAAAATATAAATATCAAAAAATAGTTCTTTCTCGACGGAGGCTTTACAGCCAAGCCACCGATGGTCGGGGTGATAAACTAAGGAACCTCCGCACAATACGTGCCGTTCCCAACTATTCTATATATTATTACTACTTTCAGTAAGAAATTCGATTGACCGGTTCCCATATAAACGGATTCGCGGTTATCCGGCCTAGTGATCAATTATATTAAATATCTACAAGCCGAATTTTTCCAAGCATGAACGCTTCGGATCCGGCAATAAAGTACGTACATTCTAACTTGAAAGGTAGGTAGAAGAACCTAGATACAAACACATATGTATTTTTTTTTTAGCTTCACGCTGTATCCCGCACACAGCAGGCATTGCGTGTTAAGTGGCGGAACTTAACGTCACGCTTTACCTCGGCACCAGAGCGAAGAAAATGGAAATATTAAATATTTCCACTCCTCGAGTGGAAATCGAACCCACAACCAGTCGTTTACAGTCACACGCTTGTGCCACTGGGCCACGACTGGCCACAGTACACACATATGTATTTGGTGTTTTTAATAACTATATAAGCACAAAACCCCCTTTTCTTTATACATTCGACCATCCTGACTTTCGATTATCCGGATGCCTAAAAATGACTTCTATTAATCCAATTTGTACTGCATATTAAAAAAATCACAACTTTTACAAATTTTAAGTGAAAACTTTATTTAATTTGTAACGGTTTCAACTGAGAGTAGTTTTGAGCGCCACTTCCGCGTATGAATTGGCAAATTGTCTCACTAACAGCGGCAAGAGTGATGTGTCCATTGACCTGATTGAAATAGATTAGTGGCCGGCCAGTACACGCCTCGCGAATGCATCGTATAAATAAACTACATTTTGCTTACTAATTTGTATAACGCATCAAAATACTAATTATGTATTATAATTTCAAAAAGAAGTTAAATTGAAGTACAGCTATTTTATTGTTTTTTTACTTCGACACCAGAGCGAAGAAAATGGAAATATTAAATACTCACACTCCTCGAGTGGGAATCGAACCCACGACCAGTCGTTTACAGTCACACGCATGTGCTACTGGGCCACGACTGGCCCGACTGGCCCGGTAATTTTTACCGTACTATTTACTATAAGCATCTTCATGCTTTTACTTAATAGTCAGAGAGATTTTAGTATTAATACACTCCGTTCTCCAGTTTCAGCTCAAAAATTATGACATTTCGTGTTAAATGCATAACTTAACGCCGCGTCTTGCTTTAGGTTCCAGGGCGAAGAAATGAAAACAATTTCAATAATCATTCCCCAAGTAGGAATCGAACCCACAACCATCGCGTTCACAATCAGATACTGACGTGACTATTAATAATAATTAATCAGTTATTCATTTATTTATTCTCACAATGCTTGGTCTTGAAATAACACTTTACAAAAAAGTGTAAATAATTAACAGAATAATATTATCAAAACTAATTTAGTATCACGATAACAATGTATATTTTAAAAGTGTTCTTTCAACTCCTAGATGCAACAACACTTGCACAGTAGCAAACACACAGGAATGCACCTATAACGCTGCACTTTGCGGTGCAGTCTCAAGAACCCGCTCCACTTCGACGCGTCGCTCACACGACACAGAATTAATGCGAAAAATACCAAACTAAAACCTTTATTCACGTTGTTTATTAGTAAATACTACTAAATTACTATTTTTTTACCCTATTAATGAAATTGATTTATAATTGACCTCGAAATTCTGTTTCAATTAAAATCTTTTAAAAATTTTTAAAGTGTTATCCCACACTTAGGAAAATTGAAAAAGACATTTAGAAAACGTATAAAAGTTTGAACGCAGCGGGATTCGAACCCGCGCCTCCTGAATACGGTCCAGGCGCTCTCACGACTGAGCCATGCGTTCTACTACCAGCTACGTCGAAATTTTGATACGCACGCATAGGTGCGAATCCCGCTGCGTTAAATTTTTTATACGTTTTCTAAATGTCTTTTAAAATTAAAATCGTCATTTCGCATCTTCGATTACAGATATTTTATAAATATTATGTGATAAATGTTAGATATAAAAGAACATTAGCACAGTATTTTTTCCTTTTTTTAACGACACGCTATATCCCCGCACACGGCAAGGTTGGGAGACCTAATGGTAAGACCCCCCTTTCCGTGAAGTTTTACTAAGTGGCGGAACTCAACGCCGGCTTACTACACAATATGGTAAACCTAACTTAAATTCGTAATAAAAAAACAAAACTCTTGCTTATTTGAAAGCATACGTCCTGCGGCATTAATCAAAGTAATTCTTCCTTATAAGATCATATACAATACATACCCTGGCTAGTTTATTGGGCATCGGCTGTAGATGAGGTGTGGGATGTCTTTGACCGGCCAACTCGGGATTGAGTGCGAGGATCGCGTCGATCTCCACCTCCTTCCCTTTGGTCTCTCCGCGCTCGTACCATTCTACCGTCACCGACCGCGTCTCGAGGTTCACACCTGAGACTACAGCACTGTGGATCCGGCCTGGAAAGAAAGAAAATAATAAGTTTAAAATATATTATCTTACATACAGAAAACCATTATTTTGTAGTAATCGAATTCATATTTTAACTATTTATTTATTTAGTTTTTTCTGATTGGCGTATTTTCGGACATGGCAGCGAAAGCACAGAGAGGAGACACTACGTGCTTCACTACCCGCTAGAATGCGACACACTGTGAGTTAAATATCAGAACATAAGACCGTGCTTTGTCTTAACAACAGAGTGGAGAAATGTAAATAATTTAAATATAATCATTCCTCCGAGTGAGAATAGAACCCACTACCATTGTGTATATAGTCAAACGTTGGTATACTGCGCTATATGGCAAACATGAAACTTATCATTTGCTTTTTAAAAAGTCCATACTAACTTTACAAAATGCTTTCATTTTCCTAAGACTCGAATTTCCAGTAAACGTTAGCTAATGCTGACGTTAAGATAACAATCTGCATGTCAAAGTTATCAACAATCCATATGATTTAGGTTAGAACTGGTGTTAATGGATCAGTCAATCACGATTTTCTTTTACATGATAACTTTCTATACAAGCTTTTACCCGAAACATTGTATATATAACAGGAAAAGATAAAATATGTTTTAAATAAACAAAAACTAGTAAAAAATAAGTTTAAAACCACAAAAAAACAAATTATATTACATACTTATTAAAATTATTCAAATAAAAGATTTTCCTTTCTAAAAGCTTGGACCTTTTGTATATTGTTTAGTTTTCAAAGTAATTAAAAATAGCAAATCGCAACAAACAATCACATTTCTACATAGTAGAATACGGTAAACCATAACATACAAATATACCAAGCCGATTGCATTCCAAATCGATCACTACACAAGTAATACTTAAAACATAACTTAAAGCATAACAATACAACATCTGTTAAACCCGCTAGTCTGAAAGGGGAGACTAGACGCATTCACTTAATGCGGAGATGGTAATGAATCGAGGCAATTTAGGCAATAATGGGACAAATGTGAAACAATAGACATTTCGCTTCACAAAATACATTTATTTGAACTTGGTTACTATTTACTTAAAAGCTACTGTTGTTGAATTTCTGATAATATTTCACCAAAATGATTTTTTTAAGGACCCGTTGGCGTAGAAAAACAATGTTTATGCCTCTTTGGAGTAAAATGTATATGAAACACATAGTTGAGTATAAAATATTTATTCTGCATAATTTTCGTTAAAAAAGTGTTACCTTACGTATTAATAAAATAATTAGGTAATATAATCTTGTTTGGAACATTATCGAGACTAGTAAACAGCAGTATGGTTCAACGACAGTTACGATTTTACAGCGAAACAAACTTATTTATATTTTATTTTTTTCTATATCTTCACGCTGTATCCCGCACACAGCGGGGTAGACAGAGGGAACCTAGTGTTAAGACACTCCGTTCCCTACTTTCCGCCGAATTCGGAGGCTTTGCGTGTTAAGTGGCGGAACTTAACGCCGCGCTTTACCTCGACACCAGGGCGATTTTTTATACTCTTCTATTATTATAGATACGGTCTGGTTTATAAATTAAAAAATCACATTTTAAAATCCAATATACTATCTGTATTAAAAACTATAAAAAACAATAAACATTTCAACCAAAACCAACAAAAATAAACATTTCCACTGCAATCAATGCAAATAACTACAACTGACTGCAAGTGACCTACATGACTATTAATTGATGCACATCGCAGCATCAGGTGCATACATCTCGCATACATCTTACTAACATCTTGCAGTTGGTGATGCAATACATTGCGTAACGCGTCCAAAGAGGATTATGTTATACAATATCATGTTACTGGGAAAATGGAAGCGTGTGAACTTATTGATTTTGAAGACTTAGGAAATTAATCTTTTAATGTTTTAATACCTAATGCGTGTATTACATTTTTATATTATAAAAAATATATTTTTTAGCTTTGGAAAAAAAGTAGTAGCATAATACTTCATATCATAATTTGTGGCTAAATTTGATTGATTGCGTGCTGAGTGGCGGAACTCAACGCCGCGCTTTGACTTACCAGAGTAAGAAAATGAAAATAATTTAAATATGATCGTTTCCCTAATGGAATTGAACCCATAATTATCGTGTTTACACTTAAATCCTGTCACATCGCTATCATCGCTATATTTAATCTATATATATAATAAAAGAGTAGAAAAGTCAATTCTGTACATGAAAAATTTCAGAAAAAATTTAATTGGGTATGTTAATATATCGATAACAGAGGCGAAAAAACCACTCAGTAGAATTTTTGTCTGTCTGTCTGTCTGTCTGTCTGTCTGTTAATTTGTTCGCCAATCACGCAAAAACTACTGGACAGAAATGAATGAATTTTGGTATGGTGATAGCTTATAGTCCAAAGGTACATATAGGATAGTTTTTATCCCGGATTTCCATGTAGTTTTTTTGGAAAAAATAAAAAACCAATATAAGTAAATGATTTATATACTGATATCTACCGGGTAGAAATTAATGAATTTTTGTATGGAGTTAGCTTTAAGGTTAGAGCAACATATGGGATAGTTTTCATCCTGGTATTCTATACAACTGCGGCAGAAAAATAAAATAAAAAAAAAAAACATTTAAATTGTGTTGATAGTTCACGAGTGAAACTAAATTTGTTTTAATATCACTAATATTACTTAAAATAATTATAAAATAAATTGAGCACAACATTTATTGAAGATAATTTGCTATTAAAAATACATTTGACCGGTCTACAGAACTTTATATTATCTATATGACAACAAATGTCACTACGTTTTCTGTCACCATCTGTTATTATATAGTTGACATAATAAAAGAGTAGAAAAGTCAATTCTGTACATGAAAAATTTCAGAAAAATTTTAATTGGGTATGTTAATATATCGATAACAGAGGCGAAAAAACCACTCAGTAGAATTTTTGTCTGTCTGTCTGTCTGTCTGTCTGTCTGTTTGTTAATTTGTTCGCCAATCACGCAAAAACTACTGGACAGAAATGAATGAATTTTGGTATGGTGATAGCTTATAGTCCAAAGGTACATATAGGATAGTTTTTATCCCGGATTTCCATGTAGTTTTTTGGAAAAAATAAAAAACCAATATAAGTAAATGATTTATATACTGATATCTACCGGGTAGAAATTAATGAATTTTTGTATGGAGTTAGCTTAAAGGTTAGAGCAACATATGGGATAGTTTTCATCCTGGTATTCTATACAACTGCGGCAGAAAAATAAAATAAAAAAAAAAAACATTTAAATTGTGTTGATAGTTCACGAGTGAAACTAAATTTGTTTTAATATCACTAATATAACTTAAAATAATTATAAAATAAATTGAGCACAACATTTATTGAAGATAATTTGCTATTAGAAATACATTTGACCGGTCTACAAAACTTTATATTATCTATATGACAACAAATGTCACTACGTTTTCTGTCACCATCTGTTATTATATAGTTGACATTGTACTAGATATATTCGTACTCATTAATATTATTATAAAAATGCAAAAATCTATCTCTTCTATAGGTTATGTTTTCACGAGTAATCTACTAGCCCGCTTTAGATGAAATTCGAAAAGAAGAAGTCGTAGGGTCAAATATAGGCTACTTTTTAAAAAAAATCAAACCCTAGGAGGTTGAAACAGTGGATGAAACTTATGTATGTTAAGAATATAGTGAGAATGAAAGATCTAAACTCTTTGACTGATTTCGATTAATTTTCCCAGGAAATAGTTGATAAGGCAAAGTCAAATATAGGCTACCTCTCTTTTTTAAAAATAATTCCAGAGGTGCTAAAATAGGGTATGAAAGTAGTAGTTCACCCAGCGACGCCGCGAGCGGGTCGTTAGTTTACCCCTGGTATTCAATATAGTTCCCGCAGAAAAATAAAAAGTACCAAAGTCAAGTTATATTGATTATTTGCAAGTAAAAGTATTTTTTTTAGTACCAGTAAGTAACACAATTGTAAAATAAAATAAAAAGTCTAAAATTTATTTAAGATATTATGACCAGTTTATAATACTATATACCTGATGGTATATATGTACGAAATCTGCTATCATATAGATAAATGATAGCAGATTTCGTACGTTTTCTTACTAGATCAGTTATCACTATACGTTATCAAATAGTATAGACATTGTACTAGATGCATCGATGATTTTCGCAAGAATATAATTAGTGACGCAAGGTTAAATTTAGACCATCCCCCTTTTATAAAAAAAACCAATTCCAAAGAGGCAATAGTGGATGAAAGTGGTAGTTCACGTGGCGAAGCCGCGAGCGGGTCGCTAGTATAATATAAATTTATTGTAGAAAAGTAATTTAGTAATAGCGCCATACATTAAATTAATTAACTTTACTGCCAAGTGTATACAAAGTTGCATTAACTCTAGACAAATTACAAGATCAAGCGCCGTTAAATACCAAGTACATATGCTATCAAAAAGCAAATATAAAATAAATATCACACGAGACAAAGAGGTCAAGTACAACAACCATCAAGAAACCGACCAAAGAAAACACTTAATTTTCTTTTTTTTAGCTTCACGCTGTATCCCGCACACAGCAGGGTAGGCAGAGAGAACCTAGTGTTAAGACACTCTGTTAACTTAATGCAGCGCTTTATCTCTGATACCAGAGCGAAGGAAATAGAAATATTAAATATTTCCACTCCTCGAGCGGGAATCGAACCCACAACCAGTCGTTTACAGTGACATGTTCGTGTCACTACGCCACGACTGGCCACAGTCCAGCCCCCAACACTTAAATAATTAACAAAACAACAAAAACCACATATAAAAAAAGAAACTTAATTTAATTTAAGAAAAGAAAGGTATAAGATAAGATAACACACAAACTTTAGCTAAGATCGCAAGCACAGCAAGCGGTACAAGGTCACTGACCTCGGGCAACTTGAATCTGACGTACGGTTAGCCTGCGGCCAGCCACGGAGGCGAAGCGTCTATTATAGGACGTAAACAAATAAGATGAAAGGGCAGCCATCAAATAGATGAAAATATATGGATGGGAGTAAATTACAAAGAATGGCAAGTTCAAAGGATATATGATATTTATCATTATATATCAACAAATAACATGCCTTGGTGGCGCAGTGATTCAACATCTGATTGTAAACGCGATTTGGTTGTTGTCCATTCGGGGGTATGACAATATATATTTTTTTTATAACTTCACGTTAACCTTCAACTTCACTTCACTTCTTCTCTACCCTGCTGTACGCGGCTGTATCCCGCGTACAGCAGGGTAGAGAAGAAAAATATTATGAAACGCGTTCATCTCAAGGCTAAAACTCTTTTCTTTTTTATGATTATAGATTTTTAACAATGAAGATCCTATGTAATTTCGTTTTTGTTATGAAATTAGGTTCTTTTTTGTTATTTTATGTGCCTTTAAGTGTATTAGGGATGGGATTGTATGTAATCTTCTTATATCTTACATATATAAATAAATCTATGTAATCTTAATATATAAATACGAATACTATTATAATTTCACTTCAGCAATACTATAGACATAACAACGATATCTAGACACATAAAATAACAAAAATCGACCTAATTTCATAACAAAACCTAAACCTCAAAGGGCTTTCAATTGTTAAAAATACATAAAAATACATAATAATAAAAAATAAAAGAAAACCAACCCACTGACATACTAAAACATTGATCAAACGATCAATGCCGAGTGTATTTAAAGATATCGGAACACCAATTCCGAGACCTTGATAACAACAATTTCTATCGAGCGTTCGTTCGTCATGTGTCAAACGAAAACGGTCGAAAGCTAAACAAAACGTATCGCTATTCACGTCCAAACATTAAATTGGCCAAACAAAGGTTTTGAAGAAACAGCCACGTCATCGTAATTTTCATATAACAATGATAAAATGAAATTCTTTTAAAAAATTTTGGTAATATTTTTATATAATCTAGTACAATCAACCGTTATAAGTAATATCATACGTGATATTTCAATTTGTTCATCAGCAAATTTATATTAGAATAAGAAATAGGCTAATTGTTTTTTTTTGGGGCCAATCGTGGCGCAGGGGCACGAAGTGTTGTGGGTTCGATTCCCACTCGAGGAGTGGAAATATTTAATATTTCCATTTTCTTCGCTCTGGTGTCGATGCAAAGCGCGGCGTTAAGTTCCGCCACTTAACACCCAATGCCTCTGAATTCGACGGAAAGTGGGAAACGGAGTGTCATAACACTAGTTTCCCTCTCCCTACCTTGCGATGTGCGGGATACAACGTGAAGCTAAAAAAAAATTATTTTCTACATCAACTAAAGAAAAAGTAATTCCACACTTTTTCCCGCATAGCGGGATTTAATCGCGGTATATAATCTTCTTCGAGTGGGAATCAAACTCACATTATTTGATTGCTTTTATTTTGGAAATAAAGATAAAGAGAACCTTTTACGTAAAAGTAAACATCAGTAATAATGATTAAAATAAAAAAAATGAGTAGTTAGAAGGACACGTCATTTTATTATCGACGGAGTGACGTAATATGCAAAATCAATACACATGATACAAGTATACAAATATTTTAATTGTATAAATATTGTTTTTTTTATCTTAATGTTTTTATAAAAATAGCTTGCAAAACGGGATTTTTGTATCTGATTAAAAAAATGTATACTATTGTTTATCTTTAAACAACATTATAACATTGCGTTTTCAGTAGCAGAATTCAGAGCCGCGCTCTGCCTGACTAGAGTAGAGAAATTAAAATATATTAATACCCCCGAATGAAAATCGAATCCACAACCAATGTCATTTACAATCAGCCGCCATCCCACTGAGCCACATTGACCTAGTTTTAATCGATTGCAAAATCGCAACAATAACCAGTAATACGCAAATAATGACAAACCGTTTTACCAAGTGGCTATAATAAAGGTACGCCAAAACGAATGCGGCAAAATGCCAATATCAAAGCAAAGCAAAGCGAAGCGAAGCGAAGCAAAGTTATTGAGCACACATCCATCACTATGGCAACTCGACGCAAAAGAGCGAAAGTGGAACGAACGGTAGAGTAGAACAAAACAACGACACACTTGAAAAAATGATAGTAAAACGCGGTTAGGAGTTAATAGTTACGTAGGCACACTAGTAGAAACATCCGGCATTGTTCAATATATTATATATACTATTTTTTACCCATTTTTTAATTGTTTCACGTCTCTGTATATAAAGTAAAAAATCTTGCAACGTTGGTTTAAATTTAAATATACTTGTTGTCCTTTAGTTCGAATATTTGTATAAGTATCCGATGACAAAAGAATATATTCGTAGTTTACCCTTTTTTTAAAGTTTTCTGGTTTTCAGGGATTTTTAAGGGAGGAGATTTGTTAGTTTTAGAGAGAATAATTAAATATAGATACCGAAAAAAAAAATAAGTACGCTCAAACAAACATACAATCGTATTTATATATTAACATAGACAATAGATTGAAATTTGCAACAGACACTTTTTGTATAAACTATTGTAATAACTAGTAATATAGTTTCCTATTAAGAAGTTTTTACTAAATTATGACTTGGCGACATTACAAAGAAATTTAAATTTGGTGAAACTTACAAGCTTATTTTTTATGTTAAAAACGTATTTTTTTAAATATAGAGCTCCAAAAAATGTAACTTTTTGAGATGATCTAAGTCCGTTCTTGACCCATAAAGTATGTTAAAAACCAGATTGCCAGTCGTAAATGGTTAAAATAAGAAACATGGCAGCCAAGCGTTGCATAAAACTTATTACTTCATTTTAAACAGACGCTGTATAAATCATCTTACCACCGCTGATAATAAAATAAACTAATAATGCATCCATTCATGTTCTAACATAATA
Source organism: Dryas iulia moderata (assembly GCA_019049465.1). Classification (NCBI taxonomy): domain Eukaryota; kingdom Metazoa; phylum Arthropoda; class Insecta; order Lepidoptera; family Nymphalidae; genus Dryas; species Dryas iulia. Next base: position 368,870 of record CM032420.1, on the reverse strand, counting down.
TTTATATTTTTCTTTTGAGTCTTATTTCTCTTGTACAGCAGTTCTGTGTACGCGGGAGAGAGAGAGAGAGAGAGAACCTAGAGGCATCACACTTCGTTCTCTACTACGTATGTGAGTCGAATCGAACCTTGGACCAGTCCCTTTTGTAATCAGTCCACTGTGCCACAATAACTTGAAGTTAGACCAATTAATAACCTCTTTTTTTAAGATTTTTCACACTAGTTTAGCACTAAAAATGTTTATCAAAAAAAGTAGAAAATTAAACGATAGATTACTCCTTTTTCCGATTGATAGAGCAGTCGCATTAACTTATCACGAAGACATTAATTTCTATACAAATGCTATAAAGTAATATAAAGTAATATAATACTGTTTAAAACTAACCGCAGTTTTCAATTACGGTGTCAGTTCATCACGACACGACTAGAAAGTACTGGGAAATATGGTTCTTACAGAAAATTATACACAATAAACAATACTTACATCACTATGAATAAATAGCTTTAAGTAAAGCCATTTTGTACCAGAAAGTTTTTTTTTTTTTATTGAAATATCAATTTACTAGCGATCTGCTCGCGGCTGTGCCGTGAAGCTAAGCAGTTTATATCTACTATGTCACCCCCTTAGGGGTTAGTTTATGAACAAAAATATGTAGCCTATATTTGACTATTATCATTGCGAATGTCATCCATCGGCTCTGTAGATTAGCCGTTAAAGTGTAACAGACAGACAGAATTTCACATTTATAATTTATAAGTATCGTTTATCTTAATGATTTCGTGAAGTTAATATCATATTAACGATAATACAACTAAATTTCTACATAATTGCAAACTATGAAGAACGCTGGTTTAAATGCAATGTTTTGGCAATTTACATATATTAATTATGGACTAGCATCTCCGTTGATGCGTAAAATATGTGTATTCTTAGCAATTCTTATGTTACACACTTAAAAAAATATATGTCGAACACTTGGTAGTTGTGTACAATATAAATTTTATTAATTGAATATACTTGTGACGATTTTATATTGTAGGGAGAAATATTGGTTTTCTTCTAACTAAAAATGGGAAACTTTCTTCCTTGATATAATAATATAAGAGAACACAGTTGATTGAAACCTCAGTGTTATTTAAAAGATTTATTGACAGCAATATCAGTGGTAAACAGTAGCGTTGACTGTTATTTAAAGAGTATTCTTGGCAAAACATTATTTAACTAAGCTTCACGCTGTATCCTGCACACAACAGAGACGGCAGAGGGAACCTAGTGTAAAAACACTCCGTTAGCCACGCACCGCCGAATTCGGAGGCATTGCGTGTCAAGTGGTGGAACTTAACTAATCTTCACTTAGTATAGATGTTCAAGATAAGTATTACACGTCTAGGTTTTCATGTAATCATTACATTAATGATTTTATTACATATAACAAAATTAGCTATCTTAACCAATACGTTGGGGCCAGTCGTGGCGCCGTGGCACGAACGTGTGACTGTGAACGACTGGTTGTGGGTTCGATTCCACTCGAGGAGTGGAAATATTTAATATTTCCATTTCCTTCGCTCTGGTATCAGAGGCAAAGCGCGACGTTAAGTTCCGCCACTTAATCCGCAATGTCTCCGAATTCGGCGGAAAGTGGGGAACGGAGTGTCTTAACACTAGGTTCCCTCTGCCTACCCTGCTGTGTGCATGAAGCTAAACAAATAAACAAGCATTACGTTACAAAATAAGTGTTTCCTTTTTTAGTATTTTAAGAGAGAATCTAGTGTCAAAATTTTCTGCGAGAAACCTCAACGCCGCACTTTACCATACCGAAATGGAAAAAGGGAAGCAATTTAAATATAATCGTTCCTACACTTAGAAACTGAACTCAAAAGTAATGTTTACAGTTTAATATGGTCCTATTGATACCACTATAACGTTGGCTTATCATAAAGCATATGAAGAAAATAATCAAAAAATAAAAAGAAATAGCTAAAATAACAAAAAAAGAGCAGGGTTCTAGGCGAAACTTAATAAATATAATATAATATAATAAATTATAACAAAGTTTCAAAAGGAAGTGTCTCAAGAACTGTTATCACAATATTTGACAATAATTACCATTTAACTATGATAAGACAAATTATGTCGCCATTTATCTTATAATGCAGAAAATGCAATCTGATAAGCTATCATTTACGACGATATGAGAGACTATTTATACGTCTATCAAATATCTAATACAAAAATATTGAATGAAAGCATACTTAATAAAGAATAGCCTAAAAAAGTGATTTGTCTTTCTGTTACTTTTAAATATGGACATATTTTTGCGTAAATTTATTAATAACGATGATATCGTTATTACTATCTGACACTTTTTTAAATCTTACAAGCGAATCAAAAAAAATATTTTTTCTAAGTATGCTTACTTAATACATAATGTATTTGAAATTGAAAATAAAATACACAGCTGATTTGCCTTCAAAATGGTTTTCCTTTAATGCCGGAAATTATTTGTTAGGTATAGGTACAACATTCGATTTTTTTACTCCATGATCATACAAATTGAAGCGTAATTATTGGATGCAGTGTACAAGCTACATGAGTTATAAATATAAAGAACAAGTCAAAGTTGTTATTATTACTTTATTAAATAGCATAAACGTTTATAAAATTCACCACTACATGCTATAAGAACAGACATCTTTTTATTTTTATTTATTTAATTCTTTTTAGCTTCACACTGTATCCCGCTCACAGCAGGGTAGGCAGAGAGAACCTAGTGTTAAGACACTCCGTTCTCCACGCACCGCCGAATTCGAAGGCATTGCGTGTCAAATGGCGAAACTTGACGCCACGCTTTGCCTCGACACCAGAGCGATAAAAATAGAATTATTAAATATTTCCACTCCCGAGTGGAATTAAACCCACAACCAGTCGCTTTACAGTCGCACTTTATGCCTCTGCGCCACGACTTACCCCCCTTTTTATTAGTACGTTTTTCCCCGTATATTTAAATAGGCCGAGAGAAACCAATATCAAGATATTCCATTGTCCACTTCTACCGGAATTCCAGACATTGCATATTGAATAACGCAACTCAACGCCGCGCATTGTCTTACCAGAGCAAAAAATTACTAAAAATAATCAAAACTATGTTACTTTTACACACAAAAAAAAATAAAAAAACTTAACACTATCGTGAATTTCCAGAACCACTATACAAAGAGCCGTTAGAGGCTCAGTATTTTAAAAAGCAACATCTCATTTCAGAGATCAAAGTACAATGGATGCCGAGACGTTTTCAGTTTTGCCCGCGAGCCATGTGTCATTGACCCGTTAACGCATCGCTTTGAGCTAATTATAATACGCTGGTTGTTCCTTGTGCGTTACGGTCAACGTATGAATTACGTATGTTGTAGAAACAATAGGTACTATAAAATTTAATTGAAATAAAATAATACAAATTAGTTAAAAATAAATTAAAAGTTAAAACCTGTATTATTAACAAGCCTTTTTGGGATTATTTACAAGGTGAAAATAAAATACCTAATCCGCCATTTTGGATGTACCGCCATGTTGGGTTTGTGGGAATAACACAACACAACCAACCATTCTCATTTAAACTAAACCTGTATACAAAAATTTTGTTCAATCGATTAAGGAACTTCAAAACTCAATAAACAATTAAGGAACTTCAAAACTCCCATGCAGGATTCCCAAACAAACATATCTACACATATCTACATATACATATTGCAAATCAAATAAAAACTAAAAAGAAAGCTAAAAAGTAGTTAAGTGATGGAAAAAAAATACCAAAGGAATATGCTATGAAAATATCGTATTGTCTTCGATACAAACTGTCTACACAATACTGGTTTTACGTCTAGTGATCTTCTCTTCAGCAAAGGTTGTCAGTAAGAGATTGCTTAACGCAAAAAGACCGCCCTTGCATACATTGTACATACATGTACACTTTTTCTTGTTTCAGTTATAATTTATACAAAATAAAAATTTTAATATTTTTTTGGTAAATATATCAATAATTTAATTTAATACTCGTTATTACCCTAAGTTATTAAATCTAAGCCTGACCAAGGAATATGCTCTTTCCCCGAAAATTTACTCCTATTTAATTAAACGCCTACAAAACTTAAGGTGTATTTTTTTGTTTTCTATAAAAATAACGAACTAAACAACAACATCATAATTTCTATAAACAATACTTCAATACAATTTTTCAACTACGTACCACTACAACATTATAATAAAAACCGAACGGCGAGTGAGAGAGCATCAGCAACATAAAGTACCACTAGCTGTGACTCGGTAGTTAATTAATATATCAAAAGAAAACCCGGTCGGTGACGTTTCCCACGGCCAAGTTTACGATCAGCTAAGGTACCAACAAGCAATCATGGTATAATTACATACGCTAGTATAAAACAATTTCTTATACTAAGGAAGTGTAGCAAACGAGAAAAATAAGATAGTTCTTAACTATCATGTCACGTTATATTGTTATGTTTTTTTACAGAGTAGAGAATACCTAGTGTAAAGACACTCTGTCAACCACTGCGGCAAAAATAAATTAAGAAACGTGTGACCGAGTGTACTCACTCGCTAAATTAAATTCAAAACAAAATCACAAACAGAATAAGTAATAAAAGCAGTAAAGTACACGGACCTCGAGTCTGTGGTGACTAAAAAAACAAAGAGAGAAAAAAAAAAAAAAAAAAAAAAAGCCACTGCGGCAAAAGGTACCAGAGCAGAGGAATAATTCACACACAATCATTTCTTAGAATGGGATACGAACCCACAACCAATCGCACTTATAGTCATACAGGCAATGTTATTATAATGGTGGCAATTATTTCCTCTATTACTGTGTATATGTCGTGGCCATATCGTATAATTGACGACTTCATGATATCGTTGACAATATCATGAAATGGTTGCAGTTCATGAAATGACCAACTGAATTTGACGATATCGTTGATTCGTCAACGTTTAACGATTTCGTCATCGACGTTTGGTCATATCGTAAAATAAGGTGTCCTTATAATATATTTGATATAAATTTAGAATATGTGCGTAAAACGATCTCATTATATATAATGACGATGTTTTTATACAAAAACACTTTGAATATCTATAGAATCAATTTATTAAAAAAAGTTTAACCTAACCTAACCTAAAAAATCTTTTACGTAATTAGATTTATTTTGTGTGAAGATACTAATCAATCAAGATAGGTTAGGTTAGGTTAAACTTCTTCTATTTAACAGATTCTTTAGTATATAAAAGTAGCTTTTACTATATAATTACTTAAATTTATTATTATTATATCGCACATTGACTTAAATAAATTTAAAATGATTTTATATAAATAAAATTATTTTATTAAGAATATTCATTTTGCTTAAAGTAAACGAATAATGAATTCCGCTTTTAATTAAAAAAAAACATATTTAAAACTAAAATGTTCACTTCGTTACGAACAGCTGATAAACAAAAAGCGCTTCTAGCGCCTCTATCGGTTGCTTAACTAATTATTTGATTTTGTCAAACAATATCGACGAATTCATGAAGAAGCCGCGCGATTAGTTGACGATATCGTTAAACGTTAGGCTGTCATTGATTTCGTCAAACGACATCATGATCTGGCCAAACGATAATTGGTCATTTCATGAACTGCGACCGTTTCATGATATTGTCAACGATATCATGAAGTCGTCGATTCTACGATATGGCCACGACATATATATAAATGATTCATTTGTAATTTTGAGAAGGGTCAACTGTGTACGATTAACATAATGTAAGGTTTACTCTATAAACCTACATTTTTAAATATCATATCATTTTGTGTATTTATTTTATTGCTAAATCAGAAATGTTATCGATCAATTACTTAGATTTACATTTCTATTTGTAAAATAGCAAAACTTGCTTCATTTTACATACGTTTTAACATATTAGTTCCATTACGACCAGTCTATGACTAAACCAATTACTATAAAAATAATATGTTTACTATTATACTATATGTTTAGTTATTTTAACATTAATCAGTCTAATTATAAAAAAATGTAAATAATTATATTCATATCATTTTAACTTATTTCCTATTTTTAAAAAGCTTTTAAGAGTTTTCAATTTCCATTATTCAGCCTCCGTATACGAGTAGACATGAAAGTAACATAAAAACAGCTTTGAAAGCACTTTTCATAGAAATCAAAGGTTACGCTCGTGAAATGGCGGGGCGATGTAGCTTTCTCAGATAACAGTTTAGTGCCTCAGGTCTTACCTAACACGACAATTGGCATGATTGGCTAAATCAGTAGGAAGTTAAAAAAGCATTTGCTATATTATAATGCAAACGATTCTTTTACGTAATAACAAACAATGATGAATACTGCTTCACGCTATATCCCGCACACAGCAGGGTAGGCAGAGGGAACCTAGTGTTAAGACACTCCGTTCCCCACTTTCCGCCGAATTCGGAGGCTTGCGTGTTAGGTGGCGGAACTTAACGCCGCGCTTTACCTCGACACCAGGGCGAAGAAAATGGAAATATAATTTCCACTCCTCGAGTGGGAATCGAACCCACAACCAGTCGTTTACAGTCACACTCTTGTGCCACTGGGCCACGACTGGCCACCTTGAATGAATGAATACTGCAGTTATATTTTATCCATCTGTTAGAAGGTTTACGCTTTTTCCCGTTTCTGACTACCCCGGTCAGAGACCTAGTGTTAAGACACCCCATCCTCCACTGTCCGCCCGAAATAGAGATGTTGCTATCCCACTTACGGCCTTACAAAAAAATCGACCACATGGCTTCTATAGCTTTTAGTTTCAAGGTTTTCCGGAATAAAATTAGCTGGGTAGTCAATGAGAACCTAGTGTTAAGACATTCCTTGCTTGCAATTGCTTATTAAGCGGCGGAAGTTAATGCAGTCTTACCACCTTAAAACAATCAAACCTCCGGACGGATATCAAAGCCACAATCAATCGCTTTTACGGTTAGACTCTATGGCTTCTATAATTACAAGTTGGATATACATCTATAACTGCATACATATTATTGTTATTTTTAGCTTCACGTTGTATCCCGCATACAGCAGGGTAGGCAGAGGAAACTGCTAGACACGCCGTTCCCCACTTTTCGCCGAATTTTGGAGGTATTGGGTGTTAAGTGACGGAACTTAACGCCGCGTTTTACGTATACACCAGAGCGAAGAAAATGGACATATTAAATAATTCCACTCTTCGAATGGGAATCGAATCCACGCTTTACAGTTACACTCAGAGCGTCTGCGCCACGACTAGCCTCAAATATATCTAATTAAGTAATAATTTAAGAGCCGCATAAACATTGACGGCAGAAACATTAAGAAAGTCCAATTTCAACTATCAGGTACATTAAACAGATCTCAATTAGCAAAATTTAAGGAAATGTAAAATTCTTAACAACTACTTGTTCAGCATTCGCAATTTCGCGAGACGACCGTGGCATACTTAGATGAGTTTGTATGTACGAGTATTTAATTAGCTAATTATTAATTAAACATTCTTTATATTTCAGCCTTTCTGTATTATCAACATCCTATGAAAGTTAAATAAATATATAGAGGTCATCGTGCTGCAGAAGAATGGCTTTTCAATATAAACGCGATTGGTTGCAGGTTCGATTTCGACTTAGTGGAATTGTTATCATCATTTCTCCGTTCTGGTAAGACAAAGAGTGGCGTATAATTGTGTCACTACACATGTAATGTCGCTGTTTAAGCGGTAAGTAGAAAACGGAATGTTTTGACACTAGGTTCTCCGTGACTGCTATACAGGATATAGCACGAAGCTAAAAAATTTAGCTTCACGCTGTATCCCGCACACAGCAGGGTAGGCAGAGGGAACCTAATGTTAAGACACTCCGTTCCCCACTTTCCGCCGAATTCGGAGGCTTGCGTGTTAAGTGGCGGAACTTAACGCCGCGCTTTACCTCGACAGCAGAGCGAAGAAAATGGAAATATAATTTCCACTCCTCGAGTGGGAATCGAACCCACAACCAGTCGTTTACAGTCACACTCTTGTGCCACTGGGCCACGACTGGCCTAAAAAAAATAAAAAAATTATAGATTAATAATAAATATATAGTATTATATCTTCAAGCAATACCAATAAAACTATTATTAAAACCTAACTTGTGCTATTTATTTTATAGAGACCCGTAAATCTATCCGTTCATACATAAATTTTCTTTCACACAATTCAGACACATCGCGTGTCAAAAAAGCGGAAACGCCTATCCTTGAAACACAATGTTGGTTTTTCTATAAAGCTACAAAGTCTGAGCCAAATATAATTCCAAAATATGGATGATGATATTATACAGACTTAACTTTAAGAACAAGGAAAAACCTTAACTAAAACATCGCAATATGTAGTTTAAATTCCTAATTTTATTTTATTATAAGTGCAGTGGGCACATAATAAACTGAATTTATAATTTAATATATTAAAGTAATGAGGCCGTCGTGGCGCAGTGGGACAGCAGATGACTGTAAACGCGACTGGTTGTAAATTCAATTCCCACTCAGAGGAACAATTACATTTATTAAATTACTACTTGTGCCTGCGACTTCGTCCGCGAAGAATTTAAGAAACCAGTTATAACTGTAAATCAAACACACGCCAAAAAAGGTAGATTTTTTCCCCATTTATTTGATATTTTGAATTATTCGCAAAATATCTCTATAAATTGTAGCCTATGTGTTATTCTGATGTATAAGCTATATTATTGTAAAGTGTCCTTAAAATCAGTTAAGTAGTTTTTACTCGAAAGAGAAACAAATATCCATACTAACTTTCTCATTTATAATATTAATAAGATTTTTATGTCTCATAGTTAGATTCATATCTAACTATGGTACAAGAGCAGACAAAGTGCAGCGTCGAGTTCCTCCACTAAATACTATACTATACACTATATTTCAATATCAGGCGGAAAGCTGAGAGGGGAGTGTTTGCCACTAAATTATCTAACTACCTTGATAAAAAGTATGCAGGGAAAAGCGTGAAGCTGAAAATATATTAAAATTACGTAATAGGTACATCAATAATACCCAGCCTAAGCATTTGCAACCTAAATGCGTGTCAATCTAGTGACAATCTAGTGTCAAGTCACTCCCTTTTGCATTTTTTACACTGCTGCTTGTCGTAGTATAAAAAATCAACGCCGTGATTTGAATTAAATAAAAAAATAGTGAAATATTATCAATCCCAAGAGAAAATCGAACCCACAACTAATGTGTTTTACGTTTTTAAAGTTAGTTATTTTTTTTAGCTTCACGCTGTATCCCGCACACAGCAGGGTAGGCAGAGGGAACCTAGTGTTAAGACACTCCGTTCCCCACTTTCCGCCGAATTCGGAGGCTTGCGTGTTAACTGGCGGAACTTAACGCCGCGCTTTACCTCGACACCAGAGCGAAGAAAATGGAAATATAATTTCCACTCCTCGAGTGGGAATCGAATCCACAACCAGTCGTTTACAGCCACACGCTTGTGCCACTGGGCCACGACTGGCCACAAAGTTAGTTATTACAAAAAGTTAGTTATTACAAAAATAATAATTTCAATCTATCTATTATATAAATCACCATTATAATGGGAATGTAGTGTTGTGAGTCATAACAATATGTACCAATCGGCTAGACTACCACCCACGAAACGCATACTCGAATCGCAAGAATATTGCATTTGCAACATGATTACTTACCCACGTCATGTTATAAAGATAGATTAAGAATAATATTACATTGATTTTCAAATTAATAAATGGCGTACTGGCGCAGTGGTGCACTGCTTGAATGCAAATGGTGGTTTCGAGTTCTAATATTCAGTGGTAAATTCATATTAATTGCACATGAATCATGTGTGAAGTTGGGAAAGTGTTATTGGTTCCAAATGGAACTACTTTAACAGGATTAATTGTGTACAAGCATAGTCTATTAGTGAACACGAACTACTTGCTGTAAGGCGTTCGAAACATTGGGTATCAAATTACATCCTGTTTATTCGGTTAAAAATCGAAGCAAAACCCACATATCTTATTAAGTATTATTAAGTAGAAATAAAGCAAAATAATGCAAGAGTGCAGTCAAAAAAGCTACTTTAAACTAAAACTTACAAGCAATTAACCTTTAACAAATTGTTAAACATCATGTGATAATAATTAAAATGGAGCAATACTAAAATCCAGTTACAGAATTAGGTCAACTTATTTAAACCTGCGAAGCCGTTTTATAATCGCTGATGTATCTAGGCCGTGCTTATGCAAGTTATCGCCGCGCCGTGAACACTGGCCGCATCAACGATCCTTATATGAACGAGGTGTTGCAAATTCGATGCTCAACTGTGTGATTTTTTTCTCATTTTATCATAAAAAGACTTATAAAAATATTCTCTCTTGGATAAAGTACATAAGGTTAAAAAAATCGCATATATACTTCATTTTTTTTAAAAAGCAACTCTAAAAGTTTATAAAAGTCATTCATTATTATGCACAAGATTTTTTGCTAATATTTCACCCCTTTCCTTCTTATATGTACGAAAAAAAGAATCAGCGTCTTTCTAAAAACGTCTTTCCCCTGCTTATTATTTATGATTTAAGAATCTCAAAGACAAAATCAACATATCAACAAAACAATTCGTTTGGTAATAAAAATCCTTTATATTATAAATTCGAATTTTCAAAATACATTATTTTGCTCTTGTGATCTTACGTAATAACTATCGCCTCTACACCACCCCCTAACCTCATTAAATTGTTTTACGTAATGTACATAATAAATTTCACCTTACAAAGCCCTTTTTTCTATCACTACTGACATAAGCCTATAGAATAAAAATAAACTTTTCTTTAAAAAAAGCACTCATTCATGTTCTTTCTCATCACAACAACATATAGGCATACAAAACGTGAAATGGCTTAACTCTTTACGCGAATCCCAAGATATCGCAACACAAGGTCGGCAAGTAGATTGATGGCGAGATAGAATATATTTATGGCTCGAACTTAATCATTGCACATAAATTAAAATACCAGTTTCAACTAGAGCATAAATCCTTTGCTGGATTTACAGAGTTGCAAATAAACTGTATTTAAATATACTTTTTCATGTATGTACCTAAGAAAAAACGGTGCTTGTAAAAATGTTGTATCTAAGAAATTAGCGGAACAAAATGAGTATGAAATGTAGAGACCAAAATGAGATTCTCTGTGCCATTAGTTACTCTCCCTCTCTCTCTCTCTATTCCATATCAAATATTCCGAATGCTCAAAGGCTCTGACTTTTTCATATTTCCCAATTAAGCTCCAAAAACGCAGGTACCCACGGGGCAATGTCTTGCCTTAGTTTTAAGATAGATAAAAAAAAAATAAAAAATACTAATAAAGCGTTATTATCTCTATCAATATCTTTGGTTCGTTTCAGAACTTATACATACAAGTAAAATTTGAACCCGTGCCATTCGTTATAATAGCGGAAGACAAAAAAAGTAGTCGACGTATAAAAATAAAAACTTTAGTGACTTAAGTAAACCAAAAGCAAAAGAAAATTGATAGTAAAATTTAGAATATACATATAAATAATACGCGGTTATTACACCACCAATATATAAAGAGACAGTAATATAAAGAGTTACAATAGTGGGCATATCAGGAAACCTAGATAGCCGATGTGAAAGTGCGCTCGTAAGTCGATATCATGTCTAGGGACACTTAATACCGTCGCATTTCATCTGCACGCACCTTTGTTTGCCTGTTGTTATCCCAAAGCCATTTGGTAATTATTAATAAATTATTATATAAATATAGACTTAACACTTTAATTTCTGAAAAATATTTAAGTCAATATATATAAAAAATGTACACTTGGCAAAATTTGAACCCATGTCTTTCGAATATCACGCAGGTACTAAAACTACTAAACTATACGATAACATCTCATCTTATTATTATTTTTTATAATATATTAATCTTTTCTTTCTTTTATACACATCTCGAACGAGCCACAAGTAAATTTAAGCTCTTTGTTGTATACAAGAACTTATATATCAAACAATTTCTTCTTTCTATTAAAATATCACAATATTAAAAAAAAATAACATTATTCAACAAATAACATACTTTCAGGTGCATGTCAAATAAATTCTTTTATTCGTTTCCGCAATTTACTCGAAAGGTAGGAATATACACGAAATGAATTCAACTCTGGTATAAAATGCATAGCGCCGTCGCTGTCACCGTCGTTCTAGCACACAATAATCCAATCATATGTCACGGGCAAAATACTTATACGCCACTTAAAAACGTAAACCGCGGAATTGGAATTCTCTAACGATATACCATTTTATTATGTCGTTTCGATCATAAAAATATAACATTATATAAATAGAAAGCGTTTATTCATAGTACCTATAAAAATAAACAGCTATTACAAGATTAATACTATGAGTTAGTATTTTCATATATTCAACAATACTCATTATTTTAGGGTGGCGATAAGTTCACCGACACGCAATATCTCGATTTTGGCCAGAAAGTAGGGAACAGAGTATATTGACACTATATTCTCTCTAACCACCCTGTTAAGTTATTAATTAGTTTTCTGGTCTGTAATGTCAAAGTCCGATAACAATTTTGAAATATAGATAAATCCCTTTCAATTTTACATCTTATTTATTAACTTACACAAAAGAACAAACCGGTACATACTTATAAAATAATTATGAATAATAATTACAATTTTTAACTATTTTTTTAAAATAGTTAATAAAGGTCAAAAAAATCTTTTATATTGCAACAAAAAGGCTTTCATTCAACACACCACCGATTGGCCGCAGAAACATCTCAACTTATACATACATCTTATAACTCGAGTGTCGAGGTCGCTTATTTAAAGACAACTTGAAGCCGGACCGGAGGGCGACGGTGACATCATACGGAACCGCCACCCACGGCCCTCCTACGACAGGCAAGCCTTGCAAAACCCTCCAGTGGCAGCCTAGATCGCGTTATGTAAGATTTAGAACGGCCAAATATTTGCTGAATTGTTTTGCAAGCTTTGTTAGTTATGGGTACGTATGTTATGTTTAGTTTATTAGAGTCTGATTGAAAACATGATTGGTTACGGATTTGATTCTCACTAGGAGAAATTTATATGAGTATTTTTTTTTTTCAGCTTCACGCTGTGTCCCGCACACAGCAGGGTAGGCAGAGGGAACCTAGTGTTAAGACACTCCGTTCCCCACTTTCCGCCGAATTCGGAGGCTTGCGTGTTAAGTGGCGGAACTAGTAATTAGTATTATATTTACATTATTTTCGTTTTTCCTATCTGGTCCTAAGAGACGTTAAGTTTAGCATCAACACGTAATATCACAATTTGGGCGAAGAGGGGGAACAAAGTGTCTTGACACTAGAACTTTTCTAGAGCTAGGAAAAAGCATGAAGCTGAAAAAAATCTATTAGATATACAACAAGCCAAAAAACAGAGAATAAAGTGCCTAATACAGGCATCTCTCTTCCTAACCTACTAAATATAAGAGAAGAACAAATAATAACAATCATTACACAATTTAACAATAGTAAATAAATCAAGTAAGCACTTAACCAATACAAAGTAGCAAAAGCAAAGGAAAGTTAACGAGACGTATAGTGAATCAACGTATAAAACGAAATGACAGTCTGAATGCGATAATTGGCATCGCAAACTGCACAATTGAGGCAACGATTTGAGCCGATGTACTGATATGAATCCGCCTGCCTCTTGAGAAGATATAAGTTTGAATAACGATCTTTGTAAGAGGTTAAATTAAATTAACAAGCATTTTACTATTTGTTCTTTGTGCTGCTTTTTACAACACCGAAAAAAAAAAAATTAACCTCAAAGCAGCAGCATTCGTAACAAGTATAGATGCATCATTGTTCTGGGTTCGATTCCAACTTTGGGAAGAAAATATATTAAAATTATTTAAGTCAAAAGATAGTGCGGCGTTAAGTTCCGCCACTCAAATGCAATGTCACAGATTCAAACCAAAAAGTAGCTACTAAACTATAAACTCTCTACCTAACAGGCTATGCAGGAAAAAAGTAAAGAAAATAAAACAAAACTTTTTGAACTGAAGCTACAAATTTCTTAACATTCTTCTATTTAGTCCCCAACTTTTAGCAAAGTTAGGAATACTGTCCGATCCGATGTGAAACCGAACTAGGTTTTCACCTAACTTAGGTATACAGTTTCTAGACTTAATATACCTCTATTTATGGTATATATTGAAGTATATCAAACACGAATCTTACAACCGTAAAACCTATGTAAAAATTTTGGGTAAAACATTCGAAAGTTTTCACAGTTTGAAACTAACTGTTTTATGTTTCTTTTTTTCAACTTCATTCAGGTTTCCGTCGTGAGGTAATCAAAGGGAACTTAGTGTTAAGACACTCCGTTCTCCACTTTCTATCAAAACTCATTCACTATTAAGTGATGATATTTAACGCCGCACTCTGTCTCAGGTACCAGAGAAAAGGACTCTAAAAAAAATACAATAATTACCTCAAGAGAAAACCTACGACCAATTCTAAAACCATGACAACCACACGACGACAACAGACCTTACAAACAAACAAAAAAATACTTTAAAAAATTAATTACCAAATGACATTAGGCATTATTGATCACTTACAACAACACTTTGTATCCAGTCGAAAGGAAAGCGGGCCAAATATTAGGGACACATAATCTAGTTGCAGATCATTACACGAACTACGACCTAGTTTCCCTTTATCTATCGATTACATTGTAAAAGTACAACGACCGGTAGAAAGCGCTAGTAGTAAGTAAGAAGGTGGAACTTTCAAAAATTGTAGATTGAAAACTTTTGTTATTGTAATTATTGTGCAAATATAAGTAGAAGAGAAATAACTAGCTTAGCTTTAGTTCTGAGTTATAATAAATATAAATGCAATATAATAAATATAAATGCAAGTTAATTGTCAAAAATCAGATAATATTCAGAAACACGAGGATTCAATCCAGGTGTCTGTAGAATTTATATAATTAAAAAAAAAAAGGTTAAAAAATGAAATATCGTAAAGAGCAGTTTGAACATAATAAAACGTAACAGAAAAAAATCATAATTGCAATTCTAAGCACTGGTTCTCTTATGTTACACCATTTAAATTACTCAATAAGAATATGAGAGCATATTTCAATCAAAACAATTACACTGACCACTAATGTTAACAAAATATCAAAATATAAAAATCTTAAAATATACATAGGTACATGATATTCACAAGCTGCAATGCTTCCTTAATATATCACGCCCAATTTTCAAAACATATAACACCTTTTACTAGAATCTAAAGTAAACCACAACAAATAAGCCACAATTTGCCAATATCAAATAAGACTGTACAAATCATAATGAATAATACAAACGCGAAACAATTTAAGTCATAACTCCTACTCGCATGATATCATAATACATAAAATCGAAAGTGCTGGATAAATCTAAGTTGGAACATATTGCCAAACACTGCAGATACACACGGATCAATATGGTCAAATGACATGCGGTTTCTTTGTATGGCTAATGGCAAAGTTTATTCATCACGATCCATAGTTGAATACATAAAGGACTTGGGCTGAAAACGAAAATTCTGTGTAAAAATATGGAAAACTACAAAGTTTAAGCCTGCCTGTTTAATAATAATACGTCTAAATGCGTTTATATATGAATATATTTTTTTCTTTTTTTAGGTTCACGCTGCCGCACACAGCAGGGTAGGCAGAGGGAACCTAGTGTTAAGACACTCCGTTCCACACTTTCCGCTAAATTGGGAGGTATTGCGTGTTAAGTGGCAGGACTTAACGCCGCGCTTTGCCTCGACACCAGGGCGAAAAAGATGGAAATACTAATTTCCACTCCTCGAGAGGGAATCGAACCTAGAACCAGTCGTTTACAGTCACACTCTTGTGCCACTGCTCCACGACTGACCCCTATACGATAAATATATTCCTGAACACAATTCTATTCCTGATATCAATCAGGAATAGAATCTTCCAGAAAGAGGAATTTTAAAGGTAAATCCTTAGACAAAAACTTTCCAAATTACAATTATCAATTAAAAATACATGTAATGAAATCGAATTAAAATTCAAAGCAAACGGCTAATGCAATTAATTAGATATTTAGTTTGATAAGAAACAGCCTCATGTACGCCCACGTGGTAGCAGCAAAAGGTTACCAGTTTAGAATTCGTTGATGCAAGGATACTATTTGGGGCTTACACACTTTCACAATAATATGCCCATTAAACAAATCTAATAAGGATATTTTTCTATACCTACACAAACTTCCTTAAATAGGATATTGAATAATAGATATGGCCACTCGTGGCCCAGCGTGTGACTTTAAACGACTGGTTGTGGGTTCGATTCCCATTCGAAGAGTGGAAATATTTAATATTTCCGTTTTCTTCACTCTGGTACGGAGGCAAAGCGCGGCGTTAAGTTCCGCCACTTAACACGCAATACCTCCAAAATTCGGTGGAAAATGGGGGACAAAGTGTCTTAACACTAGGTTGCCTCTGCCTACCCTGCCGTGTGCGGGATACAGCGTGAGGCTATACAAGCATACATAATAATTACGCAAGTATCGATTTCAAACGGAAAGTGAAAAACGGAGTGACTTTACACCAAATTCTCTCTGTCTACGCTGCTAAACGTGAGGCGTATTTTAATACATATTTTTACCTTTATAACCAATTATTCTACTATTATCTATATTAGATTATTCTACTACTACTATATATCACTAAATAGAGACAAGTATAGTTTAAAATTTAAATTAAGTTTCAAATAACTTGCAACCACACATTATTAATATAATATAACACGGTAGTAGTCAAAAGAAATGTTATTTCTCTATCCCAAGTGAAACTTTAAAAGGCTTTATGCAAAACAGCAACTGGAAGTACAAAGTGTATAAAATTAGATTTCCACTGCGGTGAAAATGTTGGAACTACGATTTCTGTGCGACCTTCTGTGGAATATAAATCTAAAGCCGCATTAATGTCTCCGAAGAGTTCTATGCGAAAGAGTTTTCTTTACACCTTGAAACATTTTATATGATTCTAAGTAATTTATAAATCTGAATTTTAATTTGATGAGGTAAAATCAATTAAAAAGTTCTGGCCTCTTTAATTACTAGGACAAAAGTAGCTTCATGATTCTTGTATTCACAATTCGCGGGTTCGAATTCCGCTACGTTCACTATATTTATACGTTTTCTAAATTTAACTTTTCTTGTATTCATAATGTTCTACTGATTAGTAGCTCAGCGTTAAGTTACACAATATCTAAAATTCGTGCGGAAAGCTACGATAGGTTCTTTCCGATTAGCCCGCTCTTCGGGAAATAACTGCAATGAAGCTACTTATCTCATCATTCGATCTCAACTTCCGTATTTCATCTTTCATACAAAACTTCTTCTTTTTGGATATTTATAAACTATACACACACAAATATTCTTCACAATATTGAAACTTTGAAAGTACTTTACTTCGCCGATTATCATTTATCTCTGGCCTATTTTACTCTACAATTTAAAAAAAAACAAACAAACAAACATGGCAACACTTTTTCCTATTTAAAAAAAAAAAAAAGAAGCAGCCAAAGCACAAAAACAAACAGCCAGAAACAGTTTCACTGTATAACAACAACCAATTTAACAGATAATAGTATGGACACAAAACTAACAATTCACTCAAAGCGTGACAGTAAAAATGAAAGCTAGTACAGCCGTTGCTATCGTTTTCTTGTGCACCCAAAGAAATACTCAAACGGTACTGCTTGTACTGGACAAAACGTAATGTGTTTTTGTTCGTCTCTATTAAAAGTAGAATCGATTGATTCGTTTAAAACTATGTTAAGTAATTTGAATATTGAAAGGTGTTTTTACTAAATAGATTTATTAAGAAAGTCTGCATTGTGGTGCAACTGCAATTTTTTCTGGTTTTTATATGCAATAGCCCACATAGACTATTCTTAACTTAACTTATAATTTTAAAACATTTTCATTTTCCGGTGTACATTAACAAAAGGAGAAGCGAGGTTAGATATCGCAAGGATTTCTGTGTCTGCTCTTATGCAACGCAATATAACCAAACAAAAATATTAACTTGCGATGTACCAAAATTCTACGAAAAACTTTTCAAACATTATTATTTGCATGTCATAGAAAAATAATGAGAAAACAGAACAAAATTCACTCTGGGGCCAGTCGTGACGCAGAGGCACAAAGTGCGACTGTAAAGCGACTGGTTGTGGGTTCGATTTCCACTCGAGGAGTGGAAATATTTCATATTTCCATTTTCTTTGCTCTAGTGTCGAGGCAAATCGCAGCGTTAAGTTTCGCCACTTAACACGCAATGCCTCCGAATTCTGCAGAAATTGAGGAACGGAGTGTCTTAACACTAGGTTCCCTCTGTCTACACTAGTGTGTGCGGGATACCGCGTGAAGCAAAAAAAACATCATCCTATGTCCCTAGTTCACTACAATAACTGAAACAAAATAAATATCACAATGTCAAGAACCAAACCACATAATAACTTCAGTAAGGGAGTTCAACTGTAGGCGTTTTATAAGATAATGGTTATAGACATTAAACTAACTCTAACGAGTCACACAATCCGTGACGGTTGAGATGAGACGACATAACGCCGGTCTGCTAACTCCGACCGCCTCGTCACCTTTCTCCTATATTATAGGGAGAGAACATATTACTTTTAAACATTTTTAAAGTGTTATTCCACACTTAGGAAAATTGAAAGACATTTAAAAAAAACGTATAAAAATTTGAACGCAGCGGGATTCGAACCCGCGCCTCCTGAATACCGTTCAGGCGCTCTCACCACTGAGCCATGCGTTCTACTAGCCGCTGCGTCGAAATTCTTATACGCTAACAGCATAAATAAGTTGTAATAAAGCGCTCTGTGGTGAGAGCGCCTGAACGGTATTCAGGAGGCGCGGGTTCGAATCCCGCTGCGTTCAAATTTTTATACGTCTTCTTTAAATGTCAGAGAACATATTAATTCAGAAAATAGAAATTCTAAATTTTCTTCTTCTTCTTCGATAAACAGAAAGCGAGTATTAATACACTCCGTATCCCGCTTTTTGCTAATTTTAGACACATTGCTTGCCAACAATATATGACCCAACATAAAGCCATACTTCTATAAAAGTAAATAAAAGTTGTCTTTGTTTTTACACATATTTGAAATTCAAATATATTCTTTAAAATGTATCTCTTACGTTGGAATATCATATATTGTTTAAAAATATTCAAATTAAATATTCAAAATACCAAAAAAAATAGAAAATCTAAGTAAATAATAACAAAAAACAACTAAGCACAAAATAACACAAAATACAAATCAAACAATCCACAATAATCCCGTTTGAAACAAAACCCATGTTCGAGGGAACCCGCTCACCGGTGACTCACGAGTCACGACCAGTCGGCCGGCGTGCACGCATACCTACCTACCTACCTACTTGTTAGTCGGCTACAATCGCTAACGTTCGTTATCCATACTTATATTATAAATGTGAATGTCCGTGTGTTTGTCTGTCACGCTTTCACGGCTAATCTACTGGTCCGATTTGAATGAAACTTAGAATCAAAATAGTAAAAATGACTGGGTCTAACATAAGCTACTTAGTTTTTCAAAAATCAACCTCTAAAGGTTTGAAATAGGGGATGAAAGTTTATATGAAAAATCTACACCGCTTGACCGATTGTAACGAATTTTGGCATATATATAGTTGATAATCCAAGGTTAAACATAGGGTACTTTATTTTACAAAAATCCACCATCGAGGGTTGCAATATACCGAAACAGCTACGTAGATCACGCGGTGAAGCCGCGAGCGGGGCGCTAGTAACTAAATACATGCTTGTATTTTAGCGCGAGGGGGTCATACACTTGTGGCTTTGTTATCTTAAGACGTTGTCTCTTCTGAGAGATGAATAAAACAGTAAAGAATATATTATTTGATGTTAAAAATTACCATAAGATCAGTTCCTAAAGTATATTATAGTTAACGTAAGTTAAATACTTTTTATGGTTAACGTGACCTTTTCTTTCTTGACTCAAAATGGGACACCGATTTAAAAAAAATAAGTTACATAATTGCGCATGGACAATTAACAAAATAATGGTCAGTCAGTACGTCTGGTGATGTTATTTATAATGTTAGTATTTTGGTAAATACCAAACCGCACTTCAACATAAATGGTGTCAATACTACAGTACAATACATGTAAATATGTTAAATTAAGATTCAATTTAATATTTCTTATAATAATTAAAAATAGATTTATTTTAATTGTTACCCATATCTTTAACAGTACAACTTAACCGTAATTTATCGTAATAATGAAAAACAGAGTGTCTAAACACTAGGTGCTCTCTGATTGATGTGTAATGTTAGTAAAGCGTGAAGCTATAACTGTAGTTATTCATATTACACCTTATTTATTCATAAAACATTCAAAATCACTACTTTTAAACATTTTTAAAGTGTTATTCCACACTTAGGAAAATTGAAAAAGACATTTAGAAAACGGATAAAAATCCCGCTTCGTTCAAATTTTTATACGTTTTTTAATTGTCTTTTTCATTCAAAATCAAACAAAAATGAAACATTAAAGGCAATCAAGTTAATTTAGTGATTCACTAATAAGCGCTTTTAAAACAAAAGACCTTTCTAAAACCAAAAGAAAAATATACTTCACCACTTCTCAAAAAAAAAAAAGACCCAATACATAAAACAAAGCTTTTTTTAAAAAAAAAAACAATATTTCTATATTACGCCAGTCTTTATGCTCGATTACATATTACATTTCATGCCATATAGATACACAGGTAGATAGATAGACAGATACATAGATAGATACAAAGACGTATATTACTTTATATCACGCGTATATTGTCCATAAAAAGTAACGTTTAATGCAAGTGTTGAAACAACAAGAAACGTTTTTCTACGAATTATGTATAGCGGAAAACAATACATTTAATTATAATGTTCAATGCCCACTAACGTTTTGATATTTATTGGTGTATGTCAAAAGTTGTTATTCAATAAAGTTATTAGGAACATTATTCATCTTAGGTAGTACAGTGGGAGAGGATTTAACTGTAAATGCTGTTGGTTGTAGGTTCGATACCTCTTGAAGGAATGGTTATATTAAAGGAAAGGATATTTAATTTTATTCATATCCGTTCCGATAACATAAAATGGAGAGTCTTGTCACTACCCTTCTATGCCAAAGATACACTACCCGTCTATACCAGAACGAGTTTAAATTATTAAATATTCGTAAATTGAATTCTCATTTGATATAATCATTTATATTTATAAAATGTAGTAAACACAATTGACTCAACATCTAAAATTAAAAGATATTAGTAAGACCTCCGTCTTAACAGAATAAAAGTATATAATTATATCCTACTTTAATTGTATAATTGTTATGTAAATTATAAATATTTTTATATAAATTCGTATCGTTGTAAAGACCTCAATTCTAAACATTTGTTATAGCTTCACGTTGTATCCCTTGCGGGGTAGTCAGAAAGAACGGGGCGCCAAGGTCTACTATCCGTATACTGTGTTTTCGAAGGTCAACCGAGCTCTCCGAGGTAAGAGAGACAGGGCCCCTCTTACCACTCACCTTTGCTTCATATATCTTTCTTACCATTCTTCCATCACTCATCCTCTCGACGTGCCCAAACTACCTGAGCACGCCCTTCTTCAATATTAAACTGAGTAGCATAAATGTAAGCTACTGGTAAATTGTAAGCTCAAAACGTATACTACGCCTAACTTGTTCACTATGAACTAATATTTTCTGCTACCACCATTAAAATTCATTTTCACGTACAAATCAAATACTCGTAACACCAAACTGCATTTTCAATATTATTTACATGGTAAATCTACACAAGTTTCTAGATTCCCAAACGATGGTGAACTCAAATCGATGACGCAACCTTGGTAAGCATCGTAGGCGACAGCGAGGTAACTTTGTAATGTTGCTTATAAGGAAGTGCCACTGATACCATCTTAATTACGTGAGACCGTTCTAACAAATTATTTACGCCGAAATAATAACTTAGGAAATAGTTATAATGTCAGTTAAATTGTTATAAATTGACTGTTTACTGACGAAACCTTATTTAATAATAGTCTTTGTAACCATAAACAAATAAAGTGATCTTATAATTTTATTGCATGTCTACATCTGACTTGTCTATAAACATCCTTTGTGGATTTGAATCCCATATGTGTGAATTGATTGTATTTAACATTTCCCTAACCTGGACTGACTTACGTAACTCAACGCCGCACTTTGTGTGTATAAGACGCATTGTTTCTGTGTGAATAAACAGTGAAATGTATAATATACATACATAATATAAAATGAAAATGTCTGTCAATGAAATTTACATGACATTTAATTTATTAAGGCTTATTCTAAAATCTATAATCGATTTTATTAATAGATTTGAGATTTTTGACTTGTTGTAACCCTGGTCACAACAAGTAACCAGGATAAGAATTAAATTCTATCAAAACAATTTACAACTTTCATATTATTCAGTAAAACAGTGTCTGATTGCAGCATACATGATGGTTATAGATTCGATTCCAACTCAGTGGAATGATAATATTCATTTTGACGTTTCTAATTTGGAGACTAGACTGGTAAAGCACGACGTTGAGTTAATAGCTCAGATTTGGGCTGAAAATGGACAATGGATAGGCTTCACAGAAGATTCTCCCTGACTACTCTATTACGTCGGTAAAAGCGTGATGCTCATAAAGATACCAGTCTCTATAATCGTGATATATATATACAAATTATATAAACTTATAACAAATTTAAACCAACAAACAAACAAAAGTAAAACATAACCTAGCTAAAATATAATATAATCGATAACCGGAAATAACGTGTAAAATACAATGACGTCATACTCTGTACCAATTTCAATGGACTTATGCCAAAAAAGGATACCAAAGTCATGTTTATATAGATCAAGAATGCGGTAAGACGCATTCGGCAGAAGTGTTTCAATTTGTGTTATGATCTAATAAAGTGTAGTTAATTGCAATATATAAGGTATTTAGTTAGGTACATATCGACATTGAAAAGCGCATTTGCTGACTAAAATTTCAAAAATATGTTATATTACACATATTTGAAGTCAATAAAGTATTTTTGCCCTGAGACCATTTTAAAATTTAAATTCAATTTTTTTGACAGAACGTATTTCAGTCAGTATACCTCGAAGTACAGTATGTTTAAATATAGTATCTATGTTTAAACCTCTCTGATGTAAACTTGTATATTCTTGATTTGCAGCTTGCTTTTCAGCTTTAACATGCTTCCTAGCGTCGATATTTAAAATGTTCACTGTCTATTCAAATTTTTACCTAATATAACGTGTGCGGTTTTTTAATAACGATAAAAAAATAATAATTCTTATAAAATTGTAAAGTAAATCTTTACGAGATTTTCAACAAATGCTAACTATTACATAAAAGCTGTAAAAAACATTTGTTAAAAAATTGAACGTGTAACTCGATTGCTTAAAACTTTTGTAAGAATACTAATTCGTCATCCTATTTTTATATAAAATGATGTAAAGTTAATTGTTCTAGCGTTACTCAATATGGTTTTTAACATATAAAAATAGAAAGGTCACATATTATGAAATAATAAAAACTACTTGACGTACAAATATAAAATTCGCCAGAAATGCAGTTTAAAGTTAGTAAACGTTAATTTTAAACAATTTTTCAAACTTTACGAAAGGTCGAAGGCCTCTTGTATTTTAACAAAGGTGACGGACAACAGTTGGTATTATTATTTGTTTTTTGCATAGGGAACCTAGTGTTAAGATACTCCGTTCTCCATTTTCCGCCGAATTCGGAGGCATTGCGTGTTAAGTGGCGGAACTTAACGCCGCGCTTTACCTCGACACCAAAGCCAGGAAAATTATTATTAATATGATTATAATAGTAAAAACAGTTACACAAATTATATTATTTGAATTTTCATTTCAACCATTTAGTACGGCGTTGGCGTATAAAATAGCTTAGCGGTTACAGCTCGGTCAGACTACAAAGTCTACAATGCATTGTTTGACCAGTGCCGGTACTTTTATTGTCGTATACGTTTAACTACGGGGATAATTCGCTTTTCATTCCATTCCATATTAGATTATTTTATAAAATAAATTAGGGCCAGTCGTGGCGCAGTGGCACAGACGTGTGGCTTCAAACGACTGGTTGTGGGTTCGATTCCCACTCGAGGAGTGGAAATATTTAATATTTCCATTTTCTTCGCCTGGTACTGAGGCAAAGCGCGGCGTTAAGTTCCGCCACTTAACACGCAATACCTCCGAAAATTCAGCGGTGCGTGGGGAACGGAGTGTCTTAACACTAGGTTGCCTCTGCCCACCCTGCTGTGTGCGGGATACAGCGTGAAGCTAAATAAAATTAAATAAAGTTAACTACGGGGATAATTCACTTCTTATCCCATTCCATATTAGAACATTTTATTAAATAAACATTTGGAAATATAGAAATAGTTTTAATAAAGATTCAATTACATCTTAATTTTTACTTCAAGTTCTCTTTATATAGAAATAAATCAATATGTTTGTTTATTTATATAATACATAATGTCAAAATAGGTCATGATAAAGGATAGTTTCGGACTTGTCTAGTATTTACATATGGTTCTCCAAAATAAAATTTACCTCAAGTACAACCTAAAAATCCGTTGCATTTAACTATTTTTTTTAGCTTCACACATATACTTTTTATAGTCAGTGAGGTTCTCGTATAACGGAGTGTTCGTTCTTCAATTTTCGTATACAGAGACAACGGAACTCAATGTGGAACTTTGTCTTACCAGAAGGGAGAAAGTAATGTTTTTTTTAGCTTCACACCGTATCCCACACACAGTAGAATAGGCAGAGAGAAAATAGTGTTAAGTCACTCCGTTCCTAATTTTCCACAGAACCAAGGTGCACTTCATAAGGAGGCAATTAAAGGCGAAAAAAAAAAAAAAATAAAATATTTCAATTTCCCAATTGGGAATCGAACTCACAACATATCGCGTTTACTGTCACACTTTGTGCCCCTGCGCCACAGGCCTCTACTACGTTCCTATCTTTCATATTATTTCCCTATCAAATAATCCCTATTCCGATGCGACCTTGACGGTGCACGTTATTATCTCGCGCATCGCCATCTATATTGACAGCTTCCTGCGCTCCTATTAAATGGAAACGTGGATAAAGCAAACATTTTCATTGCAGTGGGCGTTATAGAGGCAGATAATTAATCGTTATACTGAGATACTATTCGGTTGCTTATATATATTTTTTATGTTGTTAAATGAACTCGTATATACGATTGAAACTGTTAATCTAATTATGTTATCTTAGGCAGCCATCGTGGATTAGTCGTATAGCGTTCGGTATGGTTGTGGGTTTGATTTGCACTTGGGAAGATGATATTTAAATTGTTTTAATTACTTCTCTATGGTAGAACAAAGTGCGGCATTGAGTTTTGAAATTTAATGGGCAATATCGAGCCTAGTGACAAAACACTCCGTTCGGAAAGCAGAAAGCTGACCGCCTAATTTTGATATTGCGTGTTAAGTGGATAAACTCGACACCTTACTTTATGCTACCATAGTAAGGAATATAATCTTTACCCCGAATGGAAGTCAAACTCACAACCGTTGCGCATAGAGTCAGATGCACACTGCACTACGATGGCTTTCACATATAACATACAAATTTTAAATATAATAAAAGTATATACTTAGTTTTTACCAATTTAAAATAAAAATAAATTAAATGTTAAAATTAAGTCGACAGCTTTTAACTCAGCCTGTAGGCTGTAACCGATCCATTACAGTACAGGTTATATGTCATAAAATATATGCCGTCGCGACGCACGCGCAACCCAAACCTTATATGGGCGGTCAGCACAAGGCCGCGCACCGTCCTCGCCGAGGCTATTTAATTGAATTGTGAAATATATATGAAAAAAATTATTCTTCAATTAATTTCTACAATAATAAGTAGGCAAACTTCTGTTTAAAACTAGGATGAGACGAAGCACAGCACTAGTGAAGAAGACGAGATATGTTTTTTTTGTAGACATAAGCTTCACGCTATATCCCGCACACAGCAGGGTAGGCAGAGGGAACCTAGTGTTAAGACACTCCGTTCCACACTTTCCGCCGAATTCGGAGGCATTGCGTGTACCTCGGCACCAGAGCGAAGAAAATGGAAATATTAAATATTTCCACTCCTCAAGTGGGAATCGAACCCACAACCAGTTGTTTACAGTCACACGCTTGTGCCACTGGGCCACGACTGGCCACTGGTAGACATAAGCTTGTGTTAAATAAAAACAATATTAAAAATCAAGCATTTCTGGACAAATAAAAAAAAAAGGTAAGCCGGTGGGAATCATGTTACATGGACACTGCCACTGCACTACACTCAGTGTTTTTATCTTTGTATATTATGGCAGCAATTCAAAGAAAAAATATATATAATTTGTAATATATAGATGTTTTACTGATATAGTATGATTTTGGCCACTACTGAAAAATATATCAACTTTATGCAATAGATACTGATACATTCATATGAATGTTATTTCATTTATTTTATATTTAATTTATTAATATATAGAAGATTTTTTGTAAATCATTATTTCTATTTACTATACTTCATTTTGTAATATATTTGAGTCAATTATGGCATAATGCAATAGAATCTGACTGAAATTGTGATGGTTTTGAGGTTGATCCCCTTTCAGAGTAGTAAATATAATGAACACATATTGAAGACTTCAAAGGGCAATACATTTCCTTAAAAGAGGAGAAAAAGTTTTGCGACACTCAATTTTCTCTGCTTTCCTATGTAGAAAAATGTAAGAATATTATAAAATAAAATAATATAAAATAGTAAATCATTACATATTATAGTAACAAAATAAATAAATTCTGATTAATAAACCAATTGTAACTTCAAGGAAACCAACCACAAAGTTTGCTCAAAAACACATTGCTCAAATTCTTAAAAACAGATGGTTTATTTCATTTTCTAAGAATTAAAGTACTGTTAAAATTATATAATTTCACTTTAATATATAAATTTAAAAATCAATTTTATTACATTATCGTGTGTATTACTTAGTTTATTATTTTCATTCAATTTTAAATGATTTTGTTCTTTATCTAAATCTTGATAAGTAAATTTCTTATCTTACTATAATAGGAAAAAGTCACATACTCATACATGCTTTAAATTGCATATTTGATAATTGTTGATACACACATTTTTATTACACATTAATTAAATCTATTTTATATTAGAGTTTGGATTTATGGATCCACCATTTGATTACATTTATTGTTTTTTGAAAAAAAAATCTTACTTTAAACTTGAGAAACTTTTTTCTTACAAACTTTACTTATAAGAAAATTTAAAGCTTTGGTTGTGGGGTTCATTCCCATTTAAAAATTTAAGCTGTGAGTTTGATTTTTACTTGGGGGAATGATTTTTTTAAATTATTTTCATTTTCACCACTCAATGCAGTCTTGATTTTGGGCATAAAGAAAAGAATAGTCTATATGGACATTAGGTTCTCAATAACTACCTCACCATGCAAGAAAAAGTGTGAATTACCAGTAATAATTCAATATTGTATACATTTATTTCATACATCATAGTGATTGTTATAGATGTGGGGTTTCTTCAAAAATAAAGTTTTGAAAAGAAACTATTATTTTTACAATATATCAAACATATTTTCACCATACCGACGATTAATGTATTTAATGGTTATTGGGTTTTTATCAATAAATCCAGTTAGATGTCACATTTAAAAAAGATTTTTAAATGTTACATTCACATTCATTACTTTAAATTTAGTTTAACTTTTTATTTTGCGAAATATAAAAATCAAAAATAAAATTTAAAAGCTTTGTAGAACACTTAAAAACAATATAAGTCTTGTTATAAATGAGTTTGTTAAGTAAAAGTAAAAATGATTCATGCAATCACTGACCGCGTGAATCGTTTGAAAAATAAGTAAGCGTAAGCAAGATATATTGTCAAATGCTCTGCTAATCGAAAGTTGATAACATAACGACACTGAATAATAGAATATAAATCGTTGTTGAACTTACCATCTGTTCTTTTTATATTGATGTTGATCCCGGCCTGGATTTTTACAGAACCGTCATCCATTTTTGCACAAGTTTATGCACCACATACACTAAATAACATTATTTCGCAAGAAACAATTGTTTAAAAATAGTCTAACACATTCGTAAATTGCACATGAGAACCGGTGAAAATTACAAATAAATTTCTACACCCAGATTGACAGTTATATCGAGCTAGCTACACACTTCAGACTGGAACGTTTCAAATTTGTTTCGGTGTAACAGTCAAATCAATCACTTTTTATTCTTTGTAACAAACAATCAAAATAAAAGTAATAAGTTTTTTAAGCCCATTCAGCCGTTGAGAAAAAAATGATACAAATATTTAAATTATTTCGGTTATAACACGAAATACTAAAAATATCGGCCAGAGCTCAATGCAATGCATTTCTAATCTAAACGATTACGTGGTATTGCCATGATGATGTGACTTTACGTTACAAATTGCAATGGAATAAAAATGAAAAATTTTGTAAATATTTTTGATACATTAATTAAAAGTGTAAGTTGTTTTTATTTTTTAATATTTAGAATAAACATTTATATAACAGATTCCAAAATAAGAAATTATCGTACCAAAATAGTTTGTTGAAGGAGTCATAGACACAGAAACGGAGCACTTAATTAATTATCTGTCGGCTCTATAGTCATTCGTTTATTTCATATATTTTTTAAATATAAAAAAAAAGAAAGCACAAATTATTTGAATTATAATTATTTTGATTTATTATTGCAATTTTAAGTTAGACTATATTTTAAAGGACTATTTTGAAAAATCAAGTTATACCTTTAAAAGATATTTTATCAGTGTATCCAAAACCTATGCAAACTATGTCAATGACAGAGACAGACTAATCAACCAAAAAATCAGCAAGTATAGGTCAATAAATTTTATATTTTTTTAAAGAAAAGACATGGATTCTGAATATAAATTATCGCACAAAGCCAAAAAGCGAATTAAGGAAGTTAAACGAAAAGCACGACCAGGTATGACTTAGAGAAATTGAACCATGTAATGCATTGATTAATTAACATTTATTCCCACAATTACCACCAGTATCTCAATATTATTAAAATGTAACATTTATTCTTGATGCATGTATTTAATATAATGTAATAGAAAGATTTTGAAACAGTATTTTTCTATACTTACAATATTCTAGAAGAATCTTAGGCGTCATGCGTTTCGCTTCGCTTTTCATTGACCTCGAAATATCTTCATTTTTGCATCAAGCCGCTTCATATGTTTAATCTTTATTCAACGTGATGTCAAAAGTTAAATTACCATTTTCATATTATTTCAGAATTGGCTGATAAATACCAATGGACAGCTTTAAAGTATGCTAGTAATTTTGAAGACTTTATAAAATGTAAGGACAATGTTGATAGAATAGACGTAAATGAAGTGAGTCCAGAAGAATTTATAGAAAAATACGAAAAAATCTATAAGCCAGTAGTGATAACAAATACACAAGCTAACTGGAAGGCCAACCATAAATGGACTCAAGATAGATTAGCCAAAAAGTATCGCAACCAAAAATTTAAATGTGGTGAAGACAATGAAGGTTATAGTGTTAAAATGAAAATGAAATATTATGTAGAATATATGAGGACAACAACTGATGATAGTCCACTTTATATTTTTGATAGTAGTTTTGGTGAACATCCAAGGAGAAAGAAACTCCTGGATGATTATGAAGTACCTAGGTACTTTAGAGATGATTTGTTCAAATATTGTGGGGAGGAAAGAAGACCACCTTATAGATGGTTTGTAATGGGGCCGCAAAGGTCTGGTACTGGGATCCATATAGATCCTTTAGGCACAAGTGCTTGGAATGCTTTAGTATTTGGACACAAAAGATGGTGCTTATTCCCAACTCAAACTCCAAGAGAACTGATAAAGGTGACTGGAGCTATGGGTGGGAAACAGCGAGATGAAGCTATTACGTGGTTTAAGTTAATTTATCCTAAAACACAATTGGACACATGGCCTGAAGAGTATAAACCTGTAAGGCCAAAAAAAATATATTTTTATAATTTCAAATTTATTTGCATTTATAATTTAATTTTGATATGCATAATAGAAACACATTTAGATCTGTTATAGTTTACTTATCATTAATTATTATTTTTAAATAAGGCATATTACATATTTCAGGTGGAAATTCTTCAGAAACCTGGTGAAACAGTGTTTGTTCCCGGAGGCTGGTGGCATGTAGTTTTAAACCTCGATGACACAGTGGCAGTGACACAGAATTTCTGCAGTCGCACCAACTTCCCAGTTGTATGGCATAAGACTGTTAGAGGTCGACCTAAACTATCCAAAAAGTGGGTAAAAGTTTTAGAAGCCAAAGATCCAGATTTATATAAAGTAGCAAGTAGTATGGACTTGACTCAGGGGACAGGAGTTGCATCTGACAGCTCGTCTAATAGTAGTTCTTCAAGTAGCGACAGTGACAGCAGCTCGTCAGGAAGTTCCAGTGAAGACGACAGTGGACAAGAAAGTATTACCGCTCACAAAAAGAAGAGAAAACGGAAAGTTTGACTTAGATAATTAGAAATAATAGGCAAAACAGATATCACAATATCAATTATTGCAGTTTGTATTTAAGTAAGGAGTTTTGTATTACTAGGACTAATTAATGTATTTTATTTTGTTTACTTTATTTTGTTGTTTGAACAGTATCTTTTGTTAGAGGACCAACCTTAATATCAATAAAGTTTAATATAATTATTTGAATCGTTTTATTTAAAATCTATTCGAACATGTTTATTGTTTATTTATTTTTCTTGTGTAAGAAAGTATTTTTTTGGATATCCCACAGTGCACTTTAGAAAAGGCTTGTCTCAAGAGGCTAAGTAGTTTGGAGTTGTATTATTTAATACATAAAAGAACTATTATCTCTCTTGCCTAAACATTCTAAGCAACTTAAAAAGATAGTTAAAAACTGTTAGCATTTATTAGGACGCTAAATTTAATTTACGAGATATGATTATAAGTCTTATGCATAGATTAACAATAATAACTATTAAAATTTATAAGCAAATTAAAAGATTTTTTATCGAAAAAAAAGGCTTTTATCTTCTACTCCTATAAAATGATACTTTTTACAGAATAGTAATAATAATAATTAATAACAATTCACATAAATAAAATTTCATTGTCTTCAATAACGCCATCTATACTATACTAGAAAAGATCTAAAAAAATTTCAATTGACATGCGCATCACTATTGACGTTCGAGAATTGAAAAATTATATAGTCTATGGTTTTCAGCGGCCATTTGTTATTCGAGCCGAAGTCACAGAAAATAGTATTCCAAAATGTTGCGATCAGCGTCTCGTTCTCTGGTAAATGTACTTAAAACGACGGTCGTCCCCACCTCCAGGGTCGCCGTCGTCGCCGTGAGGAAGTCTCACGGTGGTCCCGTGGAATCTGACGAAGACTTCGATAACAGGTTAGCCCTTTTTCACGTTATGTAACTTAAAACATTATCAATCTCTCTATGAGTAAATGCTGTGATTCATTTATTAATACACCTTAAATTTAGTGTTATAATTGTATTTCCCATTTATTGATGCATGGTTTTCATTATCCTCGACCAACATGAACCATGTTGACTAAAACTAACCATAACAATCGAATCCTAAGACTTACCTAGAATTAAGGAAACAATTTATTATTAATAATAGAAATTAAAAAAATATCCAGTTAGATAATACCTACATTAGGAAATAAGAAGCAGTTTTGTGTGTAATCATTTACCAAATAAAATATGATGATGTGAATCAATTCATGCAATCAACAATCTTAAAATTCTTTGAGCAAATTAGTAATTGTAAATAAAATGCACTTCATAGCTATGATGTGCACTACTGATATAATTCTTAGCAATTAATTTATTTTCCTGTTATAATGCACTTATTTTACTAAATATTCTTTCCACATTTCAGATATGAATCATTCTTCAACAGGAAGGACATTGATGGATGGGAAATTCGCAAAGGTATGAATGACCTCTGTGGTATGGATTTAGTTCCTGATCCCAAGATCATCAAGGCTGCCATGCACGCCTGCAGAAGAGTGAACGACTATGCTCTTGCTATTAGATTCTTAGAAGCTTGCAAAGAGAAGTGCGGCAACAAAGTTGGAGAAATCTATCCCTACATTATCCAAGAAATCAAGCCCACGCTCAGTGAGCTGGGAATAGAAACACCAGAGGAACTCGGCTACGACAAGCCTGAGTTAGCGTTACAGAATGTTTATGAAATGTAATATGTGATAATAAGTTGTAGCGGAATTTAAATAGTTATGTTATTAATTTAATATATTTGAATGCTGTTCAGTTTGATAATTCCTTAACCACCATCCGAAATGTTGAACATTCGACTTGAAACATGAATTTGTGAAATTAATTGTTGTTTCATTCAGTCTTTCTAAAATATGTGTAGATATTTATAATAAAAAGTATTCAATACATGGGCTTTGTTTATTTTTTAATATTTTGATTATTAATATGATTTTTATAGAAGTTTGCAAATAAAGTTCTCTTAATAATCACAATAATGAAAACCTAAAAAAATATAAAGATGCTTTAAACACTTTCATGCTATTGCAGTGATCCCCACAAGGATATTGTACAAGCTATGAAAATATTGCCTTTGGATATAAAAATGTGTGCAATTTTAAAATGGTACACCATAAAGGGAGGTGCATTATTTTTTTACCTCCAAAAGGTAAATAAATCTATAAAATTCCACAGCTGGTTTTAGATTTACCACTGGGGAAATTCAAAATTATTGTAAAGAATACTTAAATAAATAATGCTTATTACTCTGTAGAAGAGTATTTAAAGGATAAAAATGCGTGGAATTTATCTGAACAAGGCCAATGCCGGTTAGCTACCATTGTATCATGTATATTAATTATAATAAAATTGTAATTTATATATTTGAAAAGAGCAACTGTTGAGTTTCTGGCCGGCTCTTCTCAGCAGAACTGCCTTCCGAGTCGGTGGTAGGTTTATGTACATTTGACTATTTAAAAGTGCTTACAAAAGTCTATTTGAAAAAAGACATTTTGAATTTGAATTTTACTTTATACAGCTAATAGTATTGTTTTAATATAGTTACAACAAGGAACCTCTAGTTGTATTAAATTTAAATTTTATATTTAATATGTAGGTAGTAGTAGGCTTTATTAAATATGTCAATACTAAATAATAATTTAAAATGTTACAAGCTTATACTTATATGAATAAAATTTTTGATGAATTTGTAATTGAAAACTAAGTAGAAACAAATACAAATCCGCCATCACTACCTAAAACGTTGTTCGTCAAAATTTAATTGCAAATTATTTGTTTGTGCGAAAAACTACGAAATGTTGAAAATTAATTGTTATATTTTTTTACTGCAATTAATAATGGATTAATTGTTAGTATTTTGCAATTAAATTTTACCTAGCACTGGTAGGTATACAGTAACGCTCTCTAGAACGTGCCTCTAGAAATAAATAAATTTCATATTCCATATGGGAACGTAGATTACTATGTATCGATTAAGGTCAGATTAGATTAGACTTATTACTATTGTAAATCTTTTAATTTCAAGTAGAAGTATAGGCAGTGGTAATAAAGAAAAAACCTTTTACAATTACAAAGTTTTCGTATATATATTGAAAATTGTAGTATAATAAAGGTTCAAAAAAAATATTTTAAATTTTCAGTTCTAATAATAATAATAAAAAATATAGTAGATGATGGTAATGTGGCCCCCTACACTGTTTTTAAAAAAAAATGAAGGGCCCAGATAGACAGACTTTATTGGGTTAAAAAATTACTATATTAGGCTCTTTTATGATTTGTTAGTGTACATTTCAGTTTAGAATAAATAAACTCGTACCAGATATCAAAAACATTAATTATTCATAAGTAATCCAATTCTACATATTGTGATTAAGTGATGGGTTTATAGTCCCCTGGGGGATCATATTAAATGTATTGTATAATTTAAACTTAACGGCAAAAGTCACAAAGAGAATAGTCGATTCCGGAACCGAAACAAGCTGTATGAGCCCATAATTCGTAACTCTGATACGGTATCCATGGCTATCTAGGTCTGTCTGATTTTATCTCCACAAGGACGTCTTCATCCTCGTCCTCATCCACGCACTCATCTATGATTCTCTGCTTCTTAGCAACGATTTATTTAGATTTTGGGTTGATAATAATGAGATCTCGTTTGTTGTTGTCGCTTTTCTACCACGATTAGACGGCCCACTCTTGGTCCAATGTATTGCCTGAATGTCTTTTGGAGGGATCAAACCATTCTGGTCATTTGTAAGCATCAGGAAAATGCTTGACACACAAAACTTGCGGATTAAAGGGATAAGTAGATGCCAAAACCCAGTTGCACGAAAACCAGTAACTGCAACTTCTTCCTTTACGTTGTACTTGTGCCTACTATAAATACTAGGTCACATAATTTTATTATTCAGTGTTGTAATATATACTCAATTAAACAGATTTGATTCCTGCTGTGTCTAGTTATTTCACGCTTACCAAATAAGGTACCATATACGTAAGCACATACTCTTAAGATATGCTCGGCTCGGATAAACCACCCGGGCTCACAATACAACCAATGTCGCATTAAAAATATTTCGATTATTTAAACAAACATTTATGTATAACATATAAATAAAATGCTTAAATATCATAATTACATTTTTATAAATAAAATCCAGTAGAAGGCTGGTTAATGAATACAATAAGCAAACATAAAAACAAAAAACGATTTTTTACACAGTTAAAATCACAGCATTTGAAAAGTTTTCTCAGGTACGTGTTTCCACTGAGTCTAATGATATGTCAACGGGGCGTCTTCGAGCGAATTTGATGAATGCTAAATATTGAGTCACAACGAGGATTTAGTTCCAGAGGTTAATATCGGTGGGGAACAAAATACCTGCAGGGACGACATTACCACCTCTTATACTTAATTCTTATTGTCACCTCTAATACTTATTGTAGAAGAACAAAATTACAATGAACTTCAAACATAATTTTTATTTAAATGTAATATATAGTAGTATAAATAAACATTTGTATTTATTCTATAATCGTTAACATTATATCAGTTACCTGCTTATCTTAAAAACTACTCCTGGTATAAAACTCGCTTACTAATTCAAAACAGCCCGTGAACTATATATTTTCCATCACTTTGTAAATACCATTAACTTCTGTGATTTTAGCCGCCAAAAATTTTTACCTCGACCCATTCCTAAAAAAATCCTTAGTTCTGCTTTAATAAAAAAAAAACAATGTACACATTTTTTTTCTCTTTTACGCAGACCAACCGTTCGCAAGACATGCAGAACTGCCCTGCGAACGGATGATACTGTAGGACTCCCCAATAAGCCCAATACTATCCACTTTTGAAAGATAACACGCCTTGGGAATGAAATGCTCGCTCCAGGCCATTCTAATGGTATCATTGTCAATATATAATTATATAATATCTGTAAATGCTCGACTTAAAAAAAAAAAAAAAAAAAAAAAGTCGTCCCGCTGAGTTTCTTGCGCCGGTTCTTCTCAGGTCTGAGGCATTAACTTTATTGAACCGGTGGTAAATTGTATGACGTTCAAAAAATGAAGCATGTAACTTGTTACTTTGAATAAAATTATTTGACTTTGACTAAAACCCTGCGGAAACTACACCATCGCTCGCGCAAGCTCTACGACGTGTCGATGGTCGGCCTAGTGCAGGCCACCGCCCCCTCAGGGTGCTCCGGTACACAATAAAACAACCCATAGTACGTAAATACTTTATTCCGAATGATTGCAATATTCACACAGTCATACATTATTTACAACCACAAATCATTGTACTTAACAACAAAATTGTGCTTTCTCTAAACTTAAGACGAAACTCCTTCAAATCCAATAAATAAATAAATTAAAAAAAAAAAAAAACGTCAAATTATGACAACAAGTAACATACACACAAGTCGCTTGTCTTTTAAAATACAAAAAATAAAAAAAAACGACTAATAATTTAATATATATATTTTGTACTTCTATACTTATTATATCTTCAACTATAAGTACTCGTATATTTAAATTAATAATAATAATAATTTGGACCTAATTTAAACATTAATTACATACAAACGCTAATGTCGTTTAGTTTCTTCTTCTTCATAGATATTGCTATATACCAGTTTCGCCACAGAATATTTAAGACGTTGGATTTTCTTATTAATAATATAAAAAAACTGTCCGTCCGTGGGCTTTCAGTTACAGTAGAACACTAAGTTAAATTCACCTATGTACGTATTATTTATACAAATTTATATATTATAAAACATTTGGTAATACAAGTAGACTAGATCCTTTACTAAATGACTCGTCGACTAGAGTGACACGTAACAAATAATCATCAATCGATCAACCGATCAACCAATCAACCAATCAATCGAATCAATCTATCAATCAAATAAATTAAACAACAACTCACTTAACAAGTACACTTAAATACGTTAAAAATTAAAAGGAATGTTCATTTAATATGAAATAAATAAAATTTTAACACAAAAAAATAAAAAAAAATACCAATAACTAAGCATTTACGACTTAACACGAGTGACATAAATAAAAAAAAAAAAATATTGCACAAAACTCGTTTGTTCACAGACTAGAAGTGTTCACAAACAATTAAATGAATAATTGTTCGAAATCATATAATAAATAAAATAAATTAATTTATACCCATTTAATGGAGGTGGCCGACCGCGAGATCAGCTTGCGGCTGTGATTGACCACGACCGATTGATCAACCGACATCAATCGTCGACTATCAACCATTATCAACGTGATTGACAATCACACATGTCTGATCAACCACATCGCACCGCAAGAATAAAATTACGCTACTTACATTAAAAATGTGACGCCATCACATTATGTTAAACAAAGTCAGTAAACCTATTTATTTTTATTATTGAAAATATATTAAAAAAAAAACTTCAAATATTAACTTCTTCCTCAAACTCATAAACACAGTTGTAAGTTCGATTCTCACTTCAGGCAATATTTATTCAGATCCAATTAGACATAGCATAAAGCCTTGTCTTTTTTGCCTTAAAGAAAAAAAATGAAAATTTATTAAAAAAATAAAATTACTGACTTTGTCCAATTTTACTCATGAATTATATCTAATCACCCTCTGCCTTTAATTTTCTCCGTTTTCTCTACCTTACGTTAGTCATTACTCTATGCGATTTGGAAGTTAGGGCGTGTTTACACAAAGCGAGACCTCGAGGTTGTATGGCGCTGGCCCAATGTGAACATGCCTTTATTTATACAACTATAGTAATATCTTGAAATTATCATAAATTCAATCAGAATTTATACTCTTTTATAAGTTAAGTAAGAGAGTAAGTATATCAATAACAATTTAAATTTTAAAATTGGAAATTATTTATATTTGATTATTTGTAGTCGTGGCACAAAGTGTGACTGTTAAGCGACTGGATGTGGGTTCGATTCCCACTCGATGAGTGGAACTATCTGATATTTCCATTTTCTTCGCTCTGGTATCGAGGCAAAGCGCGGCGTTAAGTTATGCCACTTAACACGCAATGCCTCCGAATTCGGCGAAAAGTGGGGAACGGAGTGTCTTAACACTAGGCTTCCTCTGCCAACCCTGCTGTGCGCGGGTAACAAAATATTTTAAGCAATTGTTACAATGTTACCGTTTATTCCGTCCAGGCAAAGAAGTGTCAATACACTCCGTTCTCTAATTTCCATACAAATTGGAAACATTGCCTGTTGTGTGGCGGTACTTGACGCCGCGATAATTGAACATATAGCAAATGATTCAATATTATAAACATTCCCCTAAATGGGGATCATAATCACAACCATGCATTTAGTAAGAAGCAGTTATTTTAACCAACAGACGTACACTCCAATTTTATTCACTTTCTATATATGTGGGTAGATATGAGTGTTCTGAATGATTTTCAAATAGTCTAACAAGTAACATAAACAAATAAGCGCTTAAAATTTGACATATTTTGATATTACGCGGTATTTAAAAACCTACGCAACGACGATATAATGAATAGGCGGTAAAATCACAAAAAGAAAGTTAATTTGTTCAAGATATTACTATAGAAATATGAAAATAAAAAGAAAGTATCCCCTATTACATTATTGCGGTAAACAACAGCCTTTACGTATCGTCTATATATGGCACTGTAGTATTCCAATTAGTCTAACTCGTTGATATCTTTGACATGTCATGACATAACTTGACATGTCATGACATAACTAGACATGACATGACATGACATAGTTGTGTACATTATGTCATGACAACTATTGAATAAAAGACGGTTGTGACATGATATGAAATAAGTACATACTTATAATATGAAATAAAAATGTTCACTTACGCATTTTCATATCTTATAGGCAAATACAAATATTATTATTTTATTTTATTAAAATTTAATTTAAATCTACTCATTTAAAAAAAGGTATTTTTTTTTATACATTTAAAACTCTTTTTTAAGATCTATCTGAAAACAAATGAAAACAGAACCCACTAACACCTTACTATATCAAATTCATATACAATCACAACCGCCATTACTCCACAATCGAAAAACCTATATATATATATATATATATGACACTTTCAGAATTAAAGTGACTTAACTTAAAACTTTGGCTCTCAAGACCGACATCGCATCTTCAACTTCTCTAATATTGTAAAAAAAGTAATTTGACATTAAAAAAATGAAGCATGTAACTTCTTATTTTAAATAAAATTATTTAACTTTAAATGTCCATTGGCAAAGGTAACCACTTACCATCAGTAATGTACCTTCTGTTCGTTTAATAAAAAAAAAACAAAGAAAAAATCCACAATATTTTGTTATACTAAAAAACTACTATAAAAAACCTATTTTAAGATATTTCATTATAATTTAACTCACAATGCCACTTTTTGAGTTACGTCACTTCAATTCTTACAGATACCATATACCTTCATAGGTCTCAACACAACATTATCACCAACAAAAAGAAATCCCATCTAAATTCAGCTACATATAGGTAACAATCACATAGTAACTCGTCCTCTATGTACACACATCACTTGGGGGTCAGGGGTCAGGGGTCGGGGTCAGGGGGTCGAGTTGATCGGGGTCGGGTTTGGGGGGGTCGAGGGGTTGGGGTTGAGGTGTCGGGTTCGGGTGGTGTCAAGTGTCGGGGGGACTCCCAGGGGGGGAGTGCCCCACTAGAGACATCAGCTAGGAGTCTGTGGCTACTGCGTCGCGTTCAGATTTCACTT
Source organism: Dryas iulia moderata (assembly GCA_019049465.1). NCBI lineage: Eukaryota > Metazoa > Arthropoda > Insecta > Lepidoptera > Nymphalidae > Dryas > Dryas iulia. Next base: position 329,103 of record CM032420.1, on the reverse strand, counting down.
GCTGGAATAAGAATTTTTTGAATTTTAATATAAATGCATAATTTTATGTATTTAATTTTAACATTTTTTAATGATTATAGAATATATTAAAAAGTCTTTAATGTCAAAAAATAATTATAGGAAGATGTTTACTTATTTTTAAGATATTAAATTATATATTGTAATAAATAATTAAATGTATATATGTATATAGCTTCTTCAATTCAAAAGTATCACAAATCAAAAATATATAAAAAAGTCTTTTAAAGTTCTAAAGTGTTATTTACACATAAGTATTGAGACTTTTTTAAAAAACGTACGAAAATTCCGCTGCGTTCAAATTTTCTACACGTTTTCTAAAAATGTATTATTTTTCAAAAAAAAAAGTTTTTATTTAAAAATACAAATTAAATCCATTATAAATTTAGATAACATACCAATTGATTTTAAAGTACATACATACAAACGATTCTTTGAATTTCCTATTAGATCGCGCGAAATATGATCTAAACGTTGCTATTTTTATAATTAAATGACATACAATTTTTAATTCTACTAATTATACGCTTCTACTTATATATAAAATTCACACATTGATAATTTAACATAAAAAAAAATTAAATAATAAAGTGGTAAAAATCTTTGATTAGTTAGTTCTCTTATAAAAAACGTATAATTTTAACTTGTGGTAAAGGAGCGACATATATACATATAGATACATGTAATATAATGTCACATGCGTGTGTGCGTGTGTGTGTGTGTGTGTGTGTGTGTGTGTGTGTGTGTGTGTGTGTGTGTGTGTGTGTGTGTGTGTTGTGGTGTGTGTGTAGTCGTACCATGGCCTTGGTGAGCACGGTGGCGTCCTTGAGGCTGAGCACCTGCAGCACCTGCGCGTCGCCGCCCTGCACGCCCTGCAGCATCACCTGCGCCACGCCGCCGCCCATCGACAGCGCCTCCAGCGTCTCGCCGTTCTGCTCCACCTGCGGACCACCACCACCACCATCACCATCATACCACCGTCACATCTCACTTTAAACCAAGTGTCTTTGCGTATAGACGAATAAATGGTTATTTTTTTAACATTTTAAACGTTTTAATTAGGATTAATCGCGTATATTTTTGTTTTTGTAGCTTCAGGCTGTATCCCGAAATTTAATTACCTAGTAACTGAAACCTAGTGTTAAGTAGTGACACTCCGTCTCCATTTTCCGCCGAGTTCGAAGCGGAAATCGAACCCACAACCAGTCGCTTTACAGTCACACTACTCTCTGCGCCACGACTGGCTCTAAAATATATTTTCAGAAAACCCAACGTTTCGAACACTTTACAGTAGTCCGTGGTCACAAGTACCTGTTACCACGGACTAATGTAGAGTTAAAAAATATACGCGATTAATCCAATTAAAAATAATTTAATTTCAAAATGTGTAATAATGACGGAAATAAAATAACTTACTATTTGAAAAGACGAGAGAAAGAAAAAACATTGACAAAAAGTTAAAATAATTTCGACGCAGCTGGTAGTAGAACGCATTGCTTAGCGGTCAAAGCGCTTGGACAGTTTCCAAGAGGCGCAGGTTCAAATCCCGCTACGTTTAAATTTTTATACATTTTCTAAATGTCTTTTTCAAAAGGAATAATAGCTCAGTAGTCACATCTCACTTCTACATAACTTACGAGCACTTTTAAATCGCCAATGAAACAAACCTACAACTAACTCGGAAAGTTTTTACTAAGAAGCTGGTGAGGAACTCAACGATTTCTCTTTTGTGTATTTTTTTAACTTCACGCCTTTTTTCCGCATTGCAAAGAAATCAGAAAGAACCTAGAGTCAGTTTAGTTCTTCACATGCCACCCTAAGTCGAGATACAACGACGACAAATACAACGATGCGCGTTAAAAATGAAAGAGAGAAAAGAAATACAAAAAATATCACTTATAATAGTAACAAGAAAAGAAACGAACATTTAAAAATATTAAAAATAACGAAAAATCTTAAAAATCATTAGCAGTCCAACTTAAAAAGTTATCAAAGGCAATATTTAAAATATTCATATACAAACACACCACATACATATAGTAAAATACTATCTTTCATAATAAAAACGAATTTAAAAGAAAAAAGTACATAAACATATAAAAATAAACATAAATTAATAAAAAAATGCAAAAAATATACACACCTATAATTAAAGTGCAGTAACACAGCAGTGCGACACTCAACTCAAACCAACTCAAAATTAAAAAAAAAAACAAACAAACATACATTCAAGTGTTTATTGTACTCAAATATAAAAACACAACATGGCATAAAACATTTAATAGTGTGCTTTTGAAATTTTATAATAATATTTTAAAAAAAGAAATTCTAATAACAAGGCATGCATAAACATAAACATAGTTTCAAGCTGCATCCCGAACACATTCGGGTAGGCAGAGGGAGCCTAGTGTTAAGACACTCCGTTCCCCACGCACCGCTGAATTCGGAGGTATTGCGTGTTAAGTGGCGGAACTTAACGCCGCGCTTTGCCTCGACACCAGAGCGAAGAAAATGGAAATATTAAATATTTCCACTCCTCGAGTGGGAATCGAACCCACAACCAGTCGTTTACAGTCACACGCTTATGCCACTGCGCCACGACTGACCACAATGGTAAATGGCATGCGTAATAATATAATTAATATTAAAATTTTAAAATCATTAATATAATTTCAAAAGCACACACAAACAAACAAAAACAAAACAATAAATTTCTTTATACTTAATAGTAAGATAGCGCATACACACAACAATTCAAAACATGTATGGATGACCTTAAATATTTTATAAGCCTTAACATTAATATTTTTTGCTACTTGTTAAATTATTTTATTAAAATTTCATGTTAAAAAAAATATTTAATATTTTTTTGTCAGTTCCCCACTTTCTACCGGCATGTCCCGAGACATTGACTGCTGTATGGCGAATGACCGCACGTTTGCAAACTCGTCACCTTACATTATAATAAGGGTTTGTTAATTAATGGACTCATTAGCAATCAATATCATTTTGCAAATATCATTTATTTTATCAATAATTTCATCTATCGCCGTACAACTCCAGACTGGTGGAACTTAACACCGAAAATCACTTAAATACCAATTGAATCAATCGTCAAAATATTTAAACATTTAAAAGTTCTAAAAGTTTTAATTATGACTCCAATCAATTATAACTTTAGTCAAGTCAATAGTTCTTCTTATAGTTATTATTTGTAATAATCACTTTTAATTACTTATGTTTTCAAATTTTAATTTGATTTCATCCATACATACTTTACATTATAAAATAACAAAAAATCTACAATTGGCAGCTAAAAATTGCAAATAAATAAAAAATAAAAAGGTCTACATAACTATAATTTGTTGCTAGAATTTATTTAAATAAAAAAGTTACTTATTGACAAGTGTTGTCAAATAACATAATTAAAGTTAAGAATTTTTCTACAATACATCGGAGTGGAGAGGATACTAACCATATTTTAAAATTTGGCATTTTTTCCAATACGCCTTTTCGGTTACGGATATAAAAATTTAACTGATTATCCGTAACATACTTTAATAAGGACATTGAATTTTTGTGAAATATAAGGAAACTTGCTCTATAAAGTAATATATTTCATGTTGTTTCATGTTACTTTCATTTTAAATGCCTTTATTTTTTAAAGAATCTGTTAGCGACAACTGTCATTTAAATTCCGCCCATATCCGAAACTTTCATCTAAGATTCGGTTACGGATATTTTTTAATTCGGATATCTGATACTTTCGGTTACAGTTACGAAGCTCTATATAAAATCTCTGAGATGTACAATAATTTGAAACTTAAAAAAATACTAAAAGAAAGAATATGAACAAAATAAAAACAATTATTAACTAAACAATAAACTACAAAAAATGTTGCAACAGTCTTAAATATAAAAAAAAAAACACAAACAAACATAAATGAAATCTATATCATCTTACAAACACATGTATACAGACACTACTCTACGCTTGAAACAACATAACTGCAAGCCAAACATAACATAAAACATATTTACAATCAAAAATTCTTATATACATATGGCAATTATTATTTTTTAATTTTACAAACATATCCTGCAATTAGAGACATTGCGTATTGTATGGCGCAACATAACACCGCGCTTAATCTTAGGAGAAAAGGGAAAATAAAAAAATAATTTCAAATGGGAAGTCTTATCCAATCGAACCCAAAACTATCTCATTCACTGTCAGACAATTCCACTGAATCATGATAAGAAACATGATAGAGAAAATATAGAACATGATAGATTCGCATAGTAAAGAACTTAATTTCCACTTTCCGCTAAATTTAAAGATAAAATAACAAAACAGATTTTTATGTCTCTTTATTCGACGCTCAGAGCTTTTTCTTAAGCACCAGCGCAGAGAAATGAAAAATAATTTAAATATAACAATTCCTCCGAATAGGAATCAAACCCACAACCCATCGCGTTTATAACCACAAGTTATCCCACTGTGCCAGGAGGGCCATAATTAGAAATATATATTTTTTTTTTATCTAGAACTTGAATCCATCACTACAATACCCAATACTCCATCTCTTCAAAAACAATTAAACAAAATCAATTAAAAACAATTGCCATAAAACAAAAACAAACAAAATAAAACAATTAAAATAACATGTAAATGAGCAAACAAAAAACAATATCGCAACAAAAAATTTATACATGCATTTCAAACAAGCTTACTTCTTTGGTAATATACTTAAAACAATTATAAACCACCTTAAAACATAAATAAATAATATTTTTCTTTTTAAAACAAAAAAAAAAGGTTTTTTATAATGGACTTTGTTATAAATGTTTAACATTTTATTTAATACTTAAGCATCATAATGAAAAATTAAATTTAAAAATATATTTTAAAAGAGATCTACATTAAAAATACCTTTTTATTTATGTTATTATCACATTAAGATGTTGGCACTCGTTATATTTAAAATACCTATTTATGTACAAATAATTAACAATAAAATACTGTAAAATTAATTTATTTAAGAGTTTCTGTGAGATTAATGGTGTGTAGGATTTTTGTTTATATTTAAATTATTAAGTTGAATATACAGCTTTTAATTATATTAAAAGCCAAATAGAATCTGTGCAAGTAAAAGAACATCATAAGAAATAAACCAAAAACTGGTTCCTTTAAGCAAAAATGGTGAAAAATATCAGTAACAATGTTCAAATTTGTTTTTTTTTTACCTAATTTTATTATTTTCCCATGGTAAGCGCATATATGTATGTATACATGTGTACACGTGTGCGTGTGTATAAGTATGTACATGTGTGTGTACTATCTATTTCGTTAATATATTTTTTAAATTAAGTGTATCTATGTGTGTGTGTGAGCAACCTATCACTTACATACGCTTGTTTATATGTACATAAATATAGATGTTTATTTGTGTGTGCGCTACCTAATCAGCACGCGCTAGCCTATAGATGTTGTGTATGTTGTCTATGTGTGCATACACTATCTAATACAGGCCCGCGTATATGTATACTGGGATGTACTTGTATATGTGAGCGTGTTTGTGACTGTATGCATGCATAAAAGGCGTATATGTGTGCGTACACTACTTATCACCCACACACTAATCAATTCCAATCTTGAGAAACTTCATATCTTCGCGCGCGTATGTCTTTGCGAGTATATACGTGTATGTGTGTGTGCGTGTGTATACACACATACACAAGCACACACACACACATGTATACACTGCTCTATACATATGTGTGTACGTTTAATACACACACTTTAATAAATAATCTTGAGCGCATACCGTCGTGCATTTATATGCGTGTGTTTATGTGTATGTTTGTGTGTGTGCCGCACCTGAACTAGAGGTGACTTCAATCTTGAGCAGGCATATATCTACATGTACATATATCTATCTTCACTTGGATGTATTTGTATATGTGAGTGTGTGTAACTGTGTGTATTCATACAAAGGTGTACATGTGTGTGTACACTACCTAACACGCACACTAATCTACTTTAATATTGTGCCCATACCGTAGAGAGCATATGTGTGCGCGTGTGTATACAAACGCACACACACACATACACACTCCTGTATACATAAGTGTTTAAGTCTAACACGCACACACTAATCAACCTCAATCTTGAGCGCATATCGTCGTGCATGCATATGTTGGTGTGCGTGTATGTTCGTATGTTTTTGTCTGTGTGTGTGTCGCACCTGCACTAGAGGCGCGACGCACACGCCGTCCTGCTGCTGCATGGAGGCCACCATCGACTGGTATACGGAGGCCGATACTGGTACTGTTATCACACCCGACACTGATACCGGATAACCTGTTGATGAATAAACAATATTTATTTTTTAACTTCACGCTGCATTCTGTACTCAGCAGGGTAAACAGAGGGAACCTAGTGTTATGATACTAATAATAAATATTTTCATTCCTCGAGTGGAAATCGAATCCATAGCCAGTCGTGTGTATAGTCACACTTAGTGCCCATACACAATGACTGGCTCTAGCACATTTCTGTAAAACGTATAAAGAATTGGACGGAACCCGTTCAGGCGCACTGACTGCTAAGTCATACAAGGCTTTGCTACTATTTGCTTCGAAATGTTGATACTCTAACTAAAATATGAAAAGGTACTTATTATTTATGACAGTGGTACTTATTATTTATGACAGTGTTTACGTGACGAGCATCGGCTTGATTTTTATTCAAGGTAACGATTATTTTTTCGCTCTGGCGACAAGACAAAGCATGGCATTTTCTTGGCTCTGGTGTCGAGGTGAGGCGCGGCGTTAAGTTCCGCCACTTAACACGCAATGCCTTCGAATTCGGCGGTGCGAGGGGAACAGAGTGTGTTAACACTAGGTTCTCTCTGCCTACCCTGTGTGTACCCCTCTCTCTGTACATATGATAATGAACATTCCCGCACCGTGTCCGTCCTCCCCCGTGAGTATGATCTGCCCGTCGTGGTTGAGCGTGGCCTCGGCGACGGCGTTGAGGTCGACCGCCACGGCGCCGTCGCCCTCCAGCGCCTGCACCACGCCCACGCCGCCCGCGCCCTCGCCGCCGCTGTGGATCTGTACACCATGGACGATCATAAAAAATATTATAAACTTACTATATCTTGTACAAGACAGCTTGATCATTTTGGCAAATGTAATTTTTTCTGATCGACATAACTACACAATGACTAACATATTGTTTTCTTAATTTAATGATTTTAAAAATTGTAAAAATATAAAAAAAATACACAAATACAAAAGTTCCAAAAGATTCAAAGGTTATGCGAAAATTTTAAGAACTTTAAAGAAAAATTTTATACAGGAACACTAGTACTACTAATAACACTTGTACAATATTTAAAAAAGAAAAAAATACTTCTGTCAAAAACATCAAGCTATCTTGTACCAAGTATACTAGATATTTCCTATTTCCCATCACTAATCCATCTGCCTAAAATATCAAGCTATTTTGTACAGGATATAGTAGCCCGCTTGCAGCTTCGCCTATGTGAACTACACAACTATTTCACTTAGACACGTAGACATCAGACACCTAAAATAATCAGTGTTTCTCTGCTATATTATGCATATGCATAGATATAAACCTTCCTGCAAACTGCTTGGCCTTTTTGGCAAACTTTGACATGATAGTGGTCACAAGCCCGTCAAAGAACGAATCTACTAACGCCAAGTTAGTAGGTTACCTGCATTTTACGGGACATTGTATTTTTCACCTGTCCCACTACGGATAACATATGCATGAAGGAATACGGGTAATGGTGGTACTCACGACTTGCGCGGTGGTGCCGTCGGGCAGCGTGATGATGGGGCTGTTGGGGTCCACCTGGATGAGCGACACCGTGCCGTCCGGGTTCGTGATGGTCTGCAGCACCGCCGGCGCGTACTGCGACATCTACACCACATATATACATGATAAAATAAACTCACTCTTATAAATTGCAATTATCATATTATATATTTTTTTTACTTCATGCATTCCTTGGATTATTTTTTATAGAAGACAATGGTAATATTTAAATTGGATATTATTCTTAATACTTAATTTTTAATTTAGACAATTTTACAGAACTATAAGATGTAATCGTCAGGAGCCCAATAATTATAAATATGAATGTAGTCAATAAAGATACTTTTAAATTATATTTTATTATACTTTACGGGATTTGCTGACATTATCATCATTCATGCTGAGATAGGGATACCTATATATGATGATGATGATGATGATCCATTTTGCATTTGTCACATTGAATAGAATTTAACATCTTTTAAACAAGCAATTCGACCCATAACAAATTTCATCAATTCACACAAATAAATCTAAAACCAAAAAAAAAGCCACTCGACAATCGTACATCAACATCGGCCAGCGTCATCTGATCGATGCACACTTGCGAGGAAGACAGTACGGTGGACTGCTGCGAGCGCGCGCCCGACGACCCGCCGCCGCCCGAGTTCGAGCTCGCGCCGGGCATGCACGACGCCTGCGCGGACACGCACGAACATACCCGAAGACGTCCCGAATAAATACGATGTCATACAACGATACCCGATGTCATATGAAAAAAACCCCAAAGACATACGAAGATACCCGAATTCGTACAAAGATACAAGATGTCATAGGACGATACCCGATGTCATACGACATCATTGATATCATACGATGTTATGGTCATGACATTTCACAATTTTTGAAAATTATGTGATTACAATGAAAATTATTAGTATTAGTGTTACCATATCCAGTTGCAGCATTCCAAAAATGAAAGCGTAAGGAAGTAGAGGAAATTACGATTTAGTTAATTTCAAACAATTGTTTAGTTTTATTAAGTATGACTAAATTTATTATTTTATCTAATTAAATATTTAAATATGTATATACCAGATCAACTCGTTGTGCCGCGGCTGCCTTCTCCTCGTCCTCCTCGGTGAAGGCGGGCAGCAGGTCCTCGCGGCCGTGGTACTTGTAGCAGTTGATCACGATCTGTCTTAACGCGTGTGTCCATGACATCTGTACACGTACAATAAAAATAATTTTATATCTATGTAGATTTTTTTCATATACAATAAATATGCCATATTACTTTTTTTCAATACACATAACAAAATTGTAACATTGTATATCAAAATATAGAATATTGTACATATAACTTTAAAGAAAAAAGAAAAAGAAGATGGCCAATAAATAAATATTGTATATTTGAAGATTATTCTTAACCACCAACAAATAACGTTCTTATTAAAATATATATTAATATAAGAAATTAATGAAATTTCGTAATCACACAACACATCTTGTTCAAATATAATTGACACTCAATGACAACAACGATAACAATATCAAAAGCGTCTCACCTTCTGCTTCTCGTCCTCAGAGCGCGCGTCCATGCGCACGTTGGCCCACGGCAGGTCCTTGGGCCACCACGGCGGCCGCGTCGACTCGCGACCCCACCCCGGCTTGCCACGCACTAACCACCAAACGCACAAACACACACATAAATAAAATGTTTGTCTACCACTGTAAAGTGTTCGAAGCATGGGGTTGTGAAAAGCAAAAATATACGCGGTTATTGAGGCTAAAATACTTGCATTTAAAAATGTCTAAAAACATCTTCAAAGACCTTAAAGTACTCTTTCGAATACGGGTATGTTAGTGTCTGTTCTAGAACAATTAAAAATCTTCTTTAAATTAACATTTATAGATGTATTGGTGACTCACATGCAAGAGTTTAAATTTATATGTGCGCGTGTTTGTTACAGAATATGTGTGTTTGTAAATAATGTGTGTGTGTTTGTTACTGTACATACACTTATTTGTGATTGTATGCGCATATTTGTGTGGTTAACATGTGTGCACGAGTTTGTAACTGTATCTCCGAGTGTTGATCACTATATATGACTGTATGTCGGAGATGTGTGCGTGTGTGTGTACGCGTGTGTGTATGTGTGCGTGTGTGCGCGTGTGTGTGTACTCACCCATGGAGTACTTGAGCATGAGCGGTATGAAGGCGCGCAGCTGCGCCTGCGTCATCTTCTCGACGGGCGTGTGTGCGTGTGTGTGTGCGCGTGTGTGTATGTGTGCGTGTGTGCGCGTGTGTGTGTACTCACCCATGGAGTACTTGAGCATGAGCGGTATGAAGGCGCGCAGCTGCGCCTGCGTCATCTTCTCGACGGGCGTGTGTGCGTGTGTGTGTGCGCGTGTGTGTATGTGTGCGTGTGTGCGCGTGTGTGTGTACTCACCCATGGAGTACTTGAGCATGAGCGGTATGAAGGCGCGCAGCTGCGCCTGCGTCATCTTCTCGACGGGCGTGTGTGCGTGTGTGTGTGCGCGTGTGTGTATGTGTGCGTGTGTGCGCGTGTGTGTGTACTCACCCATGGAGTACTTGAGCATGAGCGGTATGAAGGCGCGCAGCTGCGCCTGCGTCATCTTCTCGACGGGCGTGTGTGCGTGTGTGTGTGCGCGTGTGTGTATGTGTGCGTGTGTGCGCGTGTGTGTGTACTCACCCATGGAGTACTTGAGCATGAGCGGTATGAAGGCGCGCAGCTGCGCCTGCGTCATCTTCTCGACGGGCGTGTGTGCGTGTGTGTGTGCGCGTGTGTGTATGTGTGCGTGTGTGCGCGTGTGTGTGTACTCACCCATGGAGTACTTGAGCATGAGCGGTATGAAGGCGCGCAGCTGCGCCTGCGTCATCTTCTCGACGGGCGTGTGTGCGTGTGTGTGTGCGCGTGTGTGTATGTGTGCGTGTGTGCGCGTGTGTGTGTACTCACCCATGGAGTACTTGAGCATGAGCGGTATGAAGGCGCGCAGCTGCGCCTGCGTCATCTTCTCGACGGGCGTGTGTGCGTGTGTGTGTGCGCGTGTGTGTATGTGTGCGTGTGTGCGCGTGTGTGTGTACTCACCCATGGAGTACTTGAGCATGAGCGGTATGAAGGCGCGCAGCTGCGCCTGCGTCATCTTCTCGACGGGCGTGTGTGCGTGTGTGTGTGCGCGTGTGTGTATGTGTGCGTGTGTGCGCGTGTGTGTGTACTCACCCATGGAGTACTTGAGCATGAGCGGTATGAAGGCGCGCAGCTGCGCCTGCGTCATCTTCTCGACGGGCGTGTGTGCGTGTGTGTGTGCGCGTGTGTGTATGTGTGCGTGTGTGCGCGTGTGTGTGTACTCACCCATGGAGTACTTGAGCATGAGCGGTATGAAGGCGCGCAGCTGCGCCTGCGTCATCTTCTCGACGGGCGTGTGTGCGTGTGTGTGTGCGCGTGTGTGTATGTGTGCGTGTGTGCGCGTGTGTGTGTACTCACCCATGGAGTACTTGAGCATGAGCGGTATGAAGGCGCGCAGCTGCGCCTGCGTCATCTTCTCGACGGGCGTGTGTGCGTGTGTGTGTGCGCGTGTGTGTATGTGTGCGTGTGTGCGCGTGTGTGTGTACTCACCCATGGAGTACTTGAGCATGAGCGGTATGAAGGCGCGCAGCTGCGCCTGCGTCATCTTCTCGACGGGCGTGTGTGCGTGTGTGTGTGCGCGTGTGTGTATGTGTGCGTGTGTGCGCGTGTGTGTGTACTCACCCATGGAGTACTTGAGCATGAGCGGTATGAAGGCGCGCAGCTGCGCCTGCGTCATCTTCTCGACGGGCGTGTGTGCGTGTGTGTGTGCGCGTGTGTGTATGTGTGCGTGTGTGCGCGTGTGTGTGTACTCACCCATGGAGTACTTGAGCATGAGCGGTATGAAGGCGCGCAGCTGCGCCTGCGTCATCTTCTCGACGGGCGTGTGTGCGTGTGTGTGTGCGCGTGTGTGTATGTGTGCGTGTGTGCGCGTGTGTGTGTACTCACCCATGGAGTACTTGAGCATGAGCGGTATGAAGGCGCGCAGCTGCGCCTGCGTCATCTTCTCGACGGGCGTGGGGATGCCGTCTATGATGAGGGGCGGCAGCTCGAACAGCAGCGGGTCGTCCGGCGGCGGCGGCGGCGCCTGCGGGCACCCGCCCAGCCCGAACTGACGCTCATTATTACATCCAACTCACACTCTCATTGTGCACACATACATACATATTGTATTACAATATATACTAGGGTAGATAATAAATAAAACGACTAATTGCATCTAAGTGACCACTCCATACTGATATTAATATGTAAAACTGAACACTGTACTGGTAACTTTTGAAAGCTCTTACATAAAAATTGAAAATTTATTAGGGGCCAGTCGTGGCGCATTGGTATAAGCTTGTGACTATAAACGATTCGATGTGGGTCCTATTCCCACTCGGCGAGTGGAAATATTTAATATTTTCATTTTATTCGCTCTGGTGTCGAGACAAAGCGGCGTTAATTTCCGCCACAAAACACGAAATGCCTTCGGATTTGGCAGAAAGTGGGGAACGGAGTGTCATAACACTAGGTTCCCTCTGCCTACCTGCTGTGTGCGGGATACAGCGTGAAGCTTATAAAAAAAAGTAAATTTATTCATAATGACCGCCTATTTTAACAAATGACAAACAATCTAAGAATATTTAAAAGGAAATAGTTGATGTGTGATGGTGTAGGGATGGCAGATGTGTAGTGATGTAGGGAAGATGTATGTGTGGTAATGTGAGGATGGTAACTAATGTGTAGTAATATAGAGATTGTAGATGCGTAGTGGTATATGGATAATAGATGTGTGGTGGTCTGGGGACAGCGGATTTGTGGTGTTATAAGGATATGGGGATTGTGTAGTAATATAAGTATAGGAAAGGAAGAAGAATGAATGTGTAGAGTTATCTTATCTTATCTTATAGCAGGGGGTGATTGATGTGCGGTGGTATGAGAATAACGGGCATGTAGTGCTGTAGAGAAGTTGTATGTGTAGTAGTACATGGATAATAGGTGTATGGTATTACAGGTACAATAGATGTGTAGTGTTATGGGGACAACGGATGTTTGGTGTTGTACTGAAGGATGGTGGATGTGTTGTGACGTGAGGACGACAGATGTGATGATAGATGTGGTGCTATGGGCTTGATGGATGTGTGTTTATGTGGGGGTGGTGGATGTGTGGTGGTATGAGAATGAGAGATGTGTGGTAGTGTAGGGAAGATGGATATATGGTGGTATAAGGTTGGTAAATGTATGGTGATATTAAGATGTTGGATTTGTGGTGGTACTGGGACGATGGATGTGTGGTGGTATGAGGACAGTTTAGGTCATGGTTAGGGGATGGTAGATGTGGACAGGTACCTGCTGCGCGAGCGCGTTCTCGAGCTCCTCCATGATCATGCAGCGCAGGTTGCGCACGACGTCCTCGAGCGGCTTGGCGCCGAACACGCGGTAGGAGGTGTTGGGCTTGCCGGGCGTCGCCACCAGCACCACCGCCTGCTGGCCCACGCGCGTCGCGAACTCCTCTATCGTTTGCTGCACGATATACGTATATCAATTACTAGATTATTTACGTTCTTAATGTATTATTAGAATCGGTTTTTGTATATCTAGGATAAGAAAAGGCTATAGTTTATCGTCCAAACAACCACACCTTGTATACCGATTTATCATATCGATTATTATTATTACTATGTTTTCTGTAAAAATCAGTCATGACTTATTGTGAGCCTAATTAATATTGTAGCCTTAAACAATACTTTTTATTTAGAATTTCATATTTAGGTCATGACAATTGACATAAATTTCAAAGCCATTTAACATACATAAATGTGACTATAAAATGAAAAAAAATTATATTATTTTGTTACCTACCAACAAAAATATATACAATCAAAACACAATTTAAACATCAAAATTAAATTTTTTCTTCTTAGCTTCACGCTACATCCCGCATAGAGCAAAATAGGCATAGATAGGCTAATGATAAGACACTCCGTCACCGAATTCTGGAGACTTTATGGTGTTGACAAGTGGCAGAACTCAACGACATGCTTTGTCTCAACATGGGAACGAAGAAAAATGAAAATAATAAATAATTTCCACTTCTCGAGTGGGAATTGAACCCACAACCAGTAGCTTTACAGTCACACTTTGTGCCTCTGCAAATATATATATATATATATATATATATATATATATATATATATATATATATATATATATATATATATATATATATATATATATATATATATATATATATATATATATATATATATATATATATATATATATATATAAATAAATTTAATTTAATAAAACATATTAAAACCATTCGTGGCCCAGTGGCACAAGGGTGTGACTGTAAACGACTGGTTGTGGGTTCGATTCTCACTCGAGGGGTGGAAATTATATTTCCATTTTCTTCGCTCTGGTGCCGAGGTAAAGCGCGGCGTTAAGTTCCGCCACTTAATACGCAAGCCTCCGAATTCGGCGGAAAGTGGGGAACGGAGTGTCTTAACACTAGGTTCTAAGCTATTTAATTTTTTTTTATTTTTTTTTAATTTATTAAAACCAACTCACTCTAAGCTTCCTCAACAATCTGTTCTGATGGCGTTTCCTCACAGACGGATTGGTTTCGAAGGAATGCGGCCTCTTGCGCTTCTTGGAGGACGCTATAGCGGCGGCCGCGGCCATGCCCACCGGCCCTGAACATGTAGAGGGAAAGTTTAAACTTGTTAAGACAATAGGGGTGTTTAACTTAGCTGTGTGTGTGTGGGCGTAACTCAACGCTGTGTTTTGTGTGTGTGTGTGTGTGTGTGTTTTATGAAAAAAAAGAAGACAAACGAGCGGAAGGCCCACCTGGTGTTAAGTGGTTACCTTCACCCATAGACATCCACAACATTAGAGATATGGCTGCGTTGCCAGCCTTAGGGATATAAGAGGGATGAAGGGAGGAAGGATGGGAATAGTGGGAATAGGGAAAGCTGGCTTATATGCCATCGAACCGGAACACATCATCGGATATTTGGCGGTTCGTCTTTGACACGATATTGGTCGCGAGCCAGTCGGAGAACGAATCTCCTACCACCAAGCTGCTGGGTTACCCACCTTTTACGAGACGCTACCCAGCGGGGGGAATTGTATTCTTAACCCGTCCCCCACGGGCAAAACTCACGGGCAAAGATTTAAAAACTCAAATTATTATTTCATTTTCAAGGTTCACTCGAGTGTGAATCGAACCCAAAACCAATGCGTCACACACATCGGTTGTGGTTTCCACTATACACCAGATATTTATTATGACACGATAACTTCGATTTGGTTTTTATTTTTTATAAGTAACTACATATATAAACAACTTCATTCACAAAAGCTATTTCAATAAGAAAGACTCTAGTCACGGCACTCTGTGCAATACTTTCCGCCCATTGTATATTCGCGGAACTTAACGCCGCTTTTTATCTTGTCATCAAAGTGAAGAAATGAAAATAATTTAAATATTATTGAAAAGGGAATTGAACCCACGAACAAAAATCGATGATACAAATAAATTAAAACGAATTTCTAAATTGTTCAATAATATATTATGCCCTATATAACTAACTGATTTTGAATTTTAAACGCAGCGGTTGTGCAATGAAATGTCTTAAGAATGTGTGACCGTATCTAAGTGAAATTTTTATGTCAAATTATAGTTTAAAGAAGTCCTAAAACATATAGTTTATATATCAGTTGTCATTTACGAATCTCTCACAGTACCACAAATAGTGTGCCTCTAACAGAATGACATCTGTCCATCATGACTAGGTTGGTATGGTTATCTAGTATTAGGGAACCTCTTTTAAACTTACCATGCCATTTAAATAAGTACTATTTAAATAACTACTATTATATTATGTGGCAGTCGTGGCCCAGTAGCACAAGCGTGTGACTGTAAACGACTGGTTGTGGGTTCGATTCCCGTTCGAGGAGTGGAAATATTAAATATTTCCATTTCCTTCGCTCTGGTTACGAGGCAAAGCGCGGCGTTAAGTTCCGCCACTTAACACGCAATGCCTCCGAATTTGGCGGAAAGTGGGGAACGGAGTGTCTTAACACTAGGTTCCCTCTGCCTACCCTGTTGTGTGCGGGATACAGCGTGAAGCTAAAAAAAAAAGTTTAATTAACATCCAGCGACTGTGTGTTGTAAAGATTCCACCTGATTTCAATACTTGACGAGTTGACACGGTGACCGTCATTGCTGTGTTAATATTTAATTAAAGCGGGGAAATAAAAAAAAGTTAAATATACTAAATTGACTTGAGTGGAAATCGAATCCAGAGCCAATTGCATCATAATCTCCTTTTTACCTGTAGGGACACACACGCATACGCACTATGTAAGTGCAAGTACATAGCTGCGTAAGCGTAAAGTGCCACCTTTTTTAATTCCAACCTCTTTAAATTTCTATACTTAGTCCAGTATAATACCAAGTAGTTATAACACGTATGTATTGTATGTAAGATAATTGTGGCCTTAAAAACTATTGTGTTTTTGCATGTGGAGACTGACTTTCATTTAATCAATAATACTGGACTCAAATAGGACAAGGTTCCTAAATTACCTATAGATTAAATTTATTGTTTTCCCACCTAGTTGGGTAGGCAAAGAAAACCAAGTGTCAAGCCACTCCATACTCCATTTCACACTCGAAATCAAGACATCACATAAGCGTCGGGACTCAACACCGCAGTGTCTCAGATACAGATTAATAATTTCTAATTTGTTTTTACTTTTGCATGTGGTGTTAACCTTAATATAAGTTTACAATAATATTAAATAAGTCGACAATGTTTGTATATTCTGGATATATTATATTGTTAAACTGCTGGTTAACCTAAATAAATAAATAAATAAATACCAAAACCAGGGAAATTAAAATATTTTAAATATTAACATAAAAACAGGAATCCATCTTACAACCAATCAAAAGCCTTTACCTCCCAACACGCGCAGCCAAAATGGCAATTACTTATATAATTTTTCCCCACCATTTCAACCCAAACCACCACAATTCCTTACCAGCAGCGGCCAACTGTTTAGTGACCTCGTCACTCATGGCGCTCTTGATGACGTCGGCGCTGTCCTCGTAGGCGGAGCCGGCGGGCGACGACGCGCACTCGTCGTCGTCCTCCGACGCGCCGCTCAGCCCGCACCCGTCCACTTGGGACATGTCCTTGACACATAAAATATTAAAAAATACATAATTTCGAAAAACGCATTTAGAAAATGTATAAAAATTTGAACGCAGCCCTCCTCTTGGAAACCGTCCAAGCGTTCTAACCGCTAAGCCATACGTTTGCTATCAGCTGCGTCGAAATTTTTATATGCTTATTAATTTTTTTTTTAATAGCTTCACGCTATATCCCGCACACAGCAGGGTAGGCAGAGGGAACCTAGTGTTAAGGCACTCCGTTCCCCACTTTTCGCCGAATTCGGAGGCTTGCGTGTTAAGTGGCGGAACTTAACGCCGCGCTTTACCTCGACACCAGAGCGAAGAAAATGGAAATATAATTTCCACTCCTCGAGTGGGAATCGAACCCACAACCAGTCGTTTACAGTCACACTCTTGTGCCACTGGACCACGACTGGCCATATGCTTATTACATACTTATTTATGTTGTTAGCATCTCTCTGTAGAGAGATTTTTACAAGTTTCTGTTACCTAAAGATTATTCTACGAACAAGAACTTCGTTTGGCAAGAGAGAATGCTTTTTAAATTAGCTCTTTTAACATTTTTCAAGTACTATTCGCATTTTTTTAGCTTCACGCTATATCCCGCACACAACAGAGAGAACAGAGGAAACCTAGTGTTAGGACACTCCGTTCCCCACTTTCCGCCGAATTCCGGAGGCATCATGTGTCAAATAGCGGAACTTAACGCCGCACTAGTGCGATATACTATGAACGAATATTTATACGAACGAGTGAGAATCGAACCCACAACTAGTCGTGTTAACAGTCACACTTATAACCTCTGAGCCACGACGTCAATTTTTTAGTTATTCACATACTTAGTATGTATTTTTTTAGATAACATTAAAACTTAAACACAGCGGGAATCGAACCCGTGCCACTTGGAAATCGCTATCACCGCAAGCAGTGTTGTCTACATCTGGTTATATCGAAATCGGGTCATCCAAAATAATTTTTTATAGTAATATTCTAAGCTTCGAGTGCGAAAAGAGATAATTTAAAAGTTAAGCTCGTGTTTCAAAATTATTGCCATTTTCTGTCAAGTTTCCTGGTTTATTTTAGTTAATTAAGTTATCGTTATGCCTTAAGAGTCTAGTACAGTAGATTATCGCCCAAGACCTTACAAAGATCCCTATTTAACTTCTTATATAAAAAAAATCTGCCTCAGTACCCAAGTACATAATATACGTAATACGTACTAGCATATTAATTTGCGTCAAATAAATCAATACCAATCACAAGATTCGCTGAGCGTACTAGACAATGCCCAGCGAAGCACGGAATCGTTTACTTGTCTAGTACCGTAGTAGATATACCGTCGTAGGCAGACACGATCGTCTACGCTAATAATTTTACAAATGTCATTTAGAAAGCATCCATCGATTATAGCATATATGTGTATATTTAATTAAATTAAATTTTAATAGATTAAATAAAAGAAATTGAAATTCGTTTTTTAAAAACTAAAAGATAGACACTTAAAATTATTTTTCTTTCCATCTCGACTGTCTTGGCAAGAGTTAAATTCAACTAATCCGGACACGTGTGCAAATTTTCAAGCAAATCAGTAGGCAACAAACGGAAGATCATATGATCTAATTACTTTGACGGACATATAGATTTAGGTTAAAAAAAAATCTAAAATCACCATTTCATATAGCGTAAAAGGAACAAAGACTCAGTAATATTTAAGGTATTGATTTTTTCAATAGAATCTTTTGACGAACTTTTTCTTATATTGTCTATTCAGAGGCAAAGTCTAATTTGTAGAAATTAAAATAATTTGAATATAATCTTTCTTATTTAATATTTTCCTTTTCTTCGCTCTGTTGTCGAGGCAAAGAGCGGCGTTAATTTCCGCCACTTAACACGCAATGCCTTCAGAATTCTGCGGAAATTGGGGAACGGAGTATCTTAACACTAGGTTTCCTCAGCCTAACCTGCTGTGCGTGGGATACAACGTGAAACTAAAAAATATATATTTCTTATCAAATGAGAATCGAACCCACGACTAACGTGTGTATACATAGACATTCGTACTCACACGGTGTAACTCAATAATGTCAAAGGCAAGACTTTACTGGTGACAACAAAGCCAAGCACTTCTGTTTGGTGTTAAAATCGTTCTTATTATAAATAGTCTTTATAATAATCCTATAAGCTTATTATAACGCAATTGTGAATATAAATATTTTAGATCCAATTAGTTTCTTATTTGGTAGTAGTATATTGCGTAATTATAAATATGAGGGGTATAAAAGCAAATCCGCTTCAGTCACAAAATATCTAAATCGAGTAAACTGCAAATTTCTACTGTGTCGTAATTAATCAATATTTCTACCCGAATTATATGTTGGTTCTTTTATTGGAATACGTTATTAATATAACATTAATTAAAATAAAATAACTTTACAATAACCATATAAAAATTGAGAAATACTGTAGGACTTAGGTGTCTTTGCATTTAAACGTTGGACTAAAGCGTGTTTGCACGTTAATATTCATAGTATGACAGCTAACAGCCACTATCCACAATCGACTTACTATGAAAAATGAAATATATTCGCCATCTTAGATATTTTGAAATTACGACTTTTGATTGGTTGATTGTGACTGTGGCGTATTTGCTCGTAACATTTTTTGGATCGAAGCTGTTTTGCATCTAAACGTTATTTTCTAAGTGTTTTTTTTATAGGATCGGGGTGGAATATCAGGTTGCCTCTCATCATATAGTGTAGCCCTTTGTGAGCTCTAAAATTTCGTATACTCAGTTAAAAAATGCATTTTTGGACTGAAGCGGTTTTGCTTTTATACCCCTCATATATTAATTTACTAGCGGCCCGCTAGCGGCTTCGCCGCGTGAGCTACATGACTGCTTCGTTATATTGTAACCCTCGGGGGTGGGTTTTTGAAGACTAAAGCAGCCTATGTTTAAGCTTAGTTTATCAACTATATTTATGAAAAAATCATTATAATCGGTAAAGCGGTTTAGATTTTTCATATAAATTTTCATCCCATATTTCAACCCTTTAGATGATTTTTGAAAAAATAAGTGGCCTATGTTAGACCTAGTAACTTTTACTACTTTCATTCTAAATTTCATCCAAATCGGACCGGTAGATTAGCCGTAAAAGCGTGACAGACAAACATACAGACTTTCGCATTTATAATATAAGTATGGATTTCATATTTTCTAATATATTCTTTCAGCTTCACGCTATTTCCCGCCTAGCAAGATAATCAGAGAGAATCTAATATCACGACACAACACTCCGTTCTCCACTTTCCGTCTAAAATTGCAATACATTGCGCGTTGAGTGGAACTGAATCTCGCGATTTATCTTTTGTATCAGGGAAGAGAAACGATAATTTGTATATTAAATATAATCATTCCCTGAGTGAGACTCGAACTCGCAACCAATCGTGTTTACATTCAGATCATGGTTATAAAAACTTAAATAATTTCAATTGAAAGAAATTATTCTACAATATATTAACAATTAAATCAAACCTTCGTCAGTACATTTTTTAATATAAAAATAATGATACATATTGTAATAAACAAATTTAAAAATTTATTTAAGTCATTTTTTTTTTCTTTAAACGACGACGAAAAATGATTCATACTAGTGTCCGACCGAAACTGAATTTTCAGCCGAAACCGAAACAGAAAACGAACCTTCGGCTCTGACTTCAGTTTCGGCCGAAACCGAAACCGAAACCGAAACTGCTGATGACGTCACAAAATTTGTATAATACGTAAAAAAATGTACATTTTTATGCTTTAAAAATTACATGTGCATTTGAATTATTGTGATTACGTTGATTTTATTATATATGTTTTTTTCGTTCTTATTATATATGTTTGTTTCGTTCTTTTTTCGGTAGGTAGAGGGAACCTAGTGTTAAGACAGTCCGTTCCCCACTTTCCGCCAAATTCGGAGGCATGGCGATACTTAACGTTGCGCTTTTGCCCCAACACCAGAGGTAAGAAAAGGGAAATATTAAATATTTCCACTTGTGTGGGAATCGAACCGACAACCAGTCGTTTACAGTCAGACGCTGTCCCACTGCGCCACAACGACCTATAAACGCGATTAGTTGTGGGAAGGTCGCTAATACAATGTAAATAAAAAAACGTATCTTCTAATATAAATATTTTTCAAGTTCGCTATTGGCTAGGGTTTGCCTTTTCACATTCGCCGATTTGGATGTAGTAGTTTAAGTTTTATTTAATAAACTTTTACACGTTATTGTCTTCACGAGATTATTATCATGTAGAATTACAATGTCTACGATACAACACAGTGCAATAAAAGGATTTGACTATATCAAATGAATTGTCAACTGAGATAATAGACCGATCCCCAAGAGCAAGGCACAACTATTTTCAAGACCGGGATTAGAGCTACCGTTGTCCTCTTCTTCCACGTCCCGAAACGCGGTATCTAAGAGTAACTTTTAATATGTATAATCTTAGCTTGTTGTTTGGGTCTATTCAAATGGCTCGCCACCACTATCACGTCTAAAATTAACCGCCCAATATCTGATGATGAGATCCGGTTCAATGACATGTAAGCTAGATCTCTCTATCTAATCCTTCTCTCTTCTTCATCCTTAAGGTCGCTAATGCATCCACAACTCCTCTAATGTTGTAGATGTCCATGAGCGAAGACAAAAACTTACGATTCGACGGTCCTCCTATTAGTTTGCCCCCTTTTAGAAATAATAAAAAAATATTAAGTACTAGAGACCTTCGCCAGTTCTCTTTGCCCAAGGTTTCTAGGGATTTATATAGAGGCTTTTTGAGCTGTAGCCCAGGGACCTGTGGGTTATCAAGACCCTCAGTCTCCACTTAAGACTGGCAGCACTTGGTAAATAGGTATTTTTTTACGAAAATGAAAACCTTTTACTTAACTGTGCATTTCTTGCAAGGAAATTTACGTGCTAATTTATGATAAGATTTACATTAGATATATATTTATATAGCAAACGGTTATATTTAAATAATAATTATAAGGCAAGCATCCAATATGGTAACTAGCCCAGGGTATGAAAAATTCATAGTTATTACGCCCCTTGAAAGGAGCCACGAACAGACACACAGTTACGTTACAGACTAACAGGGATAGTTCATTTAATCTGTCGTCAGCAGTTCATAGTATTCTCGTCATTAATTTATAATTTATAATATATTAAAATTGTTTATTATATCTTAAGATTAGGTTTACAAGCTATAAAAACACTCAGTATAAAGTATCTAAGCGACGTGAAATTTCATGAGTACCTCATGTGTGAGTAGTTTCGGCATTGCCGAAGGTTCGGCAGTTTTTTTGCCGAAACCGAAACTACGGCCGAAACTACATTTTTTGCCGAAACCGAAACCGAAACCGAACCTTCGGTCGGACACTAATTCATACTAATGAACATATTTTATACCTTCACACTTTATCCCGCACACAGAAGGGTAGACTGAGGCATTCAATTAACCTCACATTTAAATAATCTAATTTTTATTTTATTGTAATTTTTGAAAACTGTATTAGGATTTTGGATCACCTAATACATAAAACAATTATATATTTTATAAAACTATATGTTTCTCTTAAAAGTAAACTAAGTAAAATACAATAATATTTAAAACATTTACCTCTTCCGTCATATCCATTGACTCTGTGCTGACCGCTGAATTCATGTTGCTGTGTTCTGAACCGCCTTCACTCTCTTGGACCATCGGGTTCTTACCCGTAAAACCGTGCAAGGAGAATTATAGATTGACCTTATATTACTTCTAGCTTCTTACAACCTGTGTTGGAAAAGAAATATTTTTTAGTCTTTGACAATGGTATTAAAAAAAAGAGGACTTACTCATGTTTTTAACTAATTTTATGTATTTCCTTAACTAAAGTATATTATGTTTTAAATTTATTGGAAAAGAACATCCTTAGCATTCCATGGATATACTACGCAGCCTAAGTCTAGGACTTGCAACCTAAGTGTAGGCCTAACCTAGTGTAGCAGTAATGATATTTATTGGTAATTGAAAGTGTGAAAAATTAAAACTTTTAAGTTTGTGTAAATAAGTATCATATTTAATCTATATTAATATAATGTATTCCATTGTTTATTAAATTACAAAACAATCATTCTTTCTTCTATTTTACATGACAATGTATATACATTTTGCAAATGTAGATATTATTAACTCAATTAGTTGCGTTAGCGCTTAGAATATCTTCTTATAAGCTATTGTATTAATGCTATAATAGGATAGGAGTAGTATAAAAATATTTCATTTATTCATCTGATATTACTTTAAAATAAAATAAATATTTGAAAATTGAAGCAGTTTATTGGATAAGTTAAGATCTACCAGTTCTTAAAGTGTAAAAAAAAATTAAAAATAACCATATAATCTCATTATTTTTTATTAATTAGTTACTTATTACTATTGTTTTTAAATATTAATTCCTGCTTTACAACAAAACTCCCATTTTCTTCTAACTTAAACATAAAGGAAATAGAAAAGTTGACAAATGACAAAAACAATATAGTAACCTTAAAAGTATATTGTTACTATAAAGTAACCCATTAATAAGAATATATACAAAATAACAAAGTTATTTATAATTATTCACTTAAAATCATCATTCATAAATAAAAAAAATACCTTTAAAACACAACAATATAAGTCAATAGGTATCATTAAAAAAATTGTTATCCTAAAGTGTGTCCAGTCTAGTATTACCTAGCAATTAGCCTGCCATATGACCTACATCGCTACTCAGTGTTATTCAATAATTACTAAAATATGATACATAAATGTTGTTATATATTTAAAGGTTTATTAATTATCACTACTTAAGCTTTACGCTTAATTTTACTTCAAATAAAAAATATACATATAAATTAAATGTATTATAAAAGATATTCTTAATCTTAAAAATATCAATATACTATTTTTTTTTAGCTTCACGCTGTATCCCACACAGAGCAGGATAGGCAGAGGGAACCTAGTGTTAAGACACTTTGTTCCACACTTTCCGCCGAATTCGGAGGCATTGCGTGTTAAGTGGCGGAATTTAACGCCGCGCTTTACCTCGGCACCAGAGCGAAGAAAATGGAAATATTAAATATTTCCACTCCTCAAGTGGGAATCGAACCCACAACCAGTTGTTTACAGTCACACGCTTGTGCCACTGGGCCACGACTGGCCTACTAATTTATTGAAAAGAATATATTTATATATTATTTTTTATCTCTTAAAAACCATGTTTGAGCTTTTTAGTTATGTGTAGTGTTTGTTAACCATAAGTACAGATATATATTGAAATTATAAAAATATTTTGTGTTTAATTGCAATTATTACTATTGACTAAATGAAAATCCTAATAGCTCCTATAATAACTTCAGCAATAACTTTATTATGTGTGTCAAAATGAATGAAAAAAATATGTACCAATACTATTTAGAGACTGGGTCAATATCAATCATCATTAGTTATTACATCCTCCATTTTGTAAAACAACTGTTAATTCTTTAAACTATAATCAGGTAAAAATATTATAAATATAATTAATATTCAACTATAATAGTAAAACAGCCTAATGACATAATAAAGAAACTCTTGATATGACCTTCTGACATTTTTGATTAGTGCCAAATTTATGACTTCTTTCTTCTAACTAGGTGAATAAGTCTTATTAGAAATATTGTCACACACTAAATAGCTTATCTTATTCTGATAGAAAAGTAAATTCGGAAATGTAAAGGGAATCGTTCCAATTCGCATTCCTAGTGTATCTTTCTTAAAAATTTAAGAGGTCGACGTAATATCTTTTGTATTGTGTAGGCAGCTAGTTCAATGGAAAAAATCAATACTCAAGCTTTGCACAGAATAGCGAAATAGAATTTCCTAGAAAATGATTTCGTAGACAGCAGAACGAATCAAATCAGTGAGGCGTAAAATGACTAGGTACAATTCAAGCTGGACGAGCCGCACTGAGCAGCTTTAGTATATTAGGGATTATCGAATATATTACAAAGCAGAATTTTGAAATGACGCATATTGTTTCATGTTTTTGTTTAGATGCAATTTGAAGCAGCTAGCCGCGCCGGGTCAGTTTGGAAGGCGAATGACATAAACTCTTTTGCGGCGGCGTAAAGGATAAGCCCAAATGAATGGCCATCATGAAGGGGTCGCGCGTTCGAGCAGGCCCAGACAGAATAGAAGAACTACGACTGCGTACGCACCTGCGTGATTTGAAACACATTTTGCACTCCTATTGGAAGCTCCTCAACCTCTCTGTGATGTAACCGGACGAAAACGACACTTTCTTCGACTTTTTCACTCAACTGAACACGAGATACACGAAATATACGAAGCGCTCAGGAGACCCCGAAAAATGCGAGTCCTCCATTGATATCGATCGGTAAACGCGATATGTGAACATTGTACACTTCATATTGCGGGGCGCCATTTTGTACGAGTCTGCGCGGTGTGGGTTTCTTTTGCATGGAAAGGGAAATCGCCCCTCGGACTGCGGGGGGAAAAAGCTTCTATTTTGTGAGTAAAATGAATTAAACTATTGTTTTTTTGTCAAACTCACCCGCTTATGTCGACTATTTTTTTGCTTCTTCTTCATTTATTGCCGATTAGAGGAACGATCGGGAAAATTCCAAGTTTATTTTGGAAAACATTGAACATGTCATGTGGTGGCGCTATCTATTGGAATTTTCATAAAGTCAATTTTGACATGTAAATTATAAACAACTTGGTAAACGGGAAAATTAAAGTTTTTCGCGTAAATGTGATGCAATTTTTTTAATATTATAATAGTCAAAAGTGTTTTTGTCATATAAGGTTAGGTTGCGTTAATGTGCTTATTTTTTTTTTTCATAATACATATTTAAAAGTGTAGTACGGCTATAAAGGTATGTATTGAACGAAATAAACAAATAACAATTACTAATTGCCTCTTTGTAAATATAAGTCTCCGATACCATTTTGTCATTACACTTTTTCTTTATGTTGTCATTTATTATTGTACTAAACATAACCTCTAATTATTTCTATATAAGCATATGTTTATCACTTCATGCTATGAATAAATAAACAAACAATTACAATACAATTTGTAAATATCAGGAGAAAATAATAGCAAAATTTATAAATGTTCACAATAAAAACATATATTGTAAAATTAATTTATCATAATTATAGAAAATGTATTAGCATTTTCTATGTTTGTATTCAATTACTAAATATAGAATTACTCAATATCCATTTTATTCACTTCTTTACCTTATGGGTGCCCGAAAAGATCAATGGAGTAAACTGTAAGACTTTTTATGCTACTAAAACTAACATATGACTTATATATTCTATAATTACATTAGTTCTATTTTGTATTATTTGCTTTATGGTGGCCAATGAAATAGAAAACACACACATAATAAGTAATTCAATCTCAAAAATATTTTTAAATTAACAAAATAAGATTCATTAAAGAATCTAAGCTGGCTGTATTTTGTTAGCTTTATTTGTTATGAGGCAGTATTCAAATTTAGAATTTTCAACAAACTCAAACCATTTAATTTTAAACTTGGCCATTTATATTTCACAGTTTTAATTGACATTAGTATAAGTAATGGATGTGAAAAAATGTATTCATATTTTTTTTTAAAAACACATACACTACACTTTTAAAACAATGAATAAACTTGTTACTCGCAAGCTACCTAAGCTTCTTATCAAAATTGCAAAAAAAACTGACTGTGCCTTTCTCTTCTTTTCTTAACATTTATAAATTCTATGTACAGCTTAAGTTATTTTCCTTCATGGCATGATATTAAGAGAGAACATAGTATCACACCATTTTACACCTCCTGAATACATGTCTGTACACCTGTCTTATATGACACAGCAAAAATAAAATATTTTTTAAAAAAATCTTTTGCTAGAGTGGATATCAAACCCAGAACCACTTGCTAATACACTTAGATGCTGTTCTATTGTGCGACAATATTCTCTTTATAAATTTTTATTTTGTCTAGTTTGGGCTGTTTGAGTATGTGATCTAGATAAGTTGATATGATCCCAATCCCGCTGCACTCAAAATTTTTATATGTTTTCTGTAAATGTCTTTTTTAATTTTCATAAGTGTGGAATAACACATTAAAGAGTTTAAAAGAAGTTTAAATGTTGATATGATGTTAGATTTTCGTGGTAATTTAATCTCCAAATATATAATCTTGTGTACTTTTGCTGATAGCCACATTCACTACATATTGTAAGGTAGATATGGAAATATTATGTTTAAATAATACAATATTTTACATGTAATCATTTATTGAGTTTGGTAGCAAGACATTAAGTGTCAAACTTATATTATTATTCAATTACCCACTTGATTTAACTTTTTATACAAAAAGGTAAACAAATGATCAAATCATATATATAACATATCTCCCCCCTAAGTAACTCTTAAACTTTTACTTCATGCATAAATATAATTATATATAAAAGAATTTGAATAAAAATAAATCAACCATACAAATCATAACCTAACTCTAGCAAATATAACTATTGTTAAATTTAGAACAACTGGGACGAGAATATGGAACTTTAGAATGCAAATTTAACTTATTCTTAATCTTTCCCCCCGACATAGTTATTTCAGATGAGCTAGGAATCCCTAACATTTCCTCCCACTGTTCAGAGCTTGGAATTTCTGTAATATTATCACTTTCTTCTTCATTCATCATATCATTTTCTGTTTCAGAACTGCTAGTTCTATCATTTGTCACTGTTAATTCATCTTCCAAATTCACTGTTTCCTCTCTCTGAATGTCATCACTAATATCATTGCTATCATCTCTGGTTTCATTAACATTTTTTAATTTTATAATTTGATCAATATGCCTCCTAACTATAGCACCATCATCAGTCTTTACTCTGTAACTCGATGGACCATCTTTATTTATTATTTGACCAGGCAGCCATTTTGATCCTTCATTATAGTTCCTGTACATTACTTTGTGTCCTATACTTGTCTCTCTATTTCGTTTTTCGTTAGCTTTCTGTAATTGATCTTCTGTTCTTCTATGTAATAAATAATCAGGATGAATATTATCCAACAAAGTACGAAGACGCCTATTCATCAAAAGTTCAGAAGGGCTTTTATTAGTACTAGTACATGGTGTAACTCGCAGTCCAAGCAACATATTTGGAATTTTAATGTCCCACGAGCCATCAATTTTCTTTAATTTATTTTTGATTGTCTGTACCATCCGTTCTGCCAGTCCATTAGTGGATGGATGATATGGTGCTGTAGTTATATGTTTAATTTTATTCGAGCTTAAAAATGTTTCCATATCTTTAGAGAGAAATGATGTCCCATTATCAGTTACCAGTGTTTCACATAAACCATGTGTAGCAAATAACATTCTTAAATGGCGGATTACTGTTGCCGACGATATATTAAATACTGGTATCACTTCTGGCCATCTCGAAAAAGCGTCAACGATAATAAGAAATGTTTTATTTAGAAATGGACCAGCGAAATCCATATGTATTCTAGACCATGGCCTTGTCGGCGTTACCCATTCATGTCTAGTCTTTGACGGCATGTTTCTGTTTTCAAGACAGTTTCTGCAATTAGACACTAATTTATTAATGTCATCATCTAAATGTGGCCACCACACATAACTTCTAGCAAGTGATTTGGTGTGAACAATACCATTGTGTGTGCTATGTAGCATCTTTAATATTTCCGGCCTTAATGATAATGGTATTATCACTCGGCATCCTAAAAGTACACAACCATCTTGTAATGATAGAGCAGAGCGATGCAGCCAGTATTTGTGCAGTTCAGTGTCAGTAACCTTGTGAGGCCAGCCAGTTTTTAAAAAGTGACTGACTCGAGATAGTACTGTGTCTCTTTCAGTTGCCTTCGCAATTTCTCTAGCAGTATACGGAAAATCTTCCAGCTTCTCTGCTATCAATAATATTTCTCCCAAAAACTGATCTTCTTGATCCGGTACAGGTTGTGGCCATCTGCTTAAACTATCTGCATTACCAATTTGTGATCCAGGTCTGTAAACTATGTCGTAATCGTGTGACGTTAGTGCTATGGCAATTCTTGTTAAGCAAGGAGACAACATAACTGGCATAGGGTTTTTGGGTTAAATATTCCAAGTAAGGGTTTATGATCAGTGACTACAGTAAAACTTCTTCCTGCCAAGTAATTATGAAACTTTTGAATTCCGAACATAATTGCTGTTGCCTCTTTGTCCAATTGGGAATATCGACGTTCATGAGTATGTAATGTTCTGGAACTCATTGCAACTGGTCTCTCTTGTCCATCATCCATCACGTGTGAGAGCACTGCTCCAACACCATACTGGGAACTGTCACATATAAGCATCAAAGGTCTGTGTAAATCATAATGCACCAAGATAGTCTCAAAAGTCAATAACCGCTTAGTCATATCAAATGAATTCTGTTCAGTACTCGTCCATTGCCACTTCCGTGATTTGTCTAATAGTCTGTGTAGCGGTTCTAATACAGTTGCCTTGTGGGGAATAAACCTTTTGTAAAAATTATACAAGCCTAGAAAAGCTTGTAATTCTTGTACATTTCTGGGCTCAGGAGTTTTAATAATTGCTTCTATTTTGCTTGAAGCTGGATGCACCCCCTCTTCATTAATGACGAATCCTAAAAATTCAACTTGCTCCTGCGCAAATCTGCATTTCTTTTTATTGAGTCGTAATCCAGATTTTTGTATACGATCCAACACCATTTCAAGTCGTTGCTGCATCGTAAGCAGCGTAGGGCCGCTAATAATAATGTCGTCTATAAGAACTGCCACTCCTGGAATGCCTGCTAAAAGAGCTGTCATAAGGCGTTGAAAAATCCCCGGGCAGGCCTTGACGCCAAATGGTAATCTATGAACTGTATATAATCCTTTGCATGTATTTAAAGTTAGTAATTTGGCTGTGCTTTCATTTACTCTTACTTGAGTATAAGCTCGATCTAGGTCTAACGTCGAAAAGAACTTTGCACCTGCTACTATGGCAAAAACCTCGTTGGCTGTAGGCATCGGATATGTATCAGATTCAGTTGCTTGATTAACAGTACTTCGATAGTCTCCACATAATCGAATCTCTCCTGACTTTTTTAAAATAGGTACTATTGGTGTAGCCCAATCAGAATATGATATTGGCCTCAACACACCTTCTGCTACCAAACGGTCAATTTCCTTCTCTACATTTCCTTTTATAGCATAAGGTACAGGACGAGCCTTCAAAAACTTAGGCGTAGACCCATGTTTGAGGTGAATACTAACTGGACTCCCACAATATGTGCCCAGACCTTCTTTAAAAATGTCTGTGTATTTAGCTATTATTTTCCTAATATATTTATCATGATCAGTACCCGATAGGCAATTAATATTTAACCTTATATTTAATGGATCCAACCAGTCTCGACCTATAAGATTAGGCCCACGTCCTTTTGCAATAATTATGCTTAAATTGCAAATTATATTTTCATATTTCACTTGTATTTGTGCCTGACCTAATAACATAACTGGAGCGTCAGTCCATGTACGAAGGGTTAAGAGTGACGGCTTGAGAATCAGATATTGATTCTGTCGTTGTATTTTTCCCCAAGTGTGTTCATTTATCAACGAAAAACTTGCTCCAGTATCCACTTGAAATGTTACAGGCACATCTTCTAATAACAATTGTAAGACAAAACATGGTGTGTTATTTTGCATTTGTACACTGTAAATACCATTTAAATAAGCGTCAACTTGATCTTCCGTGAAATTAATATTGTTTTTAAAAGTTTTCTTCTTTAGTGTACATATCTTCTCTATATGACCTTTCTTTTTACAGTATCGACATATGGCATTAATAAAACGACATTCTCCACCATGTCGACCACCACATCTATAACACAATCGCATATTACTTTTCTGTTGCACTGAATTTATATCCATAGGCTCCGATTTAGAGAGTTGAGATGGCTCCCCATCGTGATTTAAATATGTTTTAGGTTCCGTAACTATGTTCTGTATTATACGACAATCCTTTCCGGCACTCTCTGACGATAGTATCGCATCAACCACATCTTGATAACATAAATTATCCCTTTTTAACAGCTCATATTGTAATCTATGATCTTTCATGCCACATACTATTCGGTCTCGCAACATACGCTCCAAGTCCATAAAATTACAGGATGAACTGATTTTCCGTAATTGAGCTATATAATCCGATGCATTTTCATCAACATTTTGGTTTCTTGTGTAAAATTTGTAGGACATAGAAATTTCGTTTGGTTTCGGACTGTAATGTTTTGTCAGAATAACCTCAATTTCATTGAATGTCACATCACTAGCTTTTCTTGGAGTAATTAATGCTAAGAATGTCTCAAACACTTCAGCACCACACACCGTAAAGAAATTTGCTCTTTTTGCACCATCCAACATAATTCCATTAGCCTCAAAACAAAACTTTAGTCTATCTATGTAATTGTCCCAAATGTCTATTTTTGGATTGAATTCACAAAATTTCACAGCTTTATGATCCATTTTTCACAAATTTAACTTCGTCGCCACTATTATGTTTAAATAATACAATATTTTACATGTAATCATTTATTGAGCTTGGTAGCAAGACATTAAGTGTCATACTTATATTATTATTCAATTACCCACTTGATTTAACTTTTTATACAAAAAGGTAAACAAATGATCAAATCATATATATAACAGTAAAATTAAGTAAAAGACAACTTTGTTTTCCTCTTATTTACAATTGGGTATTAATAAAACAAAAATAAATTTAAATATGTGTCATCTTATATTTAATTTTTTATTGCATACAACTAAACTTAAAAGATAAATGACTAATTTAATCAATGCTTATTACAATATATGTATATATAAATTTCTTGAAAATTAATGAAATCACAATTTTAAGTATTTCTTCTCTCGTACAGAGTGTATTGTTTTTCATCGAGGTCTTTTAAATTCGCCAGATTCTTCAGAAGATCCTGTAAATCATATAGAAATGTGAAACTAATTTAGACAAGGAATAGCTTATACTTTTTTGTGGCTTGGCACAATATATTTATATGACTTAATTTAATTCTTCAAAAAAATATGGGATGAAATTGAATATTATTAAAATGGTAGTAATATAAGTTGACAAATTAAACTAAGGAAACAAAAACAGTTCACAGTTAATAAAACAAAAATCCCGATGTTAGATTATATCATTTTTAATAACAATTATTAAAAAAAATGTAGAACCTGTACACAGTATTAGATCTCTTACATTTAAATATGCTACTCTAATTAATACTTAAGCGAAAAATATATAATTATCATGTTACAACTATGTACTTATAGATCAGTTTCTGCCTTTTTTTACTTATTACTTACTTCATGTTTTCTTAACTTTACACTACCCCTGTGTTATGTTCATTATACTTTAAGGCACTAGAGACAAATCACTCAACTTTCCTTTCATAAATGTGGGCTCAAAATGTGACTGAAAATATAACCGATTGTGGGCACGATTCTGGTCAAGGAATGGACATATTTCATTTCCTTTGCTATGGTGTTGAGGCAAAGTAGATAGAGGTCCGCTACTTTACAATGCTTGCAAAATTTGGTGGAGAATTGGGAACGGAGTATTAGGTTCCCTCTGCTTACCCCTAGTGTTTACAGGCACACTTTGTGCCCCACTCTACGACTGTCCTCAATTTACATTATTAATCCGGGTAAAATACTTTTAAATTTTTGTTATTCATACATTTAGGCAATTGAAAAAGACATTTTTAGAAAACGCGTAAGAACAAAAAAACAATGCGAGATTCGAAACTGTGCCTCTTGGAAACTGTCCACGCAATCTGACAGCTGAGCAATGCGTTCAATGAAAACATAGCTTACTGACGTTTTCTAAAAATGTATTTTTTGTTAAATTAGATAGTTTTTTTTAGCTTCACGCTGTATCCCGTATTCAGCAGGGTAGGCAGAGGGAACTTAGATACTCCGTTCAGCGCTTTCCGCCGAATTCGGAGGCATTGCATCTTAAGTGGCGGAATTTAACGCCGCGCTTTACCTTGACACCAGAGCGAAGAAAATGAAAATATTTAATATTTCCACTCCTCGAGTCGAAATCGAACCCACAACCAGTCGTTTTCAGTCACACGCTTGTGCCACTGGGCCACGACTGGCCACATAGTTTCATTTCAAAATATATTATAATCGTTAAAACAAACGATACAAACAAAAACAAGTGCCAACTACCATAAGTCCGGTGACAGTAGCGCCCCCGCCAGCCGCTCTCGCAGCGGCACGCGCCGCCGCGACACACGCCGTGGCGGCACGCGCGCGCGCACTCGCCCCCGCGCCGCCCCACCTCGCAGTGGTTGCCGCCGAGCCCCAGCGGGCAGCGGCACTTGTTCACCCCCTTGCATTTACCACCGTTCAGGCAGGGGATCACGCATTTGGCTGAAAGTGGCATTTTAGAAATGTGGAAGTCTATCTTTTACGTATTGCTTGTCCTAATAGGAGAAAGACGTTTTAGATGTTTTGTAAGAGACGTTTCAATAGTTTTAAGCTCGAAGGAGTTAGAAGAAATGTTGCAGGAGGCAAAACAGTAAAACCTATTTGTTGTATTATTGTTGTTAATGTTTTATAAACAATAAATATAACGGCGTTTATTATGAAAAATGATCAAAAAGAATATTACTGATTATTCTGTAATATAATATTGTTCTATTAGATGAACGATAAAACTCTCCTTACTAAACAGCTCACTGACAGACAACATACACTAAATATACTAAAGGGTAGGTTACCCATAAAGTGTGTAGAATGTCTATGAGGAGAGGAATAAAGTGATCTTATATTTTGCCCACGCAAGCTATACTTGCGGCCTACAACTTTTCAAACAAATTAAAAAAAGTCGATTGAAGTATCTTCTTATTATATAACTTTTTACATGCCATTCCAAGATATCATTTTTATTTTTATTTAATATATATTTAATTACTTACAAAACTCGCAGCGAAGACCGTAGTATCCTTTAGGACACTCGCACGTGTCCTTTTGTATACACTTTCCTCCGTTCAAGCATTTTTGTGAACAAATACCTGAAAATAAATTGACCGTCATATAATTTGTAACTTTCAGAACTTTCTAAGATGTACCGACCGCCGCCATTGCTGCGTCAGGTGAGGAGAGCTCATTCTGCGACGTGGAAGAAAAATCCTCATGTAAGTTAAGATTTTATTTTTGTTATTTTAGTATATAATTTATGTTATTTGTAAAATTAAATAAGTTTTTCTTAATATTAAATTAAAATTATTATTTGTTTGATAAAAGATACGTAAAAAAGGCCATTTAGAAAACGTATTAAAATTTTAAACGCAGCGGGATTCGTTCCAGCGCCTCCTGATACCGTCCAGGCGCTCTCACCACTGAGCTATGCGTTCAAATAACGAACGGACGAAGAAGAACGCATGGCATGGTAACAGGAGGCGCGGGTTCGGATCCTGCTGTGTCCATAATTTTTAAACGTTTTCTAAATGTCCTTTTCAATTTTCCTAAGTGTGGAATAACACTTTAAAAATGTTTAAAAGAAAGATACGTATGTCATTCACGTATGTCACCTATAATTTCGTCGGCACCTTTGAATTGTTTTTATATTGTGTTGTTTCTTCTCGCTTTTATCCGCATAGCAGGGTAGTTAAAGAGGACCTAGTGTTAAGACACTTTCTGCCGGAAAATCGGAACATTTGCCTGTTGAATATCAGAATTCAACGCCTCGCTTTTGTAGAGGACCAGATATAACTATACCACACCAGAGGTGTCAACGTTTGCTGTGTTGATCAATATGATCCAATCAAATAAAGTTTTTAGTTTTGGTGATGTGTCATTTACAAGCAAAATAATAATTAAACAAGTTATTTTAAAAATCGAATTTTCAATTTTTTTGTTTACACAATCTCTACAGAGTTACAAATTTTGTGATCAAAGCACTGTGTGATTTCAGATATATCGTAAAATAATCATACATAATTATTAATTATATATTTTTTTTCAACAGCTAGACTCAATAATACGTGTGGACCACGCGGGGGAACTTGGGGCAGATCGTATTTACGCGGGGCAGATGGCGGTATTGGGGAACACAGCTGAGGGTCCCCTTATTAAACACATGTGGGAGCAAGAGATTAAGCATAGGGAAAAGTTTGAGGAGCTGATATCTA
This sequence comes from Dryas iulia moderata, assembly GCA_019049465.1. Taxonomy (NCBI): domain Eukaryota; kingdom Metazoa; phylum Arthropoda; class Insecta; order Lepidoptera; family Nymphalidae; genus Dryas; species Dryas iulia. The sequence continues at coordinate 293,638 of CM032420.1, read as the reverse complement.
AGTACCGCGTCCGACCTACTGTTATGACGCCGTTGTGGAATATCGCTGGATTCGCACTTGGGGCTGGTTAGTTAAGTTTTGAATCTATAGTTTTTTTTTAGGATTCTGTCTAAAATCTTAATATATATATTAGATTACAAAAAAATGAAGTGTAAAAAAAATTAGATTACATACTCCTACAACAATCGAGAGAAGAATAAAATACTAATATGTATGTATGTATGTCGGAATCCTATGTTATTTCTAACACAATGTGGAAGTTAATACTAGTAAAAGACATTTAAACGTATAAAAATTTGAACGCAGCGGGATTCGAACCCGCGCCTCCTGAATACCGTCTAGGCGCTCTCACCACTGAGCCATGCGTTCTACTACCCGCTGCGTCGAAATTCTTATACGCTTTATTACAACTTATTTATGTTGTTAGCATCTCTGTAGAGAGATTTTTACAAATTTCTGCTACCCAAAGATTATTCTACGAACAAACGTTTGGCAAAAGAGAATGCTATTTATTAAATACGTTTAAACACTTTTAAAGTGTTATTCCACACTTAGGATAATAGAAAAAGACATTTAATGAAAACGTATAAAAATTGCGGGTTCGAATCCAGCTGCGTTCCAATTTTCCAATTTCCAAAAAATTTTTAAAAGTATTTAATATTAGTATTTTGGCGATATTGTCTGTAATATAAATAAACGCTAGACTAGCCGTAGGTAAATTATTGAGCGAGCCGCGGGTTGCCCTAACTAACTAAATTATGGGAAATTAAGTTAGTGACCTTATAAGTTACAGATGTCTTTGTGTACATCTTATGTTGGGATTTTTTATAACCAAGATAATGTAAATTTCCCATGTATGTCTTTAAAGAGCAAAACTTTAACATGGTTTTCCCTAAATGTATTCTACACATTTAGTACTGGTGATACTAAATTAACCTAATTAGCCTGAATAACTGAAATTTATTAAATTTTTGTATAATAACCACAAGTGATATTCGTTACTCGAATATTTTAAATAATATTCATAAAATTGTTAATAAAATTTCAGGTACAGCACTTCTAGGCAAAGAAGCTGCTATGGCGTGCACAGTGGCAGTAGAAACAGTCATTGTAGACCACTACAACGATCAACTACGTACTTTAGTCGAAGACCCCAACGTAGATAAAGATATATTAGAAACTATAACTAAATTCAGAGACGAGGAACAAGAACACCACGATACTGGCATAGACCACGGGGCGGAACAGGCCCCCTTCTATAAAGGCCTAACTGAAGTTATCAAGACTGGGTGCAAAGTCGCTATTGCTATATCGAAAAAGATATAACTTGTGGAAATTTGTGAAAGGAACTTTTTTGCGCAGTGATATAATATAGTAGTTAGTTTAACAGTAAATATTTTTCGGTTTTAATTGTTTGGTGTTTCATTTTATTAGATAGTTATATTGATTTAATAGCTATTGTATTGTTGGTTAGTATAAGTTACTATATATAAGGAAACTTCATGTTTTTCGGGAAGTCCGGGGTAGTTAAAGAGAATCCGGTGTCAACATACTCAATCTACCACTTTTCTTCCGAATTCAATACAACTCAGCGCTGCGCTTTGTGTTGTTTACCAGAGCGGAGAAAATTAAAATACGAACATAATACGTACATACACAGGTGTGAAGCACAAATAACTTTAGAAGCGAAATGAATTAATATAAATATTCTAAATGTGCGATTTGAACCCGCAAGCACGGCGTTATTATTATTTTATTTTGATTTTTTTAGCTTCACGCTGTATCCCGCACACAGCAGAGTAGGCAGAGGGAACCTAGTGTTAAGCACTCCGTTCCCCACTTTCAGCCGAATCCGGAGGCTTGCGTGTTAAGTGGCGGAACTTAACGACGCACTTTACCTCGACACCAGAGCGAAGAAAATGGAAATATAATTTCCACTCCTCGAGTGGGAATCGAATCCACAACCTGTCGTTTACAGTCACACGCTTGTGCCACTGGGCCACGACTGGTCACAACGTGTTATTATTATGTACTTAATGACTATTTGCCAATTCCTTACACCAGAGAAAGCAAGGGGCATTATAATTTCTCTGGTTATACACGACGGTGTTTTCTGCATCGCGTTTTACATTCGCGGCTCTAGTAAATTCTTTACTCATTCGATCCTCTACCAAACACAATACTACTTCATGCCTTTATGAACATACGAGTAGTCAGAGAGAACCTAGTATCGAACACTCCTTTCTCTACTTCTCGAACCATATCGGAACAGAATTTGACGCCACACACTGTCTTACCAGAGCGAAGAAATGAAAATAATTTGCAACAAATAATTCCTCCGAGTTGGATCGAAGCCACAATCAATCGTAGGTATTTACAAATACTATCCCACTGACCACAGTGACCTCCTAACAGCTTCTTACATACAAAAAAACATAAAACTCCCCATTATTTCCCCCTACTTACCCCCCTCACAATGCCTCCCCTGGTACCCCGGCGGGCAGGAGCACACGCCCGGGGCGGTGCAGTTCCCCCCGTTCATACACTGCGGGTAACACAACGCCGTCCGACAATGCTGTCCCATGTAGCCCTCCGGACACTGGCATATCTTTTCACTATTGCACCAACCCTGGTTCGCACATTTTTTATCACACTCGGGATCTGGGCCTGTAATTAATTTTTATATTTTATATAAAGTTTTTAATTAAATACGTTAACTGTCTCATTAGTGATATAAAAGAATATATGATAGTGTGGTGCATAGTGCATGCATTCAGTTTTGGAGATTTTGTTAATATGTAATAGAGAAAGCGTACCAGTCATTTTGTATCGATAGAAATTCGTAAATATATAATTAATTGTGATTATTATTAATAAAAAAATATTTTTTTTGTTAAGTAAACGTAACCGTACCTATATTCGAAATTAGCAAGTTAATGAAATTTTAAATATAAATAATATAATGAAAAAAGCTCGCAATGTTACCAACCTAAAAAACGCAAGCTGCTGTGAGCAGAGGCACCGTGTATTCAGCCAGTCAGCGTACTCGGCGAGACACCCAGAACAATGGTATTGGTTAATTGCTTGCCTGACGCTTTTTATTTGTCAGACTGGTAAGACGCAAATATTAGTCTTTAATTTTAAAATATGATGAACAATACAATTATTGACGTAAATATTTTCTATTTTATATATTTTTGTTTATCATTAATTAATTATTCTTTGTTGGCATTTAGTTATTAGGTATAAGTAATTTTAAGAATAAAAAAAAACTAATGTCATATTGCATTATAAAAATAATTATTCTAAGATTTGTTTCGAAATATGTTATGATTTATGCGTTTCTGTAATAAAAGTTAGCTCGCTTTCAAAAATATAATAATTCATCATAAATTATGAACAATAAGCCAATAAATAGTCAATGAGTGTATTGTTCAACTTGAACACGTGAACACAAACGCTGCATGGTATACGAAAACAAGTTGAAATACAATCTCTAATAGGTAAGCTTTTATATAACAGACTACTATTTTAATTTAAACATGTCTATAAATTATGAAATTAGAAAAATATGCAGTTTTAGTGTTCTGTGCTATTTCAAAATTTAAATTAATGATAGAAAAAAGCATGAGAAATTGAATTAATAAGCTTGACAGAGTAAGATGTTATGGATCAGTTTATAGCGTTGATTGAGAAAATATGATTTAAAAAAGAAAAAGTCATAATTGAAGAAAAAATATATAAAGCGTTACGATTGTGTTTCTAATGTTGTAACAAGTATTAGAATAAAAACAATAAAAATATGACCATTTGGAGAACAAAAAAAATTAAAAAAAAAATAATAAAATGTCTTCTTTTCTATGTAATTAGACTACAATTACAGCATTAAGAATCACATTCGTATAAGTGTTAAAAATGCGTTGGCGATACAATACCTGTCCTTTCTAAATACACACCTCTCTGTGCGCATTCCTTCTTTAGGTTTAACCTTAGAGGCGTGCCCTTCAACGGGATGCCGCGACCGTTTTTGAGCACTAGCCCTATCTCAAATGTCGCTACGCCACTTACATTGCCCATACATGGTAAAAATATACTGAATTCTGGGGACAATTTTACTTTGTTAATTAAAATATATGATATATAAATATTGATTACAGATTAAACTTATTTGTTTATATATATTTTTTATTATCATAGATCTCACGCACTAAGCAAACTAGACAAAGGGACCTCTATAACTTTTGTACGTTGAAAATAAACCTAAATAGAAAGTAAATTGAAATGAAAATAATTTAGATTATACTTGAATTAAATATTTAACTGTCTGACTCTCGAATATAAACACGGTTGGTTATGGTTTCGATTCCCATTCCTGCGAGGAATTATAATTCATAATTTAAAAAAAATTGCTCACTCACATAAAACAAAGGGTCCCATCGTGGCGCAGTAAATAAATAAATAAATAGGCAATGAGAACAAAGTGCCTGACAGTTGATTCTCGCGGCCTATTTTCTAGTATACGGGAAAAAGTATGAAACGGAAACGAAATGAAGTAAAAAATAATAATTAAAACATTTCTTACCTTTAGACGTTTTTGGCACTCGCCCCTGCGTTTTGATCGACAATAAAGGTGGTTTTAACACTTTCGGATCAGACGATGTTAGAGTGTCGAAATTATAAAAATACCTCTTTTTTGAACGCCAAGTAAAATTCACATAACCCACTTCAGAGGGTATAATAGGTAGCTTATGAGAGAAGTTAGGCTCTAGTATATATGGTGATATGTTACCATTTACAATAGCGAACACTTGCATTGAAATACCTGAAAAAAATATGTGATATTTTAATCTTGGCTTTACTTTACGTCACTCATTTCTTCTATTTTTTTTGTGACGCTGGGAAATACTTATTACGCAGACCGCCCATATCCAAAGGACGGACGGTAATGTGGGGCTCATCAGATAATACCTAATACTACCCACTAAAACCCAGCGGAAACCCTCTCCACCTACATAAGACGTCGCAGGGTCACTCACATCTTTTCACAGGCTTTGTTTAGATTTACCAAGGCTTTATTAGCTTCACCTCTATATATTTGTTAAGTTTTAATGTATTATCATAATGCTGCATTGACCAAATTGCAATGTGTCTATTGCTATAAGACCTAATAAAGAGTATTTTCCTAGCATTATCCTGATATTTTTGCCAAAACCACCGGGAAACCGAAAAAATAATTTAAGCCGAATTACTAATAAAACTAATTCATTATTTATGTACCATATTAGGTACTAATTCCAGTGTGCGTGGATGCGTGGATATGTACCATATTAGGTACTAATTCCAGTGTGCGTGGATGCGTGCATATGTACCACATTAGGTACTAATTCCAGAGATTGTGGCCAGTCGTGGCCCAGTGGCACAAGCGTGTGACTGTAAACGACTGGTTGTGGGTTCGATTACCACTTGAGGAGTGGAAATATTTAATATTTCCATTTTCTTCGCTCTGGTGTCGAGGTAAAGCGCGGCGTTAAGTTTCGCCACTTAACACGCAATGCTTCCGAATTCGGCGAAAAGTGGGGAACGGAGTATCTTAATACTAGGTTCCCTCTGCCTACCCTACTGTGTGCGGGATACATCATGAAGCTGAGAGAGATTAGGTACTATTAGGTATACGTAGGTCTAGATATGTATCTACGAATTGAAATTATTACATTAATAAGAGTTATAATTTATGCAACAATTCCATGCCAACTTCAGACGCCGGTTGCAAAGAATACCTACATGTAAATCACATTCTCCCAACCATTTTTTTTTAATTTAATGAAAACCAGTGGAAATCTTTTGGAAAGAATGACTTGGAAAACAAGACGTACCACTAAACATCCGCACTTGCCGCTCGTCGATCCACAGCGATATGTCAGAGTTCTGCCTGTCAGGGTCCTTGTAGTCGCGCCGGCCCGCGCCCAGCGTGAGTGACATCGCCAGCGCCACTCCCGCGCACACTCGCGCTGCAAATGACGCCGACGGCCACATTCTGAAATAAAATATTAAATATAGGAGAAACTTAAGAAAATATATATTTAGAAAATGTATAAATATTTCTACGCAGCGGGATTAGAACCCGCGCCGCTTGGAAGCCGTCCAAGCACTCTGACCGTTCTACTACCAGCCGACGTTTTACTACCAGCTGCGTCGAAATTCTTTTAATTTATTATTTATTTTTGTTGTTAACATCTCTGTAGAGAGATCGATGCATGATTATTTAAGCAAATGCTTTTGGCTCCAAAAAAGTAGGTATATCTAAGCCTACTTTATGGGGCCAAAAGGCAGAGAATAGTCTTAAAATTTTATTCTAGAAATGTTAACAAGGAAGTAGGGTAGAATAGGTACGACAAGAACGATGAAATGCGATGATTGTGGGTCCGAATCCCACTCGGGAAATTATTGTATGTTATTTTCATTTTCTTCGCTCTGGTACTTAAGAAAAAGCACGGCGTTGAATTCCGCGCTTTGTATAACGACATTTAATGTCTCGGTTTCAGACGGAAAGTGGAGAACAAAGTGTCTTGAAATTAGGTTTTCTCTGATTACTATGCTATAAGGGAAAAATCATAAAGCTATAAAAAAGGAATGTGGAGATACGTGAATTTGTAAATAGGCGATCGAAATCGATGCGTAGTAAGACAGGGTTTGACGGTAACTTAGGGGAATGACTATATTCAAATTATTTTTACTTATCCGCTTTGGTAGAATAAGCGCGGTCTTGAGTTCCACCACTCAAAGCGCAGTGTCTCAATTACGGGAGGAAACAATAAAAAGCGTAATCCTTCAGCAAAAACCATCTTAATAGTAACAACGGTCAGATTAGTACAAAAAAATACTTATTCAAAATCTATATATCTAAGTATAACTATACTATTTGACACCAAAGCATTAGCGAAAAGCAAACCAAACAACAAGCGTGTAACAGCCGTATAATATGTTTGTTGACCGTACAAATAGTAGGACGGGCGCTTAAGAAAAAAAATGTGGTGAAAAAAATAAAATTATCACAGTTAACATAATTGATTGGTGCGGTCCGGGACGTGCTCCCACAATGGTCGCGCCGTGAGAAAACCGGGGAGTGAAAAAACTATACAACTTCATTAAATAACCCCTGTCAAAAGTAATCTCTAATACTTTTTTTTCTATTCTGATGTCGAATTATACTAACAAAGGTGTTAACGAAAAAAAAACAGTCCACCAGTTACTAGTAGGAATGCAGGGGTTGGAAACTGTTTTGTCTAGGATGATAAGTGAAAAATTTTTTATGTTGCCTAAAAAATAAAAAAGAAGTTTATAAAAATTTGGCCATAGTATAATTTTGTTAATATCAATTGTATTAACTGTGATTATCGTATTTTTTTAATTGTGAAAGACAGGTTAAGACCTGCCTTATTTGTTATTAAAAATGCTTCATTTCTTATTAAAAATGAACTGATTCACAAAAAGTATACGAGTATAGTGGCCAGTCGTGGCCCAGTGGCACTGACGTGTGACTGTAAACGACTGGTTGTGGGTTCGATTCCCACTCGAGGAGTGGAAATTATATTTCCATTTTCTTCGCTCTGGTGTCGAGGTAAAGCGCGGCGTTAAGTTCCGCCACTTAACACGCAAGCCTCCGTATTCGGCGGAAAGTGGGGAACGGAGTGTCTTAACACTAGGTTCCCTCTGCCTACCTTGCTGTGTGCGGGATACAGCGTGAAGCTAAAAAAAAAAAATGTGTACGAAATGCTGTGACCATTGTGGGACAGTAGGACAGCATTTGACTGTAATCGCGGTTGGTCGAGGGTTCGATTTTCACATAAGAGAATGGAATTAAATTCATTTTTCCACTAGTCGACTGCTCTCTCGACAATAAGCTCTTTCTGACTACCCCGTTATACCGAAAAAAACTTGCAACTGAATAAAAAGTATAATACATAATATTAACTTTTAGGTGTCAATTAATAATACCAACAACATGCGTTGGTTTCATCTGGCTCGCAAATGATATCTCTCGATGAATTTATATTAATGTTATATTTTAATTATTGCGTGGGTCATGATGATAACTTATAATTAGTATAAATTATTGAATCAGTGTTAATTATTAATTAACTTGTCATGTTATAAAGAAGTATTGACGTAACTTATTTTATTAATATTTACGCAATTCGGTTCATATGCAACACAATAAAAAAAGGTAGTAATATATTTTGGATGTTTCTTTTTTTATTATTAAAGAAAGGAGGACAAACCAGCTGAAGGACTACCTGATGGTAAGTAGGTACCTTCGCCCATGGACATTCACAACATTAGAAAGGTTGTGGATGCGTTGCCGACGTTAAGGGGGGTGGAGGAAAGGAGGGAAGAAGGATAGGGATGATGGGAGTAGGGAAAGAGAGCTGGATTACATGCCATCGAACCGGAACACATCACCAGATGTTTGGCGGTTCGTCTTTGACATGATAGTGGTCACGAGCCAGTCGGAGAACGAATCTCCTACCACCAAGCTACTGAATTACCCGCCTTTTACGTGACGCTGCCCAGCGACAGAAGGGAACTGTACTCTAACCCGTCCCGTTTTTGTATTTTTTTAAGTAAAACTAATATTTAACTAACGTATCTTTCTAAATCTTGGTAAATAAGGAAAATTTGTAGTTCTTCAAACATAGTATATTTGTTCTTTACGAGCGTGTACACCTTGACTTCTTTATTTATTGGCTATCTAATATCTATATATAAAATTCTCACAGTCATGTTAAGATAGCTGAGATAATAAAATTAATGCTGATGTTAAACATCATTGTTTATTTGTAAATATTATATGATACTGTAAGAAGGTCAAATTCACATGTTTGTGAGTTGTATCGTCGGTTTGAGCGTGCATTTCGTAAAAAGTAACACAAATTTTATCAGTTGAAATCATTATTTTAATATACTTAATTAATATTTTAAGTAAAAAGATAAGATAAGCGAACGTATAGATTGTTTAGAGTTCGGGTTTACGTAAAAAAAGTTTTGCAGTTTTTACGGAAGAATATTAATCAAAGCTTTTAATAAAACTTTCAAGAGTTCAATGGTAATTACTGAAAAAAGCAGTAAAACTTTAGATAGGTATTTAAATTTATATACACTAATAATAAAAGTAAAAATTTCATAACATAGGATAACTTTAAAGAACCAATGACATTTAACCAACATAGTCAAAAAAGAAAATTATTCACAAATTTTAACGTTATTTGAACATACACGTTATGCTGTCACAAACGCTAATTAATCCAATATAATATCACACGCGAATATCAAAAAATATATTTTTCAAAATATTTTACCTTAGTATATATAAAAGCTTATATATATATACGTGTAGAGTTTCAGCCACTACTCGTTCCAATCAATCTGAATCACTGAATAAAAATATACATTGCGGTTTTGAATGTCAGTCTCGCGATGCGACGCGCACATCCTGCGATAACGATACGTCTCTGTGACTGTGAGCGAATGACCGATGCGGTTTTGCGAAACTAACACCAAGCCGCGCTGGCAGCAGAGAGTAGTTGCAACTGGTGGCTTTATCAAATTTAATGTATTTTATGATTGTTTTTTCTAGCTTCAGGTTTTATTCCTAGTGGGGTAGTCAGAGACAACGTAGCGCTAAACGCTGGGGAAAACGAGTTATAAGGTATAGGTCAAGTAGCAGGTCCAACACATCCGAGGATATATTAATATTATTTTTTGGGATTTTTGGGAGAGTAGGTAGTAGGGCTCGAAACAGTGACTGGGGCTAGTGACTCAAGTGTAAGCCTCCACTGTTTGAGTGTTACTCCTTACCTAACTACTAAATAATATTCTGATCGTAATCCTGACATATAAATGCAAAAGTCTGTTTGTAAGTCTGTGATGCTTTCATGGTTTATGTACATCCATCTGCCCGATTTGGATTTCGATAAGTTTTCAAGACGCAAGTTCAAACATAGGCTACTTATTGTCTCTAAAACCAACGCCTAAGGGATTGAAATGGAGAATAAAAGTTTTTATTAACATTTGTGTCGTGTAGCACGTTAGCGTTTTGTATAAAAAAGACACCATATCCTATATTGGTTTTCTATATAAAAAAAAATATATTAACAAAAAAATAATAAATCAAAAGAAAGGTTGCCCACTCCTGTACAGTGTGAAGCACTTGTTAAGCTAACCAGCCGCGGTCCGCAGTCGCTCGGGAACAGGTAACTGTCCAAAGTGAAGTAAAAAACAAGGTCCGGCTGACGCCCGCTCCCGTCCTGTAGCGCGGCCTGTTCACGACATGCTCAACGATAAAGATACGATAGGGAATTTATATAATTAACAGCGATAATATGTGAATTAATTTAAAAGTATAAAAAATGTATATTTTTCGGAAAAGCATATAAAATAACGCATTAAAATTTAAAAAAGTATTTTTTTCTATATACATAAATAAAAAAGACATTTAGAAAACGTATAAAAATTTGAACGCAGCGGGATTCGAACCCGCGCCTCCTGAATACCGTTCAGGCGCTCTCACCACTGAGCAATGCGTTCACATGTCTTTTTCAATTTTCCTAAGTGTGGAATAACACTTTAAAAATGTTAAAAGTACATAAATAATAACTATTTTCATAAAAAGTATATCAATTTGAATGAAGTAAGAAGCGAAATGTTAAAAATAATTGCTCATAAACTGAATAAAATCATACAACGTAATGATGTGAAGATGACTTAGCGCTTTATCCCTCAATAGCGGGGTAGCCAAAGATGACCTAGTGTCAAGACACTCTGTCCCTCACTTTCTGCCCGCAAAGGAGACATCGTGTTGAGTGGCAGAACTCTACGCTGTACTTCGTCTGTTATACGAGAGAAAAGTAGTGAATTTAATCAGTCCCCCCCCAGTGGGAATCGCGTTTACAATCAGACACTATCCCACTGCGCCACGAGAGCCTGTTAAAGATTAATTACCTTTTACTTATTTAGATATTTTAAATACTATTATAATTGTGTTCTTGGGAAACTATTTTTACTAATATGTATTAAAAACTACCAATATTGAGTTGTACAAGAGTGGTATGGTCGTGGCATAATGTGACAACGTCTCAACTGTAAATACAATCGGTTCCGAGTTCTATCCCACATGGCGGAACGATTATATTTAAATTATTTTCATTTCCCCACTGTGGTAACTAACACTATGTTCACTGATGTACCTACACGCAATGTCTAAATTTTGAGCGGAAAGTTGTGAAAGGAGTATTGTGACACTAAATTCTCTCTTACAATCGTGCTGAAGAAAAGCAATTTACACTTTAAAATATTTACACTTTAAAATATAGAAGATACGCGATAGCAAAGATAAAAATTTTAAAAAATTACGATGATAATCAAAACTACAAAAGTCCATAGGCGATAACCCTCTAGTATTAAAACCCAGTGTACTCACTCGCTAAAATAAATTCAAGAAGAAAATCACAAACAGAAAAAGGAAAAAAAGCTGGAAAGTACACGGACCTCGAGTCTGTGGCGTCTAAAAAACAAATAGAAAAAAAAAAGAAACCCTCTAGTATTTCCTATAAATTCAAGGATGTATACATTCATGTCACCACACCTTGAACTTGTAATATATGTTAGTATAAGCTTAATTAAGCTGTTATCACATTAGATAACAAAGAATATTTCTCGTGTTATCTCTTAAACACTAACTTGGGAATATAACAGTACCTACTCGTAAGCCTATAATCATCGTAAAACGAATTGCGTTATAAATAAAACGTTTGAACAAAGTTGTAACGTATCTACAGATTAAAAAATAGGTATCTAAAAATAGTTATCTTTTGTTTGGTTTGTTTATGTGTTGGTACAGTTTTTTTCTTTATTGTTTTGGGGACTAAATACGTATTATGTTGACCTTTTATCGTAGTATCTTTTTAAGTCACCAAATATTTTTGTTTGTTATAAACAATAAATGGATTTGTAACTTTATTTATCAAATCTAATTTTTGTTTTGATCAAACTTGTGAATAAAATGGAGAGACATTCATTAACATAAACTGCTTTAGTATTTTAAATATTCTAGTCTGTTAGATCAATATACATCCTTAATGATTTGAAGTTTTCAAAAAGATTAGGGATTTCACCATTGGATCCAATGGTCTATTTTATCTGCGACGCTTGCTGCAGTTTTATGTTAAATCTATACAGGTACATACGTATTTTATGAGATTTCAGCATTTAAATTTGTAAAGACAATTTGGAAAGTGTTAACATATTCTAGAGAAATGCTATTTATGGTATAATTAGCCTAAGCATTAGCAATACTAATTATAGTATTTTAAATTTTGAAACATTTTTACGAGAAACTAAATTTTCGCTATTGTAAATTAAAATCTAAATTAAATTCTGCTTACGAAATTTTTGCATGTATTCAATCAATGTTGCAGGAAACAGAACAACCTAGTGTTAAGACCCTCCATTCTCCATTTCCTACCCAAAATCGAGACATTGCATTTCGAGTTGTTGGAATTCAACTCCGCGCTTTGTCAGCTTTGTACAATGCTCTACAGCGGAGAAATAAAAAGGTTTTAAATATAAATATTCCTTTGATTGATAATCGAACCCACAATCATCGTGTATACAGAAACTATCACACTAAACCACCGTGGCCTCATCTCATAAAAAAACGTGACGACAAATTAAAAAAAATAAACTGCTTATTTCCTAAATTTCATTTTTATAAATTTAATTTCGAAATAAGTGTAATGTATAGAATATTGATAATTATATTGTCAAGTAATAAATATTACATTGAAATTATATATTCATTGTTACGGTAATAGCGGTTCAGCATCAATTTTCTCGTGGTTTTACAACGGTTTGTTTATAAGATCTAGAATATACAGTTACCTAACTTTAATAAAAGCTGGCTATAAAATGCTTACATTAATATTTTTTTAAAGAAACTAGAGATAGGTAGGTATTCTTTGCAGAAATAGTAAAAACAATCATCATTAAATAATTAATTGAATTCGAAAGATTTATAGCTGTAATCGAAATTAATAATTAGTCCTGCATATAAAGAATATTTATATTTAATTATTGATCTAACCACAGCGGTGAATCAATATGCAAATGAATCAGCCATTCTCGTGTAATTTTAAGTTGATCCTAACATAATTGCATCTTGGAGCAAAATCGAAACCTGTTTAAAAAAAAATCTATATAGGTAGGTTTACAATCCATACAAAATATTTAAATGTTTTTATTTTTTAGGTAATTATAAATCTTTTTTTTAAATTTTGATTTTAAAATGAAGTAAGTGTCATGAACAGCGGCTTTACCTGGAAGCTCGCTCTCGCCAACATATGATCCAGGGACACTATTAATAACTCTGTTTACACGCCGACGGCAGATAGCATTGTTTACGTTTTTACACTTTTACAGTTAAAAAGTTCAAAGAGGAAGTATTAAATAAACATATTACAAAAATATCAATAAAATCTTATTTTATGTAATAAATTAAAATTATTTATGTTTTAGCATTATTAATTGCACAGATTAAATTAAGGATTAAAAGTTAATTGTCAATGTTAAAAATAAATTTATTAAAAAAAAAACGAACAAACAACCAAAAAGGCGGCAGGCGTTAAAACGTTTATCGAAAACACAAGAATGCACTCGATTGTAATCGAACAACCAATTAAACTTACAAGAGGGATCAACGATCTCAGGTATCCTGGACATTGAAAATTGGCAAAAACAAAATTATTTAAACACACGTTTCGTACCTGTTAAGAGTCTTTATAATAATTGTGCGGTGCGGTTATAAATCACGCGATCATATTTTAAAAATTCACTTCACAGATCGAAAAGGAAGACGGTTGTTTGACGATATAGTAAACGAGGCGTGTAGCTTATTCTACGTTAGAGCACGGACTGCCGTCTGCGGGCGCCGGGTTGTCTTTGTGCCTTCGGTGAAGCCGTGTGGCTCCGGCCATTTTAAACCTTATATTTGAGACTTAAAGTTAGCTAATTCAACCATAACCGGTGTTTTAAAGATGTGTGTCTCGCAAATTTGCAACATTCTGCTCTGGAGAAAATGATACAATGAAATTTTATAATGTGGTAAAGAGATATCATTAAGTGTAATGATAATAATCGCTATCATCAGCGCTGTAATTAAAATTTTATTGTTTTAAGAGAACATTTTGTTTAGATTTGTTTTGTGATAAACGTTTTTTCTTCAGTATTTGATAATTTTTTGCTCTTCGTACATTATAACTGATATTTTGGAATTTGAAATATCTATTTATAAACTCAGTATTGTGCTTAAAAATACGTCGTGTTATTTTTTTCTCAGTTTAGGAGTCAAAAAGAATGTCGATCTGTTGGTCCCACGTCTGGATAAATCATGATGGAATTTGTCGCAGACAGCAGACAGCGGACTGCGGGCGTCCTGGAGATGCACCTATTGAGCTACTTTTTGTCTAGAAACAACTTTTACTTTGAAGAACCTTACCTGTAACTGTAGATTGCAAAAATATTGCAATAATTATTTCTGTCTCAAATTAGATCAGGTATGTGTAATTTTCAGTGTTTTTGTATAATTTACACTTTTACATAGTGTCCGACCGAAGGTTCGGTTTCGGTTTCGGTTTCGGCAAGTTTCGGCAAAAAATTGTAGTTTCGGCCGTAGTTTCGGTTTCGGCAAAAAAGCTGCCGAACCTTCGGCAGTGCCGAAACTCATGACGTACTCAAGAATTTTCACGTAGCTTAGATACTTTTGAGTGCTTTTATAGCTTGTCAACCTAATCGCATATATTTAAATTAATGATGTAAAATTGTATTATTGAATGTAAATTTTAATATATTTAAATTAATGATGAAAATACTATGAACTGCTGACGACAGATTAAATGAACTATCCCTGTTAGTCTGTAACGAAACTATGTGTCTGTTCGCATAAGTGTGGCTCCTTTCAGTGGTCGAATACCTATGATTAATTGATATTTTGCGAGCCCTGGGCTAGTTAGTATATTGGAAGCTTGCCTTAATATTATTTAAACATAACCGTTTTCTATATAAATGTTACACAGTATATAGTCAATAAGTTAATATAAATATATATCTAATGTAAATCTTATCATAAATTAGCACATAAATTTCTCTGCAAGAAATGCACAGGTACGTTAAAGGTGAAAACCTTTTTGTAAAGAAATACCTATTAACACAAGTGTTGCCAATCTTAAGTGGCGACCGAGGGCCTTGATAACCCACAGGTCCCTGCGCAACGGCTCAAAAAACCTCTATGTAAATCCCTAAGAGCCTTGAGTAAAGAGAACTGGTGTAGGTCTAGACTAACAAGTGATCCGATCCATATATTGGTCAAGTTGAAAAAATGTTTCAACTTTTTAGAAAAAAAATGAACTGAAAAAAAAATGTTTTTTTTTTCTCTTTCAATATTTATCAGGATAGATAGGAACACGTCGTTTGAAGACATTTTTCATCTTAAGATCTCAAAACTAGACACTTTAAGCTTTAAAATGGTTTTTTTATTTCAATGCGACTATTTTTGAGGAAACCTCTCACTGCAAACCTCAAAAAAAATGTTTTTTTTTTATGATTCTTTAATTATTTCCGCTAGTAGGTATATATAATAAAATCAACGTAATCACAATAATTCAAATGCACATGTAATTTTAAAAGCGTAAAAAATGTATTTTTTTACATATTATTCAAATGACGTCATCGTTTCGTTCATTTATGACGTCATCAGCAGTTTCGGTTTCGGTTTCGGTTTCGGCCGAAACTGAAGTCAGAACAGAAGGTTCGCTTTCGGTTTCGGTTTCGGCTGAAAATTCAGTTTCGGTCGGACACTACTTTTACACTATTTAGCACTGTTAGATATAACGTGGAAGCGATGTTTGTGGATTGGTATACCAAATTAAGTAAAGTTTTTTCTTAATATTTTGATTTTTGTGATGTTATTTTATTACAGCTTCAAGCTTTTTCCCACATAGCAGCCAGTCAGTCAGCCAGAATTTGGTGTCAAGATATTCCACTTTCCGTCAATCGCGACATTTGTTTTGTCTTGCTTACCTCCTTCCACCTGGCAATAATACCGGCCTTGCTAGTCCGAAGATCTGCCTTCCAAATTAATCTGCTCCACTTTACTTGAATCAGTATTTAGGAGAGTTTATTGTTGTAATTTTTTATGAATCACTTTTTGCACTTTGTTTTTTTTCTTATTTACTAAGGCAGCGAAACGAAAATAATTTAATACTATTTCTCCAAGTGGGAACTGGACGTAAAACCAAGGCGTTTACAGTTAGATGCAAGTGTATATAGTAGTGAAATATAGTTAAAACATATTAAGAGGTCATCGTGGCGCAGTGTGACAGCGTCTGGATTAAACCGTGATGGTTGTGGGTTCGAATACCACTCGAGGGGGCTACACCATATTAATTTCCTTTCTCCACTTTGATACCTAACTCAAATATAAGAGTTAAGTTCCACCACTTAACACAATTTTGAAGTGTCTGCGGAAAGTGTAGAACGGAGTATCTTAATACTAAATACTTTCTGATAACCCTGATATACGGAATAAAGGTTGAGACTGCAATAGACATGCTTTAAAATTTGCTCTCACTCTGCCCTGCTCTTCCTGACATAGAGATCAGGACCATGCCATAAAAATAATGTACTGTGTTCGGATGGAGGCCCGATTCAAAGAACCTAGTGATAAGACACTCCGCTCCCCACGCACCGGTAAATTCTGGCTACATTGCGTGTTAAGTGGCGGAACTCAACGCCGCATCTTGCCTCGACGCCAGAGCGAAGGAAATGAAATATTTCAAATTCTCGAGTAGGAATCGAACCACAACCAGTCGCGTTTGCAGTCATACTATGTGCTCAAGCCCCGGCTGCCCTTAACAATATAGATTTTCTTATATTCATTGATCGATAGATAGATATATAGGCAGATAAGGTTAATATAAGCATGTTACATATTTACTACTTGCTGCCCACGCAACGAATCAACCGGTTGATGGATGTGGCTTACAGCCTCTTAATACCTACTTAGAATTTTTATAAGCTACCTACACAAACTTCTAAACTCTAAATTAAAAATGTACACTACATTGTAATAAATTTTAATATTTCTTGCGTAAAATCAGGCAAAATAAATAATTAATAATGAAAACAAACTTCAATTAATTTCAAAGTAATTGTGAAATGGAGGTAGAGTAAAAAATGATTAAAATGTTCATTTGTTACTGAGTAGGTACATGAGACCATTGTGGCACAGTGGGATAACATGTTACTGTAAATGTGATTGATTTGGTTGGATTGTGGGTTGAAATTCCCATCGCAGAAATGTTTTTTTTAGCTTCACGCTGTTTCCCGCACAGATCGGGATAGGCCTTAGTACCTATTGTTAAGTCCGTTCCCCATTTTCCACCGAATTCGGAGGCATTGTGTGTTAAGTGGCGGAACTTAACGCCGCGCTTTGTCTCTGATACCAGAGCGAAGGAAAAGGAATAATAAAAATTTCCACTCCTCGAGTGGGAATCGAACTCACAACCAGTCGTTTACAGTCACACGTTAGTGCTACTGCACCACGACTGGCCCGCAGAAATGCAGAAATGATAATATCTAATTTATTATCTTTTCTCTGCTCTGGTAGAGACAAAACGCAGGGTTGAGTTCCGCAACTCTACAAAGTCTCGAACGAAGTCTTATAACATATTGACGTAGCTTTAAATCCCGTCAGAAAATGATCATTTGTATATTAATATTAAAATGGTAAAACCTCAGTAAAACTTCGAAGTTTTCCTCAATTTACACATTTCACTCGTGTATATTTTAATACCACAACCACCAACTAAACATATTGGATAAATAAAGGTTCGCTGTCGGTCCGGGTTTCTTATAGTACCCATAGGGTAAATTATAAAGCAATTTAAATGAAAATGAGGTTAGTCGTGGCGCAGTGGCACAGTGTCACGCGACTGGTTGTGGGTTCGATTCTCACTGAAACTTAGTGAAAATATTTGTTTGTTCCATTATCTTTGCTCTGGTGTCGAGGCAAAACACGGCGTTAAATGTTCCGGAATTCGTCAGAAAATGGAGAAATAAGAGTCTTAACTATTATCTTATATATCTTATATATCTATCTTACTAAATTCTCGCTACCTACCATGCTGTATGCGGGATACAACGTGAAGCTATAAAAAATAAGAAGACTGCCAATACTATAAAACTTTGAACATTTGATTGTTTTATTTTTAAAATCAGTTAAATTGCATTAAAATAATTAAAAATATGTTTATGACATACCTACAAACCACATTCTATAGTATTAGGTAGCTTTCCCGTAGTTGATGCAAAACAGACTTTGTTCTTATGCCCGGGTTGTAGACTCTAAAATCCAGGATTTTGACGTTTCTAGTATACAGATAGCAAGAAAGATTCATTTTTGATTTATTTTTTTTAATTAGCTTCACGCGTTATTCTGGACACCAACTCTATTTTTATTACAAATTTTATTACAAAGGTCTTTATGTCATGACTTTCCATTCTTCACTTTCGATTCGGAATTGACACAATGCATATTGACTGACGGAACTTAACGCCGCACTTTGCCTTACTCTAGTAAGGCAAAGGCAGAATATTTGAAAATAATTTAAATATTTATGCCAAGTAGAAATTGAACTTACGACTATCGCGATTAAAGTCAGCCATGATTTCTATTACGAGTACGTCGAGTACTTACGATTAACTATTTTTACAGAAGGATTTTTTTGTAGTCTTCATAAAAAAATAGAATATTGTTGAACGTCGTGGTGCAGTGGGACAGCTTCTGAATTTTCGTTGTGGGTTCGATTTCCATTCGGGGGCCAACGATTATATAATAGGCTTTCCTCCACTGGTACTTAAGACATACAAAGCGCGGCGTTGAGTTCCGCCATTATCTCGAATTCGAGCGGAAAGTGAGGAAAGGAATATGTTGACGTTAGGTTCTTTCTCTCTGCTGTGCAGAAAAAAAACATGAAATTGAAAAAAAAAGGCATATACGTGTGTGTCATCCAGTATTAACTGTATTGAACTATAAGCAACAGCCTATTTGATGAAAGCATTAGTCAGATTGTAATTAATGCTTTCATCAAATAGGCGGTTGATTTGGTGATACCACAGTTCAGAGGGACATTGTGTGGCTTTATCAGTAATAGATGTTGGTTTTTTATATCACTACAGACATAAAGTCTGTACCTTTGTTTAAAATAATCTTCCTTTTTTATATTAATATTTTTTTTCTTTCACAATATCAGAGCTTAAAACTAAGTAGGCTTTAACTATGTTTATAAAATATGCCCTAAGAGAGCCCAATTTCTATATAGATGTGGGTTCGATTCCTACTCGGGAAAAATATTAATTATTTTTACTTGTTTACAAGTATAGTGTACACACATTATAGCAATTAATTATATATCCGCTCAATTCATAAATTCCAAAGCTTTTAATTCAAGTGGCCAGTCGTGGCCCAGTGGCACAAGGGTGTGACTGTAAACGACTGGTTGTGGGTTCAATTCCCACTCGAGGAGTGGAAATTATATTTCCATTTTCATCGCTCTGGTGTCGAGGTAAAGCGCGGCGTTAAGTTCCGCCACTTAATACGCAAGCCTCCGAATTCGGCGGAAAGTGGGGAACGGAGTGTCTTAACACTAGGTTCCCTCTGCCTACCCTGCTGTGTGCGGGATGTAGCGTGAAGCTATTTATTTATTTATTTAATTCAAAAATTTAAAGATCTATTTTAAAATAATTTAAAAATCTAGTCTACAATCTAGACATGATAAATAAAACCCAAAAATAATTTCTTAAAATTTATTTTCTATGCAACATAAAAAAATATTCATCGTAGTTACAATAAATTACCGTCACTTAATGCGAAATGAAGTTTAAAACCAAACGTAATCCGATGCCACTTTGTCACAGACGCGAGTCTTACAAGTAAATGCTCGTACAACATGTAAAACATCAATTATATTAAACATTTGTCAGTTGTGTAAGTAAAGTAAGTAAGTAAGTATGATAAAAACACCGGCGACTGACAAACGAGAGCGTTCGCGAAACTTACTGGGAACTAACATCATAATATTATACAGCAATTGCTAATTCGTTTCACGATGTCTCAAATTATTTAGTTAAAATTTAATTTTCAGAAATTATTTTTTTAAATAAACCGGTGTCTTTATCAAATCTTGTACAATCAATCAATTATATCACTCGAATTAATCGAGAAGTAAAAAATATTAAATAATACAACATACATATAGGTAGGAAAAAAAACTCAAAACAATTGTCATGTTCCATACAAAATAATAATTCGGCAAACAATATTTCATCAACTTTTGTGACACTAGACGGTCTAAATGCGAACTTGTGCATAGATTGGATTGCAATCAAATCCAACACGGCAAGTTGTGAACTTACGACCACTAACAATACGTAAGAGAAGGAAAGGGGTGAAGAACAACTACAAAATAAACATACATATAGTACCCGGCAATAAATAATGCACATCGATGCTTAGAATGAAACAGTCGGTTAGCTTCGACTTCGTAGAGCGTTGTCTCGGTCGCTTGAAATAATAACAATGAGAAACGTCACATACCAACTGAGTGATAAGGACAGCGCTCTACGAAACCGAAACTGACCGACTGTTTCATTCTAAGCACGATGTGCATTATTTATTGCCGGGTACTATACATACATTAAACGCTTAGTTTGAAGGCAGTGAGTGTATCACCGTAATATTGAAACAACAACGTCATTTTGAATGTTAACAATACGAGAAATTCATTCAACGGTTCATATTATAATATAATATAATGAAAAAAAAAGCGAGAAACATACGCACGTACGAGGCTCTACAATCTTATTAATTAATATATATATTAAATTCTTACTACAATTACAATAGACATGATAGATTCTTAACAAACAACTGATGCTAACAGGGATCGCACGTCGCGGCAAGCTGCACGAGGACGCGCCAAATATATACACATACGTAAGAAATTAACGGACAATATCCAATAATCGAAATTAATCCAAAAAATGCAAACTTAGTAGTCTTAGTAATTCTAATGCTTATAAATCCTTAGAATCCTTAAATTATAAATATTTTTAAAGTGAAAACTTGTTTAGGCGCGTTGAGCGTTTTGGTAGAGGGTAAAATCCTCGGTTCGCGTCACCGACATGCGACATGATAATAGTATTGAAATTGAAATTCGTGTAAATATAAATACTATGTATAATTAAGATAATTGTATATTAATTATTTTTTCAACCACTTCGTATTTATATTTTGTTCATGATTTGTTTAATTTTTTATAATAAAGCTGAAGGTATTGGTTTGAAGGATTGGTATTTATTGGCGAATAAGCAATCGTAAGATTGCATATTCAAGCTTTACTGTACTTAAAAAAATTGCTAAATCAATCTAAGCTTGCAGTTCTTGGATTAGGATCGATTATTAATATTGGACGTAAATAAACGTTGTTTTGAAACAACGTCGGTCCTGTTTTAAAAACGTTATCCAGATTACATCTGACCGACGCGCGGAGTGGAATGTATGACGACCCGACACCTTTAGGCGTGTGAATAAATAAATAAATAAACATTAATCAATATAATAAATATAAAATACAAGAGACATTGAAATAGATTATTTAAGAAAACGTATAAAAATTTGAACGCAGCGAAATTCGAACCAGTGTCTATTGGAAACCGTTTGCAGTCTCACCACTAAGCTATACGTTTATTGTTATTATCATCTCTATAGAGAAATAAGTTGTTAAGAGTACAAGAATCTCGACGCAGCCGGTAATAAAACGCAAGGCTTAGAGCATTTACAGCGCTTGGACATTTCCCAACAAGCGCGGGTTCAAATCCCTTTACGTACAAATTTTAAAACATTTTCTAAAACAATTCTCAATTACCAAAGTTTAAAAACACTTTAAAACGTTAAAAGAACAATCGACATGTTGAATAAAGTCGACATTTTTATGAATTTGCAGCGATAAGCGACTCAGCGACTTACTGCCTAACATTAGATAACACGACACCTTAACACTAATACAAGAGATACGATTCATAACGCGTCGGCGTCACATTGATTGTCCGCAGCTGTAAGCCTAAAGCAAAACAAATTTTAAATATTTCAATAACGCTAATTAATAAATTTAAAATTACTTGAGATATTTTTTGAACGTCCTTTATTTTAAACTGTATTGACAGAAATATCTGCTGTATTTGTTGAGTTTTTATAGATTTTTAACTTTTCTCGGCTTGTATTTTTTCTAGTTATAATCAATATGGCTGTGTCTTAACATTGTTAAAGACGATTTGTAATACACGGCAATAAAACTAATAAAAAAATTACTTCTTAGTTAAAAGCGAAGTACTGCGTTAATATTTAAAATCACATTATTAATTTGCCAAATAGTTCACAAAGACAAAAACCGTTAACAAATCACTGTAAGCCAAACAAAAGGTCAACGACCGTAAACGTAAATCGTTTCGGCGGGAACGCTAGTGTTGTACCATCAAAGATTAAAAAATTGCAAACATCAACGTCAAATAGTGATGTGCTACAAGGTGAATTTATTACACGTGGCCATAATCAATTATTTTTATTATAATTACAATAATTATAAGAATAATAATAAAAAGCCTTATTTTACTATCACGCCCGCCGCCGCCCGCGAAGCACCAACGTCGCCCGGTGGTCAAACCGCTACTACAAAAATACTCCCAACACTAATATTATAGGAAAATAGATTCTTTAATACGTTGACTCTCGTGGACTAGTGAAGGGATGACAAAAATAATTTTTATTTTATATTTTTTGTTATTTTTTAAAATATAGGCATAATTTAGGTGGTAAATATAAGAAATATATCGTTGATGTTTTGTAGATAGTATGAATAGTACAAGCTATTCCTGTGCTGCCATTATTTTCAAACCTACATTAAAAAAATATTATATATTTAAATAAAATAATGAAAACTAATAAACTTTTCTAACTTAAAGTCACAATTCTCCTTCTACAAACCAACAACGATACCATTTCAAAAGCAACAAGTGAAGAGATATTTAAGCTAATAAAATTGCTCTAAATACAAGAATAAGTGTTCAAAATCTTAAATATTATTAAAATATAAAATATAATTTCAATTTAGTGGTCCTACGTTTGTAGTACATGTGTATAGAAAGATATGCATTTGATATAAAAAATAAACACGACAACAGTGCCAGGTAGAGATGAGAGACAAATATACACAAAAATATATATATTTTAAATTATGGCATAATTTTAAATATCTTAACACAGTTAGTATTGGGCAAAATTAAATTGCAATCAACAATTAAATGTTAACCATTCATTATTTACTTTTAAACATATTTAAATTGTTTTATCACACTTTGGTATTCATTATTTATTGAAAATTAACTAGTTTTTCATTTTTACACTACAATTAACAATGAATTAATTGTTAATTGTGATTTTCACGCAAACAAATGATTTTTTTTTTTAGCTTCACGCTGTATCCCGCTCACAGCAGGGTAGGCAGAGGGAACCTAGTATTAAGATACTCCATTCCCCACTTTCCGCCGAATTCGAAGGCATTGCGTGTTAAGTGGCGGAACTTAACGCCGCGCTTTACCTCAACACCAGAGCGAAGAAAATGGAAAAATAATTTCCACTCCTCGAGTGGGAATCGATCCCACAACCAGTCGTTTACAGTCACACGCTTGTGCCACTGGGCCACGACTGGCCACACAAATGATCAATTGTTAATATTTAACTGTTAATTGCAATTATATTTTGCCCAGCACTGAACACAGGGTAGTTATAAGCGCGCCTGACCACCGGCATCCAGAGCAATTTTAAATACAATAATCCAATCAAATTACCTTAATTCTGTGACAAAAATAGCATTTCTTATATATCCAAGTCCCTAACTACACGAGTAATTGATATAGAGCCAGAACCTTCTACCTAGGGTTGCCAACCTTTTTTTTGTAAGAATCTATGTATTTAGATCTGAGAAGAATATTATATTGTATTATTTTAAATAAATTAACAGTATTTTTATTTTATTCTAGATTAAATTATCATTATTAAAATATCTATGTATATTATGTAAATAGATATATTAACAACAATAACTGATTGGAATTAAAATAATATTTCAAATTAAAAAAAACTGTCCCTTAGTCTAACACTTATTGTGTTAAGCATATTGAAAA
The DNA here is from genome assembly GCA_019049465.1 of Dryas iulia moderata. Classification (NCBI taxonomy): domain Eukaryota; kingdom Metazoa; phylum Arthropoda; class Insecta; order Lepidoptera; family Nymphalidae; genus Dryas; species Dryas iulia. Next base: position 269,290 of record CM032420.1, on the reverse strand, counting down.
AAATATTTTGTATTCTTTATTTATGTAACAGAAAAAAATATAATATAATGAAAAACAATATAATATTATTTTTAACGGCACAGTTGGCAACCCTACCTTCTACTCACCTAATGTCTACTCTAAACGAGTCGTTGTCGAACATGTAAACAAATAATTTCTACTTCAACAGAGATTCTAAACAGATACACAGTTTACATATTCGAGATTAAGTGTCAGATTGAAGACTATAATAATTCCACTTGGTTACTTAAAATCAGTCTTAAACAAACGTATTGAAATGATGGCGGCCATTTTGAGGTTCTTTATAGTACCTGCTCACACGAGAAACTTGCTAAATTGAGTAGACTATAAAGAATAAATAGGTTCTTTATAGTGTTGATAAAAATATTACTAACGATTGTATTGACAATACTTAAAAAGGTTACACTCAACAACCACGACACTAAAAAGAACCTCATTCGCTGTAAACTCGGTATAACTACACAAAACGTGACATTATAAAAAATCTAATTTACTCTTTATAGTCTTCACGACTGACACGCGACGGCCATTGTCTTCGTTCAAACGTCACCAACCACAAATACATTCCAACTAATAAATTTAAACTAAACAATATGAATACAAAACCGAGCTGAGATTCGACATAACGAGTGGCAGTTGTTTATAGTGGGATAGACAAGACAATACACATAAAATATCAATATTTCGACAATGGATACCAATTTCAAATATCAAAATCAAATACAGTAACAGAGTGGAGTGTATATATAACACATACAACTTACTCTTAGAACTAAACTGACCCAACTTAAAATTGGCAAGTAAATTAAATAGCATCTTAGTATAAGCTTCTTATGGTCGTTTTTAGCATAACATGCAGTTTCAAGTTAGGTCAGTTTAATTATAAGAGATATAAACATATCAGAAGCGTATCTACACATATGTGGGTGGTATGACGGTGGTAGGTGCGGGTGGTGCGGGCGGCGGCGGCAGGACTCGCGCTCCCGGTACGTATTGTCCGATAAACGACCCGTCTTCTGTGAAGCGACCTGGAAATATATGTCATTTTATTAGTTTTTTTTTTTAGCTTCACGCTGTATCCCGCACACGGCAGGGTATGCAGAGGGAACCTAGTGTTAAAACACTCCGTTTCCCACTTTCCGCCAAATTCGGAGGTATTGCATGTCTTTACATGCAACTTATGGCCGAAGTTAAGCCGCGCTTTGCCACAACACCAGAGCGAAGAAAATGGAAGTATTAAATGTTTCCACTCGTCGAGTGGGAATCGAACCCACAACCAGCCGAGCCACGACTGGCCACATTTTATTAATAACAGATAAAATTAGTTCAATAGGGGTCGTAATGTTAACTTTCCGTACTCCGGAAAAGAAGAGACTTTAGTGACGCACTTGTGGGAAGTCTGACTATTATTGCGAAGACTGCGGATTCGATTATCATTTGAATAATGTTTATATTTATATCTAAATTATTTTCATTTCTCTGCTTTGGTTAAAAAAACTGTAGGGTTGAGTTACCGAATGTAATATGGGATGACTTGAATTCGGGACAAGTGGGCGTCGTTACAGTGCCTTAAAAACTATGCTCCCTTTATTACTCTGCTATAAGGAATAACTTTATTTAAGGTATAATTAGTAACATACCAATATAAACAATATCGAACTAGCAAAGCTGATATACTGAATAAAATTTTAGCACATACAAACAAAACAATGATCTGTATGACAATAACTTAAAAAAAAGGAAAAATTAAACTTCAAATAGAAAAAAATAAACTTAAAACAAAAAAAAACAAAAATCATACCTCATAAAAACAAAAAATAAAATGGCGGCTCGTACAGGCAAAGGAGGGACGGACGGATGGATTTATTAAATTACATATATCATATAATGTTATATATATTATAACAATAAATGCAAACCAAAAGAAAACGTAACACAAAGCTCGTGCTTATGAGATAGAATATAATATATCTATTTAATAATAAAACATTCACTCACTGTATAAAATAATATCTTTTTTACAGACTAACACTAATCTAGCGTGTACTTGACACTTAACCTAATTTAATAAGTAGAGAGAACGCCTTTAAACGTCTTTATAGAAACTATTTTTGAAATAGTACAATAAAGACTTCGCCCATAGATTAAATAATTGACAAAAACGCGAGATTCTACGCACAACCTGACCAAATTAAAAAAAAAACTTAAAGGGGCGTTTATATCAGAAGACCAATCGTTACGAAGAACGGAACGTCTGCGGCGATTGGTACATATTGATATATAATCTGTGATGCAATGGCACTACGTTTTTTTTGACAAACGTATAGCTTTGTGCAGCCAAATAATAGGGTACATGTTTTTTTTAAAATTAGATATACATAAAATAACTTATAAAATAAAATGAATTTTAAAATTTTTAAAACAAAATCAATTATTATCGCAATTGTAATAATATTTCTACATATTTATACAAATACTGTTTTCTTATTCAGCTGCCAATAATTTAAAATCAAATTTGACAGCTAGTTTCAAAAATTAAAAAAAAAAACAAATTAAAGACTTCTTTTTAAACTAACTGGCTATCACATGGACATCATGTACCCAAGACGTTTCACGGTACCAGGAGAGCATATAACTACTGGAGGTGGGAGGCGGACTCGAATATGGGGATGAGGGTTAAACGAGGTTGAGGGGTACCAGGAGAGCATGGGCTAGGAGAAGTTAAATAAATGTACCAGGGATGCATGAGATTAGTGGTGGTTTGGGATTAGACAAGACGTTAAACGCTTAGATGTACCAGGGGAACATATAGCTAATAGAGACTGAAGCGGACTCTACGAGTACCAGGGATGCATGAAGTTAGTGGAGGTGAAATCTGGAGTTGTTAAACAAGACACTTTCATGTACTAGGAGAACAGACAAATACTAGAGATACAAATTGACTCTACTAGTACCAGGGGTGCATGAGATTAGTGGAGATGGGGTTTGGGATTAAACAAGACTTAACGCTTCCATGTACCAGGGCAGCATATAGCTACTAGAGATTGGATTCGATACATAGGGTAGGTAGTGGTGGGGTTGGGGTCGGGGTGGGGGTCTACACGAGCGTGGCGAAGGCCTGCGAGGCGGAGTCGGTGTGCGCGGAGGCGGGCGGGCGGCGCTTGCGGCCGTACTGCCCGATGAAGGAGCCGTCCTCGTTCATGCCCGCTGCAAGCCATGCGCACACACACGTTATGTCACATAGCACACATGCTCTACTTATTATACGAGGTGTTTAGTGCTCATGTAATACTTAATATATAGATCTTTTAATTTTTTTATATATAATATCGTAAATTTAGTAATTAAATTAAATTTGCACAAAAAACCTCATATAGTAACATGAAAATAATAAAATGATTTAAAAAAAAACATCACATAATATGAATGAGAATTAATAATTACAAATAATGAAACTAATGAGAAAAACATTAAATTTACATTTTAAAATAAAAAAAAGTCAAGTAATATTAAAAAATTCTAACTAGGCGCAAAGAACAAAATATCATGCGCAAAATGAATTAAAAAAATACACACATACATGCTACACAGATAATAAAATATCAATTGACATTTAGTTAGGCTGTACCTGTTTCACCTTCGCCATACTCAGCCATAGAGTCGGTGT